>CM075475.1:24360335-25560335 GCA_037950665.1 Hypophthalmichthys nobilis | reverse complement strand
CAATGGGTCTGGCTATCCACAAGGGACCTATGTCTCAGACTTCCTTGCAGGAAACTCAGTCCCAGGTTTGTAGGGCCTTTCCAAATTATCAAACAAATTACACCTGTATCATTCCGCTTTAAATTTACCTGCTAATTACCGTGTCTCTCCCACTTTCCATGTGTCGTTGCTGAAACCCTCTGGTGGTCCGAGAGGAGATGCGGAGGGAGCCGTGGCCCGCAACCCCCCACCCTTGATGATCGAAGGCGAGGAAGCCTATCAGGTTCGAGAGCTACTCGATTCCAGGCGCCGGGTAGGAGACTACAATATCTGGTCGACTGGGAGGGGTACGCCCGGAGGAGCGATCCTGGGTTAACGCGGATGATATCCTGGACCCATCTCTCTTAGAGGAGTTTCATCGGACGCATCCGGAGAGACCGGCCCTCGACCCCATGGTAGACCCCGGCGCCGCTTCCTCGCGTCTGGAGCCGCCGCAGGGGGCTCTGTCACGAATGTGGCTTCCACGCCTCCTCCTCCGCACCACCGGAGGGAGCCGTCACCTGAGTATTGACTGTTTCCCATTGGACTACAATTCCCATAGGCCCTCATTCCTGGGACTGATTACGCACACACCTGCACCCCATCACACTCACACTATTTAAGCCACACTCTCACACTCTCACATTGCGAAGTCTTGATTTGCCCTGGTGATCATTTCTGAGCGTTTTCTTGTGGACTGATTCTCTGTTACCGTTGGACTGTTTATTCCCTGTGATTCTCTGCTGCCTGCCCCGATCCCTGCCTGTTTACTGGACTGTGTTTGCTAGCCGCCTGCCCTGATCTCTGCCTGTGACTCGACTCTGTCTGTTTGCCGCCAGCCTCGACTCATTGCCTGTCCCTGTTTTTGGTTCTGCTCTTGCCCCTGTCTGTTTTGGTGATTATCTTAATAAAGCTGCAAATGGATCTCCACTCTGTCAACCCATCATTACAATACTCTACCGTTCAAAAGTTTGGAGTCAGTAATTTTTTTTATTTCTTTTTTTTATGAAAGAAATTAATACTTTTATTCAGCACGGATGTGTAAAAAGTGATAGTAAAGATTTATATTGTTAGAAAAGATTGTGTAAATGCTGTTCTTTTTAACCTTTTATTCATCAATGAATCCTAAAAAAAGTATCACAGGTTTCAAAAAAATATTAAGCAACACAACTGTTTTCAACATTGATAATAACTGAGTATCAAATCAGCATATTACAATGATTTCTGAAGGATCATGTGACACTGAAGACTGGAGTAATGATGCTGAAAATTCAGCTTTGATCACAGAAATAAATTATATTTTAAAGTATATTTAAATAGAAAACCATAATTTTAAATTGTAATAATATTTCACAATATTATTGTTTTTTTCTGTATTTATTATGAAATAAATGCAGCCTTAATGAGCATAAGAGACTTTGTTCAAAAACATTAAAAATAGTAATGTTCCCAAACTTTTGACTGGTAGTGTATATATAGTTTTATGGTAGGCCTCTTCCCTCTTCCGGTTCCTAGATGACTTGATTTTAGGTGAATTTCCTTTTTGTTATTATGCAGCAGATAAAGGGGGGAACCTATTGTGGCCCATAATTCTTTATTATTTGTGCTGCACACATGAATGTAGATGCTCTTGTGCATCATTAATGATTTGTTGTGGAAAATGTACCTTACAAAATGCACATCATTTGCCTCATTTGAAATTTCCTCCCAATTAAAAAAAAGAAACATGCATGCAAATTTGCTGTTGTTTCTTGAGATGCTCGCTTTCGTGTGTCTTTTAATAATAGTACAAAGGTATATTTGAGGTATGTCACTATGTATGTAACTATCAGATCTTCTGCATCACCCTAGGCATTTACGGAGTCCATTTATCAAAATCACACAAAATGTTGTCTTGTTCCTGGATGTCCGACATTCTCAGGAGAGGTGTCCTCCAGGTGGCACTGATTAAAACACGCGGCCCTTACTGGTCCTCTCTGCTGGGAGACAGGAGCCATCTGGAACTCACAACAGGCGGGCAGAGCGTACACGCCCAAATACATACCACCACTATCTGGGTCACTGGGACTACAATAGTATGTCTCCAAGGTACATTTCACAGGGCAGAGGTGAGGAAAAACAGGTGCATGATCACATACACATGCAACACCCAAATACCACTACATTAGGCTAATATTTTTCCAGAATATTCATGGTTGTCATTACAAAAATGAATCTCAATTTCGAAATGGATGTCTCCTTTCCCTGAGGCTGTGAAAATGAAAATAGCATTCTCCATTACACTCACAGCTATTAGCAGTAATGATAATTGCACCATGTTACTAATTTCAGTCTATCATTTTTTTTTTTCACAGTGATAAAAACAGCTCTACACCATGCCTGCTCCTCAAGTTTTTCTCTTCTGATCTCTCTCTCTATCCCCCATCTCTCTTTCAGCTCAGTGAGCCGGGTGAAATATCTTTCTGACTAAATGATTTTTTTGCACTGTGGGAACGTTGCCATGGAGACTGCGGCTCCCCCGACCCCCACCCCTCAGTGTGTGTGTGTGTGTATATTGGGGAATGGGTAGTTGTGCTAACTGGCATGTCTTCACCTCAGCAGTGTCTTCAGCTGTGCGGTTCTCATGCTGCTCTCACAGTGCCTGTGTTGCAGATGCACGTCTTAGTGTGAGTGTATCCTCTCATTTCTCTTTCGTTCACCTTATTACGCACTCTGCACGACATTCTTGAATATTTCGTGTTCAATACAAGTTCTATCGACAACATTTGTGGCATAATGTTAAGCTGTAATTTTTTATGGTTATTTTAGTGTTAAGGTGCTGTCCATTGTCTATTGTTAAAGTCAGCGTGACAGAAGTTGTAATAGTCATTTGTGACTATTGACTATTGTGATATATATATATATATATATGAGTGAAACGGCTTCTCGAGCAAGAAAAAATGTAGGGCGGGACTTGATTTTATCCATTGGAAATTGACTGGATGGTTGTGGTTTGCTATTGCTGTGATGTCATGTGAGTGACAGGTTGTCCCGCCCTTGCGCCAGTAAACATGTCATCAAAGAAGAGATATCGCCAAAGTCCCTTTAAGACAAGTCACTCGGCGGCCATCTTTGAAACGCCTCTTGGGCATTCAAGTGCAGCTCCTATCTCTTTGAATGGGGAAACATCAAATTCTCCAAAGGTGTTTGCCAAGCTTTCGATTAAATTTCATATTTGACAACAACTTTCTCATAAATTCTGTTTCTAAACGCTCCAATCATGACAAAAAAAACTGTATTTTTCAGGCTGGATCAAGCTAATGCGCAGTCCTTGAGTGCGCATCTCTATAGGAAGCGCACGTCTGAGGCCCAGTCCCAAATGGCACCCTCTTATTTAGAAGGCGGGACTTATTCTGCCATATTGTGCGGAATAACTTTCTTCCATTCAAAACAATATGAGTGACGTGTCTTGTGTTATTCGATAGTCCTTCTCTTGTCGCTGCACAAGAAGTTATTTTGATGAAAGATTACGAGGGCACATCAATTTTTTAAAAATAATGAAGTGCACAGATAAATCATTTATAATAAATACTGCAATATTCCATTAAAAAAAAAAAAAAGGGTTGTAGATTTTGATTTCATGGTGGCTTTAATAGTGTAGCGCTGCATGTAGCAAAGCTCACACAGAAGTCACTATCAAACCAAGCAGCTTTCTATTGGTCAACGTGGAGAATCTGTGTTACCAACTTGAACCTGTTGTGAAATCGCCCACACGTGAAATTTGTGATTGTGTGGATTCCTATTGAAATTACTGGATTTCACCTGGGGGAGAAAAAAAATCACAGAATAATGGTAAATGTCAAAGCCATTTTGCAGGCAAACAAACCCCAAATACAATTCAATAATGTGTCAATATAAGAAGCGCAGATGAAGCTTTCAAACTTTCAAGCTTTCTGTTGGTAAATGCAGCAAAATCTTTGTGGGGAAACTTCACTGTCATATTCGCCAAACAGTGGTGAATACGCACCTTTAGATGATGCATTGTTAAGGAAGTAAATGTATAAAATAAAGCAATAAGCCCCAAGAAGCTGTGGTTTACAGGGCTGTTGTTAGACACGACGTGGACCTCACTGTAAATTCACTGTAAACCACGGCTTCACGGGGCTTATTGCTTTTATAAAACGGTTACTACACAATACAAATATTAAAGCCAAAAAATATGTATCAATGCAACTTTCATGAAGTAAAATCATTAAAAGGCTTCCTTCCTCTGGAAAAAATAGTCCCTGACCGTGAACAGCAACAGAGGTTACATTTATTACACCATTGTGGCAAAGATTGTCTTTATGAGGGAGTCACTCAGTCGCAAAGACTTTTATATTGAAACTTGTTGTGAACACGAAACATGACGAAAATGACAAATGTTTTGGCTAGCGCTGTCAGTGTCAGCAGGGCACAGGAAAACCCATTAAATGTTAAAAGAACAGGATCGCAGCGGACATTCAAATGGATTTTTTTATTATGAACATTGGACTGACCTGAAGGAAAATGTTAAATCTGAATGCAGGTAATACACTCGGCCACTCGATCTCTCTCTCACAATACTCTTCTACATTATACAGTAAGCTTCAATGAACGAAATCAATAGAAACCAAACATATGTTTATGTTGCTAAGACAGACGCAGCAACACACACATTCAGTGGCGCAGCGATATTTATGTAATGCGGTCAGCTGTATGTTTTCGGGAATTTTAGAACACGGCTCAACCAATCAGAATCAAGGGCCGGAACTATCTGTTTTATAATTAAAAATTACTTTACTGTACGTTAGTAATTGTTTTTACACTAAAATCATCTTGTTGCTATACTTTAGAAACTGAGAATTTTTATGTTGATTTAATATTTGTCCCTATTCACTTTTAAGTGCATTACTGTATCCCTAGTCTACATTTTTATAGTAACGAACATTATGCCACGTGTCGTTGATTTAGACTAACTTATATTGAAGCTGAATAAAGTATATTCATTTAATTCCATTCCCCCAATATTTTCAATCTTTTATTTTCTTACCACTCTTTGTCCTTGTCTATTTTTATGACTGATCATAACTCTTTTTTTTTTTGTCAGTTGCATATAAAAAATTAAACATTGAGAAATTTGGTCAGACTAGTTCTTAAGACACAGTCTTAACATAATGGCTGTGTTTATGTAACTGGCTCCCGGTCTCTTGTTGAGATTTACACCCTACTTTTCTCCATAGCACATTTGTAGTCTTCACCACACATGCTAATTCCCTGCACCTTCCTCTCTCTTCCTGTATCTGTGAGTGTCAGAGAGTGCTGACTCTGGCTCTTCTGTGTACAGTGAAGCTCAGATGAACAGTGCATTACACTCGCATGAATGTGACTCTCAGAAGTCAAGATGGAGGCCGTAACAAACCATCTACTAAGAATCAAACCACATGGGTGCAATTAACGGCAGGGAATTTTGTGACCGGAAGACCCATAAGGATACGATCTGATGTTAAGAACGAGGCTGAGGCAGGGAAGGGCCAGGTTTGATTTATAGATATGACATATGTGGTTGTGAGTGTGTTTGCGTGCCTATGGAAATACAGAAAAACAGAAGCATGTACATGGATGCAATGCTCCACACTGCTTATATAAAGTGGGCCAACGATAAAAAATTTATGATGGTGACTAAATAATTACACACAAGTTAATGCACAGCAGGAGGGGGAACAGGGTGAGACACAAAGTAAGAGGCAGACAGAAAAGTCAGGGTGATTCACAACCCATTACACGAACACAGACAGCTGTATCACGCAAACACATCGCAATGATTTTTCATACATATGTTTTATTTCAGCCATCATCGCTCCAGCCTTAGAATCATCACCTTATCATTCACATAATCATCCTCCTAACAGTTTTTTGGGAGATTTTTTTTTTTTAATTTTTATTTTTTTAAATTATTTTTTTCAATTTTGTTTTTTTTTTCCAGCTGAAATGTTCTCTCACCCTGACTGCATTTCATTTTTATCTTGCTCTAAATCTCAGCGTAATCTCAACATATAAAAAAGTAAACCTTTTTTAAAGAAAACTAAAAAAGCAAACAAACAAACAAACAAACAAACAAAAATATACCCAGAAACTGTAATACCATTTCAAAGAGGATATACAATATTAACAACATTAATCATCAGTGTTTTGATGATATTGAACAGGTTGCTAGGTCAACATGTTTGTCATTAGTAGTGTTAGTATCAAGTTCATCGTCAGATTTTTGTGTTGAGCATCACTTATTAAATTATCATTGCATCAAGTTGACATCATCCATGTTAATATAAGCATGCAAACACATTTCCTCAGGATCATTCAGAATTGCACTGACATAGAGAGACAGAGGAAAGAGGGGAGACAAACAGAGATGGAGAGAAAAACATATGGGCTGGGCTGAACCGAAGAGAAAGCTATTATTAAAGTTTGTATTGTGTGGAAGCTGATGAGGGGGTCAGAGGTCACTCTACAGGGATTGTGCCTCCACAGTGTCTAAGATCTAAGGCAGCAGAAGAGATGGGCCTGGAGACAGGAGCTGGATAGGGCTGAAGACTGCGGGTCGATACCACATCCACGTGTATGACGGAATCAATGGCCTCTTAGAAAACAACAAGAGCTGATATACGATAACGGACTAAGGACTGAGTGCACACCGGCGAGAGTGTGTGTGTGTGTGTGTGCGTCCTGAGGCCTGGCGTGTGATTAATAATAGAAACTGAGAAAATATGAGCTCAAGGGGTTTCAGTGGGAAATAATTATACTGATGTACATTTCAATAACATGAATGTTAGTGATTGGTAATGCAGTATTCCTCAACTGAGGGATGTGTGCGGTAGCATTGGCAGTGGTTGTACTGTGATATTAAAGGGATAGTACACCAGAAATTGAAAATTCATCCATTATTCACTGTCATGTCTGCATGACTTTCTTTCATCTGCAAAAGATATTCTGAAGAAAGTCTCAACTGAAAGCCAGTAGGGTCCAAAAACAACACTGACTTTCATTGTACAGACAAAAAAGTATGTTTTTCAAAATATCTGCTTTTGTTTTCCACATGCAGGTTTGGAACGACATGAGGGCGAGTAAACGATGACAGAATTCTCATTTTTGGGTGAATTATCCTTTTAATAGCGGCAGTGACCCTGGATATCACGGGTGTGTGAATTGAGCGTCTTGGTCACAATGTTTCTGACTACAGAAGCAGCGACCTGATTGAACAAATACAAGAAAAAAAAAACATTGCATCTGAAGTCAGTCAGTAATGTGAAATTATCTCATGGCACTAAAACGATAAAAGACGTGTCCCCCTCTTTGTCTCTGTTTGCAAGGAATGCTCAGACAGAAAAGATAGTCACATTAGCCAAAAGAGATGAAGAGAACCAGTTTGTTTGTTTTGTTTTTTTCCCCTTTTTCTTTTAAAGACAATGAAAAACTTCCAACATTTTATTCCTCCATAGCTGTGGCCACCAGATTTGTCCCCTCGTACACACAGAGCACATTTACAAAAAAAAGAAAAGCACATCCAACACGAGAACACAGATCAGGCTAGGGACACGTTTCAGTGACGAGCTGGTTAGGGACACAACGGAGACAGGTCACTACCACATTCTACGGAGAACGACCGAAACGCGTGTCTAAGAAATAGACCCTGTCCCTACCAAGTGCAACAGGTCCTACATAAGAAACAGTTCCTCTAAGACACAGGACAGAAGACACTTGATTGTTCAAAACGAGATTTTCTCTGTGCAGGACGCAGGACGGGGTGAAGGAAGTGGAGACGTACGCGGGGTCACGGTGACATATACCGACAGACGGGCATACACGCGCACACACAAACCGACGAGGCAACACATATTGACACAAAAAAAGCACTCCCACAAACACATAGGATACACGGGAGGAAAAAGAGGATCAATGCGTGCGTCTTTCCGAAGCGGTCCTTTCGGCAGAAGGATGATGGAGAGCACACACTTCCTCTTTTGAAATTAAAAATGTCTAAGAGAACCCAAAAAAATATCCTGGCATGGTATAAAAATAAAATGCTATGGCCAGATCTTTTCCCCCTAGGATATGTTTCCAGGAAGTGCACACAAATCCAAGGTCCGTCTCAGTTAGGGTCCTCTGGCAATATTTGAAATCAACGATAGCTCCCTTTGGAAAAGTTCTCAAGGGGATTCAGTCTGCCAGTGTGTCCAGGTCAGGGAAACATATTCTCAAACCATTTCGTTCCATACGTATCTGGTAGAACAAGAAGAATGGTTGGACTCTGGTAAACAAAGGAAAAAGGAAACACTGCTTATCTCAATGAGCTCCAAGCAGAAGGTGATAAAAATGTAAAAGGCAGAGGGACACATTTCAATACTGCACGACATTATTTGGCCAACGTTTCCGTCCTTATTCCTCCTTCTCCAAATGGGAACGGTCATAAAGTAGTCCTCCTCTCCAGAGAAACAGGAAACAGTTGCAAGGATTCTGCATTGGCAGAGAAGACCACTCCGAGAACTTGCAGCTACTTGTCCGACTGAAAACACTTTGTAGAGATTTTCTAAAGCTACACACAGACACCCGTACAAACTCACGTACGCACATGCGCTCACACATACACAGAAACATTCGTGGTCCATAATCTATCAGGTCTCTCTCCTGATTTTTTTTTAAGTAATTAAAATCTCTTTTTTTTTTGTAGGCTCAGTTTCAAATAACTAAATAAAGATTATCTATTTAAAGTGGGAATGTTTGTCATATTTCCCCTGAATAAATCATGAAATATTTTGATTTTAACATCATTCCTGAAGCAAAACCATCCATGCCAGTAGTTTTGTTATGATTCCATGTGTTTGTATGTCTGTTTGTGTTTTTGTGTGTGTGGATGTACCTGTGTGTGTAAGTGAGTCCAGTCTAGTCTAGGTGTTTTTCTATATATTGTGTTGGGTCTGCAGGGTTGATTTAGAGGAATAGCACTAATGCAAGCACAGTCTCTCTTTTCTGATTCTTTCTTGATGAAAAATTATTCACAGGTGAAAAGAAAAAATGTATTTCTGTTGCTAAAAAGATAATGCTGACCTGAGAATGAGAAAAAGAAAGAGAGAGAAAAAACACTGTTAAGCATAGAAACACTAACAGCAAGTTACATAAACACAAACAGCTCCAGTGAACAGATGGCTGCATTCATACAGTGTTTTGGATTGACAACTGCATTTACTACCAGGTGTGACTGTTAAATAGCTTAGAAAGGCATTCTGTTAGTATGAACAAATAAAAAAATATTTTTAACAATTTTGTATATCAAAGATATTGCCTTCTTAAATACCAGAAAATCTTATCACAATTGATATGATAAAAACGAGTAAATAATAATAAATGAATCCAATTGAGGAGCAAGTTAATGTGTCAAATCTTAATTAACCAATAGTGGCTTCAAATGCTGTTTTATATTTTACATATTATATTATATATTACAGCTAATCAAGGTCTTTAGGATTACAAGCAGGTGAGTTTTATCAGGGTTGCAGCTAAACTCTGCAGGACAGTGCAGTGCCCTCCAGGACCGAGTTTGCCCACCCCTGGTCTATACCATGAACTTCACATACTTTTGACAGACCAACATTTAGTAAATCCTGATAAGCATTCATTTTCACAAACACAATGGCTTTCTTTTTCCATGAGGGGGTTTGGCATCACAACAGTTTCCAGGCGGACCATTAAAGAACGTGACATGCACGTCTCCCAGAAATCCTGTAGAATTCAACTAATTAGATGACGACTTTGAAACTCCATAAGTGTTTCCCATGTTGTGTGCCATATGCATCAGACGTTCAGTCAACTGTCCGTGGGTGTGAAGTCTGAGGCTGAGACTAACAAATCATGTGAATGTGAAGCTCATATCTCATGTGAAGCTCATATCTTTGTCTGTTATTTATAGCAAAAAAATCTAGCATTAATTCAATCTCAAACGGCTTCATTTAAATAAGTTATTACTCCACCACCTGCGTGACATCATTTGCCAACATGGCTGAACAACAGGTTTGTGATGATACGGTTTCGGGAAACAGTCGTGACAAGCTAGTTGATTTGTTCAACAATGCATCGTACTATGGTAGTGAAGCAGTGAGTTACGTCGTTGTATGGGAAATGCACCCCAGTGCGATTCCGGTTCCATTTACATCACACAGATTACCCACACTTGCTCTCAAAATTCAGCTTTAAAGCATCCAATTTGGTTCTAGAATGCAGTTGTTAATAACAAAACTGTATGAACGTAACCATATCTGGCACTGTAAAACAGGACTGACAAATGTATCCTGCTGCTGTGTGAACATAGCCATTGATGTTTTCAGTCTGTGTTAGTTCATGAATGAAACCTGAAGTAACCCTTTGATGCATTCACCCACACAGATCCCACATGTGAGGAAGTACCCTTCTATTTACGGTATGTGTGTTTATGTTCATGTGTCAATACTCACATCTCTACTCAGAGTGAGGGCTGTCCACCACTATGTGTGGCTTAGGGGAGGCTGTGGCACTCTTTGACACATACGTGTTTATAGATTTTTCCTGGGAGGGTAAACATCAAAGAATATACATGAATATTCAGAAGGTGATTTGGTACATATAATGCATTACAAAAGTAATTCACGATTCATACTGTGTAACCACAGTTATAATACATCTATACATTCTATACTGACCAATTAAACTTAAGAAGATAATGAATATCACACATAAATGCAATGGAATTTTGAAGTGAGGTATTAATACATTTAACACCACTGTATAACTGACCATTGAGTTGTCTTTATGTCTCCTTCTCACATATAAAAAATATTTCAACTCAAATGAGTATTTCATGTCCATTTATTTATTTATTTTGTAAGCATCCATGCAATAGGAAAAATTATGTGCAATCAGCTACAAAATAAACCGCTTCAGGGGTCCTGATCCTGCGGTTAGAATTTAATATGCAATACATTAGCACTTACACATAACTCTTATTTTATATAACCAGGAGAAAGATTAGTATTATACTGATCAAGATTATAAGGTCTATTTTAGGGCATTACAAATGCATTAACATGCATTATGAATACCATTATTATAATACACAATAAATACAGGCTTCAAGGAAAGAGTTACCAGAAAGGTTATTTATTTTACTTTTTTTTTTCTAGATTTTCTTTTAGTCTTATCTAGTGAAAGCCACATTTTAGTAGTTTATGCCAATGCCAGTGAAAATTTGATTGCACAATTTCAATATCAAACATTAAAACTTTCATGTATTTTTTCAAGAAATAGAAGTACTACATTAAAGGGTTAGTTCACCCAAAAATTAAAATTCTATCATTAATTGCTCACCCTCATGTTGTTCCACACCTGTAAGACCTTCATTCATCTTTGGAACACAAATATTTTTGATGAAATCTGATGGCTCAGTGAGGCCTCCATTGCCAGCAAGATCGTTAACACTTTCAATGCCCAGAAAGCTACTAAAGACGTATTTAAAACAGTTCATGTGACTACAGTGGTTCAACCTTAATGTTATGAAGCGACGAGAATACTTTTTGAAAAAAAAAAAAAAGACTTTATTCAACAATTTGTTGTGATGAGCGATTTCAAAATACTGCTTCATGAAGCTTCGAAGCTTTACAAATCTTTTTTTTCCGAATCAGTGGTTCGGAGTGTGTATCAAACTGCAAAAATCACGCCCCCCAGTGGTGAACTGTTGAAATTTCGAAACACTTACGACGTAACGAAGCCTCATTTACTGAAATCACGTGACTTTGGCAGTTTGATACACGCTCCAAACCACTGATTCAAAACAAAAGATTCGTAAAGCTTCGAAGCTTCATGAAGCAGTGTTTTGAAATCACCCATCACTAGATATTGTTGAATAAAGTCGTTATTTTGGGGGTTTTTATGGCACACAAAAAGTATTTTCGTCACTTCATAACATTAAGGTTGAACTGTTTTACATTTGTCTTTAGTACTTTTCTGGGCATCTGAAAGTGTTAATTATCTTGCTGTCAATGGAGGCCTCACTGAGCCATCGGATTTCAATAATGCTGAGCCATCGGAATATCAAAAATATCTTAATTTGTGTTCTGAAGATGAACGAAGGTTTTACAGGTGTGGAACGACATGAGGTTGGTAATTAATGACATAATTTTAATTTTTGGGTGAACTAACCCTTTAACTATTTAAATTATACACAAAGGAATGTAGCCTTTACGCATTTTTCAATAAAAAAAAAAAAAAAATGAAAAAGTCACATGTAACCACGTCAATCGGAATGAATTAGCCAAATCTGATTACAATTTCATTCGGACTGTAAGTGGTGGTTTATTCCGTAATCCGATCAAGAGGACATGTAAACACCTGATCGGGTTGAAAACCGAAACTGGAGAGTACTGCGCATGTGCAATGACGTAGAAATAGCGTAATGACGTATGACGTGCGGAATGAGCTGTTCTTCCCGTTGAATAAAGTGTCATAAATGGTGTCCTGTCATTCTGAAACTCTTTTTCCACTCATCGTCTGTGAAGTGGAGCAGGATAATGTCCCATCAGTCCTTGTTTCATACTCTCATCCACAGACGACTGGTTTTAGGCTCAGGAAAAGGCGCTTTTACTGCTTGATAAATACAAGCAGCACGACTCAACGGTTCATGTGCTTGTCGTCGCCTAATTAGGACCCGAAATAGATAAATATTAAGTCTGCTTTTTAAAACAAAGAAAGGAGAGGATAGTCAGTATGCAGTGGAAAACTCTGTCTATTCGTGCAGCATGCTTGTGAAATATAAACGTGCACATCAACCCAATCACTTTATTTAGCGTTCATGTAAACACTACGTTTGGATTCATCAATCGGAGCTAATTCATTCAGATTGAAGGAAAAAGTGTCCATATAAACGTAGCTAGTGACTAAGTGGTCCGCTTTTTTTGTTCCAGTGTTTTCTGATTAATACTGTCAACATAGACAGCAGCAGCTCTATTAGACTGTATTTACACTGCAAGGTCTAATGCACACATTCATTTTTTTTTTTTTGTTTGTTTCATCTGTTTACATACACTTAAAACATAACTGATTGTGTTTACATTAATATCTCAAACAGACGTGCATTTTAACCAAAAAGTAAAAGTGCAAGCACTATACAGGACATGCACGCACACAAATAAAAACCTAAGTACCACTATTTTTGACAACTCTAGCTCTGTTTAAGACATGCGAATCTGCTTGAATGGTGTACACTCATAAGGACAAATAGGTATCAGGTGCAAAATGAAGGACGTGGCATGCACAGAGGGCACAACACACAAAGCACATTGATTGATTTTCACATGCTCACACACACACACACTCCATGCGGTCACGCTGTCTACCTCCACCAGCTGGTGCCAGTGTTCAATAGGCTTGCGGGGATTCGCCAGCATGGCTGTCCAGTGCTCCCTTCCCGGCCCATCAGCATCACTGCCCACACGGCACATCCCAATTACCTCATTATGACCAATACTGTGAGACGAAGAGAGAGAGAGAGAGTGGGAGGGAGGGAGGGACTGAATTAATGCAGTTAGGCTAAGAAATGAAGAAGAACCACAGCACAGTGCATCCATTACAACAAATGGACAAGAGAGAGAGAAAGAAAGACGGAAAAGCGACACAGGAGAACATAAGGAGCGAGAAAGCACAAAGTAATGAGATATAAAATCAGACTTAATCTGCATCATATAATTAGAAAGATACAGACAGGACCTTTGTGTCATACAGCAACCTGCCCATTAAGATACACACATACACTGAGAGAGTTTCCACATGCAGTCCTTTAATTACGCAGACACAGACAGAGAGATCATGTAATTACACAGATAAACAGAGAACAGAAGGAAAGAGAGACAGAGGTACATTCCAATTACTGAATTACAGAGATAAACAAAATGAGACGGGAGCACAGGGAACGGATTGAATGATTTGAGTGAAAATTTGTCACAGAGGACAGATGGGCATTCGTTTATGATAGGTCTACTGATTACCTTGATAAAGAAAATGAGAGAGAGAAGATGAGAAGAGAGAGAGCTGTCATAATCACTTAATTACATGAAAAGGGAGTATGAAAAGCTTCTTGAGTGAAGGTGGAATAACAACTGGGTCTAATAAGTGGAACTTAAATAAATCTTTCTTCTTGCATTTACTGTTGATCAGAGACAAGGGAGACTAAATTAATTATATTGATGCATAATGTTTACTGCAAAGCTAGTGTAAAATATAAAAAATCTGTCGTGATTGGCCTGGATTTGTGTAGAGACAATACAGTTTAACTTTTTTGAAAACCTACTTTGATGAACATAACTAATCAATTGTAGTAGTGATGATATATACTTAACAGTAATTTCACAAGAAATATGAGTCCCTCCAACTGCTTTTATTTATTTATTTATACTCTTTAAAATTTAGGGGTCAAGAAGATTTTAGTCTCTAATTGTATGTTCACCTAGGCTGCATTACTGTATATGCTGTAAAATTGTCCAAAAAAACATATTTTAAAATAACTCTTTTCTACTTGAATATATTTTAAAATGTGATTTAATCCTGTGATGTCAAAGCTGAATTTTCTGCATCATTACTCCAGTCTTCAGTGTCACATGATCCTTCAGAAATCATTCTATTATGATTATTTGGTGCTTAATCAGCATCTGTTATTATTATTATCAATGTTGCTATACTGCTTGATATTTTTGTGGAAATCGTGATACATTATTTTTAAGGATTCACTGATGAATGAAAGTTCATAAGAACAGCATTTATTTGAAATAAAGATAAAATAAACATTAATAATAAAATAAAATGTTAAAATAAACTTTTGTAACGTTATAAATGTCTTTACTTTTTTTTGCTGAACAAAAGCACTAGATTCTTTAGTAAAATAATTTGTTTGGATAGTTCAAACAAACAGATTTAAATAAAATGGGTCACCAAAATGGGTTCACTTGAGCTTGAGTCCATTTTTTAAAATGAAATATTGAGTTAAAAACTGCTGTGCACTATGTTTATACTCGGTTATATTTATCATTTCAGTTTTTAGTAGAAATGTATTGGTCTAATTTAATGCAGTCACCCTAAGATCTTCATTTTAAGCCAGATAAACACAGCTCTGATAGTTATACAACTGAATTGAATTCGACCCCTTAAAAAGCCTCAAATGTAGCTTGTATTGTAGATAAGTACTTTTTAAAAGGGTAGTTTGACTGTAGTTTAATTACTTTAAATTTTTAGTAGTTTGTAGCTTGGTAACACTGCAAATAAATCAAATCATGCTCAATGAAATAGGTGCCAGCAGGGTTTATGACTTGCCTTTATTTTGATAACAATAATGCCAAAATAGTCAATCAAGCTTTCGTGAAGACTTAAAACAAAGTCTTTGTGTTGCAAAAAGCCTGAAATCAAGTCATGAGTCTTATGAAGCATCTCCATGCCAAGAACATTTCTTCATCTCAAACAAGCAATGCTGGTTTAAATTTAGAAACATTGCAAAAAATGTTTTGCATTGATTGTTTAGCATGTCATATATATGTAAGAGATGACTATTATCCAGCAGACAGCGCTTCTGAATAGAGCGTTTAGCACAGATGGCATGCAGCAATGCTAAGAGCAATTCATCAGCCGTTATCTGTGGCTCACAGATGAGCTGCTTCATTAGGACGGGCTGGTGGTGTGCCGCGTGCCATTGGGGAGAGATGGAATCATAGAGAGCATCGACAAACACATTTGGGGAACTCGGATATGGATTTCCTCAGCACTGAAAGAGATTCTTAAAATAGAATCTGATGCACGAAATGTATGCACCTGATTTTCACAAAGCATATTTTTCCCATAAAAGAACACAAAATATGAGCATAAAAGTGGGATTAGATGACAATACACACCTAGCAGTAGGTATACTTATTTTTTGAAAAGTGAAAAACATGTAGAATTAAAGCTGCAAGCAGCGATGAAAGGGCCCTCGCACCCGGGCTCACCGCCACCCGGTGGCCTTAGGAAAACTGAACAGTGGGCGATATTCATTTAAGTGGATAAATAGAGGAGAAATATGGCAAAGTCATTTTGATCCACCACAGTTCCTGCTGCCAGCAGGTGGCGCTTTGACTATTATCAAACGTGAAGTTTGGAGCAGATTGAACATTGTATGCCTAAATTACAACTTCCTGTTTCGTGGCGTTAATTGCATACATTAGCACTTGCCAAATGTTGCATGATTGAATGTGTTTCTAGGATGTTTGGTACTTCATGGCATGTACAAATGTGTTTCTGGGAGTGAATTACAGTGCAAAGCATGCCTTTTCCTGTTGCCAGCAGGTGGCGCTATGACTGTAACTGAATATTGGCATGTACATGTCTTCAGGCCAGGACTCTAATTAAACATGTGAAGTTTGGGGCAGATTGGACACTGCATGCCTGAGTTACAACAACTTCCTGTTTCATGGCGAAACATCAAACTTTGTCAGACCACCACGGACACGCCCTTCAGCGAAAACTCAAGGTCTTCTCAATGTAACATCGCAAAGGCCTTTAGATTAGACTGACCAAATATGATGTTTTTCTGATTAAAGCTCTAGGAGGAGTTTGTTAAAGTACAACATCTGGAAATGGCAAAAACTGCAAAAAATGTGCAGAGGAAATTCTAAATATCTCACTTCCTGTTGGGTTTATAGATTTTGCACCCAGGACTTTTTTGTAGGTATTGGGCTGTTATATGCGTCTACTGAATTTCATACCTGTACGTGAAACGTAGCACGAAAGGCGCTTAATTGAAATTTTGTAGGTGGCGCTATCGAGCCATTTTGCCACACCTAATTCTGAAACCAATATCTGACGTAAATTTTCACCACTTCTGACGCGTGTGCAAAGTTTCGTGAGTTTTCGAGCATGTTTAGGCCCTCAAAAATGCGATTCATTTCAGAGAAGAAGAAGAATTGACACACACACACACACACACACACACACAAGGTGACTTAAGCCTACCAGACAAGAAACACTGGCTGTGTTACAGAGTGTCTCACCACCAGACGTTACTTTCATTAGTATTAGGCCATCATGTATATTCATGAGGTGTCGGTCTTTATGCAAAACAGTGCAGACGTCCACCAGGAATAGTCTGACACACAGGGGCATAAGGCCCTATGTTCAGCGGAGCGCGCAGACACATACAAATATGTGCAACAGGAATTCTAATTCACTAATTAAACAACAAACTATCTTATCAGTATCAGCCAAATGCATGAAAAGATCCTTTATTTAGTTTTCATCACTGCTAATTTCTCAAACAACGTACTGCAGTAAAATGCACTGTGGTCTAGTCTGAAAATTGTAATTAAGTTACTTAAAGGATTAGTTCACTTCAGAATTAAAATTTCCTGATAATTTACTCACCCCCATGTCATCCAAGATGTTTATGTCTTTCTTTCTTCAGTCGAAAAGAAATCAAGGCTTTTTAGGAAAACATTACAGAATTTTTCTCCATAAATTGGACTTCAGTGGGGTTCACCGGGTGGAAGGTCCAAATTGCAGTTTCAGTGCAGCTTCAAAGGGCTCTGTGCGATCCCAGAAGAGGAATAAGGGTCTTATCTAGCAAAACGATCTGTCATTTTCTAAAAAAAAATAAAAATTATATTAAATAACTGATAGTTTCGCTAGATAAGACCCTTATTCCTTGTCTGGGATCGTGTAGAGCCCTTTGAAGCTGCACTGAAACTGCAATTTGGACCTTCAACCCGGTGAACCCCACTGAAGTCCACTATATGGAGAAAAATCCTGGAATGTTTTCCTCAAAAAACAAAATTTCTCTTTTACTAAAAAAAGAAAGACATGAACATCTTGGATGACATGGGGGTAAGTAAATTATCAGGAAATTTTAATTCTGAAGTGAACTAATCCATTAATTCAACTAACTGATTATTGTTTAAAGGTCCACTATGTAATTTTTTTTGTTCAAAATTAACATAAATAATGAGTAAATCCTTCAATCAATCCTTCTTCCAAAACATGTTTTTGTCTTACCCTGATTACCCTGGTTTATATTTCAGACCAGGCGGGATGGTTTTCACTCGCCCATGAATAGAGAAAAGTTGCTCCGGCTACTTTGACACATGTATGGTGTGGGAGTGACTTAGATGGTACAACGAGCGAGTCCTCTGTTAGTTCTCTAACAGAGTTCATTGTAAAGCATTATCTATTATGAAGGGTCATTTCATTATGGTTGTTGTAGCACTGTGCTGGAATTTATTTTCAAGAAAGTACCGTGACTATCCATGGTTATAGCTACGGTAACGTCATGAGATCCTTTCCATCTAAACTGGTTATTTCTCTTAAACCTAGTAGTGAGTGTTTTATGAGCAGTAAGATAATCATATTCATCCACACAGTCACGCAGAGCCAAAAGCACAAATAAAGCAATGTTCTTCCGCAAAATGCATGCAGTTTTGTTTTTTAACTAAGTGTAATTAATTCCTGTGATGGATTTTTTAGCATCATTTCATTCATTGACACAGTTTATTCACTATAGTTTAAAAAAATGGTAATAAAATATGACAAGATCTCAGAGTTAAACTGTGTCAGAAAAAAATAATCTTAATTATGTCAGATAACATTTGAGCAAAACATGGTCAGGTCAAAGTGTCTGAATAATTTTTGGTTTGACTGTATGTATAGTATATATTACACTAGAGAAATAGTATTACACAAGTGGACTCAGTAAGAAACATTGTGTAGATCTAATTTAAAGTTCTCCCTCAGACCTTTTATAAATGCTTCATTCATTCGATGAATGGTTCCTGAATGAATGCCTGTAAGCATGCCTAAAGTTACAAGTGGGCACTTCCTGTCAAGCCTCATATATCACAGCACAGAGCCTGACATGTTGCAGCATGTGTCTCAGATCCCATCACAGCATGAAAAAGGCAGTCATGATCTTACCAGTCATAGTCCATGACAGCAATGATGAGCGACACATTCTCAATGTTCTCGTTGGGGATATCAAAGACCAGAGCCTCATTATACGTAGGATTGAGAGTATTCTTCTTTATGGACGTCTTCCTCTTTTTCAGCCTTCGACCTTCACAAACCAGAGATGCCTTCACGTATGGATCTGAGAAAGCAAGAACACAGTAGAGAGACAATTTGTCAAAGAAATAGCAACAGCAGCACATAATGTTTCGACAACATTAAAATGAATGCTAATAACGGCATCGATAATTATTGTGCTAGCAATAAGGATACATTAGCATTGGCGTAATGATGCCAGAACTGAATGTTACTTTTTTATAATGCACTGTGTCCTACGAGAGAAATCTTTATTACATTACTTTAATCCTTGCTGTGATAATTAAATTAGCCAACTCTAATTACAGATGTCTCTTGTCCTTATGACTGTGATGTTGATGCCTTTATGAGGCATTTGTCTTTTGACATTCAACTTTTTAGAGCTGCTTTTCGATATTCACAACTTTCAGAACTGTTGCTGTTCTGACCTTTAAAGTTTTCTCATTATTCACATGCTGGACATGTTGCATCAAGGTTATTAATGAGCAACGGTTTCATCACGTCTCAATGTTAACAATGTCTGAGGCCTAATGAGGTATCGCTGTTAATTATGAGGGAATTAGAGGAATAGCTGGGGACAATGAATGGCCCAGGCACCTGAGAAGCCCGTGAGGTCCATAGCTTTCAGATTAGTGGCCTTAATGATGGTGACGGTCAGTCGGCCAGCTGTTGGCAGGTAACACAGTGAGAAGTTCAGCTCGCCCAGGTCAGCTTTCTCCTGCAGACATAAACATATGGAAAGGTCCTGGGTCACTTTGAAGTTACTGAGATGCAAATGCAAATGCTGAAAGTAATGCAAAAAAATAACGAAATTCATGGAAACCTTTTAATAATTAAACTGTCTTCCCTGAAATGTTTCAATAATTCATTTGTCCTTTTATCAGAAAGGATAAACTGAAGTAATGTCTGTGGCTTTTAATACTAAATCAAACAATTTTAAAGGATTTCTCCAGATTCAATTCAAATGAAGCTCTATTGATGGCATCTGTGGCCTGCTTTTGATTACCACAGAAAATCATTTTAACTCGCCCTTGAATTTGTACAAACAAGGTGAAAATCATGTTTACAGCAATGTAGTAAGTGGTAGTGTAAGTGCATTACTGTACACACAGTTTTTGTTTTTACAAAATTATTTTCTGTATTTCACAACTTTACCACACTGCAAATAAGCATTACACTGTTCCTGGTTTCACAAATAATATTATGTTTAATACAGATTGAAAATGTATTTACATTTATCATGTTTTCACTTGCATGTGTTTATAGAATGTCAGACAGATTCTCCTAGCTAAAGCATTGGTGTTGGGATGCTAGGTTTGTTTTCCTCCTTATACTCTTTGTTGAGAGTTTCATCTTTCTCAAGTTCTTGTTCTGCCAGACAGAATTAATCATCAGCTATGATGAAAAAAGAACAAGAGCAGCAGAGGTAAACAAAAACAGCCCCGATATTTCATCAAAAACGTCAAGCGTCTAAAATACATCTCTCCAAGAACTATTGAAGCTGCCAGCTTTGGGTCTGGGTCTGTACACGTGATGTGAATGCTACGTGATGTGAAATTTCTTTTAAACCAGCTGTGTTGGTAAATCTGTTAATGCCACCTAAGTGGCCAATTGGCTGAACCCCACGTGTAAACATTTCATTTACATCCATTCACATGTCAGACACACAAATGTCAGGAATATACTCAAATCCAGCATGCATCACTCAACCATTTTTAAATTTGTCTTGTCAGACAAAGTAGATGGTGCCAAATTTATCTTTTTTCCTTCATTTGACCTAGTCATACTGCAGAAAATTTCATCTTCCTTATTTAAACACACTACAGCTGGTGTTCGATTTGATTTATACCCTCGGTCCTCAAAAGGTACAAACACCTAGCATTATGATAAAAATATTTCTAAAAACCGCTCCATTAAGATGCTGTGGCAATTTCAGAAGTGCTCTTGAAAAAAAGCCCTTTCGCACAGTTGACCTTCACTAATTTCATGTAATTTTCTCTGGAAGGACAAGCACATGCATCACTAGATCTCCCCACACCTCTGCTACCAACATCCCCAAGGACACATCATCATCATCATCGACTTAGCATGTAATCATGCATGATTTTCAATTGTGAAAAACGTCTCATGAATGTAAAATGAGCTTTTCAACTATGCTTAAGAGAGATACGCAAATACCATGAAAGAAACCATAATTATCATAAAATCTGACCTGACTAAGGTTCTTAAAATTAAACCAAGAATAATTTATTGGGTAAATTTTGTTAAACAGTGTTTGGGTGCAAAACCAAGCCTCTCAATAAAATACAAAATACAACAAACAGTACAGTTTAACAGACACTAAAGGCATAAATACAGTGCTATATTTTTCCAGGACAAACATGCCTCCTTTCTATGTATATTACAGTGTAAAATGTTGTTCCCTGCAATTGTTACCTTTAAGAGCTATTTCTACCTGATTCAATCCTTAAAAATTATGTTTTTAAAATTAAATAATGTATTTAGGTGGATTCAGCTATATTAAAGGCACAATATGTAAGATTTTTATATTAAAATATCCAAAAACCACTTGCACAGTGTTATATATTTCGTTCAGCTGTGCAAGAATTTGTAAATTTAGAGAAATTCACAATTTTAAATAGTGCCCGTCCCTCCCTTGTCACTTGTCGCCTGTCAATGACGTAATATCTGCGTTATCCCTGGTTTCCGCTTGTACTGCATAGTAATCACGGCAACAGACGCGGACAGCTGTGTAACGTCTATCTGCACGCAGTTGTTGTTTCGTTTAAACATTATGGACTATGGCAAGCAAACTTTGGGACAAAAGGAGAAATAAAACAAGGATCAATATCGGCGTGGTGTTTTCGAGATGGTGAGAGCTTTGCGACAAACTTTGACTTGACAGAGACGCCGCTCTTGCACATTATTAGACAAGGTAAGTAAATGTACATAAGACGAATCAATGTTATATAACACGATGAAATGTTAGAATATCATCAGCATGATATTCTAATGTTTATCTAGCGTACTGTTAGTCTCATTCAGCCAACAAACTAATACATAGAATAACATTACAACTTTCAACACACTCAAATGCAGTTTAGTATGATAGTGTAACGTAAGACCAAGTGAAACAGTGCTGCGTTACCTCACAATTTTAATTCGACAAATAAACTGACCTGTATTAGTAGTATTTCAGCACTTGCGAGTAGTTTGGTAGAATGAAATGTCCTCATTCCTTTATATCCTCCGGGACTCACGGACTGCACTGATATCTGTCTCTCATTAGCAATCGCGCCCGCGATTCTCAGCCACGCCCTGCTTCATACCACAGTCATGTTAAAAACATGAATGCATTCGCTTATCCATAGACAATAATTTCCCCATAAACATTATTATATCCATCGGCATGATGACAAGTTCCATGATTACACGCTCATTCACTGCGTCATCAATCTACGCCTTTGTTATTGTTTTGAAGAGTTTAGTGACCCCTAACGGTGAAAAAAATACATATTGTGCCTTTAAATAATACAATTCACTTGAGTAAAAACAGTTAATTTAGATGTTAATATATTTTTCAGTGTAGAAAAAAGATCTGTTCAATTCACAAAACCCAGCGCTATTGTGCATGAACCACCCAGGGAAAGTAGATTTGTAGATCTTTTTGTTGAAGACAGCAGTAATTTATCAAATGATGATCAAGTGAAAGAGAAGAGTGTTATATCTTGGCACATACCCAAAAGTTTTTCCAACATTTCCTATCCAGGTGTTGGTGTGGTGCTAATATGTAGAGCATATAGAGCTGTGGTGCTCATAGGAGACCCGGGTTCAAGTCTGGCCCAGGTCATCCTGTTCCCCTCTCTCTCTTTGACTTCCTGTCTCCCTTCTACTGTGTATGGCAATTAATATGACAAAAGAAAATCTGATTGCTGTCTTTCATGGCTATTCAACTCAGGTCTT
This sequence comes from Hypophthalmichthys nobilis, assembly GCA_037950665.1. Lineage (NCBI taxonomy): Eukaryota > Metazoa > Chordata > Actinopteri > Cypriniformes > Xenocyprididae > Hypophthalmichthys > Hypophthalmichthys nobilis. The sequence continues at coordinate 25,537,229 of CM075475.1, read as the reverse complement.
GGATGTCTACTTTCTGTAGGGTTTTGCTCCAATTGTAATCGAAAACCCAACAAGTATGACTTTTTTTCTTCTAAGAAACATAAAATTTTTTTATCCATACAATGGAAGTCGATGCTCACATCATCTTTTGTTTTTTTGCAGTTTTCCTTCTGCAGAAGAAAGCCAATCATACAGGTTTAGGATGAATTTTTGGATGAAGAATTTCTTCAAAATTTCACGCAGGTGTGTTTGATAAGGGTTGTAACTCAACTCCCCAGGACAGCAGCTCTCCAGGACCGAAGTTGAATTGACCTGCTGTACAGTCTCAGCATAGTACGCCAGATCATCATATTCCAACATCTGGTAGTTGTAGTCTGCTGCATCCTCCACAACCTAGCACTCAGAACTAGCACTTCTTTTTTTGGTGTATTTGTGGCGTTACCTAATTTGCATAGATCTTTCAGCAAATCGAGTGCTAAAACAACACAGACAGCATGTGCAAATACTCAACGCTATCAACCACTCCTTCTCACCGAATCCCTTTGTGTTTAAGGTCTAATGAACCTTTAATGTGTGTCTGTGTCATTATCTCACCGCGGTTCCTTCCACAATGTCTCTCCAAATAGGCTTCTCCCCGGTTCCCTCGCTGAAGTCCAGCAGGTTATCCACCACCACTTGACCTATGAGGTCATGTCTGGAGAATCGGTCGAAGTCGTAGACGGAGAAGTGAAGCTTGCGTGAGTGCAGCTCAGCCAGGGGCACACCGAACTGGAACGTCTCATTAAAGATCGGGTTGAGAGTTTTTCTGTGCACCTGCAAACCAAAGCCCGAGCGGAAATGAGAGAAAGTGAAGGAAATTAGATAAGCGGAGGAGCTGAGAGGGAAAAGTGAATGAAGGGAGCGAACAAGAGATTGGTTAACATCAAAAACTGCAAATGCATAAAGTTAATTCAAAATGCATCGGCTGAAATAGATGTATTTTTAGATGAACTAGGGCAGTGGGAAAAAAATCCACTGGCAGGCTGAGAAACGCAAATCTTAATGAGTCCTAAGAGGGTCTGCCATCTGAACAGTGGATTATTGTAAAAGCAGCGAGCTGACTGCTGCTTCGCTAGGATAAAAAAAAAGATACCTTAGTCTGAAATTTCTTCTTCCTATCAGGCAGTAAGTAGATCTTGACATAAGGATCGGAGAAACCATTGGCATCCTTCGCCGGGAGGTCCAGGGCTTTCAGTATCTTGACCACCAGCTGCTCCGTGCTGTAAGAAAGACATGTCAGCGTCACCATAATTCACTTTGAACTATCTGGAACTTCCTGCGCTTGCTAGCCTGGGCGTGAGTTCATTTCAGCGTCATCTAACTGGCAATGACAAGAGAGTTGGTATATGCTGAAATAAGCTGACATCCAGGCCAGTATCGAGACAGCATTGCTGCACTGAGTTCAGTGAGGCTCAATGGCTGTCACTGAGGTTCAGGAAAACAGGAACAAAAAGAGGAGGTGCCAATGGTACAACCCGGCTCAATGACTTGGAATTAATTGACAGATGGACGGAGCCGTACTTGTGCTGCGCAAGCTAAAAGGATCTTGTACGAACGTGAATATATGAGATAATACATCCCTAATGTGAATATAAAGACATGAATATTTAATGCGTAATCCAATGACTGTGGCCTCCAACACCGGACTTTATAAATAATCCAGAGCTTATTACGAAGCAAACCATAGGTCATTTCAAGGCTAGACAGCAGCGATCTGGTGCCAAGCACAGCACGACCCTGAACTTCTGAAGCGCGAGGCTCACCCAGTGTTTGCGCAGATGTAAATAAGAGAGGCGGGGGAACTTCTGAGGTTGCTAATCAGGCCTCGTTAGAATGTGTCTCTCAGCGTTAACAAATGCGTCACCCTTTCATTAGGACACTTAAACAAATCAGCAACACTGGGGGAGGAAGAACACAAGCAGAAATCCAATACGGCCTTAGACTGACATGTCACTCACAAAGAATGACATGGTACAAATCTCAACAAATCAGGATGGAAATAAATACATTAATTATGCAATATTATCATCCAATTTGTAAGTGACAAATTTAATCATTCAATGCTGTATAAACATAGGATTAAAATGCTGTTTACACTGACAGCACTTTGAAGCGACGTGAAGTCATTCTTTTTCAAAAACGGTTGGCAAATCCACCAATGTGAGCAAAAAGATTTTGATTTTTTTTTTTCAAAGAATTGGGGGGGGGGCACGGTTTCCACAAAAATATTAAGCAATTGACTCTTCGCCGGGAGTTTGATTGACAAGCGATCTAACCAATCATAATGCCGAATCCGCCATTTTGTCCGACAAAGCAGTCAGGAGTTAGAAGAATAACCTCGGTGGACTTGAACTTGAAAAATGGTGTGTACTGACGTCTTTCCATGTTTGAAACAACATTCCTTCTCATGTTCATTCATGTTTATTTGATGCTATAAATTAACTAGTAGGAAGAGATGATCGGTTCACTAGCAGCTTGAGCTGAGGCGCAACACAGCAAACAGTTTTTATTGTTTGAATTTCTTAAAAAATTACACAATTTGAAAGCTGGAACTTTGTTTAATATCATAAGTAACCTGCTCTGTCTTGTCTGTCGACATGTTGTCAGTGTCCTCTTTGCTCCGTGATGTATTTTTCACTCTGTGTGGCGTGACAGCACCATGGCTTGTCGGACAAAGCAACAGTAACTAAGGGGGGGCGGGTCTTTGCGAAGGGTCAATTGTTTTCAACTGTGATAATAATAAATGAAGACTTTAGATGCAAAAGCCTCTAAGTGCCATCTGAAATTTTCTTCTAAAATGAGCATTTTTATCAAGCTTGTATGTTTAGGTTCAGTTATTTCACTTTAATGAAAATAAAAAGGACCTATTAATTGCCATTAAAGTGAAATTACTGAACCTAAACATACAAGCTTGATAAAAATGCTCATTTTAGAAGAAAATTTCAGACGGCACTAAGAGGCTTTTGCATCTGAATCCTTCAAATGTTTCCTTGGCAGCAAATCAGCTGCTAATATACTGTAATAATATTACTGTTTATACTGCATATTTGATCAAATAAATGCAGCTTTGGTTAGCATAAGAGACCTCTTTAAAAACACGACTCAAAACTTTTGAACAGTATTGTACATTTATTTAATTAGAGCAATTAACGTCATGCTATTAATGCCCACTGAAAGCAGGTGGTAAGCAAAATTCATCAAATGATAATGATGAACCGATGATGAATGATGGACCGGAGTGTTATAATAATGAGAATATGTACAGATGCGTTGTGTAGATTACCATACTTTCAGCATTTTAACCACGATTCAGATGCCATGAGCAGTGAGCAGAGAAGCAGTGACCACCAACAGAAGTGCAAACAGTGATTCATCGCCTGAATTCATTGGCTAGAGGTTGAGTAGGACCACCTACTAACAACCAACAGCACAAAAACTCTAAAAATTCCTCCGCTTTATTCGCTGTCAGTGTGAGTGTCCCTTTAGATGTTCTTGCTAATAGTAAAATCATATCAGATTGCAAAATAAGACACCTGTTGACATTTCAAGTTAGAAAAAACATTCCCAGATGCATTTTGAGCTGTCCAGTCTAATATACATTATATCAGTTTGCTGGAATTAGAAATGAATCTCATGGCAAGTGGTATGCAGCACAACAGCACACTTTAAATCAGGCTGGTCTTTAGAAATGTACGGTGCTATTAGCACTCAGGGCTATAATTGAAAATGACAGGCTCTGTCTTGCGCACATTAGGCCGAGCATTTAAAGCACCCCTCCACCCCGCCCGCCCCAAGTTGTGTGCTGCATCGCACAACAGCTTTTCATTATTCAGTGACAGGCTTTTTCAAATCCACCCCCTTCCACCAACACCACCACCTTTACAAAATCACTGCAAAACAAAACAAGAACTCAAACAAAAGTCATGCATTTACACATGCGGTCTGAAAGCGCTCGTGTGGAAAATACAATGATCGGCACTCAGCTGGAATCTGACAAATAGATGGATAAATTAAAATAATAATAAAACAACATTCAACTCAAACCCTCGTAGACAATGGGTTGGAAATAGCTGCTATTCCCTCCGTGCCGCATGTGTTATCGGCCTACTGCTGTGCTGATAGAAAGCTGCGTCCCACCGGATGTGACTCTGACTGACAGTGTCAACCTGCCCGCTATTCCCAAAATGCTTGTAGCTGTGACATATTCGCATTGATGTATTGCAAACGCAACAGCATAGCAGGAGGTGTGATGATGTCAATTAAACACACGGAGATGAGAAACAATCTTGGCCACTAGCTGTCTCGCAATCGCTGAGTAACATGTCCGGTAGCATTTGCTTTGAAAGAATAAAAATTCTGCTCATTTACTCACCATAGGGGTGGGTGAATTGACCATGATGTTATTTCACATTTAGTGATGTCAAACGATTAATCGCATCCAAAATAAAGGTTTGTGTTTACGTGATATGTGTGTGTACTGTGCATATTTATCATAAATACACACACATGCATGTATATATTTAACAAAAATATATTATATATATATATATATATATATATATATATATATATATATCCACATGTGTATATATATATATATATATATATATATATAATTTATATTATATTTATATATAAAATATATATATTTATATATAATATAAATTATATATATATATATATATATATCCACATGTGTATATATATATATATATATATATATATATATATATATCCACATGTGTACATGTAAATATTTCTTAAATATATTCATGTATGTGCGTGTTTATATATACATAATAAATATACACAGTAAACACATATTATTATTTTGGATGCAATTAATCGTTTTAGTTATTTTTTCTAAAAAATTATATTACAATACCAAATTTTTGATACCACTGAAATTTCACAATTCTCAACACCAATTTCGATATCACAGTAAAAACTAATACTAGCCTAACTAATATAAGTAAAAAGACAAGTAAAACTGTCCAAAAGAAAATAAATTGAAACTAATTACAAGCAATAGGACAAAGAAACACAATAAAACATACAAAAAAATGTGTTTACGTAAATAAACATTTTTGTGTGTATTTGACAGTTTAGGTGCAATAAGCCATGCAAAAGATTTCTGTACTCAGATGATGTGTGAGCGGTTGCTTAATGCGCCTGCACATGTTTAAACTGGCAGTGTTAAAAAATGCATGGAAACGAACCCGCATGACTGTAGAACAAAAAAAAAGATTTTAGGCAGAATATCTAAACTGGTCTTGTCCATAAAATGAATATGAAGGGTGACTGTTCATGTTCACTATATGGAAAAGAACAGCTTAGACATTCTAATAAACATCTTATTTGTTCCACAGAAGAAAGCAAGTCATACAGGTTTGAAACGACATGAGCAAATTATGACACAATTTTCATTTCTGTGTGAACTATCCCTTTAATTCAAAAGCTTTCCATCTCCTACGCACTCACAATTTTGACATACTCACCTTAGAACTCACAGCAGAACATAATAGACCGATAATGTGATGAGCTTGAACAGAAGTGTCAAATCATTTATTTGACCTACTCCCTATGTGTAAAGAATGAGATATCAATCTCCACTCACCCATCTTCATCTCTTTCTCTCCCTCAGCCTCCTCTGTAATTCTGGCCGAAACACAGTGCTGTGTTATTATGTGTTGACAGGCTGTGCTGTTTAAAGTGGCTGGTCATATATAATTCATGAGTGAAACAGCCTCTCCTTCCTTCATTTCTCAAACATCAGCACTTTCCACCATTCTAATGTCCCTCTGCGTGACGGCAAAATAAAGGACCCGGTCTGACGTGCACGGGCTGCCCACGATGGGCCTGACTATAACTCATTGTGCTGACTGCAACTCCCCTGCTTCTTTCTCCAGCTCGCCTTTTCAATTGTAAGCCCTGCCGATGAGATCTATTTATAACCCACTGATGTATTGAGAAGCATGGATCCACATTGTGTGACAGTTCCATACGAGACGCTTCCCCGTGGGGAGAGGAGGTGATGGTGGGATGGATCCGAGCGGACTCACTTGAAGGCGTAGCGCAGAAGGAAGCTGATTTTGCCGCAGTTGTCGCCTTGTTTGCCATCGCCCTGGTCTCCCTGGCGCAGCCGGTAAAGTTCTGGTTTGATCTGCCCAATGCTGGTCAGCTGCTCACTCTTCTCCTCACCATGGAAATCAGGGCTGGAGAGCTGGTGAGTCATGGGCTTAGGCCTGGAGAGAGACCAGAGGGTGAACACACTCACACATGCGCATGTATAGACAAACTCCCAACCACACGGGCTGCAAGGAGGATCCCACCAAACCTTTTATATTTCACCCCACAATAAAAAAGAGGAAATTGTTAAATTACATATTCCAAATATTATTTGTAAATGTAAAGTTTTTATTCATCATGGTATTTGTTGTTTTGCATTTAAATTTATTATTAACTTTAAATGAACAAATTGTTTACATGATTACAGTAATTTTTACTGTAGTGCACCACAAAAATTTTGTATTGCCTTTCTTTCTTTCTTTCTTTACCAAAGAAAGCTGTTCTTTTGAACTTTCTATTCATTAAAGAATTCTGAAAAAAGTATCATGGCTTACACAAAAATATGAAGCAGCACAACTGTTTTCAACATTGATAATAATAAATGTTTCTTGAGCAGCAAATCATCATATTAGAATGATTTCTGAAGGATCATGTGACACTGAAGACTGGAGTAATGATGCTGAAAATTCAGCTTTGATCACAGGAATAAATTACATTTTAAAAAAATTTATAATATAAATAAAGTTATTTTGGTAATTATATTTCACAATATTACGCATTAGATTTCTTTCAAAAAATATTTTTAAAAATTTCAACAGTAGCATATGTAAGATTTTTCAGTAAGCAAAAACACTATATTTTACTTCAATACAACATTCTACAACAAGATACAAACTACACACCCATTCCATCATCCTGCAGCACACACACACACACACAGACAGGAACAAGAAGAAAAGGTCACTGACCTGGTGGTGACCTGCGGCTGAGAGTGGGCATTGGGCAGGTCTTTCGCAGCTGAGCCTCCTTCTGTTGCTGGCGGCAACTCGGGAGATGTCTGGCTCAACTTAAGGTTTGCTGGAAGAGAAAACATAAGCCATAGAAAAGATGAAAGGAGTGTAGTTAAGAGAATGGAGTATAATTAACAATGATCACTGTCTCTTAGGTCTCACAAAGAGTCAAGTAGTGCTTCCAAGTTTTATACAATGCAGAGTTTTGCTCACCAGCATTGTTGGGATAAGAGTCCATGTCTAGGTAGGAATGCTCCTGCATCTCCTGTGGACCCCCAACCACACCCCCCACTACCAGCCCCCCTCCGCCCTCCACCCCCATCAGGTCGGAGAAATGGGGATGATGCTGACCATGCTGGGAGAGCGAGGGATACAGCGAGGAAGAGGAGTGAGTATCCTTCTTTTGCAACAGGGGAGGAAGGAGCGAGGAGCCCCCTCCACCTCCGACCCCGCCCAAACTGGCACCGCCAGGCAGGAGCCCCGACGTCAAGCTCAGACCCCCTCCTTCCTTATCTCTCCACGGCAACCAGCAAAGCTTCCAGGAGACGAAGAGAGAGACAGAGAGCAGCACAATGCCACAGAACGTTACAATGACGGAGAGCAGACTCACAGAGATCTCTGAAACAGAGAGAGAGGAGAGAGAAAGGGTTTGATTTATTACAACCTTGAGAGGTAACAAAAATCATAAGAAATGTAATGATTCTGGTTCAGTTCCATTGAACGCTTTCGGTTCCTTACCAAATCCACTAATGGTTCTTTTAGGATAAAATAATTGGTCATAACTAGATACTAAACACAGATACTAAGTAATAATAATAAAAACCAAAATTCATCTACAAAACAAAAACCTCATAGCCTAATTAAAAATATTTGGTAACACAGTTTAATTTGTTTTTTTGCACTCAAAGTGGTTCAGAATGTCTATAATTAAATATTACATTATTTTTATTTAACCTTTATTTAACCAGGAGAATTCCACTGAGATACATGATCTCTTCTTTCAGAAAGTCCTGGTCTAGACGGTTTCACATAAAAACAACAATTTCACACATTAAAACATAAATAAATGCATAAAACAACACAAAATACATTTTCTTTAGAGCAGTTTATAAAATTAAAATATATATTTAATTAATATTAATATACTATTGTAAAATTTCATATTGTCATATAAAAAACAGTCATATATAACATTGATCTAAGTATAACAAGCCTTAAGTACACACAACATAGGCATTCTTGGTTCATTTCGAGTTGTGGTTCAGTGATCGATTCAGTAAGTGAGTGAGTCATTAGACTGATTCAAACTGACAACTCGCCGTCTTTTTGACCAGTTCATTATAAAGAACAGGTTTTGTTAAATTAATCCTACCCTGGGAACCCAACGAAATGACAAAACTTCTTTTAGCTATTGAGAGTCTGATTAGAAAACCTAGAATATTTGTCCATATTTCAAATTTGTGCATTTGAAATGTTTTAACTAATCATCTTGTAATGAATATCATTTCAGTTTTTAAGTATGAATTATAATATGTAGTAAAAGACAACTATACTCAAGCACTATAAAAGGTTTTGCCACAAACTCAGCTGACTGGCTTCTTTCCTGTATGATTTCATAGTCTCTCTGTACATGATTTATGAGCTTCTACAACTTTTGACCTCCTAACTGAACTCCTTTCCACTAATTGATCAAAGAAATAAAAACAGCATAAATAAAAATGAATAAAACTTTTCTCTTAGTCTTATTAAGTGCAAACAATAAGTGCAACCATAATCAAAGTACTCTCTCAATATAAGTGCAAATAGAGACCAATTTTTCTTCAAGCATGAAACAGATCTAAGAGATGGTCACAATTACATAGCCCAGCCTAAGATAGCTTTCATATTAAGATATATTTACATGCATCAGGGAGCCGCTTTCAAAATGCAGGGTATTGAAATCACATTTGAATGCGTTTTACTTTGCTGAGTGTGTATTCTATAAGATAAAACATTTGTCAGACGCTAGGCTCTGTTGTGCAACGAATTCTCCGCCATGGTCTCGTCAGTCATCTCTCAACTCTGATTTATTTCCTGCTGAACTACATACGACTCTGCTGCTCATGTTGGATGAGCTGGATGGGATTGATGTGACCATTATCCAACTGAATTAAATGGTTTTCATTTCTATAAAAAGCAAAATGACAGTGGAGGCATAATGTAAATGTAGAGGTGGCATATTATATCCTAATTTCACCCTCACACTTCCTCATGGAAATATTACGAGATCTAGTCACATTTCTCTTTTAGTTTTGACTTCTCTTGTCTATTTACTATCTGTGTATACAGTAATTTTGTCATCTTTCTCTCTCATCACATTCAATTCACACTGCATTATGTCTATTTTCATAGCTCTGTATAGCTCACTTGCGGTTCAGGAACACATCCTTATCGAGAGATGAATGCAGACGTTCAAGAGCTGTTAATGGAAACGAACATCATGGAATTCATTTGGTTACAGTATTTTTAAAATGAAAATCAGTTCTCAGTTCCCAACCCTAGGTAACAAACTTGATTGCATAACCTGGGAGGATGAACACGGAGATATTTGAAAAGAAAAATGTGCAAATGAGGTAGCGTTGGCAGACAGATGCTGCACTTGGGGAATGACTGGAAGAAACCGAAGGAAGTGCAGAGAGAGAGAGAGAAAGAGGATCAGAAGGAGAAAAAGGAAAGGAGATGGCGCATTGTGCCTGTAAATTACCACCGGCTCTCCCAACATTCGCAAGCCCTTATCTGAATACAAAGCCAAGAAAACGATGGATTTATTTCCAAGCAGAAGAAGTGTCAATGCCAATGACAATTTCCACAAAGATGTCCTCTAAACTGTGATTAAGCCTTATGACTCTGTCTCTCCCTGAGTATGAGCTTTCAATCACGCAGCCTTTAATAACAATTTCTATGAGAGTGTGCATGAGTCACTTGAAAAAATGAGACTTTGGTAACTCGGTTTCAGCACAAGAGTGAAGAGAACAGCTCCTCTCCAACAAGCACGGACAAACAAGTGCCTGCCAATCAGGAAAAACAAAGGACCTGTCTGTCAGCCTGACTCTCGAGAGCTCTATTCAGATCTCACGCCCACAAAGTTCCTCAGTACCCTGCTCTCACATCACTTCCTCAGACACAACACCCACCAGCTCTAAAACCCCCAAGGGTGGTTCTACCTTGAGCTACTCTGTAATTTCTATTATGCAAGGAGGCTATATTGTATGACTATCCGCTCTCCCTTCCGTCATGCCATCTTTGTCAGTTTTTGTTTCACCATCTTTGTTTCTTCTCCCAACCGCTCTCTTTTCCTCGATGCATCGTCCATACAGTTGCAGATCTCCAAAGAAGGAGCCTGTGCTGGGCAAAATTCAGAATCGGCTCTGTTTCAATTTATAATTTGGAATTTTAATTGAATTGGCCACGTCTCACAGGATGTTGGAACGAAATTTAAACTGAAATGACAGGAAGAGGATTGCAAACAGTCATAAAAGAGAGGGATTTCAGTAATGCAACATAACAAAATGAGCAGGTCTGGATTATGTTGTTTGGCTCTCTTTTGAAAACCTCTGGTAAATTATGAATATTTTGAGACAGTTCTTCGACCATGTTTCATAAAATGAGAGCAGTATATATAATATATTAATTTAGTAATACATAGAATGTAAATGTTTGAATAAATTATATTATATTAATTTAGTAAAACAATTATAATAATGAATAAAATTATCTCTTTCTCTCTCTCTATATATATATATACATATATATTCACACACACATATATAATATACATTTACTAATATATATATATATATAGTAACACATTTTAATATTAATATAATTTTATTATATATATATATTTATAATTAAATTATATTAATTTAGTAAAACAAAATTTCAATATAATGAATAAATATTTCTCTCTTTCTCTCTATATATATTTTAACACACATAATATAATATACACATTACATTATATATATATTCAGTAAATAGTAATGTTAATATAATAATAAAATCTTTATATATATATATATATATATATATATTTAATTTTAAAATATATTAAATATATATAATATATTAAAATATATATTTTTATATAAATATATATATATATATTTATTTTATTATATATAATTTTACCTCCTTAAATTCACCTTTGGGTTTCATCTTGAACACGTTAATAAATACACATATATTATTATTGTATTAAAATATCTCTGTAGAAAGATGCAAATCCAGATCTAAATTATCAGCTGTGTAACTAACCCATGGCTTAGACAGAAATCTAAGGTTAAAAATAGTTTTTTTTTTTGTTTTTCTGATTCACCTTGTTACTGTATGCATGACAGCATGGGTACCCTTCAGCACTAGTGCACATATGTGCTATACTATGAGTAAACTCAAATGTGAATTACAGTTCTGAAATTTTTAATTCATTTCTGAAACCTTGGCATGACTGCACACACACACACACACAATCTCTTCTGGTATGCTACAGGAGAGGCATTATGCTTTCCATTCTCATCTTACACCACCTTCATCATTTGTCTCCCTTGTTTCTCCTATGCCCTCATCCTTTCCTTCTCCCCCTCCATCCTACTCCTCTCCTTCCACCCTTATCCTCCCTTCTTGCTGTTTTCCTTCTTCCTTTCTCTGTACTTTCTGTCTCTCTTTGGTGAATAATTTATCAGTCTCTGTATGTCATTAATCACTACTTGTTCAAAGATATGATCAGAGAGAGATACAGAGGGAGGAGAGAAGGGACTGATCTGTCAGCTTGAAGAACAAGACGCAGATAGAGTGAGTGAGAAAAACATAAATAGCAGGAGAAAACATAAGAGAGTGGGACAGGAAAGGAGATCAGAGATATGAATGGAGGAAAGCTGAAAATGGAGAGAGAAGGCATGCAAAATTATAAAGCGAGAAAGAGGAAGAATGAAAGATGAAGCAGTGGTTCTCAATTGGTGATCTATGGGTCACTTTTAAAGGATTAAAAACAATAAATTAATAAAACTATTATAAGCAATAATAGATTGGTGTATAAATGTCATAATTAGAATATATAGTGTAGTGTATGTAATTGTTCAATTCACTGTGTAAAGGTTCACTGGCTACAAGAAGTTCATTTCAATGAAATATGAACAATGAAAAAAATGATGGATTGCTAAAAGCAAGGCTATTCAAGACAGCCTTGATTTTCAAGGCTATAAACTGAGAATAATTTATATACTACTTAAAAATGTAGGTAGCTGTTGTTTTTCCCCAGACCTGGAGTGTTGGGTGGTCCACAAATTTTGTTTTACTGTGGTCCACCAGCTGAAAACATTTGAGAACCACTGTGATAAAGAATGGAGAATGTCCTAACAACGTTTTAGGTGGTTTCGAGCTAGTCTAAGTTGGTCATTAATCGCCACTAATTGATGAGTTGGTCATCAGCTGGTTGACTAGCAATCATGCTCTAAAACCACATTACCACTTATAAAACTGCTAATAAGCAGCTTGAACCAGCAAATTACCAGCAGGAAACTAGCTAACATGTTCCAAAACACATGTTCCAGCTTAAAGTGGATTTTCCAGCAGGGGGCTGACAGAGAGAGAGGATGAAAAGAAAAGAAAACAAGGACATGTCAGAGAAAAGAGGGGGGGCCAAGAAGGAGCTAACAGATTAGTGTACATGTTGAAGCAGACACATCGGCTGACTGGTCAAGATAACGCATTCACTCCAGACGTCGAAGGTGAGGAAAAGAGAGAGATAGTGCCAGAGAGGGGTTAATAAAGTCCGCAAGCATTCCCCTGTGAGAAAACCCGGCCTGGAATAAAGTGGACAGTGATGGAGAGAGGGAGAGAGAGAAGGATGGCTGGTGCGGGAGAGGCGGAACTGCAGGAATGAAAGATGTGGAGCCAAACAAACGGACACTGACGGAGAGAAAGAACTAAACACGGAATGGGTTTGGGATTAAAAAGGTTAATGTATTGATCTGATTGCAAAGAAAAGAGACTGTTCAGAAGCAGTATATCTGGGGAGGGAGTTTGATCTACAAACTCTGGGTTGACTGAACCAGGAGGATCAGCGTTCTGCCCCGATGCTAAGCTTTCATTTCATCTTGTCTCATAGACTTTTCCACACCATCAACACCTCCTAATGAGCTGGCTAGGGTTGCACCAGCCCATTGCAGTCTGAACCGAGTACATAATTTGGTTGCATCAATCCTTCCTAAAGCAAGAGTAGCTAGTAATTCGTAAGCTGTCCATGCAGTAATGTGACATTTACCCTTTATCCGTTTTTTCCTCACATAACTGTCTACAATAATAAATTATACTTTTTTTCAGGATCCTTTGATAAATAAAAAGTTCAATAGAACAGCTTTGTTGGTAAAATAGAAATATTAAAATAATTAGTTTAGATTGTGCAACAAATAGTGAGTAATTTGTTAAATAATTAAGTTGTAGCGTACACATGGTTGGTGCAACCGGACCCTGATGCTGAACACAGTCGGTCTAATCTTTAGTTCTTATTCCATCAGCAAATATAAGCATTCACATAATTTCACTCTTGCTGTGACTTAGCATCATGCAGTAGGGGAGGAATCAAATGAAAGTGTCACTTTTGGTTTTCAACCTGAGTGTGTTAATAAATACACTTTAATATACAATGGAGAGTGGCAAAATGTCTCCGGATAAAGCAGCAAATCCAAATTGAAATTTTCAATCCTGCTGTACAACTAAGCGCTATCTGACCATAAGCCTGGGTCTCTGCTTAGACAGAGACCCAGGCTTAAAAATAGTCTGTTTCACCTTGTTACCCTATGCTTGACAGCATGACTACCCTTCTGCTGTAGTGCACATATGGGCCATACTGTGAGTACAGAAGAGTTTAAAGAGCCTCGAGCAGCTTCCCTCAGTTTCCCACTAATTAATAATATGGTAAGCTGCCCGTCTTGCTCAGCTATGCATGTCACTATTTTGCAATGCATTCAGCAAAACAACATCCTGCACCGGATTTCCCTTAGCTACATTAGTGCTTTACAGCTTTTGATCAGGTAAAGGTGTCAGATGTTTTCTTTAGCAGACGGTTTTATGTCTTTCACTTAAATCTCTTGCTTTGGTTACATAAGCGAGGGTCAGACTATCATTTATACAATCGATTTAAATCATGTATTATATTGAATGCTTTATAAAGTTAAAGGCCACTGGAATTTTTTTTTTTTTTTTTTTGCAATTCACCAAAGCCATTTTTATTCACATTTGGTGCTTGAAAATTGGACGAATTGCTTGTGTTATTTACATTTGTAAGTTGCTATTGGCTAAAAGCCTGTGCTAAATGATTAATCATAAAATGTAAATTAAATTTTGGACACTGCTTCCACACTGTAAATCCTAACGCTCAAAATAATTAATTGGTTTGAGTCGGGCAAACTCAAATTAAACAAATTACTTTCTTTTTTTTTGAGTTCACAAAACTGACACATTTGAATTGTTTCATTGTTTTCAGTTTTATGAACTTTCTTTTAATTTAGACAAACTTAAATTTAAGTGAAATTGGGCTGAGATTTGTATTTCCCAGCATGCTTTGCCATGGCACTCGAAAGGGAGTTGTGCAAGATTAACGTTAAGTGTAACATTAAGTTATGCTAATTTAGAGGAATTTCTGTTATGTCGGGTTTTTGAAGGGTTACCATCATGGTGACAAGTGGAGCATGAGCTTAGTTTGAGAACAGAGATGTTAGATTGTCTATATTATCGTACTCATTCAGCAGTTGTGATGCTATACTAAAGCTATCAAAGCATTGTGTTATCAATTAACAAGTTAGCATTTGCTGAATTAGCTAGTTATAACTAGCAACGTTTCCACCACTACTAAAAATATTTAAGTTGAGATTACACAATAATTTTAAGTTAAACATGAATTAGCTTACTCAAATATTTCAAGTAAGAGCAATTAAAATGAATGATTACAAAATAAAACAAACTTTGAATTTCTTAACTTAAAAATTTTTATGTAATTGAATACCTCAAATTTTATGAGTTTTGCAAACTTAATAGGGTTGACAGTGTATCTTTCATCATACCAAATGCAGGATTCAATCCAGTGCTGTCCTAATAACTAATGACTGACAATTAGTCACTATGCTAAAACCTGTTAATATAAGCATATGTCCAGAATTCAATCAAAATGGTTGTATTTGTTACAATAAAACATGCAAAAATGGATGTGTGCACAACAACATTCAACAGTGTTTTGGTTTCGGCATGCTCCAAAAATTAAACCAATGCTTGTGCTTAAAATTTTTTTTTTTTAAATTAAAAAGTGTTTGTTTGTTTTTTATTTTTAGTCCACCCAAAAATGAAAACTCTGTCATCATTTACTCACCCTCATACCGTTCCAAACCTGTATGACTTTTTCTTCTGCAGAACACAAAGGAGAATTTTAAAATAATCTTTCAAATGTTTTTGTACATACAATAAAAGTCAGTGGGCTCCAAACCAACACTGGACCCCACAGACTTTCATTATTTTGACAAATATTTTCAAAATATCTTCTTTTGTGTCCACCGAAGAAGTCAAGTCACACAGGTTTTCAAGTGATGACAACATTTTCCTTTTTTAAGTAAAATAGCCCTTTAAGAAGAAAAAAAAAATGACAATGATTCTCTTGGTGAAACCTCTCTCTGGTATCCATTTGGGTGATTTTAGGGTGTTTGGAGACCCTATAAAGGTAAGCTTGTGCAGCTTCATTTCTTTCCCCCTCTTTTCACAAGCAGCTTAGATCCATTTCAATTACCTGTGGTTGTGCCATTTCATATTAAACAGAATGCAAGTCCAATCCCATTTCAATCACTGGGCACTTGGGAATTTAAACAATAATGACTAAATCTGTAAACAGGACAGTCTCACTCTGAACACAGCATCCAGGCATAACACCTGTGGTGGGCATGGTGTGAATACAAATAAAAACGGCCAGGCGCAATTACATGAACGAGCAGCTTTTACCAGTGAGGCTCTTTCCTGGTCTCATAGCTCAGTGAGGTGAGTTGATGATGAAAATTACCCTTTGAAGCCATGTCAGGCAGAAGTCAATATTTTGGTTAGAAGTTGGACATAAATCACAGCAATTCATTCTTTGAAAAGGCTTTAAAGCAAAAGTTTAACCAAAAATAAAAATTCTGTCATCATTATACCACCCCCATGCCTTTCCAAACCTGTAACACACAAGACTTAGCATATAACTCATATGGGCCACTGCTTTTGTGTCCTTTTTGTAGTTTGAAAGCTCCAGTACCCATCCACTGTTACATGGAAAACAGCAACCGGTACAATTTCTTCTTTTGTGTGTCTTGGGCAAAGATAGTAATTCATACCGGTTCATAATAACATGAAAATGAGTAAATGATGACAAAAATGCTTATTTTTGGATCAGCTATCCAGTTTTGCTGTGCTCTTACCTGTGTTTATGGGTCCGTTAGGTCCTCTCATCATGTCGCTGAACTCTTGGCAGCTCGCACTCTGTCTGAAGCCTCCAGACCGGAAGCACAGTTCCTCCACCAGCACCAACGCCCTCTTACAAAGGTCGTCTTCCCAGTCCCCCGACATCCTCCAATCTGCATCGCACACCCACCCCGCACTCAACCAACTGTAGTGCAGCCCTCACCGCCCGCACCAACTGGACAGCGCCTGAGCGGAGAGGGTGTGTCTGGCCACTTTCTACCGTAGGATTCTGATAAAGCAGAGCCTCGTTTTGGATTCTGGAGGACAATGTTTCAACAAGGAGCTGAGACGGTCTCTTTATGACCGTTAATTGAAACTTTTAATGGTAGCTAAACTCATTGGTAAGTGAGCCACAATCTCTCTTTTCAATAATAACATAGGCTCCTGGGGAGAAAAAAACAGGAGAGAGGGGAAAAAGAAGGAATGAGAGCAGGGGAGAAGACATTGCATACATTTATGAAGTAAAATTAAAACAGTGAAAAATCCATTATTGAATTGTATGTGCATTGCTCACGAGTTGTTTTTGAGCACATACTTGTTATAAAAGATGACAGTGACATCCCTGAGTCCTTGTCATGGTGAAGAAGGTGGGAATTCAATTCAGAGAAATGTTTTCTTCAATGAATATACTGTGAGACTATATTTAGGTTTGTTGTTCAGAAAACATAGCCTAGATTTTGTGGGCTATTACTCTCAGCTAATTCATGGGAATAGGAGAGTGTTTTCAGGCTCAGTCCTTAAAGCAGCATCAGGGCAGGGTTAAATCTGAGACGTGTGGTGTATTTCCACTAGATTTGTCTCTTTGTTTTTTCATTCAAGCTTTAATGTTCATTGTGGTCCATGCCTGTATTTCTGGAATGTTCTACGGGAGCTTTGAAATTGCCTGAAAAGAGAAGAAGGGGGGGGGAGAAAATGAGGCACACATCATTAAAAAAACTGCTGTAAAATTATGTTTAAATTATAAAGGCAACCCGCTGGGCTTGCAGAGCTCAATAGCATGCAGAGAAGAAACGTTCATTCTGGATATCTGTTTCTTCCCAAAGACAGACGGCTCTCCTTGTACAGTGTATCTCGGGAACGAGGATGTGGTCAACCACAAAACAAGTTTATCTTGTAAACTGTTGTTGCATGATACTCTGAAGATTAAAGGTGAAGTGTAATTTCTATTCCATTAACAATGCTAAACTTGTATTGCTAATTTGAGCTGCCTGACACATTGCCTCAACCAATGGTGTGAGGTTTGGGTTTTTGCTATTCCATTTGGTTGAGGTGTGCTATTTCTGTAATAAATAATGTTTATTTAGAATTGGTCAGATAAATTGATAGCTCCACCCCAAACTCACACTATTGGTTTTGCCAATGTTGCGGTGTATGGGTGACATAATTATTTTTGTCTCTACATATTATCCGAGATATAATAACTTTTTTTTTAATAAAGTTTTATAATTATTACAGACAACTTTGAAAGTCTCTTCTGCTCACCAAGGCACATTTATTGGATCAAAAATGCACTAAAAACAGTAATATTGTTACAATATTTCAATTCAACTGTTTTCTATTTTAAAATATGTTAAAATGTAATTTATTCCTGTGATCAAAGAATTTTCAGCATCATTACTCCAGTCTGCAGTGTCACATGATTCTTCAAAAATCATTGTGATATGATGATTTGCTGCTCAAGAAACATTTATTATTATCAATGTTGAAAACAGTTGTGCTGCTTAATATTTCTGAGGAAACCATATATATATATATATATATATATAAAGAAAAATTCAGGATCTGTTTAAAAGAACAGCATTTATTTGAATTAAAAAAATCAAAATTATAAATGTGTATATCATTCCTCTTTCATCAATTTAATGTGTCCTTACTAGGGGCGGATTACTGCACAAGCTTCCATGGGCTGAAGCCCAGGGGCCTTTGCTGGGGAGGGGCCTACTGGCTGCACAAAAATAATATTTTTTTAAATAATTATTTTCATAGTAAGAGATTACAGCAGTGACAACTGCATTATAACTGAACTCACACCCATACATTTTCAGGAATCACAACCGTATTTCCAGCGAAGCCCTGCTGTGTGAATGGAACAGGAATGTTTCCTATTATTAACGTCATACAGCGCAAGAGAGACGCTCTTTTCAAAGCGCAGGTTTAGTAACTTACAAAAACGTAGATATATTCTGTCATCTGCAGGTTTTAGATCCAGTCACTGTCTTCCACCAGAGCTGTCTGCATGAGTTTTGTGGTCTGTGCGCTCTTCTCTCATTTAGGTATACGATGCTGTGGGTTAATATGATGGATGAACTTGCACCTCGACTTCAAATCATCCTCAAAACTGGCCTTGCTAAAAAAAAAAAAACTATCGAGAGTGACGTTCACTAAAAGTTTGATTGGATTTTTCAGCTAGAAAAACAAGGACGAAATGTTTCTATGCCAGTAGAATTTATTCATCCTTGAGTAAAAATTTAAATGACTATATTGACTAATGGCCTAATGAAATTTTTATTTGGGGTAGGAGAGCCTACTGTAATCCTGTAGCCCAGGGGACTCTGGTTATCTAAAGGCACTCCTGATCCTTGCTGAGTAAAATTATCTTCCTTAAAAAAATGACTGATCTCAAACTTTTAAATGATAGTAAGAAGTGCCCTTGCCAAAAAAGAACAACAAAAAATATTTAAAGAAAGCATTTTAACATTGTTGTTCGGTAGACACACTTCACCTTTAAGGTTAACACAGTGTCCTAACGGGGTGCAACACAACAAGACTCTAGTGACAGGCAATTTGTCTGTCCACACCAAAAGCGAAAATGGGGCATGACACAACACAATCACACAGCACAGCCAATAAGAGCAGTTCTCACGCTCACAACACAGTGCAGATGAAGAGCATAATCTAATAAAACAAACCTTGTATTTTCATGCTTTTGAATGGGCACATTTTGAACCCTCATGTGGAGGATAAAAGCATTTAAGGTTCAAATTAAGTATATTCACAACATTTTATGACATCAACACAACAGCACTAGTTAATCAATTTGTAATTCCAAGAAGCTTTTCATTAATGGATTAGAATAAAGGTCAAATCTACACTAAGGAGTACAGCTACCAGCCCCTTTTTACATAAAAAGGACATTAATGCAATATGCTACCATAAAGACTGCAGTAATGAATTTTTCACTATCTAGCATACAATGATCAAAACTTTATGATTTTTGACATTCCTTTTAAGATTATATATTATGATGAACCTAAAATACAAGTAACAAATCTGTGTTTTGATACATGCAGACGGCATTGAGAAAAAAAAAAGATGTTGTAGCGATTCATCTGCCGAGGAGCCGTGTGTATAATTTGTCAGCATGGGGTTCTGTATATATGAGATCTCTCAGTATTCTTCCTTTGTTCTGTGCTCATTCTGTCTCACAAAACCAGGTCAAAGCTCCACCTTTCATTTCCCTTATCTTTCACTCCGTGTCTCAGCCCTCCTCCAAGTGTTTCTTTCCACCCCTTTCCGTCCATTCTTAATTCCCTCTCTGCATCAGCTAAAACAGTACAAGCCCAGAAAAAGAGTGCAAATCTATCAATATGCGAATCAATTTAATGATCATCTGCTTTCATCTGAGAGTTTTTCTGGCTGCCAAAATCGCTCAAGAAGTCTGATCTGTTTCTCTCTGACGGGACACCTCCTCTTATTGAGCCGATCTTCCATCTATCATCCTGATAGATAATTCTTTCATGCTTTTCAGGTCTGTAAAATGTCATTGGTCTTTGGTGGATGGTTTCTTTCCAGCAAGCCGCATCTTTTCCGCTTTGATCCATCAATCAATCAATCAGTCAAAGCCTTAAGTACAGCTATAAGTCATTCAGGGCAGGACTCTGGTCAAGATGTTCACCCACACACTCGTTCGATCCTCCCTTTGGCCCTCTCTTCATAGCTGCCTAATCAGCGTGTCCGAGCGGTCTATCGCTCTGGAACATCATCTAAAGGAAACCCAAACAGATTGAGGTCCATTTATCTGTCCATCTCAGACCTTCGTTCCATTGTATAAATAAGCCTCAGATTAGCCCATAAAAAAGCACTTCCCCCCACCAAAACTCCTGTCTGCTCTCTTCACCAATGGCTCTGCTTGTAAATCTGTCTGTGTTTGACTTAAAAATGCAGCATATCTCAATCTGAAAAATGGCCGTCTGGCAGCAAACTACAGTGCCACTGTCCAGAAATGCCAGGTCGATTCAGAACGAAGTTAGAGAGGAATGGAGACAGAGAAGCAGGTGAGAGAAAGAGGCAATGAAAGAGAAAGTGAGAAAGAGACATAAACTATAAAGCTTGAGAAGAAAAGGAAGTCAGACATAGAAAAGGACATATAGCATGTGGCCTTGAAGTCTAGACAGAAAAAGCATCTTGATGTTAGTGTAAATGTCTAGAGGATGGGAATTTACAAGCGTTATACTATAATAAAAAATGGGGCATTATGGGCTGCACGTCTGGAAAAAAGCAGGAATAGAATAATGTGGTGGTAAAATCCATGCAAGTGACACTGACATGAAACACTTGGACAACAGAACATGAAACCGGTCTCAGACATTCCATTGACTGCTGCCCAGGTCTCAATCAATAGCTCCAGGAAAAGCAATAGCCCACAACAGGGACCCCAGCAACCTGTATGGTCACTGTCCAATCAAATGCAAGCCAGGTGGAATTGCCACAGTCCAATCATGTCATAAAGGCCACAAAAGCCCCTTTCCAATCACACACTACAGATGAAAACCTATAATAAAATGCAATGATTACATGGATATGTACACGGACACAAACAACCAGAAAGGTCAATGTTCGGTGACATCCATCAAAACGGCCATAATTGAATTGCCATTACATACGGCAACATTAAGGTTGCAGCTCTGTTTAGTGTCTAGAAAATTCACACAACACCCAGATGTCCAGTTTCAACCGGAAAGCAGAAAGACTAGATCAGGTCGCTGTGTCATTGAATGACAGACAACAGTAAGCGATCCCAAAGCAGAAGAGATGACCTCAAATGCCTGACCAAAAATCAAAAAATTAAAATAAATCAAAACAACAAATTCTGTTTAATCACAAAATGAATATTGTGAGTTTGAATCACAACCACAAAACAAACATCTAGGACAGTAGTAAGGACTTCACCATTAATAAGTAATTTTATAATAATTATATAATTTATAAAATTAAAAACAAATCACATTTAAAGTTCATGCATTTTTAAGCATTTTTCAGTACTTAAAAACTATAATAATACAGTAAAAAGAGCATATTTTGTTTAGTTATTTTGTAGATTTCCAATCATTAATAATCACCTTTTTTGACTATTAGTCAATAAATCCTTGTAAAATGCTGCAAACAAACGTCACAGGCAAAGAGGCGCAGCTTAAATCTAAATGTGAGTGGCCTCTAAAAATGGCTCACAGATCATCATTTCATGTTTATATCAATTCGGACGTGACTGAAAGCGATGATGTCCGAGTGGATTCATTTTGAAATTTATAATTAGTCTATTTCCACCAGTTTGATCCATTCAAGCGGATTTGCAGACCGCTTTGGCGGACATGATGAAGCGTGACAAATGAGGCCATCCTACGATACAACAGGTCCTAATAACCTCTAAATAACTGCAGCCAGCGCTCACAAATGTGTGTTATCATAAGGCAAGTTACTGACGATGGTAATATCGCTGACTGTTCATACATAAGACACCTGGCATTCACTACATAACTGTCAGGTGTCTTAAGTCGAGATGTGTCAGGGGGCTGTCCGTCAACACTACAGATGGGCAGCAGTCACTCAGGTCACTGCCTGTTTCTACAGCAGATGGGTCTGAGGTTCTGTCCTCAGCCCTAAGGTGAAATTATTCAAGCCAATGAAGAATGATGCAATTCCTTTTGTCCCGCAGGCAATGTCCGATGGCCTATTTAGGTTGACCAGTTTGTAGGCTAATGGTTAAGATGCTGTAAAGTCTGAAAAAAAAGACAAATCTCAAAATGGCTCGAAGCAGTGTCCTCCATTCTTTAAGAATCTGGCATAAGATGAAGACACGCAGGATCAAATATATGCACATCACACAAACCATACACATTATGGTACATTTTAATAAGATTGCACATATATAAAACTTTATAGCTAATAAAATTCCTCTCTTTTAAGATACTGCTTCAGTATTGCAGCTCTTTGGGCTGTTTTCCAGTGTCAAATCTAGTGTTTGAATAAACAGATGTAATTGAATGTTTTAGTTGCTGTGTAATGGAAATCAGAGCTGTCTCTGATCCATCTAATCCATCTCCAAATGGAACTTTTAAAAATTATTTGTATCTTTAATATTTAAATGGGACAAATATAGCTTTAAAATTCAGTCATCATCTACCCACCAAAAATGTATGCAGATAAAGCTTGTTTTTTTTTTTTTTTTTTTAAAAAGGATTGTTAATAATAATAAATTATAAAAAAATATGTCTATCTATTGGTAAACTAAGCAAATATTCTTCTCTTCATAGACTATATGAATTTGTAACTATAGGCTGGTTTCAATAGCAGCCTATATATAAATTTTATCAGCTACTGTAAATATTATTAAATTTAGCTTATAGTGCTATTAAGATAAATTGAGAATATCAAATAGGCAAATATGAGGCACATTCAACATTCCTTATATACACAGAATTTGTAGTTTCCACAGTCCCCTGCCTCCTTTTGAAGTTTTCCCGTCTTTCCTCTTTACTCAATGGAAACCTGCCTCACAACTTCCCTTATTCCCCTGAAATTGATAGATGTGACTGAGACTAATTGTAAAAGAAAAATGATGGCTAATCCTTTTCTTCTCTACTGAGGCTATGAATTTGAACACTTCTATTGACAAGGGATGTAAATCCATTAAGTATAACCAATAGGATATTAGAGTCATTTCTTAATGAAGCCGTTGTGTTTTTTCTTTCTCTCATTCTTTTACGTTCCCTTTTTTCTTTCACTCACTGTATCACCCCCATGCCTGTGGTCTTATCTGCAATGTCATCGGGAGTCTAATCTGCTTTTGTTTTCTGTAAGGCTGTTGCATTTTTTTTTTTTTAAACCTGTTGGAAGATAACAGTAATTTTCGTTACCCCTCTGGCTTCAAAGCAAAGTATTTCCAGACTTCCTGCAAAGTGGGAATGAATGAATAAATGATAACAACGCAGTTTTAGTGGACTTGTGTAGCAATTTCTCTTCATCTCCCTCCCTCCAATGCTCTTATGCTTTTCTAACCCTTCCTTCCTCTTTTGTCGCCTGGTACCCTTCCACTCCCTTAAATCACTGATTTCATGCACTGGAAGAGGAAACCAGGCTAAACGGCCTTCAGCGCGGTCACAACCTCTGCTTATGAACACTCAGCCAGATCACTGCATCATGCCGTCATCTCATCGTCTTGCTCATATCTGCCACGATGCTGTGAGTTCTTGGACACTTTCTCCATCCCCTCCTGTGTCCAGCGTATTCACTGGCCAATAAACACACTTCAAAACTGCCCTGCCAACAGCTGCTGTCATTTACACAACCGGACCTCTGCCGCGGGCCAAAGACAGGGGTGATATTACATATCACTGTAAAAAAGGATACTTTGGGCCTTTGCGGCTTGTGGTTGCAAGCTGAAGTAGCTTAGAGCATGTTGTAACATTGTCTAAAAAGTGTTTAGTCCAGTTTCTTTGACAAAAACAGTCAAACCTGCACACAGCTATTGCGGTGAAACTCTGCTCCAAGTTACCCTCAGGCCCAGACTTTTTCTGCATGGATTTTGGAGAATTCTAAAACGTAAAGCAGAAGAATAATCAAATTAGCCCAAGTGTTTAATAAACAAATATGCAAGGGGGTTGGGAAGTTTCTAGAATCTTATGAATGACACGCGTCCCACTTCTGAGAAAATCTGCAGATTTCATGTGGGCCTGGTTGTCGTCCCCTCCCATCCTCAGTCTTTTTCTCTCTCTCTCCTGCACTCCACTGTCCAGGCCTTCAGAGTATCTAAATTATCTATAACATCACACAGGAAAACACAGGAAAAAGAAAGAGCAGTGAGCACTGCGAGGAACCCTGGGATACTGGTGACGTTCTGCACCAGCCTTTAAGATTCAGCTCCCACACAGATAGAGTGTAGAGGGAAGCTCTCGGCAGCCCGACAGCCAGGCAACGTCATCACCCGCTCCGTCACATTGTGGGGGGAATTAATCGCCCCCTCATATGGCTTTTACGAATGCCGTTATATGCTGTCAGTGAGCGACGGAGAGGATTCCTGTGACGGTTCCATATGGACGTATTAATATTTGCATAATTATGGTCCTGTGCCTGATAGAAGCCCATGTAAGCCTGCCTTTGAAGACTGTGGGGAGGGGTGGGGTTTGAAGGGGAAGGAACACTGATAAGGGGTTGAAGAGGAGGGAAGCAGCTTCATATGTACATTTAATGTTCTGTCCTGTTCCATATTACATATGCATGTGCAGATTAAGCATATAGAGAAGAAAATATGGAAGTTAAGAACAGAATTACATAAGTGACATAAGAGTCTAAGTGACTGATAATCATTCTATACATTGTTGCACACACACACACATATATGCACATCTGAAAATGCGAGGTCACGATGCTCAGCACATATGCATGCATTATTTTGAAATAGATAAACGAGGATTACTAAAGCAACTGAGAGGTTTTTGCACGACGATACCGGACAGACGTGCAGACCTTTACAACACACATAAGCGCGCGCACACAAATAGACAGATATATTATGGATAACCTGAAGACAACAATCCGTAGAGAGTCTGTACCGTTTAAAGCAATGCAGATATCGAACGGAACCGACTGTCTACATCATATGCACACTCTCTTCTCCGAGCTCACATTCATCTAAATATTATTTTTTTCTCATGCGACGCGTTACAACAGCAACATCATAACATCCGCCCCGCACACCCAAAGACAGATAAAGGCTGAAATACCGCACCTGGGACAGACGGATGCCAAAGAGTAGACCGAGAGGGACAGAGGAGGTGTCTCTCCGCTCCCCTCTTCTTCCTCTCTTTCTGTGTTTTCGCCTGTCTTCACAGCCTCGTTTTTTTCTCTATTTCACTCTCTGCCCTCCCTCCCTTCTCCCTCCTTCGCCTTGTGCACGGAATACTAAACGAGCCTCGTCTCCGCTCACGGGCTCCAGTGCGCGTGCAGTGCTAAACACATACTGATGTATGGCGAGAGAGATGAGGGATATCACTAATATACTTGTATACAAAAAAAATAAATAAATAAAGAAGAACTTTTCATAGTGTACGTTTATAAATGCTTTTCAAACTTTCCAGTAATCATTAAAGTGAGATTACAAGCTAGTGGTGCCGAATTTAATTCCAAGTGTCGCGAATCTTGTTATTACATTCACAAAGGCCGCATTTGATTACACGGAAGTGATCGGATATGACCCACGAACGTGTGAGCATGAAAAAAGCACACGAATTCCGATATCCTCAGATCGGTTTCAGGCCTCATTCATATGTGATATGAATCGGATACGTGCATTTGCGCCTGCCATGTAACCGGACAGGGGTGCACTTCCCAAAAGCACCGTTAGTCAACTATGGTGGTAACTCCCATTGAACTCTATTGGTAACAACGGAACTTGCGACCATCGTTCGCTTTGGGAAACGCACCTCAGATTGCTAATTCACATCAATGCGAGTCGTATGTAGTTGAAAAAGCGACGTGGCGAATGACGTCAACTCAGGTGAACACCAACCGTGATCACGTGTCTTTTTTCAATGGCGCAATGTAGTCTAAAGGCAGGAACACACCAAGCCGACACTGATGAACTAGTGGTGACGAAAGCAGACTGCGGGGTTGGCTCACGTCGGCAGCGTCTGTGTCCAAAGTTGGCCTGACACACCAAACAAATGCTCGACAGCCGACGGCTAAGTAGCCATTCTGCGCCTGCATAAGATGAAATGCCTTTCCGTACCAGCAGGTGGCAGTAGCTGAACAGCCAATCAGAATGATCAGATGGCCTGACGGACTGACGAGCTCCGACGCCGATTCAACATGTCGAATCGGCCGGATAAAAGCCAACGAGGACCAACTTCAGCCGACGGTGTGGAACACACTGAGAAAACTTAAGGCAGGAACACACCAAGCCGACGCAGACGAACTAGTGGTGACGAAAGCAGACTGCGGGGTTGGCTCACGTCGGCAGCGTCTGTGTCCAAAGTTGCCCTGACACACCAAACCGACGCTCGACAGCCGACGGCCAGGTAGCACGTCCGTTCTGTGCCTGCTCAAGATGAAATGCCTTTCCGTACCAGCAGGTGGCAGTAGCTGAACAGCCAATCAGAATGATCAGATGGCCCAACAGACCGACGAGCTCCGACGCCGATTCAACATGTCGAATCGGCCGGATAAAAGCCAACGAGGACCAACTTCAGCCAACGGTGCGGAACACACTGAGAAAACTTAGTCGGCCGACGAATAAAAACTGCCCGACAGCTGACCGTCGGCTTGGTGTGTTCCTGCCTTAAGGCGCAGCCCAATGTTTTGCTTACCTGTTTTGAAGATGGTGCGGAAAGCAAAAGTTTTTATTATCATTTCATCTGCATCCATTGCATATCGCGCCATTTTTACTTCCTTTTGGGCCTAAGCTTTCCGGGTCAGTACATCTACATTTGGGTGTTTCGCCTAGTGTAACTGCAGATATCGGATATGGGTCACTTTTAAAAAAAGATATATACGGATATAGTCAACAAATCGGAACTGGGCATCAAGACCTGCAGTGTAAATGAGGCCTAAATGATTCATTCACTCATTAGTTCAGTCTGCTGGTTACATCGCTGCACCAGAAGGTGGTGATAAATGAGTCTTTTGTGTCACTGGGTGAATCATTCACTCAACCGATTAACTAAACACACGAGTCATTCACAATCTAAACAAAGCCCGTGTTACGTCTACTAATCTATTGTGGGGGCACACACTGCATGATTTTAGCCCCAATTTACACTCACCAACAGTTTTGTGGAAATTACTGACAAATAAATTGGAGGCAAATCAGTGCTCGTTCACGTGAGTGACAATCGCATAGTGTGTATTATCAAAGACGTGCTCTGAGTGCCGATGCCCATGATGCCGGGTACACACTGCACGATTTTCAAAGTCGTCGGATCGCTGTTCTTCTCAAACTATACACGACTGTCTGGGATACCATTTAGTTGCTGCTGTGTGTACCTTACACCAGTATTTTCCAGCAGTATTCCTGGAGGCACAGCAACATTGCACATTTTGGATGTATCCCTTAGGGCAAGCTCACACTACAAGACTGTAAGACTACCTGAATTGCTATAGTCCTCACACTGCACAACAAGGTTTCTTGTCATCTGTCATCGTCTTGTCATAGCAGTGTGCACACAACACAGTGCTGACAAGGTGCACAAACTACAAGACATTTGGTCAAGAGGCATTCCCGACCAACACATAAATTCACGCAAGAAATTCATGCAAGTGATTATGAGATTGTTCCTTTTATATCATCTGCACTGTGATTGGCTGGATTAGTTCCACCTTGTTGTTGCACTGCACACACTACAAGATCACGTGGAGATAATATCAAACAGGTTTGAAAATATCGATCTGGGGGTTTTGTCACAGACCTTGGAAATCTGTCTCTGACAGCAATATGCAGCCAAAAGTAGTAGTGTGAGCTTGCCTTAATCTGACCCATCTATTTCTGGTCATGCGTCTCTACTAGTGTTGGTGTGCTGATATGATTTCCAGTCAAAGCACAAAAAATGCGAATTTGTGAAAATGGTGACATCATGTGCATGAGTATTATGTGTTCAGTCTAAAGGTGCATAGTGTTTCTTTACAAAGCAGTGTTGCCAAGTCCACGGTTTTCCCACGGAATTGGGCTACTTTATCACTCTTGCTGCGGGTTGAAGTGACCCCAAATAACATGATATTTAGCCCCTGGAATGCAAATTTTACCAAGGGAACCCCGCCAAAAACGCAGATTTTCCCCCTGAAAAGCGATTTTTACTGGGGGACCCCCCTGCAACGCGATTGGGCTAGTTTTGGGCAAGTTTTCAGTTGCAATTTTGCGGGTTTTGTTGTGAAAACCTGGAAACCCTGCTAAAAAGTGACATCGCCAACTACTGGCCTGGCAGCATAATGCAGTGTTTTTAGTCATTTTCGCAGATCCATGTCAAAAGGGATTGTTTTGACAACTTTGTCGTCTGTACGAGAAAAGCGCAAAGGAAAAAGGTTTCCATTTTTAGTACATCGTTGTCGTGTAAACATATCCTGAGTCCCAGACAGGTCCAAATACAATGTCATGGACATCGTCGATACATATGCATTTCTATCAGATTGCGTTTTTGATAATAAACACTACCCGATTGTCACTCACATGAACGAGCACCGATTTGCCTCAGATTTTGGGCATTTGCGATTTCAGCAAAACTGGGCTAAAATCGTGCAGTGTGTACCCGGCATGAGATATTTAGCATGCATGGTTACCATTCTCTCCTTCATATCTTTCTTTTTGTTTTTTCTTTCTCACTTCAACTTGGATCACAAGCTTCTTGCCGGCTACCATTTTTAACAGGAATAAATCCAGTCTTGGAAAACTCCTGTCTCACATGTGATTTTACGTTATTTCCTATATCAGTTCTCGCGTGTGATTGGTTGTGAAACAAATTTTGCAGACCAGACAGAGTTGTCGGCGATTCTTCCTATTGAAATGTGTAATGTGTGACCCAATCCATCATGTAATGTGCACACAACAGCAAATAAATGGTTGTTAAGTGTGAGAAGAACAGCGATACGATGACTTTGAAAATCGCGCAATGTGTACCCGACATTGATTTCACTGGTTTTGGCCTGACTAACAGAGCAGGTAACCATAACAACAATATGCAGTTCGTGTACTTTCCTTTGCAATAAATTGTGGGTGGGACACCGATAAAGCACTACAAATACTGTCATTATACTGTATATATGTAGGTATAAATATACATTTTGTTTAAAAACTAGTGCAAAATAATAACTCTGCAAAACCTAGACAGATGTCCCCCTAAAAATGTAATAAATTAGTAGACGTTTAACATTCTTTTTTTTCAAAAACCTTTCTCTGAAATAGTCAACCCCATGAAAGAAAGTCACTGTATAATTGATGCACTGATATGAGATTATCCTGTCAGTCTAATTTATATAATACTCCTGTATTATATAAATTAGACTGACAGGATAATATCTTATATTTGGACTCATTAACTACAACAGTTCCTATGTAATTATTTCAGATGGGATAACAGTGTGGGCTTTATTAATACATCCAACTTATAGCCAAGGGGGCTTTTGTGATCAGATCTAAATTAGTTAGGTACAGAATCAGAATCTGAACATATGCAAATCACTCTGTCTAAACTGTCCAATATTACAGTCCTCCAGGGGCGATACTATAGACACTATGAATAATCATTACTAAAGGTGCTGTAATCCTACTAATAAAGAAATATGAGCATCTGTCAACACACAATGAATACAAATGCCCATACTGTGCTCTACTAATCAGAGATTATTCAAGTTATCAGGAAAGCCAATCAGTTTGTGCTTGAATGTTTACTGGTCATTTATTCCGTCATCATTGAGATGGTGGCAGGATCTCACACATACAGCTGCACTGAAAATTCATACAGTGTGAAACACAGAATGACTGTGCCTCGAAATTCTTCCTTTTGACAACATATAGAACAGCAAATAGACAATTTAGAAGTGCAGAAATCTTTGTAAATAATAGTAGCAGCTTTATTTAAAGCAGCTATTATAGTGACTGTTCAGCTGTCATTATGAATCCAGGTAATAAAGCTATTTCAGAAACACGAATCCTCCTGATGATTTATGCTCTATCGTATACAGTATTGATGAGGAATCTGTTAAAATAAAGGGCACGTAGAGAAGTAGCCTGAAGCATTGAGCACAATGATTGGGGTATAAATGAGTGTAAACAGCTGCCTCTGCTAACTGTCAGAGCAGTGCACACTGAGAAGCAGAGGGAGACAACAGGAGAGGACAGGGCAGAGAGAGAAAGAGAGAGAGCACAGCAGCAAGGCTATCGAGAGAGAGGAGGGGAGGGGGGCAGACTTAAAGACATACTAAAAGAGAGCAAGACAGGTTAGAGAGAGAAGATCTGAGACAAAAAAAGGGCTCAGAGAGAGGAAACTGAAAGCTTGGCCTCAGGCGGCAGGCACTGTCCTTACTGAGCTTATGTCACTAAGGGAACATGTACTGACACTGCTCCTGTTTCCTACAAGAAAATTGTATTTACAGACACTCATGCACACAGAAATGTACATATTCTTGGACACCCATTTCTGGCTGAAGAAATGCTATAATTCAGCTCTGGAGAGGTTTTCAGGTGCACAAAATAATGAGCCCATGAAGACCTGCACACTGTGATTTACACTAGTAGGACGTGTTCCTGGATATTCAGAAATTTGTACAAAAAAATACTGGAGCCGAAAGGTTGTCATGACATTCTGTTCTGTTAACGTTTTTTCAACGTGTATATTCATTCTTACAGTGCTGCTCAACTCAACTCAATGTAGTATGATTCACCAATTAATGACTTTTGTGATTCTCACTCTTTTAAGCCAGCTCTTTTTAAAGTGTCCCTATTATGCCTTTTTTAAGGTTCCTAATATTGTTTTGGGAGTCTCCTATAACAGGTTTACATGCATGCAAGGTCAAAAAACACTTTCGTTTTCTCATAATTTACATTTACTTTCACCTCAGTTCTCAATGACTCGTAAACGACTCATTTAAAGCAGTTCAGAGAATCAGTCTCTCTAAGCCCCTCCTTTCCATGAGCCTACACTGCTCTGATTTGTCAGATGGCCCAATCCTTTGTGATTGGTCTACTGCACACACCGCGCGCCCTTTGCCATAACTGAATGACAGCTATCAGTTCGCAAGACATTGTCTACAATGTATCGAGAGAAAAGATAGCATCTATTTTACCATATCGAGCCCGAGTCCGATGATGAAACGTCTGAAGTAGTCGATCAACCAGAAACTGATTCGCAATCACGACTGGAGTATGACGTTTCTATATGGTAAGTGTCACCTTATTTATTTATAAGACGTGATAGCAGAGTTGCTGTTATACTATATTATATGTAGGTTCACCTGTAGGAACTGTATCAGAATGCCAAGGGATGCTGAAAACCTCTAACATAAGATAAACATTTAGGCCAGATGTGTACAGACTTTGTTATCATACCTATTAACAAAGAAAAATGGCTATATCATTGTTTGACATTACAATGGGTGTTTACTGTTTACAGAGAGAATACTTCAACTAGTTAGCGTGGACTAGCATCTTAACATCCTATTACAATACAGATAGAGCTCCATACTACTGTAATAACAAAAACGCAGAGGAAGAAAAACAGTTTGTTTTACAGTAATGTAAGCGAACCGAGCCCACAGTTATGTTGTAAACTCCCACGTTAGCCGAGCACAAACGTGAATTGTTGATAATGCATTACACTTTGTAAACAAAAGTCGTGCTCCATCCTTGATCATTACTCCAAGCAATAAGACAGACAAGCTGCATTAATCGACACATTTTTAGACAATATTGGACCCACATCTGAATAGCAGAACTACAGAAACGTGAGTTAGCCGGTTAGCAGGTGACAGACAGACTTGGGTTTACGTTACACAACATAACATACAAAACTACGAATCTTGAACGCTCACTAGAGAATATAAACATAAATTATTAATCATACTTACAGGTTGATATTCAGAGGAGCAAGCTGGTCCAAATAAACTGGTCATTAATCTATATTTTAAGACTAAGTGTTTTGTGAATCCTGCGTTAAACTCCCCGAGGTTTGAGAAGCAGTTGTCAGTAAAATGACGAGAACACAACAAAAGATTGTACTGCTGTGGTATTGTTGGAAAAGTGAATTTTCCCTGGCGTCTACGTGCAAAATATGTGGGCGGGCAATATGCTAATGTTTCGTTGTGATGTCACAACGAAACGGCTTGGGATTCGTTTTACAAACGACTCGTTTAATTGACTCAGAGTCGACTCTTACTTTTGAGAGCAAATAACTTTACTTTCAGATTTAAAACTTTGCAGGATGTTTTCATTCACTTAGCGCTGTTACACACTACATGAAAGGTAATTTTCAAAAGAGTTTAAATATGAAGCGGTCTAACAACTCATTCATTGACCGAATCACGTTGCATCCGAAAAGCACATACTTCCCTACTATATAATGAGCGAAAAACAGTATGTGACAAAAGAAGTATGTCCGAATTCAAAGTACTTATAAAAGATTAGGCAAAAAGTACCCGAAAGACCTACTTCTTTCAGTGAGATTCTGAAGTGTGCATACGATGAACACTTTACTGTCCCATGAGGCCACAGGAGAGGATTTGTGGTGGAGACGCAACGCAACTATCGCTGGTAGGTCACATGATAAGGGCAACATGGTGAATGTAGTATGGATTACTACACACATTCATACTATATAGAATGTACTCTTTTAGCAGTCGTGAAGTAATTACTTATTCATAATAAATACCTACTCAAGAGAGTATGCGCTTTCAGACAGCCTCAGTCTTCAAGTACTAAATGAATTAGTTATATGATTCTGACTTTTAGTTGACTCGTTGTCTGACTTTTAATTCAGTTCTTTTAAATGAGTTAAATTGAGTTATTCACTTATGTATAGATTTCGTGTATGAACCAGTCTTTCGTCTCATTTATTTACTTAATGGGTCTTCAAGTACTAAATGAATTGGTAATGTGATTCTGACTCTTTTAAGTCCTTTTTAATGAGTTATGAGTTATTCATATATAGAATTCATATATGAACCTGTCTAACAACTCATTCATTGACTGAATCTGTCTTCATGTATTACCAAAATCTGCAAAACCATACACTAATCCTCGGCCTTCGACTCAGTTTTCAATTTCATAAAACACTTTTTGCAAAACACAACACACAATTCTCTATGTAACACACAAAAATCTAACAGGAAGTATCTTGATTTCCTTTTTCAAACACAAACATTGTTTCTGTCCAACTACACATGGTTGATGTATTTCTTTTCTTTCATACTGTGTAATAATGTATTCACAACCACAAATGCTTACAGTAAAAAAAGAAATAGTTTAGTTTCAATCTTGCTTTCGTGTTTACTATGAATTTTTCAACATCTCTTGGCCAATTACTTTCTGTCTTGTCCAGAAATGTACATAGCTCATGAAAGAAGAGCTTTGGGTTTTGAATAACTATGTGTATATGATATCCAAAAATAGAATACTATGGCAAAGGTGTTTACAACATAAGACAAATGTTTGCTTTTGAGATGTGTTTGTGATATTTTGAATGCAGTGCTTCATTTTGCAAGAGATGTGAGGCATTTTGCATTTTGTGTGTGCAATTCTTGGATTTGTGTGTAAAGTTTTGGGGAAAAAGAGGCAAAGTTTTGAAAATGTGTGTAAGCAGTTGAAAAAAAATAAATTAACTGCTAATTGGCCAAAAAGATCAGTCCTTAACAGTTATGTATATTTGGTACTCATGTGAATCAGTATAATGACTCTTTCACTGACTGATGCGGCCTTCTTTATAATATTGCAATATTGACTTCGTCATTGAACTAAATTGAATCAACATTTGAACTAAATTGAGCTGAATAACACTATTTTCTTCTTTAAAGCTGCTTATAGCTGACTTGAACTCCTTTCATAAACAGTTATTGAACTAAATCAACATCGAACTGAAGTTAAATAATGACACTATTGTCTTCTGTAGAGCTGCTTTACAGCAGAATTGGAATTTGTCTTATAGCTAATGAAGTTTACATTACTGATCATTATTTTCCTGTTTATTACTGTGAAGCTGCTTTGAAACAGTCTGAATTATATAAAGCATTATAGAAATAAAGGTGATTTGACTAACTAAACGAATCTGTATTGGAATTGATAAGGAACTAGAATGGTTCTCACAATCCCCATCACTATTCCCTGGATCAACATCCTTTGTTGCTAATGCAACAATATTATGTCAACCAGTATAGCCATAACACTACCTCTAAAATCAGAGAGCAATAAATGGGTGATGTTGATCCAGGATATGCTCTTCTTGTGCGAATCACGTTAAGCGTGAAGAGCCATCTAATGTGACGTTTGACCTTATTTTTTTTATCTACTTTGACTCCTGACTCCGTCTGTAAAATCTCACACCAGACTTGAGAGGTACAGCAAGGTGGCGCGCCATGCTGATAACGTCTCAAGCCTCAGTGACCAAGTTCACCCCTCTCATCCGCAACAGTTTGTCTGCCCTTCTTCACTGGATTGCTCCTTTTTGAGTTCTCCATTTTATTTTGTTACCATGACAACCATCTCTAAGTGAGTCGCCCACATCTCTCATTCGCTTTCCTCTTTCATTTTTTACTTTCCTTGCAGTGACTTTCATCTTTCTGTCTTCTTGACTCATTCCCCTACTCTTTCTTGCACCATCATTGTGACTCTCACTTTTCCACTCTTTAGGCGTACCCCCATTTTCCCCCTCTTTTTCACCACCACAATGAGTGGTGCAGATTTATGTTCAGTCTTCTTCACTACAGTCTGCTATAAAATATTTATGCTTCATTGCAAACATCTACACCATATACTGTAGCGTTTCAGAAGGGTGCAGAGGTTTTTCTCTCTTCTCCTGTCATAGTTTGTCTGAAACTGCAACCAAACAGACTTTAATAAAGGCTTTATGTGAGGATGACAAAGATCAATAAGCAAAGGCTTTAAAATAATGTTGTTTTTTTTTACCAAATTAAACATTAAATACATCACCTAAATTGACATTAAACCATGAACCATGTCCTATCACAACAAATATACTGCAGCAGGAAAGAAAAAAAGAGACTAGCTTGATGGGAGTACATATTTCATGTGTTTTACTAATCGATTAGCTCTCCAACCAAAAACAAATAAAATCAAAAGTAAATGTCCTCCAAGATGCATTTAAGATGTGTGTATTATATATACACACACACACATTTAGTGTGTGTGTGTGTGTAGACACAGGGAGAGAGAGAGAAAGATATATATACATTTCTCAAGAGATTTTGGTCCATATTGATGTGATAGCATCACCCAGCTGCTGCACTTCCTTGATGCGAATTTCTTATTCCAGCACATCCCAATGGTGCTCTACTGGATTGAGATCTGGTGACTGTGGAGGCCATTTGAGTACAGTGAACTCATTGTCATGTTCAAGAAACCAGTTTGAGATGACATGGTGCGTTATCCTGCTGGAAGTAGCCATCAGAAGATGGAAACACTGTGGTCATAAAGAGATGGACATGGTCAGCAATACAATACTCAGGTAAGCTGTGGCATTTAACCGATGCTCAGTTGGTACTAAGGGGACCAAAGTGTGCCAAGAAAATCCCCCTCACCATTACACCACTAGCAGGATGAACCATAAACATGGTTCATGTTGTTGTCCTCCAGGAAGAGGGTTGAGAAACACTGTAGACCTTGTCTCATTCTGAGGCTTGCATAAGTAAACTTCACTCTTCCCAAATCACTTCATGGTTTTTGTAAGGACTGCATTTTTTAAGCAAACTGATAATATATAAACAATGACATTCAGGCATTAATATGTTAGAAATTAAACTGCAGAACATAAATGTGGAAAAATCTTTCATTTTTTGATCCGCTCTTTTAATCTAGCAAAGAAAGTTAGCAGAACTGTTTACATTGCATGCACATTAGGGATGAAATATGATTAAACTTCATCCCAAATGGCTTAAAGTCAAGGCACATTTATTTATATAGCACTTTATTCAAGGCAGATTGTTTCAAAGCTGCTTTAAATTAATAAACAAAACAATAACAGTGTTACTGTTGAAAATTCATCAACTATGAAACGGAAGCAGTGTCATAATTTAGCTCAAGTCAGTTCAATATTGATTCAGTTTAGTTCAATAAGTCGATATGGCAAAGAAAGTTATCAATACATTTGATAGTGTCAGTGTAGGTAAAATGATAATATTATCAGTTGTCTTCAAAACCCTAGCTTCACCATCCGGTAATTTGGAAGCGAAAAAGCCACTTTTGAATGAGCAAACATGAGTAAGACACATGAATGAAGTAACCGTGAAACTATTAGCCCTACAGGGCTAAGAGAGCATTCGACCAAACACTTTGCTGCCTGGCATTAGTATCATCATCACCATAAGGAAGTCTGGGAACGCTGTGAGCCACATTCAAATGGGCAGTCATGAATGAGACACATGAATGGAGTTACCGCAAATCTTAAATGCTAATTGCCATATGGGGCAAAGAGAGTGTTAAAACTAAAAACTTTGCTGCAGAATTTAGCATATAGCTTAGGGATAGTAGATTAGGCTTCTATCCAAGACATTTGCGTGGCCAAGTCTAAACTGAATGTGCATACCTAATCGGATAGCAATCCGAATGATTAAAGAGCATGAAATGATATACAAGTATAAATGCATCCTACGTTGCAAAGTCATGCCTGCTTATGTGGATCTATGAGAAAATGTGCCTATGTGTCTGGTTACATCAAATTGCGTTATGACAAAATGTGTTTCTAAGACTTACTTGGCATGATCATGTCCCTTTGCTTTTAAGCTAAAGAGAAAAGTGATGAATATTCAATCCTCTGGCATACTTCGCGTGTGGCTTTTTGCATGGGAGTGATAGAGTGGCTGAAAAAAAAAACAGTGAGTGCACTTCACCCAAAGCAGTCATCTCCTCAGCGTCTCTCTTCAAAGCAAATACTGTTGTTCACACATTTCTCACACCCCAGGGTTACACTGTGGCAAAGGCAGAGTGGTGGCATAGGGAGGCATCTGCGTTCACATGGGCTGATGTTTTTCACCACTGAAACAAGGGGCTCTATATATCACACTTCTCTGGCTAAACTGCTCTGCTGTTCAGATGTCCATTTTAAAACTTGATGCATTGCCGACTGTATGGAGTTGGCCAGCAGGCCACTAAAGCACTCTGCTCGGAGAAGAGAATTAGAATTGGGGGTTCTCTGTACGGGTATGAAAGTACATGGGGGATAGATTTAAAGGTGACACAGGTTACCAGACACTCAAACACTGCCAAAAACGAAGAGATGCAGGAAGGTAGAGGAATGAAGAGAGAGGCTGTGTTGCATTACGATCTCAAGCTGCTATCAAAACTATCAAAATTGACTATTTGGCATGGAGACTCAGTTTTTCCAAATGTCTCAGCTAGACAAAGTGCATTATAATGGAAAAGACTGTAGGGGTCTGACTATTTTTAACTTAAAGGGTTAGTTCACCCAAAAATGAAAATTCTGTCATCATTTACTGCACCCTCCAGTTGTTCCAAACCTGTATGAATTTCTTTCTTCTGCTAAACACAAAGGAAGATCAAACAGTTGATAGGCCCCACTGACTTCCAAAGTATGGGGGGAAAATACTATGGAAGTCAATGGGGCACATCAACTGTAAAATCTGTTGAGTAAATTATGACAGAATTTCCATTTTGGGGTGAACTATCCCTTTAACACCATGTCCATCTGATTGTGTATGGTGCTTAAAAGGGATTAAATAAAAGACTCTTCTGAGAGGGTTTATGTACAATCTGTCAAACTGCTACAGCACAGCACATAAAACAAATATATAATGGTCAAAAGTTTGGAGTCAGTAAGTGACAGTAAAGACATTTATAATGTGGCAAAAGATTTTTATTTCAAATAAATTGTTGTTGTTTTTTTAACTTCCTATTCATTAAAGGATTAGTTCACTTCAGAATTAAAATTTCCTGATGATTTACTCACCCCATGTCATCCAAGATGTTCATGTCTTTCTTTTTTCAGTAGAAAAGAAATTAAAGAAGAAATTTTGAGGAAAACATTCCAGGATTTTTCTCCATATAGTGGACTTCAACAGGGTTCAATGGGTGGAAGGTCCAAATTGCAGTTTCAAAAGACTCTATCCCAGCCAAGGAATAAGGGTCTTCTCTAGTGAAACGATCTGTCATTTTCTAAAAAAATAATTAAATAAATAAAAATTACATTCTTTTTAACCACAAATGCTCATCTTGCACTGCTCTGCAATCCGCCACACATTATGTTAGAAAGGTCACGCGTGACGTAGGTGGAAGTATCACTGTAGGGCGAAAAAGTTACATGGTTCCCACACAAATATTAAGCAATATTATTATCAACATTGATAATAATATGAAATGTTTCTTGAGCACCAAATCAGCATTAGAATGATTTCTGAAGGATCATGTGACACTGAAGACTGGATATAAATTAAGTTTATGTGAACCATCCCTTTCAGCTATAAAGGCCTTGATTTACTAAACACTCACTATGAAGTCACACATTAAGTGTATTTGGTATCTAGCATTTATCTTCCTATCAACAGTTGCATTACAGCATAATGTATTTTCATAGAAGCTGTTGAAAAGTACAGTGCATGAAAGTCATTAAATATAGGCAAGTCTTGCATTTTAAGTAAAATGGATAGTGTATAAACATAAAAGCATTCAGATATACTGTAAAACACTTAAAAGTTTGCAGGACTGTTTCTCTTTGCATGCACATTGGGTATGAAAAATAATCTCTGCTCATTATCTGATTAGACTTGAGCATCCTTTTCTGTCCTTTACAACTGCTACTTGTGAGACTACGCACATTTGAGAAAGCCGAGGCAGACTATGTCAGTGACTATCTTGCACGTCAGACTGTGCGATACAGCATAGTCAAGACTTCCGTCATGACTGACAGCACTTACAGTTTTACATCGTCAGCCCACGTCACGCATCACTACAATGATAGCCACGCACCTGGGGATTGTATTTCCTCTGCTATCTCCCTCCAGGTGCATTCTGGGAATTTCAATTTCAGTGAACTGGAACGATTTTGACAGCGGGACACTCCTAGAAATGGTCATATTAAGACACATCCTGAGAAATGCAGAGCCTTTCTGTTGAACCTGGGTAGTCGTGAGAGAAACGGATCAAAACGAATGAGATTAAAGACAAACATTTTGAGAGAAATCTCGATGAGGCGGGGGAAGATGGGGTGGTGTGGGACCTGAAGGAATAAAAAAAAAGGAAGCAAATGAAAAAAGGCTTTGTTTATTTGTTGTGTCAGGGATGTTTGGTTTCACAAGCTAATGAGAAGCAATTAGACAGCTGCCAATTAAGCATGACCATTAGACTGTGACTGAGGGGATGGGGAAAAGACAGAAATACTGATGAGGGTAGGAGCATAGTGACAGGAGACTATTGGGCTTTAGTGGAGAAAAAACAACAACACAGAAAGTAATTATTACAGACATAAACTTCTGGAAACCTAACAAAGCGCCGAAGTGTTTATCCCTGTCTGTAAACAAAGAGCCTTCAGGGCCGCCTGAATACAAGCATTCTGAGTGATATTGGTCAGTCAGTGTGAAACCTATGTGCATGATATCTCCCTTAGCATGTTGGAGCTATGGAAACAGAGCCATCACTGAGGCAAATAAGCTACATGCTCACTCAGTCGTTTGTGCCTGGCGCTGGGGAGCGCCACTCTTCAGGCGGAACAGTCACACTGTGGAGGAGCAGAAATCTGGAGACAAGTGTGTCAATGTGTGTGTGTACACATGTGTTTGTGTATGTGTAGTCCAGCAGGGGGTGCTACTCTCAGTTCTTGCTCTGTCTCTGTGAGGGTTCCACTCAGCCATCTGGCTCTCAGCTGAAGAAGTGATGCTGAAGTAATGATTAACCTCTACAGGCTCCAGTTCTCTGCTAATGGAGGCTATTTCTCTCTCTCCCTCTTGGCCCTTCCCCCTCCTGCTGCTACCTGAGACTGGTCACTCAGAGAGATTGCACTGATGGGTGTCTAGGGGTGTACAGCCAAAATTATAGGGGAGACAGGGGCTAGATATCACACAGAGAGGTTTTTTTTTCATAATTGTAAGAATGGGGCAAGTTGTCACGTGTTTTGAATGTATATATTTAAAGCTGCAGTCTGTAACTTTTTTTGGTTAAAAATTATCCCAAATCAATTTTTGAGCAAGTACATAACCAGCCAGTGTTCAAAACTATCTCCTTACCTTAGCCCGATTCACAACGGTAAGCTTGTCATATTGTTTTATAATAAGAGCAGTACTGGTGGGTTTCCGTGGGAAATTCGAGCATGCAGCCATTCGTCTTTGTGTCATTACGTCACGTCTGTAAACAGAAAGGAAGGAGTCCCAGCTAGTAGACTATATGGCATGTGAGGATGCTGCTTGTAGCTGATCATTTATAGCCTTTTCTCACAGCAGCTGAAATAATTAAACCTATAATTTTGATGGCAGATTGTAATCCAGAAAGGTCCAAATGACAATCATCAGTGACAACTGGAGATTCACTCGTAGTCAAAAGCAAAAGGCTTCGGACTGCGGAGTGGCTACAGAAATTGAAATCTACAGGTAACACTAATACACACTAAATACACATAGTCTCGCATTAAACATTAACAATTTGTATAACAATAATAATAATTTGCACAGAAAATAAAAATGAAAATAATGTCATTTATTACTCACCCTCATTCCACACCCGTAAGACCTTCGTTCATCAATGGATGAACATTAATGTACATTAATGGATCTTGAGAGAGGAAATGTCATTGCTGGCTATGCAGGCCTCACAGAGCCATCGGATTTCAACAAAAATATCTTAATTTGTGTTCCGAAGATGAACAAAGATATCTTCCAATCTATCTCAAGAGGATGTCTAGCCCCAGTTTTTCCTACACATTCATTCATACACACTCTCATACAGTATCCAGAGTGTACTGCCCATCTAAGCATTCAGCTTCTCTGAGGATGTTTCACACACACAAGCAAGCACTATTTCAAGTCAAACCAAGTACTTCCTCAACCAAACTCTTATTTAATTAGGCTAATTAAGAAGCTAAAATAACCATTTCCTGATTACTTATAATTTTGTGCAGTTAATGAATTGAGCAAATAAATCTAGCACAAGTCTGTTCCCTTAACTGACCCAGTACACACACACACACACACACACATTTTCTTGCTGTCTCTCCCACTCACGCTGTTAGTGTGAAGAATGACTTGAAGCTCCACTATTTTCTGTCAGAGGTTTTATATGATGTGACACAATAAGCTCCATAACACATGGAGTTAATGGACTCCATATGGGGAAAACGAAACAACAAAAATGAGTGTCCTATACCGAACCTTACTCAATTCACAGGCTTTTAGATGCCTACACATCTAGACATTTAAGTGATCTGATGGTGTTGGTGCAGTCTGACAGTATTAATTGTTTCAATACCAGGTAAAGGCCATACAGATGATACGAGATACCAGATCATCACCACTGCACCCTTGAGCAAGGGATACAGTTACAGGAGAAATGTATACTCTGGATGGGTCATAAAATAGACAGTTTGATTAAACAAATAACTTACAAAATAAGGTAACAATTTTTAAATCATTACTAAAGAAATTGTATAAACAGTTATAGTGCAGGGTGGAAAAAGTATGTGAACCCTTAGATTAAAAAACTGGTTAACCTCCACAAAATATTTCTTGCAATTGCTGGTCAGATGCACAAAGTTCAGGTGAGATTTTTCGCC
This sequence comes from Hypophthalmichthys nobilis, assembly GCA_037950665.1. Lineage (NCBI taxonomy): Eukaryota > Metazoa > Chordata > Actinopteri > Cypriniformes > Xenocyprididae > Hypophthalmichthys > Hypophthalmichthys nobilis. Next base: position 25,494,919 of record CM075475.1, on the reverse strand, counting down.
ATTCCCGGTGAAGTGTTTCAGCTCATCAATAACTTTAGGATGTCTGGTGAGAAACACTCTCTTGAAGTCCATACAAATTCATGGTAAATCCAATCAACTGCTTTGTTGTAGGAATATGAAATAACAATTTTGTCATAATTTTCACACCTTCGTCCAAAACCTGTTTGCTTTTTTGTTTGCCGTTCAGTGGAAGATAAAATATTTTATGTAGCAGAATATCCAAACTTCTCTTCTCCATACAACAAAAGTGAATAGCCATAAAAAAAAAAACCCCATAAAAGTCCAGCATATTCCAAATTTAAGTTTCCAAACAAAATGAGGTAATGGTGAGTAATGATGGTTCACAGGATGTTAATTTTTGGGCGAGCCAACCCTTTAACTAGTATTTTCCTTGCCTTTAGTCTGTGCTTTAGGTCACTCTAAAGATTTTGATAATAATAAGCAACTAACCAAAATGTGTCCTCATCATGTCTGTGCTCATACCTCAATAACCTCTGCAGCACAGTTTATTTGCACCCTAACTGGGTTACATGGAATTAGGCTGCAAGTGTGACATAAATCTGTGATTGGTTGACGACTAGCCATCTTATAACTCTCTGCTTTTTCAGCACAGCTCCAGGGTCAGGGTGACTGATGAACTTTATTCTTGGTGGAAATTTTCTTTGGATGCCAATTTCAGCCAAAACACTTTTGTATTCTAATAATGGTAGCAGGTAGGGGGTCAGGCAGCTTTGTTGCACAGTGCACACCGGTGAAGACTGATGTTTTGCTCTAAATTGAAGCTTTTCTTTCAGTATTTGAAGCTTTCTTATGGCCGTTTATGCATTTGATTAGTCACTATGTTTTTTCAGAATGGGGTTGTGAGCATATGCTGTAAGGTGTCATGTACAGTCAGCCGACCTCATATCACTCACCCAGAAGGGGTTGATTTTGTGATAATGACTGGCTGCTGTACATTATCCCGCTTATTATATGGCTTCTCACAAAATGAATAAAATGGACATGAAATGTTGTCCAGAGTTATAATAATTTTATAATCTTACCAGTGTATTATCTTAAAGCTTCCACTAAGGAAAACATGGCTGGGCACTGCCAGGTCCGTGAAGTAAAAACTTAATTTGTTTCTCAACATATGGCAATTGATTTTTTTATTGATAACTTACAAACCTTTAAAGACAGACCTGTTGTGAGCTCAGAGGTTGTTAATCCTTAAGCCATCAATTCTTAATATTTCTACTTATTTTTCAAATAATCGTGTTTCACAGCGATAGGTGTGCAATTTATTTAGGATAGCTGTATAAAAATTAGCACAGAAACTAAGACTAAAATTTAGTAGATCTATTTTTGTTCAAGGGAAAATATAAACTTGCACAGAGCTACTCAAATACAGGACATAATCTCCATGTCTCAGCGTGACTGTGACTTTCCCTCTCTTGATCTTTCTCGTTCTGTTTCTCTCTCTCTCTCACACACACACACACACAAACACGACAGTGAGGGGGAGTCTGAATGACAGATTGCTGAACCGCTCATATGCTATAGGTACCTCGCTGGAAGAGCGTGAGTCACCCCCCGCACAGTTATTCTTACACATTTATGTGCATTTATCAGAGACGCATGGAATAAAAATCATCAACATACATCCACGCATGTTTGTTTGCATAAAGCATTAGTAGACTCGATGACTTGGCGGTTCAAATAAACATAAATATAGACCTCCATAATCACGAGAGTCTTTCTGCAAACGGCCTCACGCGCGCGAGCGCGCACATCTTACTTAAAATATAACGACTCGCATCTTTTTTGGTGTGACTGTGAATGTGTCGGTGGACCAACTTGCGAGTGACAAAAATGAGTCTGACGGGGAAACAATGCTTAATGATACTAACTATAGGATAGCAAAATAAATTGGTTTCTCAAACTCTGGGTCCAATCATACTTGGCATTTTGGAGCAAATTAATCACTTAGAAATACGGCTAGCTAATGCTAATACAAAATATTAGGCCTAGGGCTTGTTGTTTCGTGTGCTAGGCCTAAAATTACCCTTCTGTTGTTTTATTTACCTACAAAATTTTTCTTTTCAGTCTATGTTAAGCCAATACTTTTGCATATTTTGGGTACATGCAATCCAGTGTTTGTTTTTAAGGACTTTTTTTTTTTTTGCTTACCTTTGTACAAAAATTTGCCACTTGATGTCTAATATAAAATGTAGGTCTTGAAGCAATAATAGTTGAGACCCAGTTGTGTTCGATGTCAGCGTTTAGGGGTTTAACTGTAACAGACAGACCATCAGTTATCAAAGCTAATTGCTTCATGAATCAATAACGCCCCCTGCTGGCTGAGACATCTTCATTTCTTACACGACAGTAGAATGTAGGCCCTGCCTTCTATATCTATTTCTATAGAAGTTACATAACAATTACCCACTTGAAATGATAAATAGAGCACATCATTATTGTAAGATAATCAGCTTACGAGAACATGCGGACAGGCATATTCTGAAATTTGAGAGGCACTTGGTGTCCGTTGAAAATAATATCGATCTATAAAAGCATTCAGCATGGATGAGTTTGGAATACAATGTTCTTTCTGACAGACAGTAATAGTAATGTTCAGCAGAACACAGTGTTCACAGCATAAATAAATAGATTAATTCTCTTTGCTTAGTCTATGATTTCCATGAGCTGAACCAGGGGTTTCTATTCCATTTTGAGTGTGAGATGTTCTGTTCTCACTGAATGAATATTAATCTTATGATCTTTGAATATTAATTAACTTCGTGATATGTGTGAGACTTTTATGCACATAAAATGTGTGTGTGCGTGTGTGTTAATTTAAATACCTACCACCAGAAGGAAGATGATTTTTAAAAAGGCTTCATTTACCATCAATAGACGACTCTTTGTACAAAATATCCCTAAAGCTGCTAGTGGAGAAGTTTAAAACACTTCAGTGTCCTGTTTAGCGAAGGTACCCACCCAAGTAGCAACAGTGCTGCCAGCACTGACCACAGAGACCACAGTGGCGGAGGAGCAACATATGGACAGTCAGTAGGGCGGCAGTCGACCTAGCATCTGGGATTTAAGAATTGTGGATAAACTAAACAGAGCCTGGGACAATATTTTTGCTATTAGGCCTCTTCACTAGGCCTAATACTGTAAGTAGGTGCCCTCACTGTTCTAAGGTTTGGCTATAGTTAGTGTCATAAATGCATTTTTTTGCTTGGTAAACAGTGTGTCTGTGAGAGTTTTAAAAACTGTTAAGTAAAAGCACATTTTTGGGTTGCATCATTGATCTACTCATAGCTGATGCCAGCTTTACTTAGCCTGAGCTTTATTATTTTCCCTGTTTTTTTTTTTATGCAGACAGAGAGCAGTTATCAGCACATTTGTGGGCTGTGCTTATTTTTTGCAAATGTGAAAGGTTAATGTTGCTCAAAACTGTGGGAAAGGAACTGACCCTAGGAAAACCAAGCCTAGAGTGGGAACATTTCTGACTCATGTTCTCATGATGCATGATAAGCATGTATGTGAGTGAGAATGTGTGTGACAACCACTCAGGGCAACACACTGAATGATCTGACACTATAAAAGATGTGCTGTGGGGTCCAGTGGAGCTGAAATCCTGAGATACGTGAGCAGGCTGACTCATATGAGTATGCACACACACACACATTCTTGAACATCTATCTTTGTGAGGACACAGTGTAATCTCTAGCTCCTTACCCTAACCCATTACACTAAGTGCCTAAACCGAACCCTAACCCTTAACCTAATTGTAACCTTATCCCTAAAACCACGTCTTGACCCTCAAACAGGCCTTAAAGGGATCTCAGAAAGTGAGGACCAGTCAAAATGTCCTCACTTTACTCTCTTTGTCCTCGCTCCGATAGTCTAAATCTCAAACCGGTCCTCACATACACATTTATTCAGCTATAATTGAGGACATAGCATAGATTATTGTTTTCTATTGTTCTAATTAAAAAAAAAAACAAAAAAACAACAACTTAGAAAAGTATAAAATTATATGTTACATTTTTTGTTTGTTTGTTTGTTCATTTCTATTAAAGAATCCTGAAGAAAATGTATTGTGGTTTCCACTAAAATATGAAACAGCACAACTGTTTTCAACGTTGATAATAATCATAAATGTTTCTTGAGCCACAAATCATCATTTTAGAATGATTTCTGAAGGATCATGTGACACTGAAGACTGGAGTAATGATGCTGAAAATTCAGCTTTGATCACAGGAATAAATTACATTTTAAAAATATATTCAAATAGAAAACAGTTATTTTAAATTGTAATAATATTTCACAATATTTCTGTTTTAACTGTATTTTTGATCATATCAATGCAGCCTTAGGGAGCATAAGAGACTTTTTGTTTTCAAAAACATTAAATATCTTTTTAAAAATATTATAGCAAATTATACCTAAGTAGTAAAAACCCACACAAACATGATTATTTATTTAAAGCCCCATATATTAGCACTAGCATGTGGCCTCGGGACAAGCACAGAATGAAATATGAACAGGAATAATAAAATGTGCATTATGTATAATAATGTGTACATGCATAATGAAAGTTTTTCCAAGATGATTAATAAGAACAAAACTCACAGTAATCTGTATCCCTTTTAATACTGGTAGTATTTGCATTAGATTAGTGATGGTGCATAAACTACAGACCTGATTCGATGTAATTTACCCCCACTACTGCACAAATAAACATTGCGCTCATTTGCATACACACTTTTTCTTTGGTTAGAATGACATCATAAACACAACAGAAATACACAAGAAGAGACCGTAATGGGTCCCATGGCTATCACTTTAAAGTGGTGTTGATTAATACTGCCTTTGTGTAACTGAAATTACTAAATGTGAGACAAGTGACATTTAACAACAAGACCAAAGCGGATAAAATAGCATATTATCATACCTATTAACACATTGCGTGAAATTTGCAGCTGTAAATGACATCATACCCATCTGGCCCCTTTTACACAGGCATCAGATATAACACTTCTCATTGATAAAATGTAAATATGCACTGAAATCTTTGGTGTGAGACATTGTCCTCAAAATACATATGCATGCATCAAGACAATGCAGTTCATATTCTCTCTCTCTATATATATATTAGAGGATCTTGGTACCTATTCATATCATAATTGTATGAAAATCTCTGCATATTTTGATCTAAAGCCACAATGTGACGCACAATAAAACTTAATTGCCCGGTTTCACAGACAAGGCTTAAGCCAGTCCCAGAATAAAATGGATGTTTAAGCTGTCTTGACTGAAAGAAACTTGCACTAACATATCTTAAAATATGTCAGTGCCATTGTTTTGTCTCAAGATGCACACCAAAAATGTTTTTTTTTTTCTAAGGGACTTTTATAAAAGCTATTTAAATGACCTATTTTAACTAAGGCCTACTCCTGGCTTAATCTAGGCCCTGTCTGTGAAACCAGGCCTACATTATAATGTTCTCAAGTAAGAAGATCGTAGTGAAAGCACTTTGGATGCATTTTCTTGTTCAGATCCCAACTTCACGCACTTAATTCAGCTCTAAATCCATACCTGTGTACCATCTGTCATTCGCTCAGAGAAAACAAAGCAAACTTCAATAAACATGGCTGTGAAATAGGCTTAAACCTGTGCGCCTGTAGGCATTTATGTACCCCAGAGCAGGAGCTCTGTGTCATCCTGTGGATCTACACCACCTCCACATAGTTAGCAGGGTAAAGGCCCTCTTTCCCTCCGTCCATCATGCCTCTGCACCAACCCTGATCATCCTCATCCTCGATCTTCAGAAACTCCTCACCTGAACACACACACACAGAAAGCATCAGTGGTACACATACATCATATAGACACATACTATATGAATATTACAAACACAAAGACAGCTTACCTGCTTTGAAGGAGAGTTCATCTGTCTCCTGTCCAACATAATCATAAAGAGCTCTGACTCTCACTCCTCCAATCATTACACTGAGACGAGGAGGGAAAACAGACAAAGTCAATAAACTAAGGCCTGCATTAAACATGTTGAAGACCACTCCTACCTTATTATACCTCCTACACATCCACCATATCAGCAGACAAACTTTTGCTCTTTTCTAAAGCAAATTAATCCTTTAAAGGCACAATATGTAAGATTTTTGGATTAAAATATCCAAAAACCACTAGAACAAATGTTATATATTTTGTTGACTTGTGTACTTACTGTCAGGAAACACAGACTCAAATGCAAGAGGTGAGTAGAAAGTAGTAAACTGTTTATTGACAAATGACGATGGCAGGTGAAGAAACAAACACAACCAGAGTGGGTGAGAAACAGTCCAATAAAGCACCGAGCACCACACACACCTTTTATGATCGCTGTAGAAGAATGTATACAATATTTCTTGTCTCTGCAGGAGGATGTCGGACGAGAAACGAGCGACCGGAATCAGAGGAATCGTAGTTCAGAGATACAGCAAAGGTAAGTAGCAGGAAGATATTCGGGTAGTCCTAGTTGTAGACCAGACAAGGAAGGTGTGTGTGGTGCAGGCTTAAATGCAGGAATGGTGATGAGATGATTGAACGAAGATCAGGTGTATATGATTAATATTCTGGAGAGGGTGCACGGCGTGATGAAGTGAGGGTGGAGCCTGGCGATTCCGTGACACTTACATTATCTTAAATGTTTCCAAGAATGTTTAAATCCAGAGAAATAAGCAATTTAATTTAACCAGGACATGGACCGTGTCCGTGCGTCGCCTATCAATGACATCATACCCTCGTTACCCTCGATTTCCGGTTTTATTTTGTAAAAACCATGTAAACACCAAAGACTTTAATATATTATCTGTTTTATTAGACAGGTCAGCAACTGTTTGGATACATTTATAGACAAAAAAACTAATCATGTTATATAGCTTTACACAGTAAGTCTTATTGTTTAAATCTTGTTTTCTTGATTTACCGCGAGTACCATGTTTTACCATGCCTAATATTGATCTAGCTTACTGCAGTGTGCAACAAGTGTCTCATAGTAGCTGCTGAGTGAACACATAGAGTAGCATTATAACAATTTTCGACACATAAATGTAACTAATAGGATAAATCAGTGCTGTGTTACCCCACATACTCGTGACCGGAAGAAGCGGAAGCGCTCGTCTGCGGCATAATAAAAGCTCCACTGTTCTCTAGCCGTGTGTCGCACTTGTCTATCATTAGCAATCGCTCCAGCGGCCTCGTTCCACTCCAACGGCTTTCAGCCACACCCTGCTTCATACTACAGTAATGTTAATAAATGTTTATTACATTAGCCCATCCATGAATATGATTTCTGCCCAAGTCCCGTCAGATTCTTTTCCACCATGATTTCGCAAAATCAAGTACGCCTTTGTTTTTAATAAGCGACTTCTAGCGGCGAAAAATTACATAGTGTGCCTTTAACAAATACCTACCAGTAATTAGGAGTTTATTGAGGCAAAAGTCATAGTTAATAGTGAAAATTATAAGATAAAAAGTTATAATTATGACAAAAAGACAAAAATATTTGTCATTATTTTTTATTTTTATTTTCATTATTTTTATTTCATAATTTCCACTTTGTATCTCATAATTCTGACTTAGTATGCCAATTTTAAGGTTTTATCTCATTATTATGACTTAGTATCTTAGTAATTTGTATTTAAGTATTTAATAATTTTATCTATTTGTCTTAATTATGACTCAATTATGTCTGACAGTTCATTGTACTGTATTGTCGATAGTAAGTAAAGAGTTCACAGTACCATAGTGAATGTGTTGTTTGTGATCAGCATGCCTCCACAGATTTACTCACAATACTGTACATTTATTTTTTATTTTTGTAAAGACCAAAATGTTTTGCAATATCACATTTCATATAAGTATAGTATATAATAACCACTCAATGTTTGCTACTGTATTTTACTTAAAATCACACTGTTCGAACCCCAATTCATTCTTACGGGATGTCCTGTGAAGCTTGTCTGAGCGACAGTAACCGAGGCGGCTGAGCTCAGGTCAATACACGGCAGCAAACAATAATAAGGCCTGAAGTCCAAGTCAGGTTTGTCGGGCAGCACTGTGCTGTAAGAGCCGCGCAGCAAATATCAATGTAGTAAACTGACCTTCTCTCCATCACTGCTGCTTTCTGCTCCACCTCCTTCTTTCCCTTTTTATGCTTCTTGTCTGGAGTCCACTCCTGAAATAGAAAGAGAGCGAAAGTTTGAGTGAGTGGAGTAAATGTGGGTTTTGGCACAACAGAACGCGGTCTATTTGAAGATGTGCCTCAGTGAGATACATAAATATCACAGATAACAACAGAAACGTCACTCTAACACCCTCAGGAATGCATTAACCTCAAAACAATACCTTAAAACAAACCCCATTACAGTTTGTTTTTGCTCTGGACATGAGTGATATGAATGTGGCTTATTGCACATTTCTCATTGCAGATGATAAAATGGGTGAAAAACCCCATAGACTTATAGTGAATGAGGCATCTTCAAAAAAAGAACACTGAAGTTTTAGTTAATGTTTGCCACTATAAATGTATTTGCAATATAAACCTGAAATTGAGGCCAGTCAGTGGGCATTCCCGGTCCATGTGTATTCTTCCACCAGCGCAAATCCTCCTGCTCGCTGATGGACATCAGAGTGTTATGGAGCTCATTGTACACGGCTTTTACACTAACGGAGAGAGAGAAAACTTGTTTAATTCACTCATTGTGAGTAAAACTGAAATTGACTGAAAGTGGATTTTGAGAGCGACCCTTCTCACACACCTGTCATTGTTGGTGACATCCAAGTGTCTGTGGATGGACAGGAAAGCCTGTTTGAGGAAGCTTATCCTCTTTCTCTCCTCCTCTTGTGATTGGTCAAAGATAGACTCCATTTCCTCCATGTAGCGTGGAGCATAACGCGTCACTTCCTCAAGAATCTTCTCATAGCGGGCTCGCACCTGCACACAGGAATTTGCAGTCAATCAGTCAGATGTGTCGCTTGATGTGTATATATATATATATATATATATATATATATAATTAGAAACATATTTATATAATAAATGAATATAAACATTAACTAAATTACAACCCATTTCCTTTGAATGCCAATCAAAAATTATGTCACAAGACTAACATGACCAGATTTTTCTGTTTCTTTTCCTGATTAAGATGATAAAAGGTCATTGAAACTGCATTTTCTCTCTCTCTTTCTGATAGTTTCCCCCACACAACTCTCACTTTCTCTGTCTCCTGGTGAGCCAGTTCCGTCTCTTCCTGGATCTTCCTCTGTTTCTCGATGGCAATGTCAGGGTTGCCTTGGGCATGGGCCTCCCGCTCGCGGGCCACGTGTTCCTTGCGACAAGCTTTGTGAAATGCCGACCTGGCCTTCTCTAACTGTCACAAAAACACACACACATTTAGTGGTCAGACTCACACAGTATTGCATACTGTAAACATTCATTTTCAATAATTCAGCAGTTCATTATTCGGCAGTTATTCCACAGTTACTATATGTATACATGCTTATCTTGAGACTTTTTTGTTTTGTTTTCTCCTTACAATACTGTGAGCAGAACAAGTGAATTTAGTGCCATTACCTTCTTCAGTCTCTTGGCCCAGGGCTTCTGAGCACGTGAGAAACCGGTTTCAAAATCCTGGGACTCCTTGAAACCTCCAAATATCTTCTTATGGAAAGTGTCCTTCTGCCACGTCCGGATGCGATCTCCGTCCTCTGACACCAGAGCACGACAGATGGAGGAGTGCAGTAAGGAGAGGCGGTCTGCAGAAGAGAGGAAGCACTGCCATGCTCGCAACAGAGAGCCGTAGAGAGGACCTGGACAAAGACAAACATATTCTTGAAATAAATGAGAGGACCATTTAGGGTTACAAAAAAGAAACCTCTTCATCATGTGGGCATCTCATGTAAAATGCATGTCACAGATCCTTAATCATATGTGCAGTGGTTCTCCACAAAAGATTTAGTCTTGCATGTTACTGTACGTTCGAAATGGAACAACTCATACTATTTTTTTCAGTATGCAGTATGTAGACTATACACTCAACATTACGCAAAATGTTTGAATGCTTTTAAGACATACATTTACTAAAATGTGGGAAATACTGTTACTATTATGCAATTGATATTATTATGCATACTTTTAAATATGACATGCAATATACAGTACATACAGCACAGTACACAGTAGGAAATACTCTAGTATTGTGTTCTACACATTCAAAATGTGATTGAAAATGCAAAATATTACATTTTATTATTTTTGAACAATAAACATCAAATAATGGAAAATAATCATTGATTATTTCTGAACTTGTTGAAAATGCAAAATATTACATTTTAATATTTCTGAACAATAATCATCAAATAATGCAAAATAATCATTGATTATTTCTGAACTTAAATAACAGGTCATGTGACAATCATTTAGCATTAAGTTATGTTGAAAAACAATATAAGCAACATGACTTAAAACATCAAATTATAGTACATATTGCCTAATACACAGTAAGCAATATGTTAGTTTTCATACACTACTGTTCAAAGGTTTGGGGTCGGTAAGATTTTTCATGTTTTTGAAAGAAGTCTCTTCTGCTCACCACAGCTGCATTTATTTGATTGAAAATACAGTTAAAACTGTAACGTTGTGAAATATTATCACAATTTAAAATAATAAGTAAAAAAATAAAAGTTTTCTGTTAATATATTTTAAAATGTAATTTATTCCTGTGATGTCAAAGCTGAATTTTCACATGATCCTTCAGAAATCATTCTGATATGATGATTTGCTGCTCAAGAAACATTTATTATTATTATCAATGTTGAAAACAGTTGTGCTGCTTAATACTGTGAGCAGCATTTATTTAAAATATTTTTTTTTTTGCTCACTTTTGATCAATTTAATGCATCCTGGCTGAGTAAAAATAATAATTTCTTTAAAACAAAAAAACTAAAATGTACTGACCAGAAACTTTCGAATAGTAGTGTACACTGCCGTTCAAAGGTTTGGGGTCTATTTAATTTTAATATACATCTTACTGGTGCAACCTAGACACATCATCAGTGATGTAACCTGGGGTCATCAGGTGTTTCGGGTCTTTCAACAACATACACCCTCGCCCAGGCGACCCAGCCGGGGGTGATCAGTCCTAGGTAGCTTGTGTGGTCCACGGATCACCCCTTTTGATCCACAGCCATCTAGATGCTTTCTCAGCGGCATCCATGATGTTCCTGATGGCTTTCTTTTTGTGCAGCCCCCTGATTCCCAGGAGCTTAAGGGCCCTGCAGAGCGACTGGCCGGCAAACCCTCGACAGCCAACCTCAATGGGGAGGCAGCAGGTCTTCCATCAACTGCTATAACATTCACCTGCCAACTCCTCGTACTTGGCCCGCTTTCGTTCGAATGCCTCTTCCATTCAGTCTTCCCAGGGCACAGTCAATTCCAGTAAGACCACCTATCTAGATGCTTCTGAAAGGAGGACCATGTCAGGCCTAAGCATGGTCTTGGTGATGGTTTCTGGGAATTTGAGCTGCCTTCCCAGGTCTGCCTTTAGCTGCCAGTCCCGGGCTGTTGCCAGTAGTCCCCCAGATGGGTTTCTGCTGCGTGGTGGTTTCTCTCCAGCCTTGACAAATGCAATCATGCGCTGTGCTGGCTGCTGGTGCCTGCTGTGAGAGATTCCTGTGCTGATGGCTTCTGCGATGACCCTTAGCACCTGGTCGTGGCGCCAACAATAACGTCCCTCTCCCAGGGCTTTAGGGCAGCAGCTTAATATGTGCTCCAGGGATCCTCTTTTTGACATAGTGGGCATGCAGGGGTGTCTATCAGGCCCCAAGAGAAGAGGTTGGTTGGACTGAGGAGGACATCGTAGACTGATTTGATAAGGAACTGAATTCGGTGTGGCTCCGCTTTCCACAGGTCAGACCATCACCTGTTCCCACTGTGTCCACACCCCTTGTTGTCGCATCCCCACCATCCAACTGATACGTCTTTCCTCCACCCATGCACGGATTTCCTCTTGGACCAGTTGACACCTGTCCATTCCCCGGACCTTGTCATATCGAGGTCTTTGGATACAACCAAGCCTTGCTCGTCCTGACGCCACTGTCCCCACCAACCGAAACCGCGCTTCAGCCTGGTCGACAGCCTCCTGGGCCCTCCACTTCCTACCTGTGCTCACCTCTATGCCAGCAGAGAGGACTTTTGGAATATAACAACAAATCCTGAAAAACGGTTTATACTGTTGATACGGTTTACGCAAAAATATTAAGTAGCACAGCTGTTTTTTTAACATTGATAATAATAAAAAATGTTTCTTGAGCAGCAAATCATCATATTAGAATGATTTTTGAAGGATCATGTGACACTGAAGACAGGAGCAATGATGCAGAAAATTTATTCTGAAAATTCCATCACAGGAATACCATTTTAAAATATAATAAAATAGAAAACATAACAGACTACTTTCAAAAACATAAAATCTTACCAACCCCAAACCTTTAAACGGTAGTGTACAGTGTCAAAGTTCTTGATAAAACTGCAGTACTCACTCGCATCCACTAGGGGTTTCCATTTGGTACTCCACTCACTAAGTTGCTGCGCATACTGTCTCTCAACCCTGGCCCTTTCCTGGAAACACGCCACTATGTCATTACATGCCTGGAAGGCATCTTCGGTCCTCTTCACTGTCCGGTGGTAGTTCCTGGCTGAGACACAGACAGACAGAACATGGACAGAACTGTAAGGTTAATTGTAAAATATAGAGGGAAGAGAAAATAAAAGACTAGCACTTGGCGCTAAAGGCTAATAGGCTGTTTAAGAGGTCAAGAATGAGGTATTTACTCTTATGACACAGAGAAAATGTCCCTCTCTCATCTGAGCGATTGGCCTCGTTTCTTTTCCAGCAGGGTCACTGGGTTTGTTTGCTAGGGATTGAACAAGTTATCAGTATAGCGTAAGCTTTGTTTCTAACGGCAGAAGACAACATGTGGTGTGGAAAACCAGAGCACAATTCAAACATTATTCCCCCGAAAAACATCTGTGACTAGATAAGGATCAGCGAGACGAGAGAATTCAGGCCACGGTAAGTGAAGCATCACATGGACACCGCAGTGAAAGGGGTTGATTAACTGCAATAACACGATAAATGAGAAAGAATGAGGGAGGAGGGCGAACATAATGACAATTTCAGAATGGGCGTCGTGTTTGCTGATGTGGAGCATGTTCTACTATTTTGCTGGCAACCATTAGTGGCTCCCCCACAATTTTATCAGTTCATCGCTCTATTCTGCATCTTCCTTTTGTGTTATTCTTTGTTGGATCTTCCTGTTTCTCTCTCTCTCTTTCTCTTAGCTTTGGTTTGCACCACGTATTTTCCCCAGTCTGAGAAAAAAGTAAAAACAGCTGAGGAATCTCAACTCCGGCCAAGAGCGGTGCAGAGCAGCACCTGCCAACCAATCAGAGAATCACAGAAACTGAAAAGAATAACACAATCCCTGTCAAACAGAATATTACATTCAGCTGGACTCTAAGCTGCACAGTATTTACTGAACAGACAAGCCTATTTAAAAATCAACCCCATTCAACTCTGGCTAAAACTTTCAGCATTTCATCACTGCAATCTTCTGCCAATGCTGTGGTTAACCAATCACAGCATCTAGGATGAACACAGAAACCCTACTGCTCAGTTCTGGTCAGCCGCCAGCCAATTACAAGGTAGGAGATGCAACAAAACCCTTGCAGGCGATATCAGTGTGGTTGTTGTAAACTGACTAAACATCAGTGGTTAGAGCATTTCACCAAAAACAGTACCACTGGGCTGGCCAAGTTCCAGATGGGATGGCAACTCAGCAAAAAGTGCTCAGGCTAAGAGGAGAGTTGAGGAGAATCTTAAACAGCTTCACACCTATCTCATGTAGTGGGAGCTCTAGATGGCATGCACGTCCTGATATTGCTGAGTTAGATGCGTTCCTGGGTCAACATATTTTGTTGATCCTGGAACAACATTCTAGTCTGAAAATTTTGTCTTAACCCTATTCCTACCCCTAAACCTAACCCTACCCATAAGTTATCCCAAAAATCAGAGGGAAATGATAGATGAATAACACGGATGTAGAAGCACCAATTCATGATTTTAAGCCTAAACTTGTCCCTCAAATCTGATTGGTTGATTTGAATGTTGTTCCAGGATCAACAAAAATGTTGACCCAGGAACATGTTGAACTCAGCAATATCAGGTTATTCACGATGAAACACGGCTATGACCGCTTTACTCAACGGTTCTGTGTATCACTACACAACACCCTTAGCAACCACTCTTAGCAACGTAAACTGTATGTTCTCAATTGATATTGTTCATTGAAGCTTACAATGTAGAAGAGTGTTGTGAGAAAGAGATCGAGTGAGCGAGTTTACTACCTGCATTCAGATTTAACATTTTCCTTCAGGTCAGTCCTATGTTTGTTCATAATAAAAAATATGTTTAAAAATCCGATGTATTATCTTGTCCCTTTAACAGTTAAGGTTCTGACAGTGCCAGTCAAAGCATTTGTCAGTTGCATTGTCAGTTGTCTTTTCAATATAAAAGTCTTCGCTACTAACTGACACACTCATAAAGACAGTCTTTGCCGCCATCTAATGGCGTAATAATGTAACTTCTGTTGCTGTTCACGGTCAGGGACTATTTTTTCAGGCGGAAGGAACTGTTTTCGTGAAAGTTTACTTCATGAAAGTTGCACTGATACATATTTTTGGCTTTAATATTTGTATTGTGTGGTAACCGTTTTATAAAAGCAGTAAGGCACTCAAGGCTAGTGCTGTATCGTGAATAAGTCACGGTACACTCCGCTTTGCGTCGTGCCTAACAACGCCCTTCAGCCGTGACTTATTCACGATACAGCACAGCCTCTCGTACCTTATAGCTTACGTAGGGACCAGCCAACAGTCCCCAAGAGAAAGAATATAAATTATATATTTATTTAATAAATATATTAAATAATGTCAAGCAAACATCTAAAACTGCAAAAATGTTTTTGTGAGGCTTAGGGGATAGAATATATCATTACCAGTGTTGGGGGTTACGCATTACAAGTAACACGAGTTACGTAATCAGATTACTCTTTCCAAGTAACATGTAAAGTAACACATTACTTTTCAATTGACAACAAAATATCTGAGTTACTTTTTCAAATGAGTAACGCAAGTTACTTTGTTTTCACATTTATTGACTGAGAATCATGAGTAAATGCAGAGGGGTGAGTGTGCTGTGTCAACATGATGGTTATTGTAGTTCTAGACTATATGTGAACATACGTTTACTCATCTCACGTGAAAAAGCAGAATGAATAAATGAATGAATATTACAGAATATTACGCAAAACTGCAATAAAATGTAAAATTACACAAATATACTTTATGTATTTAATCTCACTTTATTAACCAATGTCTAATATATTAACAAATGTCTAATGCCCTATGTGGTAAAGTAAGAGTGTTGAACTGTCTTCTCCTGCATCCTATTCTTCCGCAATCCAGAATGGCAGCACAGCTGAAAGGTTTGTTTGCGCTGCAAACTCTGAGTTTGTTAGAGCTGCGCCCTCTACTGTACAGGTGTGAATTTGCATTTTGTTCAGCCTGAGGTTTATTCATTTCACTTTTGGTTTGAAAAGGCCTTAACATTTGTCAAAAATAGAACTTTTGTTATTAAAAAAATACAAGTTAGCCAAGCCCAGGTGAGAAAAAGTTATGCAAAAGTAATGTAACGCATTACTTTCCATAAAAAGTAATGCAATTAGTTACTTTTTTAGGTAACACAATATTGTAATGCATTATTTTTAAAAGTAACTTTCCCCAACACTGATCATTAGTTTAAAATAAAGACAATAATAGTATAATACATAAACAATTGTATATGTGTATGTGTAACTAACATCAGGTTGCTCCAAGGGGACTGCTGAAATGAGTAAATCACTTTGGATAAAAGCAACTGCTAAATAACAGCTTGCTATTTGCTCTAAATATAAGTCTGTACATGAACATGACAGTTAACAGCGCCTATGTGTAATTATATATGCAGTATCATCACATAATTACCATTATCAGTATGACAAGAACCTATTAGGAATATTGTAACTACTCTGCAATAATAAATAAAGTATTTCACACACACACACACACACACACATATATATATATATATATATATATATATATAGTGAACTAAATGTCCTCATGAGCAAAGACATTTTTTTCACATAGTATAGGTATTCACATATCCACAAGCCTCAGGACATCCTAAAATACTACAGAATTTCTACAGTAGAAAAGTACTGTATGACTGAGTATTATTTTATAACATTTTTTCCTACAATGGTAAAAAAAACAAAAAACTAGTCAACAAATGTAAAAAGGTTATAAAGCTATTAAAAGGCAAGCAGTATTGGAGAACAGAAAAGCAAACCAATTAAGGAGCTGAGAGACAAAAGCTGAGCTAATTAAAATGGGTGGAGGCACAATGGATGAAATTTATAGATGGAGATTAAAGTTTAAAAAAAACCTTAAAACATGCTAAAATGGTCTCAAAGAAGTAAAATCACTTGACTTGAATTTTAATCTTCATTTGGTTAATAGAGAGTATTCAGTAGCTTTTGTTAACCATTTCTCTTAATGTCCGAACAAATCTTGTCATCTGTTGTTAATCAAACTGTTTTGGTGTTAAAACCAAGTCAAGTCAAGCACCCAGGTGCATTTCTGGTAACACATAAATAACAAACCAGAAGTGGATGGTATTTCTTAGAGGTCCATCATCCTGTCTGACTCATTGCTGTCCTTCCTCCCCCTCTCACTTACCATCCAGAAGCTCTGATTGTTGGCATCCTCAGGGCCTGTTTCAGCCGGGAGCGTTGACATGATGAGTCTGGAACAGAGATATGGCAAACAACATTTTAAAGCATTAAAGATGCACTAATTTTTTAATAAAAATGTTTACAGAAAAATAAATTAATAGTACCTTTGAAAAATGTTTAAAATCATCTACATTCACATTAAATGAAGATTTTTTATTCTGTATGGGATGGGTTGACTCATGGAAGCTGACATCTTGAGATCACATGACCAGCCGAAAACTATTTCACCTTGGCAACAACCCTTTTATTGTACAATTTTAACTGTGCAATAAATTAATTCTGGCTGACAAATGATTATCACATTTCTACAATGGCGTCGTGTGTGTTTGTGTGTGTGTGTGTGTGTGTGTGTGTGCGTGTTTTTGTGACATATCAGGACACAAATTTGTATAATGACATGGGTATGACATAGGTATTACAAGGAATGTACAGATGCAGAATGAGTTTTTTTTTTTTTTTTTTTTTTGAGAAAGTAAAAATGTGCACAGTTTCCTGTGATGGGTAGGTTTAGGTGTAGGAGTAGTGTAGGGGGATAGAAAATAAGGTTTGTACAGTATAAAAACAATTACGCCTATGGAATGTCCTCACAATTCACAAAAACAAACCTGTGTGTGTATCCGGATCCACACCACTAGGTGTCAGTATAAGCTAAAGACATCTAGCATATCAAACAATACAACAAACAAAAAAAGTTACTGATGCACTTTTACAGCAAAATTGCTAGCCAAAATAGTTTTTATATCTCCATTTGTTGTGTGTTGCAAAATTAGCTATGAACAATAGAGGTCAATAGATTGCTGGTTCTCGCCATTTGACATGTCAGAAGGACAAATGGCTGGAATTTATTTCTAGATCGTCTTAACAGGCAGACAATAGATATGTGTGACTGAGCTGAATATCATACTGTGTCTGAAAGCATGCTGAGAGGGTGTTGTGTTTTACAAGCTTTCTTTTATTTGAACTACAGTTTACGAACTGCGTCAGAAAGTGCATGGTTCAAACAAACAAGTTTAATGGTCTTGAAGTCAAGTACATGAAGAAAGGAGGATAGTTAAATACAAGGTTATTTACTGAGGCTCAAAGAGTTTTCTGGATGAAAAATGTTACTGACTAGTGTAAAAAAATGAAATGGCTCAAAGCAGATGTGAGTGTTGAAGTGGGTTAGAGAGTTGTGGTTTATAGTGAGACAGATAGTGCTCAATATTCTCCACTGCTATCTGCCTTGATCCAGAGCTCTGGGCTTTGAAACTTGAGCCATCCCAAAATAAACAGGAGTGAAAGTTCACCAACACACACACAAACACACTAGTTCTCTTCTGAAACACGTTCATGAGCTTACAAACACTGGCACATGTGGCCGGTCCGACAAGCCCACACAGGCACATGTTTGAGCTGCCCCAAACACACATGCCAGAAATACACGCCATTGACAGCCCAACATGCCTGTGGTCATTTGTTTCTGCAAATGCAATAAACCACATTTTGTCACAAGACATGGAGAGAGAACAAGATGACAGAAGGGAAGTGCATGAACAAGCTGTTATTTGTCTTCTCTCTCTCTCAAACCCTCTCATGGGTCTATGCCCCTCAGTGCATTATCCTAAATATTCTCTTTCTATCCCCTTTCCTGCACTGCAGGGGTCATGGGTATAGTAAATCTCCCTATATTTGAACTTTAACCTCACTTCCTGTTCCCCCTCTGGCCCTCTCCCTCCAGACAGCCTTGTGCTCTCAGAGAATATGAGCAGGGAGCACAAGCTTAAAGGGATAGTTCACATAAAAATGAATGAACATGCTATCTTTAATTTCTCATCAAGTTATTCCATCATGACTCTTTGATGTGTGGAAGACAAAAGATGTTTTGAAAAATGGTTTGTTGAGAAGCTTTCAAGCTTCAAAAAGGATGCAAAAACACCATGAAAGAATCATCTTTCAATACATCTGAAGGAAACAGATTATTGAATTATTGGGTGGGGACTTTGTTTTATCCATCAGTTGTTGACTGGACAGAGACACATCTGAAAGCAAGCTCGCGGTCGATTGTAAGAAAAAAGGCGTGGTTTAATGCTGCCTTCATTTTTGGAGTTATCGTAAATACTAGTTTCCTAGTTAACAAATTGGACATGAACGCCCACTCAAGTCAAACTTTGAATGTGATCACGACTTCAGAAGTGAATTTCCGATAGCACATGAAGGCGGCATAAGAGGACTAAATGATTGGAGAAGTCCAGGATACGTCACCATGGAGAAGTCATTTCACTGGAAGATTCAGTTATGACATTTTGATTAAAAATTACGAGTAAAAAATTTATTCAGACACCTTGAACATTTCATTCGTTATTACAGTTTATTCATTATAGTTTTTTTTTTTAAATAATAAAATATGACAAGATCTTAGAGTTAAACTGTGTCAGAAAAAATTATCTTAATTATGTCAGATAACACTTAAGCAAAACATGGTCAGGTCAAAGTGTCTGAATAATTTTTGGTTCCAAATTTTTTATCATTTTTCCTGGTAGTCCACTGTATGAAGAATTTTTGGGTATAATATGTCACAGTTTACTTTATTTTGCTATCCTCACTTACATAAATGAACTATAGTGTCCTGCATCTACTAGTAAAAATATATCAAAAATGTCTGAATAATTTTTGGTTTGACTGTATGTATGGATGAATCGTTCACAAGAAGATCAATACGAAGCAATTAGTAAATAAATTGGTAAATTCGTATTTCATGCCGACTTTAGTTTCAACTCATTGATCAATGAACTGATTACTGTGGCTGTCGAGTTAACAGCTCACTGTAGGGGAGGAATTTCAGTGAATAAATATTTGAAAAAATTTGAGTCTGTTTTGCACCCATGCACCCAAAACATATGACTAAGACTTATAAGAAATATATTTCACAAGCCACTTTTCTTTTTTTGAAAACGGAATGCTTCAGTCTGTATTCACTGCAATGACATGGGAAAAAATATCAACTACATTCATCAAGACATGCTTTTGTGTTCCAAAAAAGACAGAAAGTCATATGGGTTTGGAATAACATGAGGGTGAGTATGTGATAACAATATTTTCATTTTTCACTGTTTTGCCTGTTTACATTCAGCCTTTTGTGTAAGGTTAACCTAAAAGACTCCAGAAGAGTTTCTTCTTCTAATCGTAACCCATCTCTCTGCGTTACACCAGAGCCTCATGCACTGTTATGAGTAAGTAAATAAAAGGATGAACACATCTGCTTAACTGAATTAAATCATCACTACTTGGAGGGGGGTGGGGGGGGGCTTAGATTGAACTTTTGAGGTATTGTAAAACGCCACACAATCTAGAGTAGCAAATTACAAAGAATAGCATTTTAGAGAAGACAAAGTGCAATCAAATTGATCAAAATGGAGATTAAAAACTGTTGGAAAGTTTCTGTAACTTTTGAGAGAAGGGAATGACCCATTTCTGAAAAGATCATCATGACGTTGCTGTGAATCTTCCTCTTCTCTCCTCTTATTTTCTCTTTTCTCCCCCTTTTCAAAGCCCCTCAAACCCCCATACCCCTCACCCACCCTGGCTCTCTTTCTCTCTCCTCCCCCTGTCCCCGTTTTGAGTGTCACACATAACTCAACACACACCCACACACTGAAGAAATATATAGCAACTTATGAATGCATCAGACAGAAATAGTCTATGAATGCTGCAGAACTCATCAACGCAATGTGATCTAACTTGACACAAACACATCAGGAATAAATGAATGGCAGAGAAAAAGCAGACAACAAACTCACCTCTTACTTTTCCAGGGAAAGATTCCTTTTAGTTTACACTTTTCTTTTCCAAAGTAACAGATCACCCCCTTTCTTCTGACTTTTCCACTTTTAAGGCCACCATATGGTTATGGTATGTTCTGGACAGCGTCTTTCTCCTCTTCTCTGTCTTTGACCCGCTGTCAGTGTTTAATAAGGTGGCTTCCTGCCACTCTCTTTCCCTCCTCTCCTCTCCCTCTCTAGTTCCCCCTCTTTCCGAAGCAGCTGCGGATAACCAGACCTTTCGCTCTGTGGATCATACTACATGACCACACTCCTCCCTCTCCCTGTCTCTCTCTTTCCCCCTCTCTCTCTCTCTCATATGAGCAGAGCTGTTCCTCACAATAAAGTAGTAATGAAGTGGGATCAGGCCAGACAATTAGTGTGCATGTGTTTCATTTAAGAATAACCTTAGACAGAGAGATAACCATAACCATAGCTGTTGCACACTTCTTCTTTTTACTTACCATCCCTAATTAGAATTATTTCATTTTCTGTGAATTGTATCTGTAACAGCCAAATTTATACCTCACAAGTGTCCATGGTCTCAGGTGGTCCACACAACAGCAATCTGGCACATCCAGTGGTTGTGTTGTGTTGAACAAAGTCTATGCCTGCATCTCAGTGTGCATATATTCATCCTAAATAGTATGTGACATTAGTAATATTCAATACTATTTAGGGTGGATATAGTATGCACATTGGGATGCAGGGTATGACTCAGTATTAAAAATATGGCAGCTGTTGTACACACTGGCAAGAGCCCATCCATATCTCTGTGGTTCAGATATATTTTCATAATCTCATATTAATATAAATAACCCTCTCTGTTTTTTCTGTTATATCTTTATTATGCTATTCTTCCAGCCAAAGGGTCAAATATCCAACCTTTGTCCCTCTCCCCAAAATCGCATAATTACCTATTATATGTATATGAAGTGTATGCGCTTCAGAATTCAACCACAGACAAAGATTTAGTGAACAAGTTGGTTAAATAAATTTAGTGAACAAGTGGTTCAATACAAACAAGACGTCTAGAAAGAAAACAGGGGCCTGTTTCATAAAACAAGTTTATCAAATATGCTATGCTTATTTCAGTTAGTCTGATTATTTTGAACCAAATTAACTGACAATAAATCAGACTTACTGAAATAAACCTGGATTATTTGGTAAACTTGTTTTATGAAACAGGCCCCAGATCACTTTTAAAATGCATGTTTATAAACTTAAACAAGAGTCTTTTTGGAAAGGCGATTTTAACGGACGCCTAAAGGTCCTACTTGGGATATATAAACCGCCACGCTACAAGTTGTAGAGTCCTCAGTCGGCATTGGTAGAAGTCAGTGCAGCGTGTGCTGGTAAGTGCTTGGGTTTTTGTTCGTTTAACTAATAAATGTGTATTTCCTGTTTATTAGGGGGTCTGTAATTATGATTGAAAATTAAAAAAAGATTACTAGAGGTTAGTTCATAATATCATTTTTTTGGCAAGTTGGTTAGTCAGCGCTAAGTTACCACGTGGCGCGTCACGTATAAATGATGCACTGCAAGTAAGCGGATAGTTCAAGTAGGCCTAAATACTGTAACATTGTTTAAGGTACGTTTGCACAGTTTATGAAATGGATCTGTTTTTGAGACTGAGTGGTTCAAACTCGTATTAATGTTAGCCTTACCCGCGGATATCTGATTCTCTGCTTTCTTTTGCAGGAGACTGAATAAATCAGGACTTATCACTGCTGCCTTGAGGTGAGATATTGCTGCATCGCTTTATAACGAATATAGACTCGAGTTGTAGTTTGTAAAACGCTTCGGTGATGTTTTAGCACTGGGCTCTGAGCTTATGTGTAGACAATGTGCAGTTCTGCTCCTGACATGGCAGAATCTGAGAAGTGCTGTTGAAATGCAATCAAAGAAGGGATTTAATGCGAGATGCATAACAAAAAACGTATGTCTTTTCTTACAGAGTGGAACCTGGTGAGGTGTAACATCGTGGCCTGTGGACGAGCTTCCGCCTTTTTTGCAAATGCCGTTCAATTAAGTTTTTTTTTTTTTTTCCGGAAGTGTAGATGCATAATGTATGTATTTAATGTTCATAGCTCTGACTTTTTTTATTTATTTTTTTTTTTAATTCAAATGTACCGTTTCACATGTGACAACCATTAAATGAGACTAAGACCCCTCAAGCTCCTGCATTTTGTTTTCAAATTTACATAGTCTGTATGCAGTTTCCTTTTGATGTGCTCAAAGGGGATAGTTCACCCAAAAATTTAAAATTCTGTGTTTTACTCGAGTTGTTTCGAGCCCCCACCTAATATTATAGAAGTCAATGGGGCCCATTCACTGTTTGGTTACTGACATTCTTCAAAATAACATTGTATGCAGAAGTTCATACAGGTTGGAAACTGCTTCAGGATGAGTAAGTGATAAACATTTTCATTTTGGGGTCTATCCCTATACCAGAGTTCCCATAGTCATTAATAAAATCACTTAAAATGGTTTCTTGGTCTGGGAAAAGTTAAGGTAATTTCAAAATCAGGGAGCTGACTAGCAATTACATATTCTGATCTTAAATCTTTAATTGGCAATAGAATCTAAAGTTTAGAACCAAGTCTCTAATTGACTGAGATGGTAAAGGTCTGAGAACTGTAAGACTTTGCTGCAATTCAAACCTAGTCTATTTCAAAGAAGTATTTGTATAGCACTTGTCATAATGCAGTATTAATATGTTGAATTAAAAACAGCAGGAAAACCACCAGTGAGCATGTAATTGGGTGACTAGCAAGGGAAAAATATCAATGTTTAGATGAGGAAACAAGAAGGAACCCATCTTCCTGGCAGTCACATGAGACCGTAAAGATGGTAAGGGTAATGTGTAAAAAGATGCATAAAACATGCTGTACATATTTCTGACAAGACAATAATTTAGGCAGATAATTCTGTTTAAAAGTTAACATCCCTTTGGCATTTAATTTAGTAGTGTTGCCTTGAACATTTGTGTCTTTTTGTAATCATTGTGTACGAGTCTCCCAGTTGTAAGTGTGAAGAGTTAATCCTCAATCATTATTCCTTTTGAGAAAATGTGCAGAAGATGCTGGAAGAATGATTTTTAGCTTCACTACTCCAGACAAAGCAAGCACAACTATCACAACTTAGCTATATACCGTAATAAAAACTGGCTAGTTTGTGTACATTGTTATTTTGGCTTGTGGACTAAGTGTAAACATCTGTTATGTGAAATAGTTTATTCAGGGCAGTACTAAATAAACAAAATGTAACTTTTATGATCCCTTTTAGTTTTTCCAATACTATACATCTTGCAGACTCTGCAAGGGGGATGTAAATTTATAAGAACTAGAATTTAAAATCAATGTCCATATGCCAAATACCTAAATTCAATATAGTAGTAAACAAAAACAAAAAAACAAGACACTCAAAGTAATTCCTGCATCATTTATTATAATTCTAATAGCCTTTATTCATTTCTTAAACATTTGTATTTCATATGTGTATATGAATATGTATAATCGCATACACATATATATTTGTAAATAACCTCTTATCTGTTCATAGTTAATTTTCTTCAATTTAAAAGAAAAAAGATGCTTTCTGCACACCCTGGACAGCTACTGCATCAATTGTTCCTGTGTGTGATCTTTGACCTCTTCATGGGTCACATTGTCCAGACCCTTCAATGGCTATGTGATCTTCAATGTGCATGGATCCTCAGCATGATCATGGATAATTCTGCAGTGTGAAAAGCTGTCTGCATACTGTTCTGTTGTTAGAAGCTATAATATTTAAACTGTCCGGGAAGAGAGAACCGTATGACTTTTACTCCACCTAGTGGACAATACAGGAAAGTGAGAATTACCAGTCATCAGGGTACAACACCAGCTGTTATTGAAGCAAATCAGTTTGATGAATTTGATTGCGAGATGAAACAACAGAGAACACAGGATGTGTAGAAAGCATGATTCGATTACACATTAAACTCATGTTAAACATTTGGAAGACAGAGATTCTTTAAAACTTGGAATCCTTTTTTTCCATATCAGAATAATTTCTTTCATTGTCCTTACTGTTATCAACATCACTATACTTACCAGTCTTAAACATCAAAAATACAATAAGTTCTTCAATCTTTTTATCCGGTAATGGTGATTATGGTAAACCGAGAGCTGTGATGAATGATGCATGAATCCACACTCGTTCTGAGAAGACGAACAGATGCAAAATGGGCATGGAGGGGTTGAAATCTTTACTGATGGTCCTGAAAGAGACATAGACAGGAAGGTAACATAAAGGTGACATATGGTTTGGACTCAAGGTGACAGCAGATGAAAAGAAGAGAAATAACTCATGAAAGGAAATGCAATGTGAGGATGAGGAGCCCTTTTAATTGATTGAGCAACTATTTGTGATGTGGGAGATGAAGGCTGGAGGTCACTAGATTTACTTATTAGTTTGTGTGAGGGAATATGAATGTAAAGGGTATATATACTGCCGCAGAAAATAAACTCCTTGATAGTCCTTGCATACAAAGTGATGTCACATTAATTTTTTCTTGGAAAGGAAAAGCAGGAGGGTGAGGGACATTGTAAGATATGAAAGTCTCGTCTCTAATTTAAGTCCTAGAGGTACCAAAGATCTGAACACATTGCATGTGGTCACAAACTAAAACAAAAAATAATGTCAAGAATAAACACCCGTCCAGCGTTTGCGCTCAGAAACAAACAAGAAACACTGCAGCTCATAGCGATAACAGCAAGGACGATGAAAACAGTGACTGCAATAAATAACATTATCTCTTGTTAAATCAACAACAGAATTCCAGACCCATTTAGAGTTTAAAAATTGTTATAGGAACAATCATTGTATTAAAACATATTAGCACATATCCCTCACACGTCAGAGTGCATGTTCGTCTTGCCTTCACTCCATAGAAAGTGTTTTTTGGAAGGAGAGAGGGAGAGTGACTTGGAAACAGAGAAATACAGGCAGTTTGGTTTTTCCCTCTCCCTCTTCTCCATGTTGTCTCCTCTTTTAAAATGGAGCATTGATATCGTCAATAGCTTTGCTGAAGTCGTAGTCACCTCTATATTTTGAGAGTCTGTGGTAAAAATGTTGATAAATTTTCAGTATATATATATATATATATATACTTTTCTTTTTACAATGTTGTATCATCTTCCTTCTTTAAAAGATTTTTTTGCTTGTTTTAACATGATCTTCATCTTGTATCCATACATAGATATTTTACTGTGTCCCATTATGTTATACAAATAAAAGATGAGTGTATCGTCATCGACAGGTGTTGTCGTACGTTTGTATATGTTGCTATCAGTAGGGTGAGAATGTACTGTTTGCATGTGTGTATGTGGTAGAATGTTGTGTGTCTATTCTGTTGGTCTGGGCACTTATTTTTGCTACGGGTTTGTAATACAGTGACCAGTCTGTGTATATATATGTGTGTATATATATATATATATATATATATAATTTCATTATAAGACATGAGAAGGTAAAGAAGTTCTAGTGAAATACAAGATAAGCACAAGCCCCAATCTGGCTTCGGCAAAATAGAATCCCTCCATTGGTGAGGTAAAAACACATAACAAATCACGGTCATGCCTCTAGTGACAACCTTTCACATTATCATACACACACACGCGCGCGCACACACAAACAAACAATCAAGAACCCACGCATAAACACAGTCTAACCAAATAAGTGCCTGCCGTTAAACTGACCTCTATTTTAAGGGCTTCCCTAGTCATGCCAGACAGGAGGTTTGTCAGTACTTGCCCTCCCTGCATTGGTCTCCATTAAACCTGCTCTAAAAATGAGACCGTTAGTAAATATTTGTTAGTGATACAGACTCGGCCCAAAATCTGAGAAAAAGAGAAAAGACAGCAAAGGAGGTTTCAATATCTCTCTTTCTCCCTATCTCTTCCTAAAGAACTACAGAAAAACAACAAAGCTAAAGAGCATTTTGATTGTTTCCCTCAAATTATTTGGCTCAGATATGTAGTGTTACCTTCTCATGTTGTAACCTTGGTTTTCCTCATGGAGTTAGATTCTCCTATTTGATTCATTCAGTTATTTCCATTTTGATCACCTTGTGAGTGCCTGCAAGCTCATACTATGTGTTCTGTTTAAATGTTGATATGTATGGATGTGCATGTGGGTGTTCATGTTTTCGTTGACTGAATCACACATGTAAGCGCAGGCGTTCACAGTTCGACAGGCCTTCAACTCTCTCTCTTTCTCCTGTATCACTTCATCTGCAAGCCGGCAGTTTGATATCGAAGTCACCTCTTCCTGCATTTTTCTTCGTTCAGGGAATAATCTCTGATGGCAGCAGTTGTCACCTCATCTTTCCTTTTCTCTCAACTCCGGTTGGCCTCATCTCTCCTTCTGTCTGTCCGTTCATCTCGAGGGGAGAGGGCGGAAATGGGGAAAGTGCTAGAAGACAGCCTGATGATAGGGGGGGAAGGTGGAAAGTCTTTATAAGGAAGTAAATTTTGTTGTGTTCTCCCGCATCCCCCTCTTTCTGTTCTCCAACTCTTTCCCCATGCCATCCTGGACCTCATGCAGCAGCCCACTCCAAATGTTCCCAGAAGTTAGCAATCAATAGCATATCAACATTTGACCTCATCTGTACTAGCTTTTTTGCTCATGCACTACCCCTTTCTCACCCTAATCCCTCTCCATCGCTGTCCTCCCTTGCGTCTCTCTGCCTCCCCTTCTTTCTCTCCTCTCACCTGTCCATCACTCTCCTGAGCGCCCTCTCTATGTTCATGCGATGGCCAACCCTGGTCACACCCAGGTCCAGGTAGTCGTCCTTGGTAAGAGAGGGCAGGTGCGTGCCATCTATCTCGTTGTCTAGGAAACGCTCCCTGTGCTCACCCAGGTTCAGGTAGCCCAGCCAATCTGCAACGTCGTACTTGGTCCAGTATGGGAGTGGTTTGGAGGCGAAGGGTTTGGTGGGTGAAGGGGGCGGGAGGTGAGGGTAACTCAGGCAAGTGGGTGGAGGAATAGGGTGGAGAGGTGGGGATGAAGTCCCTGACAGGAAGTGGGTGGGGGACAGTGAGCGAGAGACCACCAGAGAGGAATTCGGAGGCGGGGGAGCACCCGATGGGGCAAAGAGAGGGGGAGAGGGGGAGAAGTAGGGATCTCCAAGGGGATTGGCAGGTGAGGGTGGAGTAATAGAACCACGGAGGTCATACAGGCTGCTATAGAGGGGCGTGGTGGGGAGAATAGGAAGAGAAGAGGGACGGGGAGGGCCAAGCTTGGGGCGGTCAGACGGAGAAATTAACGGGCTGGGTGCTCGTCTGCGCTGGGCATGATGTGACTCTGCCTTGCGAGACTCTCGGCTGGGGATAAATTGGAACTCTAGGGCTTTGGTGCGGTAAACGGGCCTGTGTTTGGGTGAGGTGGGGTACGGCGAATATGAAGAGGGAGAAACAGGTGAGTGGGACCGGGGAGGAGGCTGGGATGAGGCAGCAGGGGGCTGAGGGGAAGGAGATCGAGCCCAGTTTGGGTAGAGAGGCTGGGAGGATGGGGTGGGGGAGGGAGACAAGGCAGGCTGAGAGAGATGAACAGGAGATGGGGAGCTAGAGCGGACAGAGGGAGGACTCAGTGCACCTGTGGAGTCCTCTGAGAACCTGAAATAAGAAAAAAAACGCAACACAAATTAAGGCAAAAGAATAAAAGATAGGACAAAAAGAGAGAAAAAGAAAAAAAGAGTTTGACAGCAAAGAGCAAGAGAGAGCAAGGAGGTATAGTGCAGCAGTTACCTGTGTCTGATGTGCGACAAACAGATGGACATGGACAGTGCAATAAAAAGCAGAAATCACAAAAAGAGAGGAACAGTTTAAACAGACACAGTTACACAGTACACACGCAGAGTTCATTGGTGTTTGAGACTGTTAATAAAAATGGCGGTTACAAAACTATTCTAGAGCACTTTTGCAAATTAACGGTTAGTCTAAATACCCAAGGAGTCCTTTAAATAAATGGCTCAGATTTTGATGACTTATGACATCCCAAATCACACAATGCTCATGCAGCGGAGAAATTCTCATGCTACATGCCTCCTTTCAAGGCCACCATGCAGACATTAAAGAGTTAGTTCACCCCAAAATGAAAATTATGTCATTAATTACCTTCATGTCGTTTAAACTCGTAAGACTTTCGTTCAGACTTTTTGATGAAATCTGAGAGATGTCTGTTCCTCCATTGACTGCCTTTGCAATGACCACTTTGATGCTTCAAAAAGTTCACGCTTCAAAGTTCAAGCGCTTCCGGAAGCTCAAACGTGCTGCTTAACCAGTGAGGTTCATTCTCGTGTGTTACGAAGCACATTTGAGCTTCCAGGAGAGGTTTGTTCTTGTGTGTCATTCAGGTTCGGTTGAGATTCTGCTTATGTTTGCTGACCAATGTTTACATGTGCGTAAAAGCCTAAATTAAATCTGTTCATCATTAAAAGCGATCAAGTCTCTTCAGAAAATTTGGACTAAACTGCTCGATTTATTTTGGATTAGTTTTCTGATCTTTTTATTAACTTTTTGAAGCGTCAAAGTGGTAGTTGCAAACGCAGTCAATGAAGGGACAGACATCTCTCAGATTTCATCAAAAAAGATCTTCATTTGTGTTCTGAAGATAAATGAGAATCTTACAGGTTTACAACGACATGAGGGTGAGTAATTAATGACAGAATTTTTATTTTGGGGTGAACTAACCCTTTAACATTTAGTCATGCACATATACCTATACTGATAACACACAAATACCTATGCCTGCTCAGTGATCTCTGAGCCCCCCAGTTCTCCGTGCCTTTGCTTCTCTGCTGTAATTTGGTGCTTAGTTCGTTGATGATGCTTGCCTTCATACCAGACACGGGAGGATGGAGTTTACGTGCCTCCACATATGTCCCCACAGTCTGGCCCCCTCCCTCCCCCATGGACTGCGCTGTCCCGGCCGACCCATCACCCCACAGAGGTTTTATCTCTGGAGTGCGGGGGCGGTCAAAGTACATTACAGAGGAGCGAGCAATCCCTGGCCCTTCCCTCATCCCATAGCCATCACGGGCATTCAAATCTTCCTCCTCTCCCTCTTCTGCCTCATCCTCCTCTTCCTCCTCTCTTCGACGGTGGAAGGCAGGGGGTGCCGTGCTGGTTTGGCGCCGAAGATCTCCGGCCCGGCTGCCGTCTCTGTACCTCTGTGTTTTTGGGTAGGTGGATGCAGTGCTGGCGGCTTTGGCATTGTGCATTTCAAAAGTCTGTCCATCAAGGTAGCTCATGTAAGACTCTAAAAAGTCTGCCCCACTTGTTCTGTCAGCCTCGGTCGACCCACCTCTCTCTCCAACTCCTCCTATGCTACCCATCCCTGCTCTCTCTAACCTCTCTCTGACCCCACTACCACTGAGTGCAAGGATGTTGTCTAAGTGATGGTCACTGCTGCTTCGGCTGTCCAGCTCCTCAATTCCAGAATCTACCACTGTTTCCTGGGACTCACCGCTCTTGGCTGCAGCTGCACAGGGTGGTGGATGATGCTCTGTGCTAGGCCGCCTGCTACTCCCTGTAGCTACTGTGGAGACAGTTGCCATGCGTGTGTGTGGTGTGACAGCGGCAGCAGAAGTAGTAGTAGAAGAGGTGACAGTTGTAGAAGCAGTTGTGGAACAGCTTGCGGTCACAGTTGAGGTGCCTCTGAGAGAGACAGAAGTTCCAGGGGTGGATGTTGCTACTGGGGGCCCCCGGTAAGCAAGTGGAGCTGGAATAGAGAGAGGAGGTGGTGTGGGAGAAGAGGAGCGCCCAGCAGAGTGTGTACTGTTGTATAAGTTTTGTGACTGAGATAAGCCAAATGGTCTATGGTAGGAAGTGGGTGGTGGAGGAGGTGATACAGAGGGAGGTGGAGGTGGCCCAGAGGGCTGCAAGGTAGAGGGGGAGGGAGGCGGTAGAGGGTTGGGGGAAGATGGAGACGGGGCTGACTGGGTTAGGTTGGCAACCTCACTGTCATAAGAAGTAAGACTGGAAGTTGTGGAATCTCCTGCCTGGGGTGAAGGCAGGGGTGTGTGAGGTTGGAACCCAGCCATAAAGGAGTCTTTTGGAGGGGGAGGAGGTGGTGGGGGAGGTGGTGGAGGATGAAGCTGCTGACGGGCTGTCACATTGTGAGACATCATTGCAGAGTAACTCAAACCACGATCAAAACTATTAGCAAACTCCAGAGGTGGAGGGAGAGGATCGGCAAAAACAAACTCATCATCTGCATCTACCGAGGGAGCTGGGGGAGGAAGAACCATCAGACCTGTGCCACTTCCACCTTCACCTGCGGCTCCTGCTGAAGGACGTGTAGGGGCTGCTGTTGCAGGAGGGGATGGTGGTGTTAATGAAAGAATGTATGCCCCAGCCTCACTCTCCATCCTCAAGAATGAGGGGCGTCGAGGCTGCTGGGTCGTTGGCTGTGTAGACTGTTGCTGTAACTGGGTCTGAGTTTTTTCTATTTCTCTTTCCCTCTCTCTTTCTCTCTCTCGTGACCTCTCTCTCTGACGCTCTCTTTCACGCTCCTTGTAGGTGGGCTGATAGTGCTGAGACTGATAGTGGTGCGTGTGGACAGTTTTGTCCTCAGAGAAACGAACCCTTAGGCCTTCTCTGGGAGCAGAGGTGCCAGCAGCCTCCCTATCTGCACGCTCTCCTACCCCTGCTTCTTCACCCCAACTGCTCCCTGCTCCACGCAGGATCCTGGGAGATGGAGGGCGAGTGGATGTGGTGGTGGCAGCTAGTGATGAGGAGGTAACAAGGTATGAGGAGGAGCTCGAAGCCTGAGCAGCAGAAGAGTTTGCAGAGGAAGAAGAGGCCATCGAGTAAGAGATGTGTGATGTTGGTTGTGCAGTGGATGAGGGAAAGGCCCCAATGCTGGACAATTGACGGCTAAAATGGTGTTCAGTAGTCCTCTCCCTACGTATGCGACCATCATCCTTCAAGGCACGTTCCCGTGCAGCCAATGCCAAGCCTAGTGGGGATGAAGGGTCCAGGACTTTCCCTGTTAATGGGTGAATGAAAGTTGTCGTGGAGGCTTGCTGCTGCTGCTGCTGTTGTCGGCCTCCTGCCCCATAGAAGTCAGCAGGTACAGACTTAGGCTGGTAATCCCCAGGAGGAGCAGGTGAGGAGTACTCAGGCAGACCAAAGGCAGGAGGCATACTGCGTGTGTGGTGGATAAAAGTGTCACCTGAGAACATGCCTTCATCTATAGATTTTGATGGTCGCAGACGTGGTAAAGGTTGGGAACTCAGCTGCTGTTGGGAAGTCTGGGTCCGTCCTCCCGCTCCTCCTGCTCCACCCAACTCTTCCTCAGCAGAAAGAAAAAAGGAGGCACTCTTTCGTCGTGCTTCATGGAATCGCTCTCGATCCCTGCGAGCTGCCCCTACTATGGCAGCACCAAACTGGCTGGTGAAGTCCAAACTCTCTTGAGTACGAAGTGATGGCAGTGATGGGGGTGGAGGAGCAGGTATAGATGGAGGGGCTGGCGGTGGAACAGTGGGTGCAGGTGGGGGAACAACAGGTTGGGGTTTAGAACTGTCACTCTCTCCGGGAGGTGGCGGTTCAGCCTCCACACTGCTGCCTTGGCTACTGCGACCACTGCTGCTGGTGGAGGGGGCTTTAACAATGATGGTTGGGATGGGAATGGAGCTCTTCTCCACGGACCCCTTCCCTTCCAGTGTGCCCTGGCCCTGACGCAGATCCTCCACTTTTGACTGCTTCACCAAGGGCCCCTTCCCTCTCCGGGCACCACCTTTCGGTACACCACCTGCCCCTGCTCCTGTCCCAGCTGTACTGCGGTCCATCCTGGAAGGCTGGCTCTGTGTAGTCTGCTGCTGTTGGGGAATCACAGTAGCGACACTGGTGGGTGGGACTGCGTTGCTGTAGCCCCTTCTCAACACTGCAGCCTTGGCCCCTGCTGCTCCTCCAGCCCCTGCATGGTCCCCTGTGTACCCAATAACCTTCCTGGAGGCAGTCCTGCTTGGCACAGAGGGGTGGGCTTGAGCATGGGAATAAGGGATCTCCCCGGTTCCGGACCCAGTAGGTGGTCCAGGAGACCTGTCCCGGGGTCCATGAGTGACATGTACTGACTGTGAGTAGAGCTGATAATGTGCAGAAGAGGAAGTGGATTGGGACACAGAAACAGATGGTTGCTGGGATGTCTTGCCCCTAAAGCCAAGAGGTGGAGCTGAGGAGAAAGGGGGCTCAGGGGGAGCTGTAGTAGGGGGAGGAGGTATGTCATCTGGGCCAGGTACTGAAAGACTGCGGGCAAACTTCATGGCTGGAGGATGAAGGAACTGCTTCTCCTCCTCAGGAACCCCTGCAGAAAAAGATAACAAAGAGGAGAGAGATTAAATACATTTTCAAGGAAAGTAATGAAGGTAGAATGAATAGAAATGATAACGTGTTACAAAACAAAAAAGAAAAAAAAAGAAAAATATGCTTGAGAGAGAAGGAGAATATACGACAGCTGGAAGTGAGAAAGAATAAGAGAAGGAAAAGAAAAGATAGTTTCATTACCTAAAAATGAGCAGAGGGCAAACAAAACAAAATACAAAAATGAGACCATCTTGTAGTATGTCTGTCTGTCTGTCTGTCAGCTTGTCTGTTTATTACCATAACTGATCTCCCAGCATGAACATGTACAAGCCATTCACCTCTCTAATTTTTTTTGCAATGCTGTTTTGTGGCAGTGCAGACTTTAGATACAGTATTAGTTACAGTATGTTATAAAAGGATAAATGCTATACACACAATGACTACCTGATGACACAAGAAATGACACACTGTTTCAACAAACTGAAATGTACAGTCACTACTCTAGAGCAATACAGCATTACAGATGATAAGCATTAAAGCAAACCCACAGTTGCACTCTTTTGAGTGCTCTAAACGCACATACCATAGACGTATAGCAGTATGGTTAAACAGACAGACAGGTGTGCAGACAGACAGATGGACTAACAGACAGCCTCACCGATGGACTTCTGTCGCAGCATACCGTGCGGTGGGCCATGGCCAGACACAAATTGACCACGGTCGTAGCCTAGCCCTGCCCCAGATGATGTCATCCCCATTCCCGTTTGGTCGAAATTTGGCTGCCAAAAGACATTGGGAGAAGGTAGATGATTTTCATTGAACCTTATGGACCAGTTTTTAAAAGTCTGCAAATTTGCTAAAGGAATTCTGCAAAAACATAGCTCAGTAAATTCTGACCATCATATACCTCATTCATAATCATGGTCGTTGTGATAGTAATCATGAGTAACAACTACAATGGCCTTTCACACACACACACACCTCATTATAAAAGCCTCTGCCCCGTTCTCTTTTTACCCCCTGAACCCGGGGTCCTGGGGCTTCATTAGTACTGATGGTCTGCTGTGCTGCGGCTAAAATCTCATCCAGTTTATCTGACATAGAATAATACAGAGAGAAAAAAAGAAAGAATTAATTAATTTAGAAACAATTTGTTCTTAGCTTGAATTAGTTTGAATTAAAGGAATTGTTCACTGAAAAAATGAAAAAAAAAAAAAAAAAAAATTAATTAATTTATTAGCCATATTTCTTTTGAAATCCTTTTTTTTCCTTCAATGGAACAAAAAAGGAGTTATTTGTAGCAGAATACCCAAGCTGCTCTTTTCCATACAGCAAAAGTAAACTGTGGTCACGGCTGTCAAGCAAGTTTGGCAATAAATTATAAACTAAATTTCAGCCTACACTATACCGCAGTGGTGCCTGCGACTGTACGCTCTGTGCATACCATGAATGGCTTGAGAAAACAAATTATCTGAGAATATTTCAGAAATTATAATGTGTTTCCCGTATTTATGTCGGCTGAACCAGCAATGCCAATGAATCATTAGTGAAATAATCATTCTTTTGTGTCAGTTCTAGTTGGCCAAACAGGTTTGCTAAACGGTCTGAATCGATTCGCAATTCAGTTAGATTCATTCCTATCACTTCACTGAATCATTTGGAACAGTTTCTCAGTTAGCATATGCAATAACACAGAGAACAAACAGAACGATGGATGAAGTGGATGTTCATACCTACAATCAACTGAAACAAAAGGCTGAGGTAACTTTGAGAAACTTAAACTAGTGCTAAGTCAGGTTAATAAGTGGTCGTTCACAAGGAAAAGGTGTACGCCTGTGCTGTTTTAAATTGTTTTGCTATGTAAACATACACTAGATGTATATTTTTTGACCACTGTGCCACATTTTGTTGTTTTTGTGTTTTAAAACATTTAAAATGTGTGCTCTAGATGTGCGTTAGCCAGTAGTTACATGAATGAATGAATGTACTGGAATTCATATTCTCAAGAAAATTAAAAATGCTTCTTACAAAGTTGAATTGAACCCCACCTCCCACTTTCTGTGCATACGCTTAGATAAAACCCTGCAGGTGCCCCTGCTATAGCCCACAAATAACTATCATATGGCTTCAAAAGAGTTGAATATAGTTCACAAGACTTGGACTATTGCTATGATGCTTCACGGTGCTTTTTTGCCCTGGACTCTATCCATTTTCATTGTAAGACAGCAGCTTAGACATTCTGCTAAACTTCCCTTTGGTGCTCGGTCATACAGGTTTGGGTGAATAAATGATAACTGAATATTCATTTTTTTAGTGAAATATCCCTTTATTTCTTAACTTTATGTATGATTAGACATATGACATAATATATAAAACTATTGACCCTCTTACTCAAAGCCATCTGATAAACTGTCCTCTTCTTCTCTGTAGCTTGTGAAGACTCGAACTCTGTAACAGAGGGACAGGTTTCATCCCATAAGAAATATTTGCAGACCCATTAGGTCAAGTGTCTCATATAAGACAGAGAGAGTGGAACAAAGAGCTTTACCTGTTTTTTTTTTCCATGGGGCAGAGGCTGTGATCAAGCAAACAGAGAGTCAATGTAAGGTGGGAAACTATCAGCCTGTAGTAATACTCTATGAGCTGTTAATGCTGCAGTCATATTCCCTTCAACTAACAAAAGATTAAACTCTTTTTTACAATTTTATTTAAACTCCTTTCCAGGATACACACAAAATGCACTCCCAATCCTGTACACATGCAACCTTAGCGAAATAAGAGAAACTGAAGTGCCTCTTACCTCTGTCCACTGTGTATGGAATGCCAGGACAGAAAAAAAGATCAGGGAGGTTATAAGACAGATTAGTTAAGGCTTTAATCATTAAAAAACAACCTGTGTGACAAAAGTGTGAAGGAAAGGTTCAAAAAGCCACAAGTGAGTTTGTAGGGAGTGTATGTGTGTGTCTAAGTGTTTCTGTGTGCATATAAAGCTGAGGGATTCCGGGGAAATTAGAGGAGGGGTCGATCTGCTTGCCTGTAAAGACTAATCATCTGCCCTTTTGTCTTCATAGAGATGTTTCTATCTTTTTCATTTAACTGCCTTTTTTATAAGGTACCTATGCAGTGAGACATTAATGTCAGCGCAATCTCGGTTATCTTTAGAGCATGGCAGCCAGTGAGGTGGCACACTGCACCAGGTGGAGAGGTGAGTGCGTCTAAAAAGATAAGGGCTCTTCACTCACATTACATTGCTGCATCTGATTAGGCACATGGTATGAGGTAACATTATACCTGTACATATTAAACACCTGAGACACCTCAGTACACTGAAAAGATACATCAGTAACACATCAAAACCACTCTGATCAAGTTATCTTAAGGAGTATTAACTTGAACAGTGATAAATGTAACAGCAAACGTGCATTACTATTATATGCCCTACATCAGTCTCCAGACTTCTGACATTAACGTCTGGATCTACATAGCACACCAACCACACACTGATTTTCATGTGACACCACAATAATAAACTAGTATGCAACAAAGTGATAATTCATTTAAATATTGGCACAGCAGTCCAAGTAAATGAAACTGTGGAAAACATTGTCTGAAAACATAAGCTGAATATTAGAGATGCACAGATGTGGAAATTTTGGTAGCTAACAATTACTGATAATTACATTTATTTTTGGCCAATGTAAGGTATACAAATTTCCACTGGAAATAAAGAAATTATACACACCCATGGCCAACGTTCTTTAATAAAAGCTAAATGGGAAAATATAACTTTCATAAACAGAATTAAGAAGAATAAAGATACAAGATGCCTGCGTGCATGGATAAAAAAAAATCTTGCAAGATCTGAGTAAACATTTTATTTTATTTCTGTTTATTAATAGGTAGACCACCTATAAATAATGTGGCATCCTATGACCATTTGCCAATAATTTATTGACTTACACTACCATTCAAAAGTTTGGGGTCAGTAATTTTTTTTTTCTTTTTCTCTCTCATGCTCACCAAGTTAGCAAAGCTGAATTTTCAGCATCATTACTCCAGTCTTCAGTGTCACATGATCATTCAGAAATCATTCTAATATGATGATTTGGTGCCTAAGAAACATTTCTTATTATTATCAATGTTGAAAACAGTTGTGCTGCTTAATATTTTTGTGGAAACTGTGGCACATTTTTTTTCAGAATTCTTTGATGAATTGAAAATGTGAACAGCATTTATTTGAAATACAAGTCTGATGCATTTTGATAACGTTTTGATGAATAACACATCCTTGCTGAATAAAAGTATTAATTTCTTTAAAAAAATCTTACTGACACCAAACTTTTGAACAGTTTTGCATATATATTGGGCTATTTTACTTATTGGACGATGACAGCCGATATATTTTCCATCTCTACTAAATATATAGTTGTGCACAATGATATCCCGTTTACATGCTACTAAGTGCCTAGAACAAAACACTGAATATCTTGTAAAGATTCAATACCGCAAACTAGGCAACATCAGTTCTTGATTAGAAGTGTTTGTTGTAAACACTACTATGTTTCCTGACGGACTGATTAAAACCTGTACATCCAGATTTCCAGAAACTGCATTGAAGCCAGCCATTCTGACTGAGCACTTTAATCAGTACTCACTATTACTGAATTGCATTACCCCCACAATAACCCTGACTACTGAATTATGGAAACTGGACTGAGGAAAGAGTTGAGCACCTTACAGTAGACACAGTGCCACAAGCGGGCTGTGAGCTCTGAGAATATTGCTGGGGCTGAAGAGAAGGGAGAAGGGTAAAACATGCCTCAATGGACTACAAAGGTAAGGTAGGGTGATTTAGGTTTTGAAAGTTGATAGGGGAAGGTGTATATAATACCTTGATTTAAAGGTGGACCGTTGAAATGATTAGTCTGATTCCACTGATGTTATAGAAGCCCTATTGGTAAACTAATTGACTGTAAGTGATGGTGACACTTTGGGCCAGCACATACTGCACCTCTCTAGCAATGCCCATCGCCCGCTGTGTTACAACAGCAACACGAGCAGTGCTCAGGAACGTTTTTCTCTGACAGCCAGAGGTGTATGACCTTAAAGGAGGTGTTTTAGGTTTAGGGTTAAAGCTAACAGGGGTTGCAGGTGGAGGATTAAGGGATAAGGTGAAAGGCAGGGGGAATATAAAGGTTGGGAGGGGACAGTTTTTGGGGGGTTACCTGTAGTGGGGGTGCTGGTAGTGACAGTGTGGAACTTCTGAAAGAACAGTGAAAGAACATTCTTAATGCTGTCTCTCTCTTTCTTTTCCTCTCTATCTCTATGCCATCCTGTTCATACACTTCCCTCCATCATCCTTTAAGTGTATCACTCTGATAGTTTACTTTTTGATTCACTCTCTCTTCTTCCATCACTGCCCCTTCTGACCATTCAAACTATTCCATTTGGCTCTTTCATCCTCTCTTGAATTTCTCTCTTCACTGTCCTATCTCTCTCTAAGCCCTCTGGTTCTGTCCTCTAGTGCAGTGATTCCCAACCGAGAGTACGCAAACCCCAGGGGATTACATAAGCAGCGAGTGCTTAAAAAGATTTTGCTTTTCTAATTGCACCTTAAGTTTTTTTGTTTTGTACTTTTCTATTCATCACAGAATCTTGAAAAAAATGTATCATGGTTTCTACAACATTATTAAACAGCACAAATGCCGAAAATTCAGCTTTGACATCAGAGGAATACATTACATTTTAAAAATATTTTAAAAATTAAAAAAAAAAGAGAGAAGTTATTTCAAATTGTAATATTTCACAATATTACTGTGTTTATTGTATTTTAATCAAATTAATGGAGCCTTGGTGATCATAAGACACTTTTTTTTAAAAGAAAAAATCTTAATGACCCAAACCTTTAAACAGAAGTGTATGTGCATTTAGACTTCACAAAAACAGCTAAAAGAGATAGATTTCTGTGTCACTTGATTGACTGATAATGTTAAATGATATCCAGTATAATATGAGTTGAAATTAAACCATTTGTGGTTTGTGTTGATGAAGGGGTACTTCAGTCATACTGAGGGGGCTGTCAAAAAAAAGGTTGGGAAACACTGCTCTAGCTTTTTTTAATCCCTTCATTTTTCTATCCTTGTATTTCACACGCCTTACCCATCTCTTCCAATTCTGATGTCATGGATTTGGAGCGTAGAGCGATAGCCGGTGTGCTCAGTCTTTTACTCTGCTGTGGGACTGTGTGGAGAGAGAGAGAGTCACTGGTGTCATGATCATCATCACCATTATAATGCTTCACTGTTGTCTTTGCTGTGTGAATTTGTATCTCTTACTTTTCTTTCTGATCCCTTCCTCCATATCAGGATTCCGGGTAACCATGACAACCTTGACCATGAGACTGTTGCCACCTTGCCTGATCATATTGACCACCTGCCTGTGTCCCACCTTAACCACATTCTGACCATTCACCTAGAGAAGAGGAAGAAACAATATACAGAGAGATACAGAAAGAGAGAGAGAGAGAGAGAGCTTGAGTAATGAGGAAAATTCTAGAGACTTCAAGTAATGATTCAGGGGGAGGAACAGAATACAAGTTCCATGATGCAGTTCTGCGAACACCTCGATAAGAAAGTCTCCCATTCGCAGACCAGCTCTCCAAGCCACGCCTCCCTCGTCGACAGACTCAAGGTACTGCAGTGCTGGAAAGGCTGGGGTGGGAGTGAACTCTTCTATAGGGGTCTGAGCTACAAAGAGAGGACATTTATATAATCAGTCTAGCGTGCATATCCAGAATGTTTTATTTAGGTTTACAATACATTGATCATTATGAGAAAGGAAACGATAAACAATAATGAAAGATGATTTGTGTCAAATTTTCTAATACCTGTTTTGGAATGGAACAGTATAACTGTCTGTGTGTGTGTGTGTGTGTGTTGTGTGTGTGACATATCAGGACACAAATTTGTATAATGACATGGGTATGACATAGGTATTACAAGGAGAGAGTGACTTATGAGGACATTACCCCATGTCCCCATTTTTCAAAAGGCTTATAAATCATACAGAATGAGTTTTTTTGAGAAAGTAAAAATGTGCACAGTTTCCTGTGATGGGTAGGTTTAGGTGTAGGGTAGTGTAGGGGGATAGAAAATACGGTTTGTACAGTATAAAAACCATTATGCCTATGGAATGTCCCCACAATTCACAAAAACAAACCTGTGTGTGTGTGTGTGTGTGTGTAAGCGAGAAAGAGAAAGAACAAGAGTGTATGTGCCCTCCTATGCAGTATGTGAATTATTCAATGATTTTCAGGGGGTCAACTTATTAAAAGAATTTTTGTCAGTAATTTTTGGGGCACAGTCAGTTGTGGTTAATGTCATGCAACCTAACTGTGTTTTGCCACCCCAACCCATCAACTTTAATAATATTAAAGATTGTTTAAATGAAAACAAAAGATTTTTTTAAGTGATAAATTGTGATGACCCTGTTAATAAGTGAATATTTAGGGCACAATTGTGATCTAATTTTGTGGCTAATAAAATGCTGAAGCATATTTATATGCAAAAATAATTTATATATTTTTAAATCCCCCAACCTGATTTTGACTTTCTCTGGAGGGTTCAAGCTTTAAAGGTGCAATATGTAGGATTTCTCTCCGCTAGAG
Organism: Hypophthalmichthys nobilis; assembly: GCA_037950665.1. NCBI lineage: Eukaryota > Metazoa > Chordata > Actinopteri > Cypriniformes > Xenocyprididae > Hypophthalmichthys > Hypophthalmichthys nobilis. Next base: position 25,454,153 of record CM075475.1, on the reverse strand, counting down.
GTTGCTAGAGGCCTATTCAAAACAAAGGCGTAGCTTGATGACGGCAAGTTTGAGTGCGGAATCTTGGGACGTGTGGTCTTCACATCACAGCCGGTGGAAACAATTGGGATAGGACTCAGGAAGAAATCATGTTCATGGATGTGATTATTAACGTTATTGTAGTATGAAGCAGAGCAGGACCGAGTGTTGTGGGAGCTGAACGAGGCCGCTGGAGCGATTGCGCAACACACGCCTCACGAGCAGCTGAACTTTTATTATGCCACAGTCGCCGGCGCCGCTTCCGTTTTTTTCCGGTCATGAGTATGAGGTAACAGCTCTGTTTATCATATTAGATACATTTGAGAGTGTTGAAAACAATGTTATAATGTTACTCTGTGCGTTTGAGACACACTGCAGTCAGCTAGATCGATTTTAGAATATCATATTAAATGCTGGATGGCTTGTGTTGATAAATGGCAGGCAATTAATTTTAAAACGTATTGTTTGATGGAGAAAATTCTGTATTACTGTTACTAAAAATAAAGCTGGATCTGATTATGCTATGTTATCTACTTACATTTACATTTACATTTATGCATTTGGCAGACGCTTTTATCCAAAGCGACTTACATTGCATTATACTATACATTTGTATCTGAGTATGACAAAACAGTGTTTTTCTCTGAGGCATGGTAAAGCATGGTACTCACAAAAAAAAAAAAAAAATCAAGAAAATTAGATTTAAACAATAAGACTAAATGTGTTGAGCTATATAACAATAATTAGTTTTCTGTCTATAAACGTAACCACACAATTGTTCCCTTGTCTATTAAAACATGTAATATATTAAAGCGTCTTTGGTGTTTCCATGGTTTTTACAAAATAAAACCGGAAGGGTAACGCGGGTATGGCGCAATTGACAGGCGACTCCTGAGATATTGTAAGTACTCAAGTGAACAAAATATATAACACTGGCCTAGTGGTTTTTGGATATTTTACTGCAAAAATCTTACATATTGCACCTTTAAGGAACCCCACAAAACCCCAACTAAATTGGCACCCCACTCTTACCCTTGGCTCCTCTCAGGACAAAGCCAAAACCCTCATTGTCTTTTTTCTGCAGGAGGACTGTCTTCTCCTTGATTATGTAGTCACTAAAAGAAAGCAAGAAAAGAAAAGAAAGAAAGAAAGAAAGAAAGAAAGAAAGAAAGAAAGAAAGAAAGGATAGAGAGATTGCGGCAGAAGAGGCAGATAAAAGAGAAGAAAAGAGATGGTAAATACCTCCACTGCGTCAGGAAAACACTTAATTCCTGAACAAGCCATGAAGGAGGTGGCGGGGGGAGGGTCAGAGGCCAGAGAAAAGCGGAGTACAGTGTATAGACACATACATTACAGGACAGCCTGTGCTGACTCTTTAAAGGAGAAGTGCCACTTTTTTCAGTGCTAATGTGCTTTTCAACAGTGGGGACACAGATGTCACATATCAGTGGAAAAATACATACTTAGAAATATGTGTTATCTATATAGGCATATAACATAATATACACTACTATTCAAAAGTTTAGTAAGATTTTGTAAAAAATCTTTCATTCAGAGAGGATGCATTTAATTTTGCCAAAGTTATATTTACAGTTTTACAAAAGATAGTTCTTTCGAACTTTCTATTCCTCAAAGAATCCTGAAAAAAATGTATCACACTTTCCATAAAAATATTAAGCAGCAACTGTCTTCAACATTGAAAACACTAAGAAATGATTCCTGGACATTACATTAGCATATTGTAATAATATCAGAAGGATCATGTGACACTGAAGACTGGAGTAATGATGCTGAAAATTCAGCTTTGCCATCACAGGAATAAATTATATTTTAAAATATATATACTTAGAAACTGTTAAGGTTTAGGAGTAGGTTCAGGGTTAGTAGTTAGTGTCATTACTACAATAAGTACATAGTATGCTCATGCGAAACAGGACTGTAAAATATAGTGCTACCGAGTTCTCTCACTAGTGGTTTCCATTCACAGCAGAGCCCCTCTGACTGACTCCACAGCTTTGTTTACAATACTCTGGCATCCGTGCTCTTGCATCAACAAGTGCATTGCAGTTCAGAACACAATATCCCCATCCTTTAGCTCTGTGTTCAGGAGACTTAACCAACAGTATCCTCTCATTGCCCGAAGACCAGAGGAGAGGAACTAGGGGGACACACCAAGTCGATGCAAAACACAACAGCAGGTCAGACCGCACATGGCGATTCTCCTTCTCTAAACAGCTTTACAAGAACAATTTGGCGGGAGAACAGTCACCGAGGCTTGATTTGAAGGCTGTCTGAAGTTCATCCATTGTACAAACCTTCACAACATTGTGCCAATCTTGAATGTAGCTCAAACGTCACACAGCAGTGGATGGGGCAGAATAAGTCCACCCACCGCAATAACACAATCTTGCTGTTGTGTAGTTGGGAAAAAGACTGCAGATCTTCTATGTGATGTTTGTGTGTGCAATGGGCACTGCAAGTGAGATGTTGGCGGTTGCCTAAGCAACGGCCAGAACTAGATATAGGAACTAGCCAGACTAATATGTAGACATGCACAGTGAGTGATACAGTACACACACTTGGCAGCCATATTGAACAGAATTAGTCATGCCAATGTTCACCTCGAAGGGATCTCAGCAACACGCCCAAACATAATGTTTTCAAAAGCAAACCAGAGTATGCTGGGCCAAGTACATAACTGGTCACAGCAAAACACTGGTTGTTTTGTCTGAGATCACGTCTATATTTAGGCAAAGGACCGATTGCTCTGAATAGTAAAAGGTTTAGCAATGCAATTCATCAATTCATCAAAAATCAATGCATCTTTGTTGGTTTGCAGAGGAAGTAAATGTTTGACAGAATCCACAGAATTGTGAGATCTAGATCATAAAACACATACTATATATTCATTTTTGTGGTAAATTTTTGTATATATGGTAGTGGGGCCAGTGATGACAGGGCATTTAAAATTCTAAACAAAAAAACATTAAAAAAAAAAACGTGTTTATGCTTCTTAATGAGTGAATTAAGATTCTGAGTGTTCCAGAATGATTCACGAGCAGTTGAAATTATTCACATTTCCTTCAGTCATTATATCTCACTCATTCAGTCATTGGTCTGCTATATCTGTGAATGTGTGAAGTCAGTAGTCAGTTATGCTGCTGATACTAGGATGGTATAGGTTTCAGTGAGTTAGATGAGTCAGTTACTGTGTTAGTGAGTCAGTGTGGTTGTTTGTCCAACAGTGTCTCTGCCAGTCCATGAGTCATATGGCCAGTGATTTCATGAATCATGTGCTGCAGCTCTGATAAATGGCATCAGAAATGCTGCCTTCATGCTACACAGCTCCAAACTCGCTGCAGGTGTGCATCACGTATATCATCAAGTACAGGCACATATATTAGTAAGTGCACTGAACATGTGAGTGTATTTAAAGTACTCTCCTAGAATGCCCTTGGCTGCCCTGGATTGAAAATAATGGAAGTTCAGGCCTGAATTGTGGTGTAGGATTTCAGGTATGCTGCTCCTGATTTGTAATTCTTAATACTTTAATTCTTTAATTTAAAGTTCTACATTTACAGTGCAAGAAATTCCTGCATACATTTATTTGCTGTAAAACAAAGAGGAGAATTAGCAAATTAATCCACACAGATAAACAAATCAAATAAATGATGTTATGTTACTACAGTACAATTACAACAGTATGATGAGTTTAGTGTAACACACTGAGCCCAAAAACATTGGTTTTATTCACACAGTAAAGGAAGTGTGTTTCTTCCCTCCACAAACTTCTGTTAAAACTGCTCAGTTTACAATATGGCTGGTAATAAAAAAACTACACTGCCTAAACGGGTGGCTGAAAACTCATCTTCTGGTCTGTAAAAGTTTACCACAAAACTGTTCTAGCATAAAGGCAGGGCTAAAAGTGCAAAATTGAATGCTGTGTGTTTAGCAATTTTATGTGTATACATTTACGAAAGAAAGATAAGAAAGAAACATCCTCTCACATTCAACTTTTTTCCAGCAAATGTCTAAATGTGCAAATGTTTGTATGAAAATAAAAAGATTTAACAGCTGAGACAAACTGAACAAGTTTCACAGACATCTGACGAACAGAAATGGGAGTCCATTAACATAGGGGAGGGGGGAGGGGTTAACATCAAAGGTACCAGTCAATATCAGCAGCTCCTTTAAGTACTTCAGTGAATCTCATCCTCATAGACTGCAGCAGATTTGCCAGTTCTTGCTGTGAGATATTACTCCGCTCTTCCACCAACTCGAACATGTCTGAGGGACACATTGTTACACGTGGCTTGGGACCGCAAGGACGATCAGCTGTCCTTCCTGTCTCCCTGTAGCAATTAGGCATCTTACATCACAGACATTGCAGTTTATTGCTCTGGCCACATCTGCAGTCCTCATGCCTCCTGCAGCAGGTCTGTGGCAAGATCATGCAGGTGATCAGGGACTTTTCTCCTGGTGTTTTTCACAGACAGTAGAAACCTTAATTGTCTCCCGCCTGTAAACTGTTAGTGTCTTAAAGGGTTAGTTCCCCCAAAAATGAAAATTCTGTCATTAATTACTCACCCTCATGTCGTTCCACACCTGTAAGACCTTTGTTCATCTTCAGAACACAAATTAAGATATTTTTGATAAAATTCGATGGCTCAGTGAGAACTCCATTGACAGCAAGATAATTAACACTTTCAGATGCCCAGAAAGCTACTAAAGACATATTTAAAACAGTTCATGTGACTACAGTGGTTCAACCTCAATGTTATGAAGTGACAAGAATACTTTATGTGCGCCAAAAAAACAAATTAACGACTTTATTCAAAGATATCTAGTGATGGGCGATTTCAAAACACTGCTTCGAATCTTTTGTTTCGAATCAGCGGTTCGGATCGTGTGTCAAACTGCTGAAATCACGTGACTTTGGCACACCGAATCACTGATTCGAAACAAAAGATTCAAAGAAGTGTTTTGAAATCCCATCACTAGATATCGTTGAAAAGTCTTTTTTTTTTTTTGGCGCACAAAAAGTATTCTCATCGCTTTATAATATTAAGGATGAACCACTGTACTCACATGAACTGTTTTAAATATGTCTTTAGTAACTTTCTGGGCATTGAAAGTGTTAACTTGCTGGCAATAGAGGCCTCACTGAGCCATCGGATTTTATCAAAAATATCTTAATTTGTGTTCTGAAGATAAATGAAGGTCTTACAGGTGTGGAACGACATGAGGGTGAGTAATTAATGACAGAATTTTCATTTTTGGGTGAACTAACCCTTTAAGGACTGTTTCACAGGTGCATGTGGAATAATTGTTTATGGTTCTTTGAACAAGCATGAAAAACATTGTTTAAACCCTTTCTAATAAACATCTGTAAAGCTTATATGGATTTTACAAAATTATCTTTAAAATTCATAATCCTGAAGGGATGTTTCTATTTCTTTTTTTTTTCTTTTTTTTGCTGAGTTTATATACAGGTGTATACCAAAAATACAAGTGTATTGCAAATTATGAATATGATACTTTTTGTGGTAAATTGTTAGTCTTGTAAAAAAAAAAAAAGACAGCCATAATGTAAAATATAGTGTAGGGGCTATGTAGAAAAAAACTAATTACTGTAAATTACTGTACTGTAATAGAATTACTGTAGTAAAAGTGTCACTTTGTAGCCTGATTATCTGTGTTGCATGTTTGTTTTCAATACAAGTCTGTGTGAATGCTTGTGTGTCCAGTGCAAGTCAGGTGCTGCCGAGATAGTTTCAGCTGTACCATACTGTACCCACATGCTGATAGTCACACTGTACACAGGCTCAGCCCTCAACCCACTCCATCTGTTCATTTCTCTCTCTCTTTCTCTCTTTCTCCTCTCTCTCTCCTTGAATGCTTCTGAACTCCAGTCTCCATCTAAAAGCCAAATGTAAAAGCTTTCAGTGAACCTCTTAAAGAACACGAACCCGGGGCCGGGGGGGTCGCTCATATCTCCCTGTGAACTCTTTCAGTAACTCCTCTGTGTGTCACCTCCTACCCTGCTTTCTATCTCAGTCCTCTCTTCTCTCCAACAGTCCGTCCACACTCCTCCTCACATATCTTCCATCGCGCCTGCACAGAGGGATGCCAACGGTGGCCATTCTCCATATCACCCACTCATCCCTGCCCAGATCGAAAACAAGCCAGGAATGAATTGATGTGCAGAAAGTGATGGCACACCCTTTTTAAAGTTACAGACATCTCACAACCCGCTGAACCTCTCTTCCACACACATCTCGCCATTCTCACTCCTCTTTAAGCATTAAGTTCGACCTATGAAGTGATACAGACACAGTTTATACAGTAGCAGCATCCGTAACTGCTGAACATATGGTGAAGCCTACACAATCTCAATGTACAACTATTAAGACGCCTTCATGGTGACAAAACAACACTTGCAAACCACATTGAAGGCATCCACATGGTGAAGAACAGTTCTCTTTGTTGAACTTTGAGAGTTTTAACCCAAGACAGGTCTTAGAAAAGCCAAACGGACACTGTACAAGATCAGCACCACATCAAACTGAACATACTCCACAATGAAACGCAGCAGGGGTTACGAGAAACCAGTGCAAACGTCCCCTCGTGAACAATCATTCTTAATTCCTCGAATGTACACATGCAAATCACACACACACACACGATAGAAAACCAAACAGCATCAATCCCTTCCAGTGAAGCTGGAGCTCCTCTAAATCAGCAGCTAATAGAGCCCAGCACATTCGCTCTCCATCCCACATACACACGCGCACTCGCGTGCACAGAAACACACACCGGTTTAGCATTCTGTCCATCAGAGCAACGGTGTATCTAGCTGGAGGCAGACATTGTATTCTGCGGCCGTTAACAGAGAGACAGAAGCTGCGATTCACACACACACACACACACACACACACGCATGCATGCAGCAGTGGAGACGCGTTACGCTGGCTAATGCGCGAGCGAGCGCTCGCTCTTCCGCACATAGACACACGCACACGTCCGAACGTGCGCACACACGCGCGCATTGCAACACATCCCTGCCTGTCGATCCACTCCATCACTCCGGCTCGTTCCGTGCACACATGCGGCGCTCTCTCTAGCCCACCTCCCTCCCTCCCAGCCGTGAGAAAAACATGAAAACAGCCAGTACCTGTAAATGAACCAGACGCTGCGATTCATAGGGCCTAGAGACGGCCAGGACGACGAGAGGGAGAGGGAGAGAGAGAGATCCTCCTCTCCGCATCCTCCCATCGCCATTTCCCCCCCCTCCTCCTCCTCCTCCACCTCCTCCTCCTACTGCTGCTCCTCTTCCAGCAAGAGAACAGCGAGCGAGAGCCGCGCGAGGGGAGGAGAGGAGGAGAGAGAGACGGAGAGAGTGAGAACGAGGGCCTAGCTCTCCCAACCCTTTCATACTTAAGACGGAGAGAGAGAGAGCGAGAAAGAGAGAGAGAGCGATGGTTCACTGTGACTGCGACAGAGGAGGAGGGAGAGTGAGCGAGGCAAGGAGAAAGAGAGGGAGGGAGGGCGAGATAGAGGGACAGAGAGAGAGAATGTGTGCTTGGAAGACATGGTTTAGCATGAAAGAGGACAGAAATGATGTAATTTGATGAAGGGACAGAGAGAGAGAGAGAGAGAGAGAGAGAAAGAGGGGCTCGAGGTGACTGAGTTTGTTTGCTGATTAGCTAATGCATGCATTGAATGTAAAGGATGCTAAGGGGCCGTTCACACAAGACACGTTTTTGCATTTTAATAAAGCTTGGAATCAAACGCAGGTGCCTCGAGATGCGTTTTTACAGTAAATAAACTGTTTTAACTCATCATTGCACCTCAAAAACGAAACAACATTCAGGGCATGAGATGATGAAAAAAAGATGCACATAAGTCTTTCTGATGTAGAAAAAACGGTACATGCCTAATGCGTGCGTACACACACCTGCTGCAGTATAGGAGGGTCAAACCTTTGAGAAGGTGCAACTGAAATGCCAAGCACCAGTTTCACCAGTCACACACACACACACACACACACCTGTCTCTCTTTTACTCCTTCTCATGTACACATCTGCCTATTCCTCTCTTCTTCAGCACCCAGAGCGATGTTTCTATCACTGCCTCCACTAGTCACTGTTTTCCCATTCATAAAACTGGCAGCAGCGTTTGAGAGGTAGGGAGACAGGAAACGAGCGAGAGAGAGATAGAGCACTCTCTAGTGCTCTTGTCGGGTAGCCGTAGAGCACTACAGCTCTGAACCACCATCCGCTTATTACATCATCAATATCACAAGCTTCTGAATGAACATTTGTTTTTTATTTCCACACACTGGTGGATTTTTCAAAGCCGTTGCCTGTGGTCACACCTGATTCACAATCGTCAGATTTATTGTACACTGACTGACATGTAATACAGCAGTCGGTTTTCTAGTTGAATATACAGTATTTTAAAATGTATTTCTGTAGTGGCAAAGCTTAATTTTCAGTATTCATTCATTATTCCAGTCTTCAGTGTCACATGATCCTTCAGAAATCAATTCTAATATGATGATTTGCTGCTCAAGAAACATTTACGATTACTATTAATGTTAAAACACTAATTCTTTTTTTTTTTTTTGGAAATAGTGGCTTATTTGAATCTTTTGCAACATGCATGTTTAGTATCTTTTGCTGTCACTTTTGATCAATTTAATGCATCTTTGCTGAATTAAAGTATTTTTTCTTTTAAAAAAAATCTTACTGACCCCAAACTTTTTAATGGTAGTGTATATTGTTACACCGTGTCTACACCGGATGCGAGCGGCGCAACACAACGCGTCAAAAGACAATAGAACCCATTATAATCAGTGATGCTGTCTACACTGGATGCGATTTGGAGCGACGCGATGCGACAACAAATTCCTGACAGTAAACGGATTCCCCGTTCTATTTCTGACGTAGTCCAAGTGCTTTGCAACGGTCGGTTTGTCACGTTCAGTGTAGACAGCTTTTAGCTGTTGCGCCACGCCACAAAAGTCGCATCTGGTGTAGACACGGTATATGCTTTATGTAACGGTGTCTTCATTATGTTTGTCAAAAATATCAACTGTAAGTATGCTTTGTAATAGTAATTATCTTGTCTCTTGTTTTGAAAACAACTCTTAAAAAATACCTTTCTATTTACATTACATTTATGTTTCAAAGAGATGAAGATCATATGCCTAGGCAAAACAATAACAATACAAAAATACTTTTGTTTATAAACTTATTATTTTCTAATTGACTAAAAGCCACAAAACTACTGCAATAAACATCTGAGTAATAATTCTAAGGTTATGTATTATAAAAGCATGACAGGAGATACTGTAAAACTTTCAAGAATAAAAGGGATTGTCTAATTAAGACATTAACCTTTAAATGTATAAAAGAACATAAAAAGTATTTTGTGCAGAGATAAGCATGACTGATTTATAATTAATAACTGAATAAAATAATTCACTTAATTACATAAAATTAATTAACAGTCAAAAAGTCACTGGCGTGTTAATGAGCTCAATGTTTGTAATGGTCCGAGTGTCTCTACATGTTAATCAGACTAATAAGAAGACCATGGGACAGCGACATTAGCCACGCATGCTACCATTGGTACACGGTTGAGTAATCACTGTCACACAAGCAATAAAAGTAAGAGAGATTAATATTAATCTCACTTTCCACTGGACAGAGCCTAGTGGATATGTTTACTTACATAACCTACTGTTAGTGGGGATATCTGTAAAGGAAAGGCCATGAGAACGATCTCAAACTCTTCTTACTGACTCAAATGTAAGAATGTGGGTATTGCTCTTGTTTGTGGTGTATTTTTCATCCTCTTCTGAACCTGTTGCTCTGTTCCTGTCTCTGCACCGTGACAGATGTATACACTTCCACACCCATCTGCTTCCTCTTCCACCTTCTGTCCATCTGACCTTTGTTCCTTCCTCTTCCTCTCCTTGTCCTCCCACACCTATCACACTCTGTCCCTCTCTGCCCTTTCTTTTTTCCCCGTCTTCTCTTATTATCATAGTTCTACACTGACACCACCCCTTATTTCTGCAATGACCTTGAGTGGACGCTAAAAACCCTTAAATTCATGCTCTCTTTCCTTAAAGGGACAGTTCACCCCAAAAATGACAATTGTCATAGTATTGTCTTCAGTGGAACACAATGGAAGATGTCCAAACTGCTCTTTTTCCATACAATGAAAGTGAATGGTTATCAAGCCAGATTTTCAGGGAATCATGACTGCTTTTCACACAAATACAAAGTTCTGTCATGAATCTCTAGATGGTGCAGGCTGATAGATCCTTAACTCAATCTGCTTGCAATCACATCATTATAGGGCACTGCTGATTGGTTCCTGCTGTATCAGTAGCCAATAAGCTCACTGCTCAACCTTTAAGAACTTGGTCAGCATTTGCTGTAGCAGTTGCAGTGCGCTTTCAGAAACCCTCCACCTTCCCCAGCTCCACCTGTATAGATCTGCTACAGGTAATTCATGTATGCTATATTGTACAGCAGCATATCTTACTTGCTTACAGCAGCGTGTCATGTATGTATTGGCAGTAGCAAGTCCCGTACTTGCTCTGCAGCAGCAATAACCAACAGCAGCAGCAGCGTGTAGATCTATTCTGCCAAGACCAAATATATCAACAATGTCATATCCATTACCATCCCAAACACTCAGAGTTCTCATGACAGAAAACTTATCATATGAAATCAGATGACTTCGAAAATAGTGCAGAAGTTGTAAAGACTAATTTTTATGATTTTCTTTTTTTCTTGACAGCCCCTAGAGCCGACACTTCTAGTTTCTGTAAACAAAACTGCATGATCTAAGAAGTTTTAAATGTTCTTCAGGGTTCCCACTCTTTTCAACCAATGAATTTTCATAGGTGCATCCCAATTTGCATACTTGTGCACTATTCTATGACGTTTTTAAGTATAAATAGTGCAAGTAGTGTGTTCACACTGAAAATTCCAAAAAGAAAAAGTACACTTTAAATACCCGGATGGTGCACTAAATTAACGAAAAAAACAAAGTGTGGAATGTTGGACACTTCATGCACTCAACTGTTGCAGCTTTAATTATGTAGCGAAGGGGGAGAAGGTATCAGACTCCGTTGTTAAATGACAAAATAACCTTATACAATTCACGCAATACATGGATGAGTACATAGTGCATAAGTGCATAGTGTATAACTCATGACTTTTCCAGTTGGTTATGATTTACTGGATAAAGATTAAGAATAACGATACTTAAAAATATATTTTACTCGCAATTTCTACCCGATTAAATATTTTAGAGCTTGGCATAACTACAAAAATGTATATTCATTATAAAGATGCCCATGGGGATAAAAGATTTTGTTAAATTTATGTGACTTTTCCAGGTCTAGAAATCACACTTTTAAAATTAGGCTACCTCATATATCCAGGTTTTTTTCAAGACTGTGAGAATCCTGGTTCTTCCAAGGACACAAACAATTGTTTGGGGGGTGAATTATATCTTGATTTTTAGTTGTTAGGTGATTTTAATGCTTATTTTGTCTTATTTTAAATCATTTTAAGTCATCTTAAGGCCTCCTTAACAGGAGCGTAGCCAACAGACGGGCCTGATGGGCATAGGCCCAGCCACTATGATGAATACGCCCCCCAGTTATTGTACAAACATAATATTTATTAAAGTACTGTTGTTTCATTTATTTTAATATCATTACAAACATTATTATAACATCTCAAATCCTGAAATAGCCATTCTAAGTGCTGTTGTTTGTCAATGTTGTATGACTTAAAGGGTTAGTTCACCCAAAAAGGAAAATTCTGTCATTAATTACTCACCCTCATGTCGTTCCACACCCGTAAGACCTTCATTCATCTTCAGAACACTAATTGACCCTTTGCAAAGACCCGCCCCCCTTAGTTACTGTTGCTTTGTCCGACAAGCCATGGCGCTGTCACTCCACACACAATGAAAAATACATCGCGGAGAGGATACTGACAACGCGTCGACAGACAAGACAGAGCAGGTTACTTATGATATTAAACAATGTCCAAGCTTTTTTAAAGAAATTCAAACAATAAAAAACATTTTGTGGCTCTTTAATGTGTCGTGATAGATCGCTGTTGCGCCTCAGCTCAAGCGGCTCGTAAACTGATCATCTCTTCCTACTAGTTAATTTATAGCATCAAATAAACATGAATGAACATGAGAAGGAATGTTGTTTAAAACGCGGAAAGACGTCAGTACACACCATTTTTCAAGTTCAAGTCCACCGAGGTTAATCTTCTAACTCTGCTTTGTCGGACAAAATGGCGGATTCGGCGTTATGTTTGGTTAGATTGCTTGTCAATCAAACACCCGGCGAAGGATCAATTAAGATATTTTTGATGAAATCTGTGAGGTTTCAGATCCCCAAGAGAAAGCAATGTAATTACCATACTCAAGGTCCAGAAAAGTAGTGAAGACATCATTAAAATATTCCACGTGACTACAGTGGTTCAACCTTAATGTTATGAAGCGACAAGAATACTTTTTGTGCTCAAAAACAAAACAACAAAGAAATTGCTGAATAAAGTCGTTATTTTTGTTTTTGTGCACAAAAAGTCGCTTCATAACATTAGGGTTGAACCACTGTAGTCACGTCGACTATTTTAACAATGACTTTACTACTTTTCTGGGCCTTGTAAAGTGCAATGACGTTGCTGCCTATGTGTGGTTCAGATACCTTTCGGATTTCATCAAAAATATCTTAATTAGTGTTCTGAAGATGAACGAAGGTCTTACAGGTGCAGAACGACATGAGGGTGAGTAAATAATGACAGAAATTTCATTTTTGGATGAACTAACCCTTTAATTCACAACTGTCCATAGCCCAACAGTATTTAGTGCTTAGGCCTATTGTGAATACATTTTGGTTATGTTGACACTGGACATGCTCCCCCCCCACGGGTTTACAAACGTGTTTGTGATGAAGACATGGTAGTTTTACTGTACTGTGCGTGTTCTACTGCAGTTTATTTTCAATAAAACAAAGGAAAAAATTATTGTAATTACCTAAATATTGAGTCAGTTAGTTTGCTTTTGGCAATAAGGAATATGTAGGAAAGTGAAGGACCCTACGTGAAAGTGCTCGCTCACTTTTGCCCAGGCCCGGCCAAAAATAAAGTTCTGCCTACGCCACTGCCCCCTTAGAGGTTAGCTGATGTCCTCTAGTGGGCCTCGGTCCCCCAATTGAGAACCACTGCCCTACACTGAAAAAAAAGTAGCATCTAAATTAAATGGTTTTAAAAACATAATTTAATATCGCTGAATCAACCAAAACACCTTAATTTATACCAACAAAACTATTTTTGGACCACTTTTTACAGTGATAGAGTCCCCATTCACTTCCAAATGTATATGGAAGAGAGCAGCTCAGACATTTGGCTAAAGTTCACATAGGGTTTCGAAACAACATGATGGTGAATAAATGATGACAGAATTATCATTTTAGGGTGAACTATCCCTTTAAAAACAAACGCACAATGTACCCACCGGACAACGCAAACGCAAGTAGGTAGAGAGAGACCCCTCCCCCTACCCTTGTCACCTCCCCCTTCCTTTAACAATGTCTGTAAACAAAGCGGAACCTATGAATGCAGGAGGAGAGGGAGCGAGGGAATCGAAAAAGAGGGAAACACAGCCGCGCATCTCCGTCCCTCAGGAGGAAAACGGTCAGGGATGAGGGAACTGGGAAGAGAGAGACATGAACAAGAAGAGAAAGAGTGAGCTAAAGGGGAGAGAAAGCAAGAACTCACATCATCTCTGTCAAAGCCTCTTTCGTTGGATGTCGATGTTGGTCCTCTTTGCCCTCCCCCTCCGTCTCCCTCTGCCTCCTTCGCTCTCTACGGCATTGCTGGATCCACAATCTACTGCCTTATTCTTCCTCTTTCTACAACTCTCACACTCTTTCTATCCTCCAGCATGGTACATGGTACTACACCACACCGCTGTTCATTCAGAGCATGTGAGTGATGAAGTGAGAGAGAGAGAGAGAGAGAGAGGAGGGGAGAAAGAGCGAGAGTGAGTGAAAGAGAGGGAGAAGCAGCAGGAAGAGAAATGGTAAGGAAGTGTGGATAGTGGCAGAAGGCGTATGTGTGTCTGTACAGTACAGTATGTATTTGTACACGTGTTCTCATATCTGTATCGATGCCAGAAAACTTGCTGGCACATTTTCACTGCAAGACCGCGCAGGACTGAACTTTTACCTGAAATTATACTGTACGTCCTTGACCCTATTTCACAGATCACTGTCCTATAAAGAGATCACGTGCGTTGGAAAGGGAAAAAGAGAGTGCTGCAGGGAGCTCAGGGACAGGGGTGCTGGAATTGTGACACAATTGAGTGTGCACGGACCAAAGGAAGACAAGGAGCAGAGAAGGATGATGCAGAGAGAGGAGGTTGCCATTAAAAATGACTCGTCGAGGGAAGGACAATGATGGAGGTGGTGAGGCAATGCCAGAAAGGACTTAGTGATCTGTGGGGTCCTGGAAAAGTGGGTCTAAGATGAAAACAGAAGAACTGAGAGGTTGGAGGAAGAAGAGACATTTTGAATAAGGAAAGAGCAAATTTTACAGCATTTATTAATCTAGGTTAATATTAATTTACCATTATAAAATGTGTTCATTGTTAGTTGATGTTCATTGATAATACATTAACTAATATTAAACTATTAACCTTAAAATGTATTAAATGTACAAGTAGACATTTTGCAGAATATGTAGAAACATTAATCAAGATTAATAAATGCTGTAAAAGTATTTGTGTGTGTATGTATGTACATATATACATACAGCCAAACCAAAAATTATTCAGACATTTTTGATATATTTTTACTAGTGGGTGCAGGACACTATAGTTCATTTATGTAAGTGAGGATAGCAAAATAAAGTAAAGTAAACTGTGCCATATTAAACCCAAAAATTCTTCATACAGTGGACTACCAGTAAAATTCATAACAATTTGAAACCAAAAACCATTCAGACACTTTGACCTGACCATGTTTTGCTCAAATGTTATCTGAAATAATTAAGATTAATTTTTTTCTGACACAGTTTAACTCTGAGATCTTGTCATATTTTATTACCATTTTTATATATATATATATATATAGTGAATAAACTGAATTAATGAATAATAAAATTTTCAAGGTGTCTGAATAAATTTTAGTTTGACTGTATAATATATATATATATATATATATATATATATATATATATATATATATATATATATACGAAAATGGGTCCTCTTGCATGCTAAACAAAAAAATTGCACATATTACAAACATACACATATTACATTTATTTAAAGACTTACTAAGGTGCCAAAAAGTTTTTTTTTTTAACTTTGGTCATGTCAATAGTTGCAAGATGCTTCTGCATCCATTCATTCATCCATGCATCGATCTATTTATCCCTGTCTTTTTTTTCTCTCTCTCTCTCTTCCTCTATAGTGCCCTTCATAGTCTGACCTCCAGATGGAGTCACCACAGGGGTGGGAGGGTGATGGAGAGAAAATGAAAGAGTGCAGGGGGTGAGTAAAATGGGAGGAATTAAAAGAGAGAGAGAGAGCGCAAGGGAGAGTGAGAGCAGGATAAGGGGGTGAGGAAGCCAAAAATAGAGGGGTGAAAAAATAATTAGAAACTGAAAACACAGTAAAGAGTATTAATGTGTGTGATAGTGTATTTCTACATGTGCGCAAATGGGAGTGAGTGAGTGTGACCTGCGAGATTCAGAGTATAAATAATGAATGTGATTTATAATGTGTATATTTGTATGTAAATAATTTGCTGTGTTTGTGTTGTGTTGCAGTGCAGGCTGCTGGGATGAGGTGAGTGTGAGCTCTCTCCGTGGCTGGGACAGAAAGACATCACATGAAGCAGCTTTGTTTACTGTGAGGCGCTAATGAAAAGAGCTCAGCAGTGTTAATTTACCAGCACACGACTCACAGACAGCTAGACAGACTGAGAAAGAGAATGAGATTACAATATGGCCACCAAAAACAGATATTACAGTCTTGTGCAAAGTTTCATTAGACTGTCACTTAAATTCAAATGGGCTGGGACAATATTTTTAGACCCATCCTGCTCCCCCAGGCTACAACATAGAGGACTTCAGTGACTCCCCTCGTTTTCCCAAGCCCCTGACGATGGCTCTGAGTAGATGACACATTTTACGTGAACCATCCTATAAAAGTAGATTACTGATGACTTGGGGGCTATTCACACAGAACCCGTTTTTGTGTTTAAAAACGCAAGAAGCAGGG
The DNA here is from genome assembly GCA_037950665.1 of Hypophthalmichthys nobilis. Taxonomy (NCBI): domain Eukaryota; kingdom Metazoa; phylum Chordata; class Actinopteri; order Cypriniformes; family Xenocyprididae; genus Hypophthalmichthys; species Hypophthalmichthys nobilis. The sequence goes on along the minus strand of CM075475.1, from coordinate 25,437,797 downwards.
AAGTGGAATGAAAAATTTTTAAAAGTTGAACCTCTTTTAACTTGCGCTGCATTGTTAAACTCTGCAAAAGACGCAAGATGTGAGGGCAATGGTCAAACTTCATTTAGCACACATTTACATATACACTCATTTTCCAGGTCAAAATATCTAAAAATTCTTTAGATATATTTAGAATTCTTTAGTGCCAAAAAAGACTTAATTAAAACAGAGCCTCTAAAGGGTATGGAAGCTTATTTCCACCACAGAATGAAACAATTTAAAAGATAATTGTGACTTTTTATCTCACAATTCTGACTTTTTTTCTCACAATTGCAAGTTTACATCTTACAATTCTGACTTTTTTTTCAGAATTGTGAGATATAAACTCACAATTGCGAGAAAAAAAGTTGGAATTGCAAGATATAGGTCATTTTGAAAAAAAAATATATATCTTATATTTTATATCTTGCAGTTCTGACTTTATAATGCAATTGCGACTTTATATCACAATTCTGACTTTATAACTCGCAATTGCTTGTTTATATCACGCAATTCTGACTTTATAACATGCAATTGCGACTTTATATCACAATTCCAACTTTATAACTCGCAATTGCTTGTTTATATCTTGCAATTCTGACTTTATAACATGCAATTGCGACTTTATATCACACAATTCTGACTTTCTAACTTACAATTGCTTGTTTATCTCACAATTCTGACTTTAGAACATGCAATTGCAACTATATCACGCAATTCTGACTTTATAACTCACAATTATGAGTTTATATCACGCAATTCTTACTATAACTCGCAATTGCAACTTTATATTGCACAATTCTGTGATACCAACCTTCATACTAGGAATATGAGCTGTGCTATGCCAGACTTTAACCACTTCAATGACCACGGCACAACAACTAGATGTAAAGTTGTTAAATTTTTTCACAGAATATCTGAACAATCTGTAACCTGTAATTCAGATTTATTTTCAGAATTACAATCAATGCATGTATCGCTTTATACAAAATATATTTGAATGAAACGATCCTGTACATAAACCATTAAAGTGACAAATCACATTCTTCAATGTCAACCTCAGCTATTTAATCCTGAAATTAATTTAACAGACTTGTGTTTGATTTCCAAAACCAGCTTCACAGGCCGCAAACATTGCGATGCATGAATCACACGCTGGCATCACCATCTCCATGCCTGTCAGTCTATCACTCACTCACACTCACAGCAGTGCGAGAAAAGGCGTCAAGGCCTCCTCAGGTGAGTTGATGCCAACGGCAGCAGTTCAGAAGACAAATTGACAGAAAACTCTCCACGTGCATGAATGAAACTCAGTCAAACCCATGAGAGGTGAGCAAATGATCAAGAATGCACATCACTTTTGATTTTTCAGTTGTGAGAAAAGAATCTGTATGTTGAAATGAACAGCTTATTTACGCTTTAGATGTTTCTTAACTACCTTAAACAGCAAGATTTCTTTTAACCGCTAATTTTTGTATTTTATACTGTATTTTATGCTTTAGTGAGTATTTTATGCTGGTCCATTAGCTAAACCAGCATAAACCACCTCTAAACTGGTTTTCTTACCAGGAAGTTCTTCATTACAATCAACACATCAGCAATCCACCAACAAAAGTGTAAAATTGTTCTTACCTGGGCGCGTCAAAGCTGTCATAGGATCCAACGGTGTAATGTCGGAAGAGACGCTTGGCTCTCTCACTGCGGCTCTCTGAATGACGCAAACACAACCGCATCCACATCATCACGAGTTTGTGTGTATGAGGATGTAACTACAGCATGACAAGAAAATATATGTCTGACTTGAAGTTTCCCACTCCGACAGAGCGCGGTGGCCCAAACCACGGCGAATTTAGCCAGCGTGAAATGGCACAATCGGTCCCTCTCACACTCCAGTAGTGCTGTAAACTATTAATAGTCATCATAGCTGCTCTCCCTCACAGAGTCTGATATCACAACTTCACAGAGAAGCTGTGGCAGTCCGACTGTCCTACAACTACATCTGGGACTATCAAAATGACAGCTCAGAGTGTAGCATGGATGTCTTTGATACTTATAAAGTGTGTGTAATGTGTGTGCGTGTGAGAGAGGAGTCTCACCTGAACGAGTCTCTAGACTGCGGAGAGCCACCTCCTCCACGCAGTCAGAGGGGAACCAGCCCGTGCGCCCTCGAACCGTCCCCTCCCAGTAGCCTCCTTCGCCCACACTCAGCACTGAGAGAATCAAGAGAGAAACAACAGTGTGTGTGTGTGTGAGCAGTAAACATATGAACAGTGTATAGCCACAAATACACATTCAAACACATGCAACTACAATCTTTCATTATAAAGTTTAAACACGATTATTGTGGTTAAAAAGGGTTTCTCTAAAATGCTCTGGCAGAAATCACTCATTTATGAGTCTACATTTGTTCTGTCTAATTGAGTTGCACCTTCCACCAATTATTTTCTGTATGGCTTTTGCACTTCATGACTTTTTGTAGTCATTTTTTTCATACATGGCTATAAACACATCCTTCACATCCTTTTTGACCAATTCGTTTCCATGCCTTTTGCATGACTGTTCCATATTAGAAACTTGTGGGGAGAATTTCTATTCTTATGTCAGACACAGTTTTTGAAATTAATAGATTCAAACAATATGTATACATCTAAAATAGTCAGAGATTTATCTAGCTCAATGGTGAATGTGGCTTTCTAAGCCGAAAAAATGTATATCCATAGATTTACATTCATATTTATACTACTGTTCAAAAGTCTGTGGTCAGTACAATTTTTTTTTAAAACAAGTCTCTTATGCTCACCGAGACTGCATTTATTTGACAAAAATGGTGCATGATGCCCCTGATAAACACTCTTAGGTACACACAAACACACTGAAACACACACACATTAAATCACAAATCACATGCAAAGTCACCATCACTTAAGAGTTTACTAATGTATGATGGGACATGCATATAAGCAAGCTGTGGTGGTAGATCGAAACATGGACTCTAGAATTAAACACACACACACACACACTTGCATGCACATTGGCATTGCTCACAAACAGACATATACTGACATACCAACACATATCACCAGAATACATACACAGACAACGTTTATCCACACCTGTGAAAAACATACAGAAACAAACGCACATTTAATGGCACTCTCGCTGACAGACAGCATATCATTGCTCCTGTCCACAAAGAGTCACACACACACATTCACCTTTGACTTTGTCTCCCTTGTTGAAGCTGATCTCGCGGTCCCCCTGGGCCGTGTGCGAGCGGGTGGCCACAAACACACGGCCAGGCACGGCACTGTAGAGACGCCGCCGCTGCCCGCTTGCTGTGCCCTGACTACTGATGGAGCCCGCCCTGTACAAAGACACGCATTTCAGACAACAGGGTTAACATTCATTTATGCACATTTATTACTGGCTCTACTCATTCAGGTGTCTGTCTTCATAGGACGTGAATATTGATGACGATTTAGGCATAGAGTTCACTGAATGACAAGCTATAACCTTGTCCTTTTTTTACTCTATCTTTCTCACCCTTGTCTTCCACGTGTTTGCCGGCTCCGATCGTCTCTGTCACCTGTTCGGCCACGGGACGGGGAACGGGTTCGTGCTCCACGGGGACTGCTGGAGCTACGCAAGGTACCGCCATGCTTTAGACCCTGACAGATACACATACATACAATGAGCAGTAGAGTAACAATAAAAAAGGTTCTGATAACATCTGTGGGTAAGTATTTTGTCCGAATATTATACACACACTGTCAAACCAAAGGCTCAAGGTTTGGCTGGTTAGTATGGCCCGTTTAGTCCTTTAACTGAGATGAACAGGAATGCTAATGAATAGCTTTAATGAACTTAAATGTATAATTTTCACCTTGTTTTTTTTTTTTTTTTTACATATTTTTACATATTTTTTTATATTTAATATTTATTTAAAAAATACTTTATATTACTATTATATACTACCTTTCAAAAGTTTGGAATGCTAATAGAAAGTTTTTATAAATTTAAATTTCTAATTTTAAAATGTATAATTTTCACATTTTTACTCGTTTTTCTACTATTCAGAAGGTTTGAGTTTGTAAGATTTTATGTTTTTGAAAGAGGAGCGTCTCTTATGCTCAAAAAGTCTGCATTTATTTGGTCAAAAATACAGTAAAAACAGTAAAATTGTGAAATATTATTACAATTTAAAATATTTTTTCTATTTTAATGTTTTAAAATATAATTTATTTTTGTGATGGTAAAGCTGAATTTTCAGCATCATTACTCCAGTCTTCAGTGTCACATGATCCTTCAGAAATCATTCTAATATGATGATCTGCTGTTTAAGAAACATTTCTTATTATTATCAGTGTTGAAAACAGTTGTGTATTTTTGTGTAAAGTGTCGCTTTTGATCAATTTAATGCATTCTTGCTGAATATAAAGTATTAATTTATAAAAAAAAAAAAAAAAAAAAAAATGACCCAAAACTTTTGAATGATAGTGTACATGTACACATGTACAAATTTTGGTGAGAAAAAAAAAAAAAAAACACCACACACACACACACATAAATTACCTGCACGGAGACAATGCTTGATCCAGCAGCGTTGGGAAAGGCGATCCAGTCTGGTACATTCATGCTGTTGTCACTGTTGGCCCTCATAAAGGGGTGAGGATGGGGCAATCCAAGAGTACGTGAACTCTCCCTCCTCTGGGGGGCGTACTTCGGAGACTCCAAAAATGGAACTGACATCAAATTAGGAGAGAAATAGTAATACAGAGAGAGAACAGATGCAAAAAGAGACAGAAAATTGCCCAATATTGTCCTGCGAAATAGACTTCATAATATATTCTGCACGTGTCGTCTGTGCTTGATGATGCTGCAAAGCATTACAAATGAAGTGAATTTCAACATTTCCCCTGCTGAGTGTGTAGGGAGCAGTGTACACTGCTTAGGGACTGTGAATCGCTACACAGCTAAAGAGAGACAAAAGTATCAAGCACCAAATGTCACTCAGTTTGCAGAGCAAATAAATTATTTTACACAGAATAAAAATACCAGCACAACCAAAATAAATCTCCGCTCCTTACCTACGTCTGATTCTCGATGGTTTTTAATGATTTCTCCCAGCTCAAAATGGCCAGACATCACAGCCACCTAGAAAAGAAGTTCACACACGCTTAATATTTGCATCTGTGAATGACGCACAGTGACGCAAGGCTTGGGAATAACACAATATTAAACAAACACACACACACGTATCCACTTTCCTTCATATTAAACACAAACGCATGATCACAGCTGGGTCTGTGGAGATGGCTGAGGTTAAGTAAAACTATTTCAGCTCGCTGCAGCTTCACTCCACCTGGGACTCGCAGTGCATACAAAAACGCTTCACGATAACACACTACAAACTACAGAACAGAAAGTAAAATGTGTCATTTCTGTGCCACTAGCATCACCAGATGGGAGTGCAAAAATAAAATGTGTTTACAAGCACAAAAAAAAAAATCTAATTTTAAAAACTTGATCATAAAGACTAATAAAGTTTTGTCTCATTTAACTGGAACGGAAGGATGTGTGTATATATATATATATATATATGCTTAAAGTTAACTTGTAAAGATGTAAAGATTTTTGGGATGAAGATATTTTTGGGATGTTGGATATATAAAAGGCTGGAAGAGTGTTTGGAGGAGTTTGGTTTTCTTTAATTGCTTGGTTTAAGCTGTTAATAATATGCAAAGTGTTGAAAAACATATCCAAATAACAACCTGCAAGTGACAGTCTCATAATTACCTGGAAGGGGGTCTGCCCACTGTTATTCTTTGTGTCCTTATTGGCTCCTCGATACAACAGAATTCGGGCACAGCTCTCCTAAACAGAAGAATTAGACAGTAACAGCCTCAAGACATTGAAGACATCTGATGCTGGCCATAAACTATAATAAGCACAGTTCATAAAAATTTAGCACTGCAGTAAATACACCACTTGTACTCAAAACAATGAAATCTTCAGAGGGATCTTCAAAACATCACTAGAAAGACCATGCTAGTGACAAGCTTTTCCAGTTGGTGAAAAGCATGGCTTTAATTTTGCTGCTGAATAGCATGGCACCAAACCACCCTGAAAATTAATTCTGGTGTAAGATTAGATTTTAATATTTGGCTTGAATTTTGTGCCTGGAGCGGCAGTTATACCTTGTTATATAAAGCACATATGTGCAGGGCAGTGTTTCCTGAGGCGTTCTGGGATGAGGAATCCGCACCATAAAAAAGTAGGTGCTCTAAGTGTTGAGAGTTCCCATTTTGACAAGCCTGGAGAGAGGGAGAGAGAAAGAAAGGGAAAGGAAATAGGATGGACAAAGGATCCACAGGACCGTTCAGAGAGGAGGAAAGAAAAAAGAGAAGTGGATAGGAAGAGGCAGAAACAGTCAATTGACATGAGGAAGGAAGAAGAAAGAGAGAAGAAAAGATTTTATACATTGTCAGAACAGACACCTTCGCTAATTAACACCGCAGTGAATGTGTGAGTGAGAGGAAGAGAACGAAAGAATCAAAATAGATATGGAAATGCACACATGCACAAAGAGAGGAGAAGGACTCAGCAGAGATTCTCCACCAGTGGTACTTGAAAGAAATTCAAAAATGTCTCTGTTGCCTATACACTATGTTTGTATTTCATTACAATTTGTAAAGATTTACAGTGAATTAAAGGGTTAGTTCACCCAAAAAATGAAAATTCGTCGTTCCACACCTGTAAGACCTTCGTTAATCTTCAGAACACAAATTAAGATATTTTTGATAAAATCCGATGGCTCAGTGAGGCCTCCATTTCCAGCAAGATAATTAACATTTTCAATGCCCAGAAAGCTACTAAAGACATATTTAAAACAGTTCATGTGACTACAGTGGTTCTACCTTGATATTATAAGGCAACTGTTTTAAATATGTCTTTAGTAGCTTTCTGGGCATTTGAAAGTGTAAATTAACTTGATGTCTATGCAGGCCTCACTGAGCCATCGGATTTCATCAAAAATATCTTAATTTGTGTTCTGAAGATGAACGAAAGTCTTATGGGTGTAGAACGACATGAGGGTGAGTAATTAATGACTGAATTTTCATTTTTGGGTGAACTAACCCTTTTTTTTTTTTTAGCTTTGAGGATTATTAAATTCCACCATAAAAGATTGAAAATTACTTTACTTTTGTTAAACATTCCATCTGAATTTCATTTATGAGTCAAATACCCGGTAAGGACTTTCTCTGAGAAAGTTTCTGTATGATTTCCCCCTGAACTTGAATGCCAAAAAAAGCTTATTTAAGACTTTTTTAAGGGAGCAGAAACTTGGCGAATGTTTTTCACCCACTGTATTGACAGTTTTTAGTTTAAAGTGAATCATTGAAATAATACTCAAAATAATATTATTACTTATAATGCTAAATGATACATAATATAATATGAGTCAAAAGGAACATGTTTCTGGTTAGTCTCTGTGAAGCGGTACTCAAGTCTTACTGAAGAAGGTACTGTAGAGGTACTTAAAAAAAAGTTGGAAAAAACACAGGGACAACAAAATAATAGATGAAATGTTTTGTTTTTTTTTCTCGATGTTATAAAATTGTAAAATTATTTTCTCAGCATAAGAATCACTGAAAATCTGAATTTAAGAAAACTGTATGTTTAAAATAACACTCACAGACAACTATGCAATGGCACGTGTTTCCTGTATATGTCACACACAGTCTTCTTCTCAGCATTTCTTTGTACCTGATGGGTCTCGTCCCAGCCATTCTCATCGCGGAGCCCCAGCTTGGCTCTGTGGTACAGGAGGGTCTCGCAGCAGGAGGTGTCGCCCCCTATCAGCACAGTGTGGTAAAGAGGTGTGAGCCCACGGCGGTCCTTATAATCAGGAGATGCCCCCAAAGACAACAGCGTCTACAAACAAAAAAGAAAACAGATGATTAGATTTAAATATGAATATTTCATTATAAGCACAATTTATTTCATCCTAATCATGAGTCTGAGGTTCAGTTGTGGTTTTGTGTATGTGTTACCAGTAGGGCAGTGTGTCCATGTGCTCTGACGGCCTTGTGGAGAGGGGTCAAGCCATCCTTTGCCCTAAAGTCAATGTGAGCTCCCCCCATCACCAGCACTCTGATGTTCTCCCCTCCGCCCGGCTCAGTCTGTACGGCCAGAGTGAGTGGGGTCTCTGTCACACACACACACACACACACACACAGTTTACTTAGCTTTTACTTCTATTGTTTTTATATACAGCTACCTAACCCTTTATACTATTCTTACAAATTAGGTTGAGATTTTTTTCTGGGTACAAATTTGTCCCAAACACATTTAAGTACATACACATACACACCAATGATCAATTATTAATCTATCAGGCAAATGTATATATTTACAAGCAATGTGGAAGTATGTTATTCTCATTTTTTTTTTTTGTCTTAATCTTGGCATCAACGCTAGTTTGTCTGTTTATATATTAAATAAATCAGTTGATCCAGTTCACAAAGATTTGATCCAGATTTTGAGTTCAACTGATTCGGTTTCAGTGGCTAACATCTTTATGATATTTTCCAGTACATTATTTAAAATATCTCCTTTTGTGTTATACTGAAAAAAATATTATATAGGTTATACAGGTTTAGAACAACATGAAGGTGGGATTATTTTCATTTTGGGGTGAACTATGCAATATCGTAGTTTTCCAGATCTGCCCCCTAGTGGTTTCAAATGGTGCAACAGTTCTCACTCCACGTTAGCAGGGTCTGCTTTGAGAAGTGACTGTCAGCCTGTGAAGTGCAACATCAACTCTGTGACAACGCAGACGACACAAACTGTGAACAACACTCAAGGTAGCCGTCTCGCACATCACACTCTGCCGCAAATTAATGCTAATATTACTCTGCATTGTCATCTGGTCCGTAAAATCGACTTTCACGGCATGTCTGGCCACGTCTCCAGCTCACCAAATGCTCGCCAAAGCGCTTAAAACTTGTATTAATATGCCATAAAAGATGCTGCCCTGTTACATTCAAATTATTCAGTGGTTTTCCTCTGTTGACACACATTGAACTGAACCAGTGAGCTGCAGTAATAGTCTCATCTCATTAAACAGCCCAAGAGCAGTAATTGGGTTTTTTGTTTGTTTGTTTGTTTAGGAAGCAGCCACTGAGTCTAACGTTAACCTTACGCTTTTGTTGCATAATTTAAACTTAAGATGACTTTTGTTAGAAATTGCATGGATCGCTTGAGAAGATGCAAATGTCCATTCCTGTATACACTCATTGAATATTCATGCAGCCCTATTTCCATAAGCATATAGCATGTGTGTGTGGGCCAGTTCATGCACTGCTGGCAGTAATTTATTATTCATCTCGCTAATGGGAAGTCCATTAACTCTCACAGGAAGTAAACAGCGCAGTGCCTGACACCTCACCTCCTGTATCAGGGTCGTGGTAGTTGGGGTCAAGTCCTTTGTCTACAAGTTTGGCTACCTTTTCCACAGCGCCGGTCTGGATGTAGTCCATGAACTTCTTCAGACTGGCCTGTAGGGGGAGACAAATACAACTCATGGCTCACAGCCATTAAGTGCCCTGAGGATAAGCTAATTATTGTATTTAACACACACACACTAACACGCAAAGCAGCACGTTAAACGTTCACTAAAAATTTCTGTTTGCAACCAGGAATAAGATGATTTCTGTGGCGAGGCCTACCTTAGTGTGTAGTTTGGCCAGCTGTTTCTCATCTAGATTTGTCTGCTTGTACACCCTGGTTTTGTAGCGGAACTGTGTGAAAGGAAATTAGTCAAAATCAGTGGAAGACAGATGACTGAGAGCTGCCACTTTCATCAGTTACATGTTTACAGTAATGTAATATAAGGAGGGTTAAAAAGCAGTTATTCAGAAAAAAATAATAATATTTTGATCAGTTAAGTTGTCTAAACTGTCCTTTGGAGGCAGGACTTATTTTCTTGGTGGACTGACTTCTGTTTATTGCATAATTCCTTTTTGGACACTTCCTTTCATAGCATTGTTGTGTATATCAGATAATAGTAACTTAAGCTAAAACTATTACAAATATTTTTAGATGGTTAAAATAATGCTAAATATAAATAAAAATATTACATGAAAACTTTTTTTTAAACATTTTTTAAATGTTGCTTTGGCAGCTAACTGAAAAAAATATGTTTAAGCTGAAGTACTCGAATGGCTAAAACTAAAATTAAAATGAAAACTGAACATAAAAATAAAAGCTAATTAAAATTTTTTATAAATACTATAATTGTATATAAATAATACTAAAATAACTATTATTTTGCATTAACCTTGAGGTATCAAAGTATCAAGCATAGCAACTGAACAAGCAGAAATTATGAAAAGCCTAGTTGTTAATAATATTCTGTAATTAATTGTTTACAAATGAAAAAAACTGAAGCATTAATATGCTATATTAGCTATATATTTTCCATAGTAATTGTTAAAAAGTATGGCTTTTAAATATATTTATTGAAGAGGTGCATTTGGTATCAGACTGCAAAGAAAATATTAACTTCAGATGAAAAGAGCTTCTTGTGAATGAATAAGACTTTGAGTTCACTATTGTTGTGTAATAGTAATTGCTCTGTGCTCTACAAATAATAATAAAAAATTAATCTTTTTCATTGCAAGACAAATCTCCAGTAAACCATATCAGGGTTATTAAGATTCATAGTTATCAGAGAAGCCGCTTAAAGAATTATCATCTCCTAGGCAACAAACAATTTGTAGCAGCAGTTTCCTAGCACCAACATTCACATTCAATTATAGAACAAGAGTTTTTAAAAAAAGAAAATGCCTAAAATGACGAGGAGAATAAAAGGAAGGGTACCTCCAGGTAGGGTACGCCTTTCTCAAAGGATTGTGGGTACTCGCGGAGCGGCCTCTCTTCCTCCAGGAACTTGGCATCGTGCCCGTCGGTAGCAGGTTGGAAAAGGCCATAGTTTAAAACATCCCTTAGAGATTCGGTTAGACTACACAACACCTGCTGCTTCGCCTTCCATACGGTTGCATCAGGGTTGAACCTCAGACACTTCTACAGAGACAGAGAAGGGGGAAAAAGACTGTTAGAAAAACAAAATTATTCCGCTATTTGCTTTTTTATTATATACAATTATTATATTATATTAAAATATTATAATATTACATTTCAATTTTCAATATATTTTATGTGTATACAGACAGTACCGTTCAAAGGTTTGGGGTTGATTAGATTCTTTAATGTTTTTGAAAGAAGTCTCTTTGATTATTTGATAAAAATACAGTACAAACAATTAATTTTTAATTATTTTCTGTTTTAAAGTGTAATTTATTCCTGTGATCAAAGCTGAATTTTCAGCATCATTACTCCAGTCTTCAGTGTCACATGATCATTCAGAAATCATTCTAATATGATGATTTGCTGCTCAAGAAACATTTATTATTGTTATTATCAATGTTGAAAACAGTTGCGCTGCTTAATATTTTTGTGCAAGCCGTGAAAAGTTCAGTAGAATTATAAAATTAATTATTGGTTTTTTATTATGCAACAAAGCACATATAGATCAAGATCAAACGATTCGGCAGTCATACCTGTAGACACAAGCGGGTATGGATCTTTTGTTCTTTATTTGAACATATAAACAAATATACTTCATTTTTTATTTATTAATAATAACTACAAAATTGGACCATGTTTATCCCTATTGACTCTAAAGGGGAAAAAAAGACAGTTCTGTACAATGTGCACTAGAGGGAGACATTGTGATTCACTCAGGTGAAACAGCACTGCTTGTGGGATTAGCAGACGACCCCTGACCAGCAACTGTCCATCAGCTTCATTAACATCTCATTTGAGTCTTTGGTCACCTTGGTAGTGCTAAATGGCAATGCTAATTGATTAATTAGCCTGCAGTAATAGCTATAATCCATAGCCTGCTCAGGTGCTGTAATAGATGATTAGGAGTGTCAGGAATTCCTATGTGACTTGTGGCACACCCCACTCCGCTAGTACTGCACAGTTCCTGCTATGACATTGCCTAAACCTCCTTGTAGCCTCCAAGCTTGAGCACTAGCTCCGGGCTAAGGGACATGTTAGCTTCGAGCTGCTCAGGCTGGATTTTGGGACACCAGCACTGTTCCAGGAACTGTGAAAATGGGCCGGCCCTGCAGCGGAGTGCTGGAATTAAATCCCATTCTCTGACCTTGAGGAGTTGCTGTGATTGGTCCGTGGTTGTGTTTAGGGTTTAAGTCCGAAACGGTCAGTTTCCTGCTCTCTCTACCACGGTCCCCTTGCATGTGTGTGTGTACATACAGAGAGGCACAGAGAAGTGTGAAATTTCTTCCTCCCTCTGTTATTCAGTCTCTCACTTTGCGCACAGCCAATCCCCATCACCATGGCAACCAGTTCATTAGTGGAGCAAGCTGCAGGTTGCCATAGAAACATCTCAGCAGTCCCTTGGTGCGCTATGGTATGGTGTACGTGTTTCAGTGTGATCTTAAGGAGTGTATGTGCACTGGGGGCAGTTCTGCTCGAGAGAGGTCATAGGTGTAGTGGATGACTTCACAAACAATCTGGCATGTCAAGATCACTCAATTTCAGTGCGTACAAGTGAAACATCTTGCATATGCATAAAGGAATAGTTTGCCTAAAAATAATGTCGTCATCATTTCTACACCCTCATGCCTTTTGAAACCCGTAAGAGTTTCTTTCCTCTTTTGAAGTCAAAAAAACATGATGTCTGCATCCAAAATCACATACTCTCTTGAGTAGGTGCTTATTTTGAATAAGTAATTAATTTACAGCCACTAAAAAAGTACATTCTATATAGCATGAATGTGTGTAGTATGAATTTAATCCGGATGTACTACATTCACCATGCTGTCATTATCATGTGATCAACCAGCATCAGTTATGTCACTTCTCTGCCATTCACAAATCCTCTCCCGTGGCCTCATGGGATAGTAAAGTGTCCATCGTATGCACACTTCAGAATCTCGCCGGGAGTAGTAGGTCATCCGGGGACTTTTTGCCTACTCTTTTATGAGTACTGTGAATACTTCTTTTGTCACATACTGTTTTTCGCCTACTACTATATATAGTAGGGAATTATGCAATTTCAGATGCAGCCAGTCTTCTTCCATATAGTAAACACGGATGGTGACCACATCTGTCAATGCAAGTATTTCAATAAATGAGTCATGTGCAAAACTATCATATGGCTTCAGACATGGAATATGGTGCACATGCCCTTTGGACTACTTTTATGGTGCGTTATTTTATTTTTATGTTTTTGGAACTGGACACCAGCTAGTTCCATCCATTTTCACTGAATGGAAAAGAGCAGTGTGAACATTCTTCAAAACATCTCTTTGCGTGTTCCAGGGCTGCAACTAACGATTATTTTGATAATCGATTAGTTGGTTGATTATTTCTAAGATTAAAAACACAAATATTCTTTTTTATTTTATTTTATTGACAAAACACACTATTCCACATTCTGCCCAACTGAATGCTATGAAAACATAGTGAATATATATATAATCTATATCTATGCCGTAGTCAAAAGAGCTATAAAGCAAAAGGACAATTTAAATCCCTACATTAAAAATTAAGGTAATAATAAAGATAATAAAGAAAAACAAAAACACAAACTCAGTGTAAACAGATAAGAGGAATGTTCAGCAGGATCACACATTCACTCTGGACACAGTAACCTCTTACTGTCATTTCTTTATCCTCTAAATGTAAACGTCTTAGATTTATATTCAGTTACAAATTTATATTCAGTCTCCCTCTCTAATGCGTCGACGTCAATGTATGTTTGACGCGCATGCTCAGTCAAGTTCATTCAGTAAAGTCTGAAGTTTAATGCTGACTGTCAGGACGAGCCTTCATGCAAAATGGAAACACTCACGTGAAACTGATAAGGATATAACTGTAAAATGAAAGTTTTGCGTTGAGGAAACATATCACACATTAAAAAGCACACGCATCTGTCAAAGCGCCTGACAGGGCAAGCCATGTTAAACATTACGCTAATGCATTAGCTTGAAGCTTAAAATAAAGAATTCTCATGTTTTGGGCAGCTTGAATCATGTATCTTTCCCGCGGGAGCTCAACTATCCCTCCACTATTTTAAGATGCATTTTGTCCACAGAAATGCGTTATTTAGTGCTGTAATTTTGACGCGACTGGCGGAAGTATTCCACACATGGTGGGCAGACGCGACTAATCGATAATGATATTCGTTGTCGATGATTTTCATTATCGATTATTATCGATTTTATCGATTAGTTGTTGCAGCCTTCCATGGAAGAATAAAAGCTATACAGGAATGAAACAAGTTGAGGGTTAGTAAATAATTTCATTTTTGAGTAAACTATCCTTTTAACACTATACGCACACAAATGCAAATGATTAAAAAAAAGGTGCACAACACAAATGCAGATGTGAGTTCATTTGTACCCTTGTGATTACAATAATTTTGTTAGAATGATAATCAACCTGGAAAATGATTTATTATAATGATATCTAATTACAGTAATTTAGCGGTTAATCTAAGAGCTATTATTTTCAGATCCAAACCACAGACTTCTTCATAATACTGTCCTCTTTTTTCCCCCTGACAATAAGCGTGACATCCTATGTCGAGGAACAATTTATAGATTCTAAAGATTCTATAGGTTCTAAACAGATTAGTTGATTAAACAAGATGTACCTAAATGTCTTTGCTTGCTGGTCTAAGTTGATAAAGATTCTGTTTAAGAGCTACATCTCTCCCTCACTTTTCCATCGTTTGGCATTTTCATACTTGTTTTTCTCTGTTCTTTATCTAATATTCTGTTCTGAATCCATTACTTTGATTTCTATTCTTTCCCTCTCTACTTTTTCTCATTAAGCTCGGTGGCTAGAGGTACAACATACAGTTAAAGTTAAAATGCTTATTAGTTGGTTTAATAGTTAAAACTGTTCTGCTCCGATGAGACTGGCCCTCATAGTCCATTTAATGAAATCTTTGAGATTTCATGGCCAAGTGTGTTATAAATCATTTTACATTATTGGACAAGCTCTATTACTGTATGTACAACACCCTCAGGAGGAAAGAAATTGTGCATATACATACATGAACAAAATCATATTTTTTGCACTTTTGACTGTCAGACCAACAAATGAATCTTTATCAAATAACAATCAGGAAAGAACATGGTCAATTTAGGACAGATTTGCTAATGTGACCGTTACAAAAAATGCACATAATTGTGTTTAGTTGTCCCTCATTATGTCTTAGATTAGCCTGATTCAAACGACATTATTGATTCAGGGGGCTGAGATCTCTACAGAATGTGTATAATATAGAAAAAAAAAATTGCTGATATAACATAATGATTGCTGTGCATGACAAACCAATATTTAATAGATAAACCTGAACTATGACAGAAATCCAGTGTGTACAGTTGTAGGTAAAATGATTTACATGTAGATTAAATTGTTCATAAAATTTTATCTCATCAACAATGGACAAACATAGTCTGCTTAAACAAATAACACACAAAAATGGTCTTTCTGGAACACACTATGGAAACATTCACAGTGCAGATTGAAATAAGAATAGTTGGATTTAATAACCGGTTTGCTCCTTTGCCAGCAATAACCTCAACCAAATGTTTCCTGTAATTGCGGATCAGATTCGCAGGAGGTCATGAGGAATTCTGCACTGTTTTGTTTTACAAAACTGTTTCAGCTCTGCAATAATCTTGGGATGTCATGAGTGAATCACACCCCTAAGATCATATCAAAGCATCTCAGTTGAGTTGAGGTCAGGACTGGTCCTGCTGAAGTCATTCTGTTATACTCCTGTGCTTTTAGGTTGTTGTCTTGTTGCACCCAACTTCTAAAAACTCAAAAAAGGCTAGACAGCTCTAAACAACATCTCAAAATCAGTGAATAATTAAATGATGTTCAGTAAAGATATATAGAAAACACCATTGTGACTTTCAATTTCAGTACACTACCATGAAAACATGCTCAAAAAAGTAACTATCCCAATGATAAAGAAGGAAACCATTGCTGTTCTGAAGCGGTCTCATGTATGCAAATGTAACATGATGTTTTAAAGTGTTTATTCATGTTCGATTGGTACATTGTTTAATGTAACCTTCCATATGTCTCTCTCTCTCTCTCATTCTGTGGGCTCCCTCAGGGCCATTTCTGCAGGGCAAGAGCAGGGGGATTAGTAGCCTTTAATGAGACCTATAGGGAAATAACCTTCACTGCCTCCTCCTCCTCTATCTCTCTTTCTTTCATTGCCATCTTAATGACCACTCACATCTAATCTTCACAGTTCCACATCTTTTGCACCTTTTTCCTCTTCCACTGGAAAAAAATATTTTCACACTGAGAGTTTTTATTATTATTATTTAAAGAATATCTCTACCAAATTTAGTGAGGTTTATGCATAAAGGATTAGTTCACTTTAAAATGAAAATTAGCCCAAGCTTTACTCACCCTCAAGCCATCCCAGATGTATGACTTTCTTCTTTCTGATGAACACAATCAGAGATTTTTTAATAAATTTCCTGACACGTCGAGCTTTATAATGGCAGTGAACAGGGGTCACAAGTATGAGCTGAAGAAAGTGCTTCCATCCGCATCCATCCATCATAAACGTACTCCACATGGCTCCGGGGGGTCATTTGAAAGTGAACTAATCAATGAACTAATGAACTAATCTTTTAAAGTAAAGCCAATGGAGTAAATACAAACAAATTTAATTTAAAAAGATATACATTGACGATATACATTCAAAAGTTCTGGGTCAGTAAGATTTTTTTTGAAAGAAATGTATACTTTTATTTAGCAAGGATGCATTAAATTGATTAAAAGTGGCAATAAAGACTTTAACATTGTTATAAAAGAATCCTGGCAAAAAATATATCATAGTTTCCAAAAAAAAAAAAAGAATTACAACTGTTTTCAACATTGACAATAATAAGAAATGTTTCTTGAGCATCAAATCATCATATTAGACTGATTTCTGAAGTATCGTGTGACACTGATGCTGGTCAGCTTTGCTATCACAGGAATATAATACATTTAAAAAACAATATTTTAAAATAGAAAACAGTTATTTGAAATTACAATAATTTATTGCTGTTTTACTGTTTTTAATCAAATTAATGCAGCCTTAAGGCCTTTGCACACTGAGTCCGAAATTCGCATGCGAAATTTTCGCACGTTAAAAAATAAATTCGACCTCACGTTATGTCAATTACGTTTACACACTGCCTCCGAAACTTTCGTCCGTCATAAAAATATTCGGATCAGGTTCGATTTTCTGCGTTTTTCGCATCCGTGGCACTCATATTGAGAGACGTTTTGACAATTGAGAGCCACCGTACGCGAACGCCAAAATCCAGAATGCCAGCTGACAAGTTGATCCACGTCGTCTACAGCACAAAGCAGTAGCACTGTATGACAAACAAAGTGCGGAATACAAAGACAGATTGTGCCAGTAGCGAAGTATCAAACTGAGCCACTATCCTGAAGTAAACTTTGAAACGCTCGGGATAATCACACAGCTCCTTGATGAGGTGGAACTCTCCTTTCTCTCTATGCAATCTCAGGATTGGATGGATGAAATATTTCCTCTTTCCTTTTCTCTTTTTAAGAAGAGAGAGAGGACAACTAAATCATGCTCACTGCTTGAAGACTTAATTTTGTATTTTTTTTGCGATTTTTTTTTTTTTTTTTCCGCAACGGATTCATTAATACGCATCAGACTCAGTGTGCAAGGTCTCTGTGCGTGACGAATTTTTAGGATCACGAATACGAAAAAAACGCATACGAAAATTTCGGACTCAGTGTGCAAAGGCCTTTAGTGAGTATAGGAGACCTCTTTAAAAAACATTAAGAAATCTGACTGACTTCAAATTTTGGAACAGTAGTGAATTCTCTAAAAACAGGTCTTATTATTTAATGGAAGTTTGGTTATCAAGTAGATGTATCTTGTTTTAAGGATGTTTTGATAGACAAAATACTGATAAAGATTTTTTTGCAGTTTAATAATATTTTCCCTTCCTGACTTATCTTGTCCTATCTTGTTCCATCCCGCTCACTCTCTTTCTCCCTCTTTACTTCTTTGCTGTTGCTCCCAGCTCTCTCAGCGATCACTGGTTCATAGACCTGCAGGCAGACTCTGTGGTTAATGAGTGTGAGATGCAGGGTCGCTCTGTTACTGCCCTGATGCCCCAAAGGGTTCAGTGCCCCACACTGCCAACAAAGCTGTTCCACTAAAAAAAAAAGTCACATGCACTTAGAAAATTGTCAGCTTTCCTATTCTGTTATGTTAATCATTTTGCTTGAAGTTCCTATGTAGTTTGTGGTAATATTAATACATTTCAATGTTTGATTTCAAGGACATTAAACAATTCTGGAACTGGTTTGAAGTCCGATGTAAAATCTGTGTCCAAAAGCGTTTAGTGCATTACTGTGAGTGGGCATTCCCGCGGCCCTACATTTGCTCGGTTGTGTTTGTGCACCTTCTGTCTCTCCCCGAACTCATTAAACCACAATTAACGAGCAATTGCAGTTTATTGAGGGTGAATTAGCTGGTATGTAGAGCAGGCCTAATGTACTGGGATTATGTGGATGTATTACTCCACACAGAAGAAACAGAGAGAGAGAGAGAGAGACTCAAAAGAACATGGTTTGAGGCAAGACAGAAATCAGGAAGGCATAGGAGAGAAAGACATGAAACAGAATTTGAAAGTTAGACGAATCTCATTCTGGGTATTTTAAATAACACATAATTGACAGTTTTCCACCCCTGACAATCTTCTTTAATGTATACAGATCAATAACACTTTATTTGTAACAAAGTCGCAATGTAATGGAAGTAGCAACAGATCTTTTCTTCTGTATTGTGACATGCATCTGAGTAAAATGAATTATCAAAAAGGGGGAGGGGGGGGGGGGAGTAGGATGGGAACTTGGTTCTATTGTTGCTTGTTAATTGGATGAAGGCAGATCTGATTGTGAGCTTGAGGTCGATTGTAAGAAAGGGGTGGGGTTTAAGAGGACTAAATTACTGGAGAAGTATGGCATACGTCAGAGGTCTGTTGTTTCACTGGAAGATGACATTTTGATTAAAAATTAATAGATCAAAACAAAAAATATATGAAACTATATTGCAGCACTTGAGTCATATATCATTTTTGCACAGGCAGGTGTAGCAGATGGGCTAAAATCGCAAGAACAAATGTTTGGCAGAGTGTTTCGATCCAGCTCAGATCACCTCCAGGTGTTTCACTGCCATCCTGTTTCATATATCTACCAATATTATACTAATTACAATTTGCTAGTGGCTTGTTGGACTAAATAGGCAGCTTTGGATAACTGGAACAAAGAAAGAGACCACTTATTGTCTTTCTCTTTCACTCGCACACAAACATACACAAACTTCCCCCTCACAAACACGCACAAATGCACACCTACATTAATTACACAATCCCATAATAGGAGAGAGGGGAAAAGCAGAGCAAATACTGTTCAGTTTTACTATAAACTGAGAATAAAATGAGAAAGACAGACAGAGAAAGGCTGTCCGAAACCTTAAATATGCCGCCTTACCAGGCACATCCGAATACAGTGTTCATCTAGATCAACATCCAGTCTATTAAATGCCTCCATCTGGTCAATATTTGAATGTAGATATCCCACAATCCTGTGCTTGTGGTTTGGCAGTTGGTTGCAAGAATAAAATGCTGTCCGACTGAGTGATTTTTAACAAATTAATTTGTAGATGGCCAGATTGTTTTTATTTTTCAAGAAAAAGTATGACTTAAATATTTGCTTGGCTATGTCTAAAGCTCACAATCATTTATTCTATGATGTATCATCAGTGTTGTTATTATTAACCTGCTGTACCGCCCTTTCAAAAGAGACCAAAACCATGCATATACTCCAAATCGTTCAAGAACAGCATGCAATTTACTTTGGGTATGCCTTTTTTTTTAGGCGTTATAGGCAAATTTTACAGGAATGCTAAGGGGTTAACTAGAAATATAAAAACAAACAAAAAAAACATTTATGTTAATTTAAATAAAGCGGAAATAAAATTAAATATAAATATTACATATTAAATGTTGCCTTGTCAACTAACTGAAATAAAAATAAATAGAAATGATAAAAACTAATAAAAACTAATAAAAATGACATGCATAACAAAATTACTAAAAATTAAACTAAAAATATAAAATAAAAGCTCATTCAAAATAATAAAAACTATAATAGTACATAAATAATATTAAAATAAACACGTTAATTCATGATGTTGGCTAACTGCATTATGTACATTTCTGAAATATATTACTTAGTCACCTCTGATAACAGATCACTCTAAATTGTAATGTAGACACATGCATTTTCTGTAAAGCTGCTTTGAAATGATGTGTATTATGAAAAGTGCTATACAAATAAATGTGAATTGAGTTGGATTGAATTGGTATAAATTATATACTGTATGGTGCCAAATAGCAAGTAATAAAAACACAATCTGTTGAGTCATTGGTCGACTGGGTGGCAAAGCAGCTGCATTCAGTTTGACTGCCATTGAAAGAACACTCTGGGTCCAGGTCTACCAACCATTTTAATTCAATTATCAAGCATAATCATATTATTCATGAATCATTAATCTTTTGCCACTTCCCACAGCTATAGGGAGGGCTGGGGAGCATGATAGGAAAGTAAACCTCATTATTGACATTCTAAGGAGTGAAGCACATCTATAAACACATACTAGACACGGTCATGTGTTTCTGGTTTGGGAGGGAGCAGTGCCGTTGTTTGCATCCCTCTTGGCAAACGGGTCCACAGTGACTTTAATTAAAAGTGCCTGCTTTAATTTGTGATGTACAATAAACGGATTACAGCAGTGGTGATTTCATTCCTCAAATCACAACCTCTTAACCAGTCTTGTGAAAAAGAGCTTCACTTGAACATTTTCACTGGGCTACTTTAAACCCAGATCCTCTCTCTTCCTCTCCATCTAAAACAGTTGAGGTCACCTTGAGTCTGTTTCCATTTGAAAGCCATTCAGTTGTTTACAGGATTTTTGTTGGGCAAGATTTTTACCATTGGATGTTTGACTAGAGTCCTTTTACGTACTTTCCCTTGTTCTTTTATTCTGTTTTCTTCTCTCTCTCTCTCGCTCTTTCTTTTTGCTTTATCTGGGAAAAACAGAATTTTGCCGATGTTTGCACATCTGCATGGAGGACACGTTTGGATAAAATCTACTTACACACACACGCGCGAGCACACAGACCGTATGAGTGCTCACTCGGGGGCAATTTCAGCAGATCCAGCCAGCGTCAGCCCATATTTAAATATAGATTCCTGAGCAATCAGAATCCCGTAAAACCATATACCATATAAAAAGATGTATGAAATATAATATGGTTTAAGAGTTCAAAGTAATTGGACATGTCAATGATTTATTTGAAACTCTTCCTGACATGAATAAAGTCCTGAATAATTAAAGCGTCAGTGGTGAATCATTGGACTCTGTTCTGATGAAACTAATCTGAATGTAACTGAACTGAGTTCTGTTGGATCACTAAGTACCACTACTGTTCAAATGTTTGTGATGGGTAACATGTTTTTGACTGAAGTCCCTCATGCTCAGGCTGCATTTACTGGTAACACTTTAGTATAGGGAACATATATTCACTATTAACTATGACCTTTCCCTCAATAAACTCCTAATTTACTGCTTATTAAAAGTTAGTAAGATAGTTGTTAAGTTTAGGTATTGGGTAGGATTAAGAATGTAGAATAAGGTCATGCAGAATAAGGCATTAATATGTGCTTAATAAGTACTAATAAATAGCCAATATTCTAGTAATCTGCATGCTAATAAGCAACTAGTTAAAAGACCCTAAAAGAAAGTGTTACCCATTTATTTGATTTATTTTAAGTCAAAACAGTAATATTACTACAGTGTAAAAAAAAAAAACTGTTTATATTTTAATATATTTGTACTATCAATTAAATGCATCATTGCTAAATAAAAGTATAGATAATTTCTTCCAAAAAAATTCTTACTAACCCTAAACTTTTGAACTGAAGTGTACATATGCAGCAATAATCGAGCTACAGAGGGTCTTTGTAAAGTCAAGCTGCAGTCTTCATCAACACGTCTGTCAGGTACAATGCTTAATTGAATATTTGAAGGACTAAATACGCATTACGCATCACCCCTGTTTTCGGAGAATGCGATGTGTTTACAAAGCCGAACTACAATCACATCAAGGAGGTCTGTTAGTTCAACTTTTAAGAAAACTGGACTGGTGCGAGATTAAGCCTGAAAAAAGATGAATTATTGCTTTAGTGCGACTGAAATGCAACTTTTAAAGTGCATGTAAACAAACTTATTGAAAGTGCTAATGACTGTTTTGTGGTGGCAGCAGCAGCACTATATGTGCATCTGTTGAGTGTGTGGCTCACCAGCTGGTGCGCTCTGGGATCTATTTCAAAGTCTATTCACATTTTATACATGTATAAGGTACTGCAAGGGAGATAAGTGTAAGCATAGCAGGTCTTTTGTGCAGCATAAGTCATGTGTATTGACCAAGAAAACATCTGTCCCTTTTGAGGGGAGAGCGAGGTCTGACCTGCCATAGCAGAACACACGCTCCAGACTGTTTCAGATGTTCACACTGGCACTGAACATTTGAGAACAGCTTTTCCAATCTGTGTAATTTATTCCTGCCCTTTTTTTTTTTTTTTTTCTAAATTTGTATACTTGTATCACTCCCAGTATTCGCCTAATTGATTTTTTTGAATGGTGTTTGGCGGCGCTCTGACTGCCTGGTTAATATGTATGCTGTGGGCTCAACCAGGCATGGTTAGCAAAAGACGGATATTGCATAGCGTATGAGTGGGTAATTGGGAAACAGGTGTGGGTTTGTGTGTGCGTGACTAACCGTCTGTTTGATATCAGGAATGCCAATCCGAAAGACCATCATAGCTATGTGTGTATCGTCAGGTGCGTTGCTCGAACTCCGCTCTCGTAGCTTCCGCTGCTGTTGTTGCTGCTGCTGCTGATTAGCCGGAGTTTGGTGGGTGGGTCCAGGGTTGGACGAATACGGGTTGGCCGCGTGGCCCGGGTTGCCAGGTCGTAGCGGTCTGTCTCCTGGGAGTCGTCCAGCCATTGTGCCTTTTTGCCTGTGCCCCTCTTCCCTGCCTCCTCTCAAACGCCCTGGTCCTCGCCTGATGTCATCTTCATTGTCCATCTCCTCTTCGTCATCCAACTCCAGCTCTCCGTTCTCCTCCTCGCCTTCCTCGTCCACGCCATCATCGTCCATTTCCTCTTCCTCCTCCTCCTCCTCTTCCTCTTCCTCTTCTGCCCCTGGATATAGGTGTTGACTGTTTCCCAGCATCCTTTGCTGCTCCTCGTCGCTGGAGAGGGGGCTGAGCGGCATCGTCATGGCGACAGGGAGAGTGGCACCAGCGGCAACGGCATCATCCCCAGAGACACACTGTGAAAAGAGAGGAGGAGTGCAGGCATGAAAAATAGCGAGAGGTGGATGATGAGAGGAGGAGAGAGCAGACTGAGAGAACAGAAGTAGGAGTTTGAGAGAATATAAAAGAACAAACAATCCCACATCACTCCATCACTCAGTGGCTCCCACCAAGTTGCAACAGGCCATTCATGCAGGACGTGTTCTTGCATTTGCAGAATTTTGCACTAGAATTCGCAAACATGCACTAGAGTGACATCTTTGACTGTCACAAGTTCTCAACATGTCTCTGTATTTTAAGCATCAAGTTCCACAAGCATTACATTTTGAGACTCAGTGAAATGGAACAGAATCAAGACAAACGTCTTTTAACATGGTCTGAAAACGTGGCTCTCACGGCAGGAAACTCTGAAAAAATAAGCTATAAGCTAAAAAATAAGATAAAAATAAGATTTGTCGCAGTGGTTACAGGTGTCCGCCTACTGCAAAAAAATTTACAAAATTTACAAAGAAAAAAAAAACAACAGCACAGGCATCTAGTTTGAACACAAAAGAAGATATTTTAAAGAATGTCAGTAACGAGACAGTTGACAGCACCCATTGACTGCCATGGTGTATTTTTTTATTTTTTTCCTACTATGGAAGTCAGTGGGGTCCATCAACTGTCTGGTTACCACCATTGTTCAAAATATCTTCTTTTGTGTTCAACAGAAGAAATAACCTCATACAGATTTAGAACAACTTGAGGGTAATGATGGAAATGATGACAAAATTTTCATTTTTGGGGGAACTATCCCTTTAAAGGAATTATATTTCCCCAAATTTTCTTTTTCTCCCAAAAATTCTATCATCATCATCATCATCATCATCATCCTGTGCACCAGCTTCACAATTCAGTCAAGTATGTGGCAGAAAAGTGAAACTCACATTTTAATAAAATCTTTAAAATCAGCACAAAAATCTGACATTTCTTGTGCTCAAATGATGCTAAAAACTGTATATTCAGATCTATCTGATAACATTGCTTAAATATAGGGTTGTTTTCTGTTATGCAGATTTCTTAATTTTTTTTTAAATTATCAGGATTTTTTTTTACTTTTTATTATGTATACATAAAAATGTATAAAACATTTCTTAACTAAAATATTTAATTGTTTTTCTCAAAAACAGGAGCACTTTGAAAATGATCAGTGAGCTGCATGTAGTTTTTTGCTTTTTGCTGATGCTCTTGGATGCCTTAATAAGCATTAAAGTGAATCACTATGTACTGCAATTGTATTGAATTAACTCAAACAGATATCTTTGGTGTTTGGTGAACAGTCCCTTTAAGAACAGTTCTAATTCTGAAGACACCTACATTCTGTTCCATTCCATCACATGCCGTCTAGCTGGCTATGAACGCAAGAACAGTCTCCGTGGGAACGGCCCCTCAGCAAGAAGCCAATTCTCATTCACAGACTACCACCGCTCATGTCCCACTTGCCCTTATGCAAAACAAACACACTCCTTACAATGATGTGAGTGAACTGTCCATGTACAGACAGTCAAGCACTGCTTGTATTACAACAGAGAGATGACGTTTGGCTTCCACCGACTCTGTCTCTTTACAAGTACACACTTGTGCACCTCTCATATTACAGCACAGACAGGACTCGTCTCTGTCCCTGTCGAACACACACACACACACACACACACAAACACAAACAGCACAGTGTTGTAACTCCTCGTATGTCCCAGATCAGTAACAAAACCACTGTAGCCCATCACTCTCAGGCACTCTCCTTCAAACAGACCTCTTCAAAATAGGATTACTGTGTTTAGCTGAGGGAACAAAATACTTCTCTGTAGTGCCACTCACCCACAGCTGCTGTAAGGGCTCAGATGCTGCACCCACACTTTAGATGTGGAGGATATCGTATGACAATGTGTCTTGTTCTTGTGCCAGTCTGCTGTGGCATCCCAAAGTGTTTCTCAAATAAGATGATCCCTGATGTGATGCGATATGATGATGCATTTTCCACAATAGTATTATATTGGCAGCTGTATATTCATGTTATAAACACTTTTTTATACTATTTATAATTTAATTGCTATTTTTTACAGACAACAAATTAAATTTAAACTTAAATTGCTTTAGTACAATTATTTATTAAAATATCTGAAAAAAAGATTTACTTTTTATAGCTTTTTTATAGTTTACTGATTCTTTTCACAAAACTATATGCAGATTTCCCAATAAAAAGTATTTTAAGAAATCTATCTGCATATAGTTTTGTGGAAAAAAAGTAAACTTAAACTTTTTAGTAATGTAATAAAAAGTAAAGATTTTTCCCAGATAGTATTTAAAGTTTATACAGAGCTTAAATTTACTGTTTTCCCCAAAACTATATGCAAATTTTTGTTTTAGAATTTTTACTGTCAGAAACTATCATTGGCATTGCAATAAAATAATTGCAATTAGCCTATCTCACGATGTCAGACCAGTCTTCAGAAAGCTTAAAGGGTTAGTTCACCCAAAAATGAAGTTTCTGTCATCAAGTACTCACCCTCATGTTGTCCCAAACCCGCAAGACCTTTGTTTGTCTTCGGAACACAAATTAAGATATTTTTGATGAAATCCGAGGGTATCTGATCCACAAAGGCAGCAACGACATTGCACCTTTTGAGGTCCAGAAATGTACTAAAGACATTGTTAAAACAGTCGACGTGACTACAGTGGTTCAAATTTAATATTATGAAGCGACAAGAATACTTTTTGTGTGCAAAAACAAAACCAAAATATACAATACTGAGCCCGCGTTCAGACATAAACACTGAAGCTCTGCAACGAAAATAGCGTAGCAGTATTTGTTGAATAAAGTCGTTATTGTTGTTTCAACAAAAGTTCTTTGCAAACTCATTACACTGTGCCTCGTTTACAAAAAAAAAAAATTCAATTAAATTCTCTGAACAAACATAATTCTCAGACACGATCCAGGACGTCATTAAAAATAAACCATCTACTTGTTCCTGACGCTGGTATCCATCTCAAGTCTGTAGAGGGACGCAAACGAGCTGTTTAAACAGGACGCTTCAAAGCAAACGCACTTTACACTTACTCTTCCATTTCTTCCCTTGTCGGCAGACTCAAGTGGATGAAGTAAAGTGAATGGGCATCTGTATATTATATCCCGTGTAGACAGCGTCAGTGATTATAATGGGCTCTATATGCTTTTGATGCGACGGCGGCGACGCTCGCATCCAGTGTAGGCAAGTCTGCCGTTAAACGACTGAATGCCAGTAGACGGGGCCTATGGTGTGATGATGTAAAACTATTTGTCAGTGTCTTGCTCTGGAGGCAAGCATATGCAAATGTATTAAGTCTGATTAATTAAAGGCACAATATGTCATTAAAATATTCAAAATATTCACTGTTATATATTTTGTTGACTTGTGTAGTTACATTATCCCAAATGTTTCCAAGAATGTTTAAATCCAGAGAAATAAGCAATTTTAACCAGGACACGGACCGTGTCCGTGCGTCACCTATCAATGACATCATACCCTCGTTACCCTCAAATTTCCGGTTTTATTTTGTAGAAACCATGGAAACACCAAAGACGCTGTAATATATTATGTGTTTTATCAGACAGGTGAGCAACTCTTTGGATACGTCGACAGAAAACTAATCATGTTATATAGCTCAACACAGTAAGTCTTATTGTTTAAATCTTGTTTTCTTGATTTACTGCGAGTACCATTGTTTTACCATGCCTAATATCGATCTAGCTTACTGCAGTGTGCAACAAGTGTCTCATAGTTGGTGGAGAGTAGCATTATAACAACTTTCAACACACAAATGTATCTAATATGATAAAACAGCGCTGTGTTACCCCACATACTCATGACCGGAAGAAGCGGAAGTGGTCTTCTGCGGCATAATAAAAGCTCCACTGCTCTCGAGCCGTGTGTCGCGCTTGTCTCTCATTAGCAATCGCTCCAGCGGCCTCGTTCCACTCCAACGGCTATCAGCCACACCCTGCTTCATACTACAGTAATGTTAATAAATCTTTAATACATTAGCCCATCCATCAGATTCTTTTCCACCGGCTGTAGATGTGAAGACAACTCCTCCCATGATTTTGCGAAATCAAGGCGTCATCAAGCTACACCTTTGTTTTTAATAGGTGACCTATAGTGGCGAAAAATTACATATTGTGCCTTTAAATAAATGCTTTGTTTTACAATGAAGACATTGTAAGCTCTGAAACTTGCAGGATGTTTTAGTGGTACAAAGACCTCTTATATAAGATCAAGCCAAATTAGGTTTCTCATGATTTGATTTGATTTTAATATGACCCCTTTAACTTTCACAGCCATAAAAATACATTTAGTCTTCTTTCTCTCTTAAATTTTTCACGGACCCCCCAGGATGCCCTCAGGGAACCCAGACTCCAACTCCTGCCCTAGAGATTGATACAATGGAGTCCGACAGTCTTTAATTGAATACAATTATCAGCAATCATCAAGAATTTGACTGAAAAGTTGAATTGCTGTTTTTATGTTTAATTTATGCCATGTATTCTAACATAGATTGTCAAAAGTCCATGTCTGCCATCACCTTAACCATGTTTTCATTAGAAGTTCTGTGTTTTACCTCGAAAAGATAGGAAGCAATTGAAGCACTGAACAAGACATCATTGCCTGCCCGCCACCAGGGTTATTGACTCAGTACTGGAGGGCAGTTGGTGTTAATGTCTCTGCAGACACTTAATTCAGAAGCTGTTCCTGGGGGTACAGCAACATAATTTCTTTGTCTCACATGCCCATATCCTCAGCGCAGAAGCAAACTATTCAGAACGATAGGAAAATAGCCCTAGAACAGCTTAGATGCATGAAGAATTTCAGTCATTCAATTAAAAAAAACAAAAAAACAACACTGTGTAAAATATACAGCGAGCGGCGCTATCAAAGTTGACAATGTGCCAAATACAATTACACCCAATTTGCATCTTCAACAAAGCACACAAATCATAATAGCTGTGAGCCTGTGGATTTGTTGTGAAGTGCCCCACAGAGTTAGTGAAACAGCTAGGCTTCCTGACAGAGTATCTTAATACTTGCTTTAGGACTTTCCTTCGAGTTCAATGCAACATTCTGACCCTTAGATTGTTGACCATCAGTCATTTTAAGCATGAATGTTTATAAAAAGAGAAGTTGATTGTGTGTGCGTGGGCAATGCAATTACAACACTGATTGCCTTCTATTTTCTCAGAGGTTCATATGTGCTTATGCATGAGCATGATTCAATTTTAGTGCATGAATGAGTTTTATGCTATTTATGTAGCCTATCACTTGCAATGCAAAGTGGCAGAGGCACTGCATCTGAAGCAGTTTACATACCATTTAAACAATTTTAAGACCAGCATGACTGTGTGACACTGTTTTATACAATAGTTTGATAAATATAAAAAGTTAATATTGTATAACTTACAATTTAGACAGTAGTGACAGTTACTTGGTTTATTTTTGCTCCACCAATGAAAATATATCCAAACATCCAACCAATCACGTGCCTTATATTCACACGCTTTGGGCAGTCATGGAAACACTGTGCAATATATATAAACAGTCGTTTCTGCGTATGATAGGAAAAATGTCAAACGGCTATGGAAACCGCAACAACTGGAGTGAAGAAGAGACCGTTTCATTCTTACCTTTATAGCTCAAAAAGTTCACTCAGAAACACTTGATATTACAGTTAGCAATTTGTAATATGAGGACGCGCAATGTTAGAGCCTTATGTAAACAGGTCACGTGATGCGTTTGTCCAGTCAGTGACACTGACACCGCGAATATTAAAACAAGGACTTTAACCCGGGGTTTAGGAATGTGCAGTGTGAAACGGCAGCTTATGAAAACACAGGATTAACGGTTAACCCCGGATATTATTATGAGCAGTGTGAAACGTGAATAAAGATAACCCAGGATTCCGTTTACCCAGGGTTTAGAATGACCCAGGGTTAACTATTTCAAGTGTGAAAAGCCCACATGAAATCAAAACTTACTTATTTTCTATGGAATATTGCAATATTTGTTATAAATGGTTTATCTGTTCACATCATTGTTTTTTAATTTGCATGCCCTCTTTAATCAATCTTTAATTAAAATAACTTCCTCTCCCTCTTGCAGTGACATCTCTTCTCTTCTCTGATGATGTGTTAACTGGCGCGAGGGCAGGACAACCTGTCACTCACATGACATCACAGCAATAGCAAACCACAATGATTCAACAATCCAATCATTTTTTCCGTTTCTCTTGGATATACTTCATAAGATTATCGCAACTTCCTTTTCATTCTGACTTCGCTGAGCAAAGATGCCTTTAAAGAAAAAGGTGACTGCATAAAACAGAATACAAAAAACAGAGAAGTGTTATGAAACAGGGCATGTTTGATGCATAATGACAGGCCTGACCTGATCTGACAATGAGTGAGAGATAGAAAGAGGAGGAACAGCGATATGTAATGGAGAAGATTAACACCAGAGGGATGAAAAAGGGTAAAAAAAAATATGTGATGGAAACATTAAAGGGTTGTAAAAGAAATAATATGACTGTCAAAGAAAATAAATGACAATGGCAGAGAGAAATGGAGTGGGAAGAGAGGGCAATATGAAAGAAATACAATAAATGAAACAGAAGCCCTCTTATTTACAACCAAAGATCAAACTAATGGCCCTTTAGCAAGCTCTGTGAAATTGTGCCGTTGTGCAATCCTCCTTTATTATGACTGGCGCCCTAAAACCAAGAAACAGAACCACAAATGGGGTGTGATTTGGGCAGACACACTGACCATATTCATGCTACTGGCCACCCAGAAAATCCCTGTTCAACAGACCAATGAAACAGACAAAAATAAATTAATAAAAAATAAAAACATGATAAGGGAGTAATGACAGTACAGGGAGTAAAATAGAGGAGGTTGGAAAAAGAAGGATAAAAACAGCAGTGATCAGAGGTAGACCAGCTGGCAGAATCTGAAAAAGCATATGGATAAGGACAAAAATGAAAGAGTAAAAAAAACTGGCAAAAGAACAAAGTATTTTTTTTTTCCTGCTGACTAATCACAGATGAGGGGGATTGGAGATGAGGGGAGGCGAAAGGGGAGGGAGCTGAGATAGAGGGCAAAAGGAGAAGGGTGGAGAAAGCTGGGGTGAGAGAATGAATGAAAGACAGAAAGAGTGAAGGCCAGGATGGTGATAGAGAGGAATTAGTCTCAGCAGGTTCTGGATCCTGGCACAGCGTGAGGAGAGAAATGTGAATTGAACAGATAGATTAAAAAGCAGAACACTGAAGAGCTAAAATCACATGTGGGAAGAGGTGTATAATGGCAGGGAAATATGTGAGAGAGAGAGAGTTAAAATAGAGAAAAATAGGAATGAAAAGGAGCTAAAGGAACCTAGAAGGGATAGTTAATGTTAATCTAAATTCTGCCCTCAATCCTTTCTTTTCTTTCTTTCTTTCTTTCTTTCTGTAAAGGGAGACGATTTAAAAATGTTCATGTTGTTATTTTCAATATAATGAAAATAAAGTGGCTGCAAAGCTCTGAAAACAAAACAAAAAAAAATTATTTTGAAGCTATAGGTTTGTGTGCAGAACAGACCAAAATTAAAGCCTGCATTTACCCTCCAATAATGTTCAAATAAAACTTAAAGGGATAGTTCACCCAAAAATGAAAATTATCCCATAATTTACTCACCCTCAAGCCATCCTAGGTGTATCTTCTTCAGACAAACACAATCGGAGTTGTATTAAAAAATATAAAAATTGGATAGATAGATAGATAGATAGTTAGTTAGTTAGTTAGTTAGTTACTTAGTTAGTAAGTAAGTAAGTAAGTAAGCATTTAAAAATTTATAAACTATAATAACTGACTTCCGGCAATGGCCGTATGCAAGTCAAGTTCCAGTGGAAGAGTGACCTCTGATCCGACATACTGACGAACGCTGAAGCGCAGAGGATAGAGAACAACAAAACACCGGTCACAAATTAGAAGTGTAAAATGAGAACTTTTAAAGAGAAATGTCAAAGGATTGTTGCCCAGCCCTATTTGTTTGAACTGCGAGAGGCGTCTACTCTCACCTAAGCTTACGCTACTCCTACATCCTACATTATGCGTCAGGTCAGAGGTCACTCTTTCGCTGGAACTTGACTTAAGTATGGCCGTTGCCGGAAGCCAGTGATTATAGTTTATAAAGTTTTAAATATGGATATTTTTCTTACAAAACATTTATTAACCACTTGGAGCAGTGTGGATTACTTTTATGATGGCATTCACTACCATTATAAAGCTTGGAAGAGAAGTCATGATATGTTTAAATATATCACCGATTGTGTTCGTCTGAAGGAAGATAGTCATATACACCTAGATGGCTTGAGGGTGAGTCAATCATGGGATAATTTTCATTTTTAGGTGAACTATCCCTTTAATATAATAAAAATGCTATTATTTTTTATTTTCTCTTGTCTTTTTCAGAGCTTGACAACCCCTAGTTACTATAAACATATGGGATATGGAGGTAAGTAAATAGAATTTTCATTTTTAAATGAACCTTTTCTGTGAATTCGATAAATCTGTAGCTACAGATAATTTCTTCTGCATTGTGACGTACATCCGAGTGAAATGATAAATGTTGGTTCTGTCCATCAATAAAATTCTGAGATGCGGGCGTTGCACTCAAAAATTAATGCGAAGTTGAAGTTGATTTGGAGGGATGGGATTCAAGTTGATTAAATGATTGGAGACGTTTGGTGTACGTCACCAGACCGAAGTCTGTCATTTCACATTAAGACATTTTGATTAAAAATTATGAAGTAAAAAAAAAAAAAAGAAAAGAAACATATGCAAGGATGAATCATTCAAAATAAAATCAATAACTAACATTTACAAAATCGATACGGTGAATTTTTATTTCATCCCAACTTTAATCTTCATAAACTAATCATTTTTGCATAAAAGATGCAGCATATGGGTTTGGAGCGACATGGAGGTGAGTAAGTAGATGGATTTTTAATTTTGGTGTGAACTTTTCCTTTAAGGACAGAGTTGGAAAGGACATGAAGGATGTCAGAGCACACAATGAACTGAGCATATCTCAATTAATCATCAGCAGAGGAGGAGAGATAAATCAAGACAAAGGAAGTGATTGATGCCCTCTGTAGGGCAAGAGTGAAACACAGAGCGATAACAAGTGCAAGATAACACTATCTCTCCCTCTACAGTATCTTTCTTTTTCGCTCTCCTCCCATGGGTCCCTTCTCTCATTTACTCTGTCCAACCGAACTTCCACTTTGTATTTCTACACAATTTTAATGAGCTTCAAGGTTATGGCGCCTGTTGAGCGATTACTCGGTATCGAGGTTTCTAAAGTTTGATGTAGCACCTCAGGTTGCCATCGTGTCATGTAGAGTGTCTTTTTAAACCTTGCTTTTCCTGTTATTTTGAGTTAGTTTTCTATTTAGTTTTGATCACTGAATGTGACCCAATCAGAGTTGTAAATGATGAAATGCATTAATTTCACATGCTGTGGAAATAAAAGCAATTAGTATCAGCATTAATGAGGTTTGTGTTGAGTTTTGGGATCTTCACCTTGCAAGATCCCAAAAGAAGTAATTATTGTAGAGTTTACTACATACTGAAGTGATAATTCACTCAAAAAATTAACGTTCTGACATCATTTACTCACCCTGATGTCATTCCAATCCAAACCTTTCTTAGTAGCCAAACTGTTTTGTTTACAATTGACTTCTATTGTATGGACAAAAAACATATTTTGAGATATTTGTAGGTATTTCTCAAAATATCTTATTTTCCACAGAAAAAAGAAAGTCATACAGTTTTGAAACGTAAATGATGGCATAATTTTCATTTTTGGGTGAACAATCTTTTTAAGAATGACATAAAACCATTAATGTGTTTTATTTAGTGATGGTTTGATGAACAAGCAATCTATATTTGTCTTGACAAGAATTTATTGACTGCATGAGACATTTTGCATTAACTGTAGTTAATGAAAAAAATCAGGTCAAACAAAGTAGTTTACTTTGGGCTTATTATTTTGTTGTTTTAATTGTGAATTGCAGTGCAACATGTTGCTTTTATTTTTTACTTATTTTTAACTTTTTCTCAATTTCTTTTTTATAGGGTTGAGACTTTGAGAAATAGCAGTTACTTACACCAGAATACATAGAAATTTCAGTCTGTGTGAGCCTCAAGCTTGTTTGCTGGTCTCCCAGCTGTTGGCTGGTTTTAGAGAACTTTTGGGAACTTTTCAGCTGATCAGACTGGGAGACCAGCTTAAACTGGCTTAAACTAGCTTATAGTGATTGTAACGCCCCTGGCCTGGACACACCTGTCAGTCATCAGCTCTTGAAGTTTATCTTTATTCACCAACTGCAATAGTCATATGTATAGGACAACCGACTGGTCATCTCTCACCGTCAGGACCTCCTATGAGTTTTCGGCTGGAAAATCCGAATAGTCCTTCCGCCATCCCTAAAATGGCTTTTCTCTTTTATCGCTGAACACTCTCAGGTGTTCTGCCCTCTCTCTCTCACACTCTCTCTCTTTCACCCTCACTTAAATGTAGGACAAAGCATCTATATAGATAGATATTTTCAGTATCTCGGCCCCCAGGACATTATACTGGGAAACTTCCAAGGAACAGACCGTCCCACTTTTACACCATGAAACTGGAGCGGCCAATTTCTCTCTGATACATACACACAAACGCATACACACACACAAACACACACATACGTACATACATACGTGCCCTTGCATAGGTAATGCTCTATGCGTGTGAGAGACCATACAGGTAGGACAGGATGACGTGTGTGCACCAATATTTACTTCTGTCTCTCATGACCTCACAATCTTGCTTGTTAGAGCACATATACCAATCAACCGACTAAGACACAAGCTCGGCCCCTCAGAGAGTTTCAGTCCTCAGAGAGTTATTCTGCAATCTCCTCTGAATAATGGAAGCAAGTCATTTTAATTCCCTCCCTCCATCAGCCATCTTTACACGGGAGCTCATAAAACAATAACCGCCGCACCATATTTCATGACGTGGGTAATAACAGTGACCTACTTCTGATACTCTTTTCCCTGTCATTTTCTCCTATTTTGAAGTGTTGGGAATTTCCAATTATGTCATTAAATCAAATACTCTCTTCATGGTGAAACGGGCCTGTCAAAAGACACCATACAAGGTCACATTTGTATAGAAACTATCAGAAATATATTCCCACAGCAAAAGATGTTAAAAGCTCAAATCTCTACTGTGTATTCTGAAGGATTCGGGTCTGGTTATATAACAGAAATCAAACTAGAGAACTGAAAACAGCTGTACTTCCACATAGACGCACCTTAGGGGAAGCTACAAATCAAACTCCCCCATTGAGTCGACAACTCTCCACCATGGGGCTAATTAAGATCTCAGATCCCACTCTTTCAGACTGTCTTCTCCAAAATGGCTGCAATTTCAAAAGACGTTCAGGAAATACTACAAGATTTGTAAAATATTTTGAGGATATAACTCACTCGACTATAACGTCCCTCTCTCCTACTGACATTTCTAACAGATTTCTTTCTTTTTTTTTTTTTTTACTTAAATGTCAATATACCAGGGTTGTGGCACCATGTAGAACTAAATTGAGAATGTCAATATATAGACAGACAGGTAGGTAGGTAGGTAGAGATAGATAGATAGAAAAACAGAAAGAAAAACAGACAGACAGATATGGATAGAGATAGATAGACAGACAGACAGACAGATAGATCAAATAATCCTCAAAAAAAGTCTGTTCACTCGGTGGCCATATTTGCAACGCCTCCGAGCACCTATTTCAGGCATCCAAGTCCTATCTGTTTGAATGGGGGAATCCTGAAATCTCAAAAACTGCTTGGCGAACTCACAATTAAATAACATATTTCAAATCAGCAACAAAATCTGACATGAACTGTCCCATAAATGTTGTTTCTTCTGTTCAAATAGTGTTAAAAAAAGCTTGTTTATCAGGCTAGACGGGACAACGCGCATGTGCAGTCCTAAGCACGAGTCTCAGGTTTCTATATGAGAACCAGAGCCTCTAACGGCTGCTGCAGTGACACAATGACTTTATCAATCAGCAATTGGCTCTTTTACTTAGAAGGCGGGACGTATTGCGCCATATTGCGTGTTGCAGATTCTTCCATTAACTAATAGGAGTGAACAGTCTTTCTATATCTATAGTCTTTGTTTAAAATCAGCATATTAGAAGGATCATGTGACACTGAAGACTGGAGTAAAACAGTTATTTTTAATTGAAATAATATTTCACAATATTACTGTTTCCTGTATATTTGATGAATGCAGTCTGGTGAGCATAAGAGACTTCTTTCAAAAACATAAAAAAAAAAAAAAACTAAAAAAATTACAGACCCCAAAATTTTCAACAGTAGTGTATGTATTGTTAATCATATTTAATAAATTAACTTTTGTAGACCAGGGTGGAATAACACTTCATTTCCCAGAAAGCATTAGTTGGTTAATTGAGTGCAATTCAGTAAATTCTTCTTTTTGCCATTCCAAATCAAATTCCAATTAAACTTCCTGTGATTCATGGCCAAATCAATTTGAATTTCAATTTATGAACTGAAAAGGAGCCGATTATTTCATTCTGTACTGTACTGACAAAACACGCTATTCTAAACACGAGTCAGAATCTGGCTCACAGTTTTGAATAAGCTCACACCCTTAAATGAAATTAGTAAAATTGTGGTGTGTTACGCAGATAGAAAAAAAGAGAAGAGAGACAGCTTGAAAAGAGAGAATTTCAAGGGCCACTTCTTGAAACAGCTCAGCATCATGCCTACATTACAGCTGAGTGATTTCATATTCTTTTCACACAATGATGCTTCTGAGTTTAACATCAATCACCAGTGACCTGTGGTTCTATAAGGAGAGCCTGAGATTCTTACACAGAGCAGCGGCCCACATATGAGCATGTTTCAAAGAGATAGAGAGAAAATAAGCGAGCATGTAGAAAATAGTTGTAGAGGGGAAAGGTCACAATTTCTTGCCAACAACAAAAAATAATGGCAACCGACTTCCACCTTTCTTTTGCTTGCATGTGACAGTAATGTCACATCATGGCCTGTTCATCAGCCAGCCATTGGGCACATGACAGCGTCGTATTTCCTCAGGGCACAAACCTGGCTCAACGGACGCGGTGATAATGTCATAACAAGAAAACAGCTCTAGTCCAGACCACCTCTGAGAGGCCGAACAATGTCTCACTAGCCTGCGTTTTCTGGCTAGACTGATAAGAGCACAGACATCTCAATGGAAAAGGGCTTGCCTGAAACATTCCTGAATGGAAGCACATAAAGAGGTTACACACATTAGAGCGGAACGCTGCAGGGGGAGAGAGTGTGTGGGCTCGGGGTTTGAAGCTTGGGTTTTTCATGCTTAAAAATGATTGGAGACACCATGCTTGATGGCACAAACGCAGGACGGATCATCCCACTACAAATGAGACATATTAATGCCATGCTGGTTTTAGTCCTTTTCTTTTACAATACTGCAGAAGATGTAGATGTAGATGTAGTCAAGAATGCAGCCTTAAAGAGATAGTTCACCCAAAAATGAAAATTCTGAAAACTCACCCTCATGTCGTTCCAAACCCTAAGACTTCATCTTCGAAACACAAATGAAGATCTTTTTGATGAAATCCGAGAGCTTTCTGTCCCTCCATAGACAACCTACGCAATTGCAACTTTGACGCTTTAAAAAGATCGCTTCAAAAAGAGATCGGAAAACTAATCTATATGAATTGAGTATTTTTTATGTTGAACAGATTTAATTTAGGCTTTTATTCATATATAAACATTGATCAGCAAACATAAACAATCGAACCTGAATGACGTGCGAGAACAAACCTCTTAGAAGCTCAAACATGCTGCTTAACCAGTGAGGTTCATTCTCGTGTGTTACGCAGCATGTTTGAGCTTCTGGAAGAGGTTTGTTCTTTGTGTCATTCAGGTTCGATTGAGCTTCTTTTTATGTTTGCTGATCGATGTTTATATGTGAATAAAAGCCTAAATTAAATCTGTTCATCATATACTGTAAAACGATCAAGTCTCAATT
Organism: Hypophthalmichthys nobilis; assembly: GCA_037950665.1. Lineage (NCBI taxonomy): Eukaryota > Metazoa > Chordata > Actinopteri > Cypriniformes > Xenocyprididae > Hypophthalmichthys > Hypophthalmichthys nobilis. The sequence goes on along the minus strand of CM075475.1, from coordinate 25,400,052 downwards.
AATATGGATTAATTTTATGATCTCTTTATGAAGTGTCAAAGTTGCAATTGTGTAGGCTGTCTATGGAGGGACAGAAAGCTCTCAGATTTCATCAAAAAGATATTCATTTGTGTTCTGAAGATGAATGAAGGTCTTACGGGTGTGGAACGACATGAGGGTGAGTAATTAATGACTGAATTTTCATTTTTGGGTGAACTAACCCAGGGGCAGTACACCTAAAACTCCAGTTTTTTTGTAATTGAAATAAATCTGAAATAAAATAAAACAAATATTAGATGGAAAACGTAACATATATGAAAATCAGAAATGTTGCTTTGGCAACTAACTGTAATAAGTTGAAAAATGAGCTAAAATAAAAAATATATATATATATATATAAAAGCTTTCAAAATATGAATAAATACTGTATACTGATATAGTATATATTAAATGTGACCCTGGACCACATCATCTGAATAAATAAGCTTTCCATTGATGTGTGGTTTGTTAGGATAATATTTGGCCAAGATACAACTATTTGAGAATCTGGAATCTGAGGTGCAAAAAAATCAAAATATTGAGAAAATTGCCTTTAATGTTGTCCAAATGAAGTCCTTGGCAATGCATATCCACTCACAAAAATACATTTTTGATATATTTACGGTAGGAAATTTACAAATTATCTTCATGGAACATGACCTTTACTTAATATCCTAATGATTTTTGGCATAAAAGAAAACTGGCTATTGCTACAAATATACCCGTGCAACTTATGACTGGTTTTGTGGTCCAGGGTCACATATAAAAAAAGCAAGTGGGTTCCAATATTGTTTTTGTTTGTTTGTTTGTTTGTTTTTTTTGTATGGAAAACAGTTGGAAAATATCCAAAATATCTTTTTTTTTGTGTTCCACAGTAGAAAGTCATGCAGGTTTGAAACGACACGACAGTGAGCCAAATATGACAGAATTATCACTTTGATAAGCCCTAACAGATTCCCATTATATAGAACAACTAGTTTCTCATTCCAAATTTTCTATATTCCCATTATATAGAACAACCAATTTCTCATTCCATATCAATCTCATTACATATTTGTCCTATGAATAGAGTTAGAGGGTGCCAAACATAAATAAATTAAGTCTGTGTTTGTGAAGCAAAATAACTGTATTATACTTGTTAAATGACTATGTTACACAATCAGACTACCTCGTCTTATTTGCCAATAAACTCTCCTGGCCTTTATTTTTTCTTGCCTGTATGTCTGAAAAGACACCCTCAAGCGAACTTTAACAACAGGAGGCTTTGGATCTGTGCAATCCACAAAAGCTTCACTGACTCAGCCGTTGTGGTCAGCGTGTAGGTTTTCTAAGCTAATGCACTGAAGGTTTGTGTTAAAAACAGAGCTAATGGACACAGATTACACAATAAAACTAGGAAGAACTTAATAAAGCCTATGTAAGCTATCATAAAAGCTTGCAAATGGATCAGACACATATGCCCACAATAAAACAATATTGTGAAGTGAAGAAGAAAATGTTTTTTTTTAGTCTAGGGGTGGTTTGGCTAAATTAAAGCTCAGACAGGTACAGCAAAAAAAAAGATAAGTGAATTTAGTCTGAAGTAAATTAAAGAGAAATACAAAAAAAAAGTGGAATCAAGACCAAAATCCTTCACTTGCCCAAGCTGCTGCAGTATTAATGTGTTTCCCATAAGATGTGGTTGTGTATTTGCCGACTCCGTCTTTTTTTCATACTGCTATATTTTAAAAAAATTTGAGTATTTGATCTATAAATAAATGTGTTTGAGAGTATTAAAAACAAAACTGAAAATTCCTGTCTGGCTGCAATTGGTTTTGTATTCAATTCAGAGTCCAAATGGATTTTACCACAAACTAAACTTCCACAAAATTATGATGACATTCTTGGGTAAATCATAGCTGTATTAGCATGTCAAATAAAGCTGGTTTACTGTGTTTGAGACAGTGCTGTGTGGCGATGTGTCATCACTGTGGCCTGAGGGCTTCCTCCAACTGATGGTGTTTGACAGAGTTTCCTGACAGGTTACACTGCTGTTTTGCCACAGCTCCCTCAGGTGCAAGCCAAGCTGACTTGGCATTTTGTGACTGACATATTTTGCAATGATACAGCCATCAGAGGGATTTGAATGGGCAAGCACTGGATTAAAATGTCTCTGTGTGTCTGTTTCAGAGAGATGGCTGAGAGGGAGGGCGGGAAGAAGCTGGATCAGTGGAGCTCGCACTCCAACAAGTACATGCTTCTCTCTTCCTCCGCGAAAGTGCAATTCACAGACACGCTTCAGATGTCAAAATTCAATTCCACAAACATGGGCCAAAACGAGGAGTGATATGGTAATGGAAAAAAATGGTAAAGATTATGACCCTTCCTATGAATACAGTTCTCTTTGGTGTCTGATAACTTTTTTAAAACAGTTGAGCACAAATCATGTTTGTTGTTGTGAGAACTATTATATAACATTAGATAAACTATTATCCAATAAAAGTAGCTAGTTTTAAACAACTATTTTGGCCTGTCCAACCTTTGAAATACTGAAATTGATGACTGCATTATATAAGAAATCATACTTTTTCATAATTTTGACATTAATCAACAAATATTCAATTCCTTGTAGTAAAAAAAATATATATATTTACTTACTTTAATCACTAAATACATAATATTACACACGTTTGTCATGCAACACTGTAAGCACATGATTTTCCCACATAAAAAAAAAAAAAAATGTAACATTCCTTAAAATTGTGACACTCAACAAATTATATACATTTAACATTTTAACCATTTCTACAGCATGGTTGTAAGACATGTAAATAATATTATTTTATTTTCTCAATTTTTACACAAATTGTAGTGTTGAGTGCATAAACTGTAAAATTTAAAATAACTGATTTTCATTTCATTTAATATATATTATTAAAATACTAATTTAAAGGTATGCTGTAACTTCAAAATTAACACATTTTAAATAATGAGTCAATACATCATCAATCCTTCTTCCAAAAGGCAAGTTTTGTTGTTGTTTTTGTCTTACCCTGATTCACTATAGTACAGTAAGCCAATTATAAGTGTTTATATTTGAGACCAACCGGACTGGATGGTTTTCATGGGAAACTGCGCACATACATCACTCGCCCGTGCGTGTCTCATCATATCCGTAAATAGAGAAAAAGGCCATATTTTGTAGTTTGTAGAAAGTGCTTTAACACACACACAAAACACACAAACACACACACTATGATTTGACCAGTTGAGCCATCCATCAAATAGATCTATACAAACTGCTGTCACTTTCTAATATTAAAGGCTCCAAATCAACCAGTGACACAACATCTTCCTTACTGGGATTTGAGTTGCAGTATCAAAACCTTAACCACCAATTTAAAACCACTCCATTTGAGTATTATAAACTGACAACATGAGTGACAGAAAGGACATGTTAGCTATTATACGAGCTACTGTGTCCTGCACAGTGTATTTTCATTCCACCCTCCAAAACTTGTTCTTGTACTATTCCGTTCCATTCAATTTAATATTATTTAGTGTTTTGTAATATAATGAATTTTGTCATTTGTCACCTTTCTTTTCTGTAGCACCATCTGAGCATAAACTACTGCAAAGAAGTGTCATCTTGTGTAAATGATAGCGGCATGACATTTAGACTTCTTTCAGCAATGTCAATATTGCAACACGTGGTGCTGATGTCACTGATATGAGAAAATCTTCCTGAGAAATGAAGCTGCTTGGTATTTAATAGAGTGTGCTGAGTGTGGGCAGCTCTCTAAATGCCTTCAACATAATAATAAATATTCCTGTCAGCCCTTAGAGTGACATGACCACCATAAAACATCAATGGCACATTAAAAGGTATAATCTGACAGATGGCATGCTCTCGCGGTTAGATTTCCCGCTGTGTTATATACTGTGAATGCCATAGCACATTCATTAGTCGCTGAACATTTTTTAAGGTCCCAAAGGGGGTTTTCACAGTGATGCCATAGAAGAACCAATTTGGGTTCCCCAAAGAACCTTTTCTTAGTGTGAAGAACCTTTTTCCACTATAAAGAACTATTTGTGCAATGGTAAAGTTCCACACTCTTAAATAAAATCAAGTTTCTTCATTGGCATTCATGGTTCAATGAAGAACCTTTAACATCCATGGAATCTTTGCATTTCACAAATAGTGCTTTATGTTGAAAAAAAGGGTTCTTTAGATTTTTAAAAATGTTCTTCACACTAAGAAAAAAACATTCATTCAAGAACTGCTCACTGAATGGTTCTTTAGGATCCAAAAACAGTTCTTCTATGGCATCACTGCGAAAACCCCCTTTTAGGCCTTTTGAACTTTTATGGATGAAAAGAGTTCTTCATGGAACCACAGATGCCAATAAAGAACCTTTATTTTAAGCTTTATTTCAAACCCTTCATTCCACAAATTCTCCATGCATTCAAAGTCATTAGCTTAGAATCTACGCATAAATAAAGAGTTAAACATAAAGATAGATGAGAGTGGCTTTTTTATCTCAACTACATGGTTTTTTTTTTTATTTTATGTGCATTAATCATATTATTCATTAACATACACTAACTACTGCCTCTAAAAGCTTCTGCCTTTGATAGTTAATGACAGAAGCCTTGATTTTCTAATTAATTTTAGTGGAGAGTGTCGGATGGAAAACAGAGAATAGCGTCAAGAAGCCGGAGATTAAATTTGACTTTGTACGTTTGACTTTGTACATGTATACTGTCGAAGAAAGGGGGAAACCAACGTGAGGAATAGTCTTTATATCATTCTAATGTATTCTATATAGGCCAATCAATATGGCAACACTTCAAACAGCACTTCTCTCCCCCTACCTCTCCTCCAGGCCCCTCGGCTTCGACAATGTACGCGCTTCACCTCCTAATTGTGTTTGCATTTTAAATTATTCAAAGCAATAAAAAGAACAGAAAAGACACTTAGCATTCCTCCAGATTCCACATGACTTCAAATCTACGGCTGTCACGCAAAGCCACACATTATGCTTGAGGAAACGTGGGAATGCGCTCTCCCAGGACAATGCTAAATGATGCGTATGACTGAAATGATAAAGAGTGATTTCATGACAGCGTTATTTGATTACTGTACATCTAGAGTGATGCTTAAAGAAACATTTGCAATCTGTGTGAAAAATTTCACAAGAATGGGAGGAATCATAATTTTTACTCTGTTACGATGCAAACAGGCATGGGATTTTGAGGAGGTGCAGTGGCATAGTACAAGAAAAATTATGTCACTGTATAATCTTCTGAATATTATTGTAAACATATTTAGTCTAACTTTATAATTCATGTGATTGATTCTGTAAAATTATTCCAATAGACTCTTTTGATGGAGACGCAACTTAAGTGATCCTCGTTCTTCGCTCTAATCTCGAAGACTGAGATCAATTAGGCATTCAATGGTCCATGGCTGATTTGAAAATAAAGCAGTAATCTGGCAATAATGCATTTGAAGGATGTGAACGAAATCAATCCTTTCTAGTATGATGGCTTTCTGCTTTCAAATGTTAATGTGATCATTACAGTCATCATTATGTTGCCTCTTTCATAATTACCAAAGCTCTGGAGAATCTGCGCCCTGAATGACGTATGAAGAGCCAACAACATTGACCTTACATTGAAAGAAAGCCAGAAGTAAGTCTTAAAGGGTTAGTTCACCCAAAAATGAAAATTCATTCATCAATTACTCACCCTCATGTCGTTCCACACCCGTAAGACTTTCGTTCATCTTCAGAACACAAATTAAGATATTTTTGATAAAATCTGATGGCTCAGTGAGGCCTCCACTGACAGCAAGACAATTAACACTTTCAGATGCTAGAAAGCTACTAAAGACATATTTAAAATAGTTCATGAGACTACAGTGGTTCAACCTTAATATTATAAAGCGACGAGAATACTTTTTGTGCGCCAAAAAACACAAAATAACAACTTTATTCAACAATATCTAGTAATGAGCGATTTCAAAACACTGCTTCATGAAGCTTTGAGCTTTACGAATCTTTTGTTTTGAATCAGTGGTTCGGAGCGCCAAAATTACATGATTTCAGTAAATGAGGCTTTGTTTTGAAATTTCAATAGTTCTCCTGACTTTGGCAGTTTGATACGTGCTCCAAAACTGATTCGAAACAAATGATTTGTAAAGCTTCGAAGCTTCATGAAGCAGTGTTTTGAAATCGTCCATCACTAGATATTGTTGAAAAGTCGTTATTTTGTTTTTTTGGTGCACAAAAAGTATTCTTGTCGCTTCATAATATTAAGATTGAACCACTGTAGTCACATGAACTGTTTTAAATATGTCTTTAGTACCTTTCTGGGCATTGAAAAAGGAAATGATCTTGCTGGCGATGGAGGCCTCACTGAGCCATCAGATTTTATCAAAAATATCTTAATTTGTGTTCTGAAGATGAACGAAAGTCTTACTGGTGTGGAACGACATGAGGGTGAGTAATTAATGACAGAAATTTCATTTTTGGGTGAACTAACCCTTTAAGGCTTCATAATGAGGAGAAAATACATTCATCCATTGTGTCTGTAAGAAAAGCTTAATGCCATTTTGTTTCAATAAGCTCAATCAACATCAAAATTCCAGTTACAGTGTGGCACTTCAAGTGAATGGGGCCAATTTGTAAAAAATGTTAAATATAATTGTTTCAGTAGTATAGCCACAAGACGTAAACAATATTTGTGTTAACATGGTTTTTTGTAACTTTTCTGTAAAGTTAGTCAACTTTACAACATTTTTACCATGACAAAGTAACACCTAAAAACCATATAACGACAATAAAATGAAGTGCTGTCAATTGAGCTTTATTGAACCCCAAAATATTCTGTTATATAAAACTGTTTGGATAGACCAGTTTAGACAAGAGAAAGGAAGATAAGTTTTCAGATGAATGGAGCACTGAAAGAAGCAAGTTAGTTTGTTTGTGTGCGTCAAAGTCTGCCAGTGTACATGCACGTCTCCAGGACGTTATCGCCTGCAATTTCTACAGCTGTTAGTCACGGCAGTTGGCGTCCACTCACACGCCGGCCTCTCAAGCAAGCAGGTGGGAAGCTGAGTGGTTAGGGAGGTTCTGTCATATATCATTCCACATTCACAGTGCCGCCACCCTCCACTGTTACTATAAATACAACCAGCAGCGCCTCCATTATTAATGTGCACAGCCACTCCAGCCAATCACACCAATCTATCCTGAATCCATCATCGCAAGCTGAGCAGCACCACCTCCAGATGCTTGCCTGGTTGACCCACCCACAGCTTTCTGAATAAGGCCTGCAGCTCAGCACAGGCTTTAGAAGAGGATCAACACAGGGATCCTGGTGTGGATGAGGGTCTGGCTCATTCACCATAATCTCTTATAAATGGGATAAACGGATGACCGAGCACATAGTGAGGGCAATATAACTGCTCTGACACACCTGAGGACACACTGTTCCAGTGCTACAGTATGAGAGAGTATTAAAGTAATTTATATCTTTTTGGCCTCTTATATTTAGTGAAATATTATGATTTTTTCCAGTTACTCAAAATCTCTAAGTTTTCAATTGCACCACAAAACATGACAACAATAAGAACAAAAACGAAAGATGATGTGAAAAGAAATGTGACTAACTACATAAATGCCAAAATGACTGCTTAAAAAAAATCTTTGACCTGAGTCCTGAAACCATTTAAAAGCACTAGAGCTTGTAATTTCAGAATCTTTTGAAGTGTAAAAAGTGATCAGTGTGCAGCAATATTATAGTAATATTAATACTGAAGTCCTCTGAGGTCATTTTCACTACATTCGATAACAGAGATGCAAGATGGTGGTGGTTGCATTTGTATGAAACAAGAGAAAGCAAGTCCGCAGTGTGAAACATCAAAGTAGTGCCGGTTTCAGTTATTTGGATGAATAACATGAAATACCTTTGTTGTGAACGACCAGTTAGAATCAAGTATTCCAGAGTGCCACGTAATAACATACATCCTGACAGAGAACGTCTATTATTGTCAATATTACACCTGATGGTTGACTTTTGTGCTATATGTATTAAATCTGCAGATACTAACAGGTACTGCCACTTGTTCTTAAAAAGACGTGCAAAATATAACTCAAACCAACAGTGATTGTTAAAACTTGATGCAAGTGCACAGATGGGTTCTTGTTTTCTTATAATTTATGCTGCCACATATTGCTCATCTCTTCAGGCTAATAGCTTTAGGCTTGAACACGCACCTGTTTCGGTGAAAGAAGAACTGTTCTGAATCTGTTTTTGTTATTCTCTCATCTTCCTTTTCTCAAATACAAAACCCCACAAGCCAACACTAGACATCTATCCTGGTATTGTTTGTTTAAAACACATAACAGCAGGTGTCCATGGCCCTGGAAAAACACTTATCCAAAACTTGGCTAATTAAGCCAGGCTCACGGTGATACCAAATATACAAAGTTCTGAGCAAGTACAGAAATATGTTGTACATTTAAAGGGATAGTTTACCCCAAAAAAAGAAAATTCTGTCATTATTTACTCAACCTAATGTTTTTCCAAACCTGTATAAAAGATATTTTGATATTTTTCATTTTTGCGTGAACTATCCCTTTAGAACTTTAACAAAAATAAGAATATTGCATTATAAATAATATATTTAAAATATATGGTCACACTTTAGATTAGGGTCCAATTCTTACTATTAACTAAGACTTTTGCCTCCATAAACTCCTGATTACTGCTTATTACGTTATAAGTTGTTAAGTGTATGTATTGGGTAGGATTAAGGGATGTAGAATGAGGTCTTGCAGAATAAAGCATTAATATGTGCTTTATAATTACTAATAAATAGCCAATATCCTTGTAATATGCATGCTAATAAGCAACTAGTTAATAGTGAGAAATGGACCAAAAGTGTTACCAAAATATCTTCTTTTGTGTTCCACAGAAGAAAGAAATGTATACTTGCATGAGTAAGTGTGAATAAAACAAAAATTTGTGACAAAATTAGTGAGCTATCACTTTAAATGCCTAGAAAATGCACACACACACACAGTAAAATAACAGATAGCCTAAACATTCATAAAAGTAGGCTAACTAATTACACAAAATAACCTGTGACTTCATAAAAATTTCTATGTCAACTCTAGTCTAGAAAAGGACATGACTGATGAGTAGGATGGCTTTAAAAGCCTATTGATCTAGTTGTTGACTTGAGCTGACACTGCCACCGCAGCTAAGCTGAAGGTTGATTGATGGTCTGTGTAGCATTGTCACTGATAAACTGAGCCAAAACCGTCAGCATATGGAGAGGTACATTAGCAAGTTTTATCATAGCTGCTGCTATAGAGATCTAGTGAAGTATGAGGCCATTAGACCTGCAGTAGATGAGCAGAGACTGAAGGATAGCAGGCATGCATCACTGGCCTCCAACAAGCTATTCATCAACTAATGCAGTGGATCACACACAAAGTTAATCTGTTCGGCGCAACTCTATAACACGCTCCTAACAAACAAACCGGATGGAGTCATTTCATTTGCCTTAATGACATTCAGTCTCGAGGATCTGCATGGGTGAGCCAAGGGTGACCATGCAGTGAGAACTGTGTTATTATACTAGTGAAGAGCAAGCGTTGGCGGATTAATACAGGTTTTGTGTGCAACTATATGATTTTGCAAACAATGCGAATTTATGCAGAAGTATTCATGAGTAATGGATTGTTTCCTGTCTTCATTAAGCACGTCTCAGTAGCATAATCCCTCTGAATGAAAATGAGCGCTTCTTAGCCACACACACTTACATAGCTCATTCTCCATTGGAGGTAATAAAACAAGTAAAACATGTTTGCCCATTTGCCTAACATGGTTCACTGATGAGAATAAATAGTAATATGCACACTAAAATAGGGAATTTGGTAAAATATTTGCACCCTTAAAAAGCTTTGGAGGCTGCTGACATGAATTATGTGAATAAAACGTACTGGAGACTGCATTATAAAGTCAGTCAGTGATGGTGTTTATTCAGTAGTGGTTCTCAACATTTTTGACTCCAAGACTCCCCTTTGTCCACTACTATATTAGAAGGCCCAACATTCATAGTTTCTGTAAATCACATTTCAGGATTCTAGACGTTTTAAAGGGTTAGTTCACCCAAAAATGAAAATTCTGTCATTAATTACTCCCCCTCATGTCGTTCTACACCCTTAAGACTTTTGTTCATCTTCAGAACACAAATTAAGATATTTCTGATAAAATCCGATGGCTCAGTGAGGACTCCATAGACATAGACAAGATAATTAACACTTTCAGAAGCCCAGAAAGCTATACTAAAGATGTATTTAAAACAGTTCATGTGACTACAGTGGTTCAACCTTAAATGAGACCTATTATGCCCCATTTTACAAGATGTAAAATAAGTCTCTGATGTTCCCAGAGTGTGTATGTGAAGTTTTAGCTCAAAATACCCAACAGATAATTTTTTATAGCATCTTAAAATTGCCACTTTTTGTGGTTGACCAAAAACGTGCCGTTTTTGTGTGCCCTTTAAATGCAAATGAGCTCGGCATAAGAGGGCGGAGCTTCACGAGCTGATTCTCCGGTGACAGGACGCACTGTAATGTCAGAAATATATGCGAATATATGCTGCATGGAGATAAAACAGGTATAGTTTAGTTAAATACGGTTATAACTTATATTGTCTTCTTGTTTTTATCCACTATATTAGTACAAGCCTGTTGTACTGTCTGAATGATGGCCAAAACTTTACAGATGAGTTTTATGATGTTTATTGTACTGTTTTCACTCTAGAAAATCACTGTAAGAGCTTAATAAAACACAGTGCAAGTGTGCATTAAAATATTATCCATAAACTCTCTCTCTCCCTTGCATTATCATCAACATACACAGCGTAGTACACAGAAACACTCGTTACAACTAACAGTAAACAAATATATAAAGACCTTATGCCTTTTCGGGTGGTGCTTAATAAACTGGTAAACTTTATATCCGTAAATCAACTCCGATGAACTGTAATAAAGTGCTCTCACCTTCATTACAGCCATATCCAGTATCACTCTGGAGACTGTAAGCTGGATCACCAACAGTTTACTGATCTATCCTTGAGTAACAAATATTTAGCTCAACCTCTGTTTTGTATTGTCCCTTTGTTTTGACATTCGTTCACAAAGCAGTCCGGTGTGAAATGATTCGCACAGACATAAACAAATTTTGGTAGAGTTGAGGGAGCATTTTCTTGGAAAACAAAATTAATCCACCTCGTCTTCAGCGGCTCAGATTTCAGGAGTAAATGGAGAGAGCCATGTGGAATAATCCATCCAGCTACAGAACACCTAAAACCCTTGGGAGACATTCTCGTCAGTGCAGCAATGGTGGACTGTGTACAACTCGCTGTGAACTCACTCAGGACGGTTCTATGTTAAAACGGCAGTGTCTGTCAACATTCGTGGGCGGGGCCTGTGGCTAATGTGACGTCACACTGCCAGGGATCTGGAAATGACTTGTTCTGAGACACTGCTTATGACGTTATGAAGCGACGACAATACTTTTTGTGTGGCAAAAAAAAAAAAAATAACTTTATTCAACAATATCTAGTGATGGGCAATTTCAAAACACTGCTTCATGAAGCTTTGAAGCTTAATGAATCTTTTGTTTTGAATCAGTGGTTCGGAGCGTGTATCAAACTGCCAAAGTCACGTGAACCATTGAAATTTAAAGCGTTTAAGACGTAACGAAGCCTCGTTTACTGAAATCATGTGACTTTGACAGTTTGATAAACGCTCCGAACCACTGATTTGAAACAAAAGATTCATAAAGCTTCGAAGCTTCATGAAGCAGTGTTTTGAAATCGCCCATCACTAGATATTGTTGAATAAAGTCGTCATTTAGTTTTTTTGGTGCACAAAAAGTATTCTCGTCGCTTCATAACATTGAACCACTGTTGTCACATGGACTGTTTTAAATATGTCTTTAGTAACTTTCACTTTGAAAGTGTACATTGTCTTGCTGGCAATGCAGGCCTCACTGAGCCATCAGATTTCATCAAAAATATCTTAATTTGTGTTCCGAAGACGAACGAAGGTCTTACGGGTGTGGAACGACATGAGAGTGAGTAATTAGTGACAGAAATTTCATTTTTGGGTGAACTAACCCTTTAACAGCTGAATGTTTTTGAGGCTCCCACTGTTTTTTTTAAATGAATTTTCTAGCTATCATGATTTACTTGATAAGAATTAAGGATAATGTTTATTTAAAAATATTTTTTACTCAATTTCTGCCTGATAAAATATTTTAGAGCTTGGCATAACTACAAAAATGTATATTAATTAAAAAATTGTACATATTGAGATTTTACAGTAATGTCAGTCTATTTATTTAGTTAACTTTTTTTTTGCTGAAATTGTCAATGGACTCCCTAGCAAGCCCCTTGCTGACCTCAGTTTGAAAACCCTTGGAATAGGGCATTATATATACTCCTAAGAGTCATCTTACTGAACTTGAACATCAACACTTGATAAATGTGCATAAGCAGCAAAACCGTCCATAGAAAAGTCAATATGGGGCGTAATGCACTGCCATGGCAGTAGAAACTGCTGTTCTGGGCCGACTGGCTCACCACCACTGCTTGTGAGTCTAAAAATAGCTGTACTTTGATGATGCACTGGTGACTGCTGGGAAAATTCATGCCCCACTCCCCCTCTTTTGCTGCATCCCTCTTTCCCTCTCAATGGTGCAATTAGCTCTAATACACTGGGATCCGGTCCACAGAAGAGCAGGAGACTCCGGCCAATCACTCAGATCAATTGGCATGAATGAGCTTATCCTCATGCAGCGAGTGTGAAGGAAGGGGTACGGCAGCATGCGGCTGCATTACTGCAACGATATTTCTCTTGCATTTGCAGCGATGCAATGAGGGACGATAGAGAGGGAAAGATGCAATGCTGTCCTCTGAGATTCAACAAAAGGATTCTGTTCTACTTTTGTGCATACACACGCTCAACCACTGCTGTGAGAAACACCCCAATGCCCTGTGTTCACACTGATACAGACACCATCACACGCTGGCTGTGCCCAAGTTTCCAAAGTGCTAGACCAATCTCAGCAGCAGGACTTGTGTTTGGGTCTTTCTTCAGTCACAAGGGGGAACAGCTCTGTTAGTGCAAGGGGGCTTTGGCAGACCACTCCAGTTCTCCAGTTCAAAGACAGATTTGACCAGAGTACATGACATCAATGCTCCAGCAATTATAAACTACTAGACAATCTGAACAACATCATACTCTGCTTAGACCAGCATAGTCCTGGTTTGGTGCTCATCAAGCTAATGGACCAGCACTGTCATGCTATTTACTTGCAAGTAATGCTGGTCAATGTGAATGCTCTTTTTTTTTGGTAAAAGATGTTTGACCCAGGAAGTTTGCTGGTTAAGATAGCAAAAAAGCCTGGTGGGTACACCAACAAAGCAGCATCATATTCTGATGAAACATAAGCAATGCATAATCAGGTCACTTTTCCCAAGTAATGTAAAGAGTAAAGTAACGTAATACTTAAAATTTACACCATAAACTTACTAGATTTCAAATACATAATGTGTTACTTTTGTGAATATTTAATTTATTTACTCACTCATACAATTGAAAATCTTCCACTTAAACATCTTAAATTTAAAGGCATAGTTCACCCAAAAATGAAAATTCTGTCATCATTTATTCACCCTCATGTGGTTTCAAATCTGTATGGCTTTCTTCATTCTGCAAAAAACAAAATATTGTATTTTTAAAAACATTCCAAACACCATTGGATGTCACTGACTTTCATTGTATGTACAAAAAAACACAGAATAAATAAAGCCACACAGGTTTAAAATGACATGAGGTTAAGTAAATTTAAAGGGATAGTTCACCCAAAAATGAAAATTATCCCATGATTTACTCACCCCTCAGGTAGGGCTGTGAATCTTTTTGTAGACAGCGAATCGATTCGATTCATGATTCATAGGTGTTCGATTCGATTCAAGAACGATTTTTGCAAATTCAGAACGATTCGATTCGTGACGATTCACATTAAAATTCGATGCGATTCGATTAATTCGATTCGATTCTGCATTTTTATATGCATTCATTAGGGTTATTGAAATGCTTCCCCCAATGTGTCTTAGTCAGGGTGTAAATTACACAGCGGCCTTCAGGAGGTCAGAGAGTAAGGGCAAAAAAACAACCTTTTGTCATTGTTAATGTTAGTTCATGTTAGTTCTTAATGATGCTACATAACTTTATTTAAATAGCCTAAAAATTGGCATTTGTAGAAATTTACATAAGCCAAAATTTTAAAAGGCTTTTAAAGTATTGTTAGTTCATGTTAACTATAGTGCAGGACAGTGTTAATGGCTACACAACCTTATTAAATTGTTCCAGGCACATTAAACATAATGCTTACATGGAGAGACTACCTTAGAATATCATGCACTTTCCCAACTAATCCTAAATTAACTTTTCTTAACGGAATAGTTATAAAAGCCCTCTTTGTTCTCTTTATACGGAACATTTTCCTTATGGGGATTCTGAAAGAAAACGCGCCGGGTGTCTACTGTTGCTATAGTAACGAACGCAACTTTAATGCGCATCTGACTAATAGATAAACCGCACGCTCTTATTTCAGTGTTGTTAATGTTGTAGTTACTTCAGCAGTTTCCTTCGTGCATTCAATTTAACGACATTAGGTTCATAATTTTATTTATCATTCATTGGAACTTTGCTTATGCATTTAGACACTTAAATTAAATGTGTTTGCTCCGTCCATGCATTAAATGCGCGCCCTTGAATAAGCGGGGTTTTACGTCCACTGCTCAGGTAATGTCAATGGTATGACCCACTTCCGTAAAATTCCAGTATTTTATCTTACATAAAATAACGGTGACATTTCCACGAAATGAAAGCGTTTTATTTCAACAGTAGTGACCACGCAACTTGGCAGCTTTATCATTGGCACAAGCAGTTTGACTCAGGACTATTGCTGTCTCGATAGAGACTGTCATCTGCTCATGTGAACAGCAGTGGCCGTCCTGAGGAGAGCTCAAACGTGGGCTGCTCAAAAATGTGTCAATGAGAGCTACGGAAGAGCGCGAGCGCAATCCAGTGAAAGGCGGTAAAGAGTGCAGCGCGTACATGTGAAGGAGAGCTGTGAGCGCAAATTACGGCGCACAACGTCTCCATCAGTTCGCGCATGTAGTAATTTAATTTGTATGTATTTTAAAGCACTGAATCACTATAGAATCGCGATTATTCCGATTCTTAGCATTTTACATCGATTATCGGCTGAAATTAATGATTCACAATTCAAAAAACGTTTCAAGATCGATGCATATGCATCGTCAGGATTAGTAATCAATGCATCGAGAAAACGAGTGAATCGTTACACCCCTACCCTCAAGCCATCCTAGGTGTATGACTATCTTCTTTCAGACGAACACAATCAGAGATATATTTAAAAATATCCTTAGTCCTCCAAGGTTTATAATGGTTGTGAATGGGGGGGCCGCATTTTGAAGTAAAAAATAATGCATCCATCCATTAAAAAAAAAAGTAATCCATACGACTCCAGGGGTTTAATAAAGGCCTTCTGAAGCGAAGCAATGCGTTTGTGTAAGAAAGATATCCATATTTAAAACTTTATAAATTCATATAACTAGCTTCCAGCGGACGACCGTACACTCAATTCACAAGTCGATTTGCGGTGGAAGAGTATCCTTTGACGTGACGCACAACGTAATGACGAACATGGAGGCGCAGAGGATAGAGCAAAACAAATCACCGGTCACGGATTATAAGTCTAAAACGATGATTTTAAAGAGAAATGTTGGAGGATTTCGATATAAGAGTAGAGGAGCTTATATTTGTTGCACAGCCCTATTTGTTTGAACCGCGAGAGGCGTCTTAGCTTACAACACTCCTACATCCTGCGTAACACATTGTGTCAGAGGTGGTCCGCCAGAAGCTAGTTATTTGAATTTATAAAGTTTTAAATATGGATATTTTTCTTACACAAATGCATTGCTTCGCTTCAGAAGACCTTTATTAACCCACTGAAGTCGTATGGATTACTTTTTTATGGATGGATGCATTATTTCTGGCTTCAAAACACAGCCCCCCCATTCACAACCATTATAAACCTTGGAGGACTAAGGATATTTTTAAATATATCTCTGATTGTGTTCATCTGAAAGAAGATAGTCCTACACCTAGGATGGCTTGAGGGTAAATCATGGGATAATTTTCACATTTGGGTGAACTATCCCTTTAAGGTAAACAACCATTGCAATTTCAGAAAGACTAAAGTGTTCACATAACATTTAAATAATTTTTTAGTCAGACTGAAAATAATGAGCTAATTGTACTTACTGATGCACTGAGCTTGGCAAAGCTTCTTTCAGTGAACCATGAGATTTGTTTTAAAGACTTTAGTCAAATCCTGTTGTACTCATTATTTGTAGAAGACAAAATAACAGAGTTTGGGTGATGCCTCAGAGCAGTGGTGGATCTACTCTGTCCTTGAGCCCACAGGTACAACTGGCAAAAACCTTGCCATTGTCATGACAATCAGTGTGCGCTTTTCACAGTATAGCCTGTATGTGATGTAAAATGGTTAGGGGATAAACACTTTTATGTAAAACAAACAAACAAAAAAACATCTATAAGCCAAGCAAAGCACTTCTACTAAGTTCACTAACTTTACTTCTAAGTTAGCTGTCAGGGATAAAAAGTTACACAAAACTAAATAATGTAACTTTTAGTAGGAGCAATGTAATATTGTCATGCATTAGTTTTACAAGTAACTTCCCACAACGCTAGTCATCAGCCCATACGCCAAAGAGAGACACACTCAGGGCAAAAGAGGGAGAAACAGATGGAAAGAAGAAAAGAGGAAAGAGTTTTGGGAGGTGAGAGAGAAAGGACAGAGCTGAAGTAGGCCAGAGCGCAAGGGAGACCGTCTGTCCCAGATCAGTCCTTTATCGCGAGCAGAATGAGAGAGGGAGGAAAAACGTGAGCGGAAGTGCGTAAAACGACTGGGCTAAATCCTGAAAGCTTGAACTATCCCCCCCAAGAGCCTATACAGCAAATATTAGCGGAGGGAGAGATTTCACACTCTTCAACTGATGGGCAAACACACTGAGAGGGAGTAGAGGACGAAAGGGCAAGAAAAACTCACTCACTGTACAGGAGGCCGAGAAGTAAAGTGCACAAAGAGAGGACAAAGAGGAGGAGGAGTGGTCAGGAAAAGCGAAAAACACAGGATGGATTGGAGAACAAATATAACCTGACATTAGTTGAGTAAAATGAATAGGAATGGAACAGTGAACACCATATCAAGTCTCCACACTGGCTTAATTTAAACTGATCCACCTGGTATCGATTCAAGCTGGCCAGGTAGCGCCCACTGCCTAGACTCATCAGCTTAGACAGGCAAACGTGTCTTTAGAAAACACTAAGAGATGTTTGACATGTTTTTATCTACTCATTTTATAGGACAGCGTGAGAACATCAGACTACATTCATCACAATTGTCCTGTGTTGTAGTCATCAGGCTGTCCACACCTTCAGTAGATTTTGTGTGAGTGTGTTATCATTTATCTAAGCCTGTTAAAATGTTTGAGCAGTTACTATGTTAAGATGAGAAAATTTCTCATCCACGGTTACAAGTGTGAGGCAGGAGATCTTTTTGCTAAGCATAATGAGAGAGAAGTGTTTGAACTACAAAGGGAGCGGTAGTACTCTCACTACCAGCACGTCTCCAAATGAAGACACGGAAGAGGCAATACACACAAATATGAAGAAAATGGAAAGAAATACTTTTACCCTATGCACTAGGGATGGATCAGGAGGGCCGACTGTTCTTGCGATGGTACTCTCACATACCAGCAGTACTAGTCGCTTTTTTATTCAGGAAGAATTCATTTAATGATCAAAAGTGACAGTAAAGACTTTTACAATGTTACAAATAATTTCTATTTTAAAGTCGGCATGAAATGGAAGTTCAAGATCGTCTTTTCTTCGCTATTGTGACGTGTATCTCTGTGAAAGCTTCTCGAATAAGAAAAAAACATAAGGCAGCATTTGATTTTGTTGGAAATTGATTGGATTGCTATTGCTGTGATCTCAAATGAGTGCCAGCTTGATCCACTTTCACACCAGTAAACACGTCATCAGAGAAGAAAAGACATGTCGCTGCGAGAGGGAGTTATTTTGATTAAAGATTATGAGGGCACATGAAATTAAAAAAAAAAATGATGTGCATGGATAAATCATTTATAATAAATACTGCAATATTCCATTAAAAAGAGAGAATGGTCAATTTTGATTCAATGGTGACTTTAAATAAATGCTGTTCTTTTGAACTCTATTCATCAAAGAATCCTGAAAAATAAGTATCACAGCTCCCGCCAAAATATTAAGAAGCAAATCATTATATTAGTATGATTTCTGAAGGATCATGTGACACCGAAGACTGGAGTAATGATGCTGAAAATCAGTTATTTTAAAACAATCGTATTTTACAATATTACAATTATTACTGTATTGTTGATCAAATAAGACAGGTTTGGTGAGCATAAGAGTTTTCTTTCAAAAATATTTTTTAGAAAAATATATGTGTATATATATATTTTTTGCACATCCCTACTCTGGACACGTTGTTGTGTATGCATGAGATGGAGAGGCCAATGCAGATGAGGGGAGAGGATGGCTTTTCCAGAGCATTGAGCAGAAGGGTGTCAGTGCCGTTCTAGTTTCCCAATTTATCAATGGCCCGTTCAATGTGGCTAATTTTAACTCCCTTTGTGTGCCTTTGTCTGATTATCTACTCTGTCATCCTATCTCATATCCCCTGAAGCAAACACACTCACACTACACCGGAGAGACTCTGTGTGTATGTGTGTGTTTAGGGAAGACAGAGAGAGTGAGTGTGGGAAATGAGAGCGTGTGACAGTTGTGACAGCGTGTGACTGAGGAAGAGATGTTTTATTACAAGCAATGTTGGCAACACCATGCTGCCCCACTATCTGTGCCAGGAAAACATATTTGAGATTTGCAAATAAATATATATATATATATATATATATATGATATTACGCATCAATTTAACAATATTTTGTGATTTATTATATTTGTGAGGAAATAAACTCCTTTTCAGTCTTTACAACTCATACCTTTCCCTCCATTTTCTCCACTGCAAAAAAAAAAAAAAAAAAATCGTTTTCTTAATCAGTTTTTTTTTTTTAATATCTTACCAAATTAAGTCCTTTAAAACATAGTCTAAAAAACAAGTCATTAGTTTTAAGAATATTTTATTATTTTCCTGGAAAAAAAGACTAAAGACAGATTTTTTGTGATTTTTTCAAATATTGCGTTTATACTCGGCGTTTATACTCTGCCATACATGGTCTTCATTTTTATCAGGTGATAGAGCTAATTAAACACAGAGCTTCTTTTCTCTTTGGCTTCATTACATATTATTTTTCCCTCCCCCATGTTTTCTCTCTCTCTCAATAACTGGCTAGAAATACAAATATCATGTAATTACAGGTGACCGCAGCGAAGACCTGCAACAATTTCCCTCTTCTGCATGCAGACAATGTATCAGAGGAGGATACAAGAAATAAAGGCTTCTAATAATAGATTCAGCAGATAATGGCAGGGGACAGTCCCAAACCAAATCCACACGCACACCCTGTGTAACAGCACACACTGACACACTGCCGCTGCCTCAAGTTCGCTTCACATCTGTGTAGAGGGTAGAATGTTTTCTTGTCCATTCACTTGTGTGCCACTTCTAGCCTGAGAGATGAGGAGTTTGCTATCTACTTGAGGGGCATTCAGTGGGTTGTCTGAGCACCAGTGTGCGTCTGTGGGCGGAGAACAATCTGTAGCGAAAACTGTGATTATGGAAATCGCCTGAAAACTGCCTGAAAACTACTTATATTCACAACTTTTTTATATTAAATATTAATCTGGGATAAATGGCATAACCCAAATAAACATGGTCCAAAAAAAAAAAAAAAGAAGTTCACTCAAAATCTCACATTGTTCCAAACCGGTATGACTTTCTTGCTTCTGTGGAACACAAAAGGAGAATTTTTAAAGACTGTTTTCCATGTTCATTTACATTTCATTCCATGCATTTACATTTAATGTATATTGAAGCTTTTAAGCTTCAAAAATGTTTCAAAAGCATCATAAAAGTGGTCCATATGACTCAGGTGCAATATTCTCCATCATCTGAAGTTACCAACATGTTCTCCAACCAATACGCCTATATAGGTCGTTTGTCACTTCCCTGAAATACGACCCATAGGAGCGTTTACACATTTTAATGCATTGTACCCTTTTATCTGCGTCATATTTCGGGTTTCGCGTAGCTCAATTGGCAGAGCATTGCAATATATAACAATATGCAATCATGTGATCATGCAATCGTTTGTTCGATCCCAGGGAACACATGTGCTCATAGTGTATATGCACTATAAATCACTAAGGGTAGGTTTAGGGGTGGGGTAAGTGTAGTCGTTAATAAAAAAATGAGTTTTGCTAAATGGAAATAGGACAAATGGTGTAAAAAGTCCACACATTGCATTTAAATGAACACGCATTTTGATTGGTAAAGACGGTCATTTCATGACGACAGACATAAAACGACACTGTCATTATTTTTACGCCAGCTAGAGTGCGCATGACTTTAAAAGGTAAATATAGGTCGTAATAACGTGCTTGAAAAACAACCTATAGGGTCGCTTTTTTTGGAGGACAGTCTGGAAGTTACGCAATAGCTCTTTGTGATGAAAACACAGAAATTTAAACTGTTATTCACTGAAAATTTTCTCTAGCTCTCCTCGCCGTGCTTGTGGATTCATGAACAAATTGAGTCAGATCAGTCTTAATGAATCGTTGATGTGCATCACAAAAACCTGGCTGAATGTGAATAAAGTGAATAATGTTCTAAATTTTGGTGTGTTTTAATTGTATAGCTTTATAAGACTTGGGTTACTGCACTAGTCGTGTGGACCACATTATTGATACTCTTATAGGGCTTTTCTTGAGCTACAAGTTCAGTGTAACTGCATGTAAAAGAGTGGCTGGCGTAATATTCAAAATTCTACCTTTTATGCTCCACAGAATGAAGGAAGTCATAAAAAATTTGAAACGACATGAGTGAATAATTGATGATAGAAATTTTGGTAATAATTTACTTAAAGCCTTTATATATAATGCATTATAAAAGTATTTCAAACGCATTAATTATGCTTTCCAATGCACCATATAATGCGTTGCATGCTCTCATATAATTATAACCACCGTTATAATATATTATAATACTTATGTTACAGAAAGTTTAGAAAGTTTTATGCATTAAAAACAACCAATTTCAGATGTAACCAGGAATCTCCAAATATTATAATGCATTTTAACTTTGGTTACAATTATTTATGAAAAAATATAATGCATCATAACATACATTATGAATACCTTTACAATACATTATACATAAAGGCTTTAAGGAAAGTGTTACCGAAATTCCATTTTGGGTGAACTATCCCCTTGACAGCAAGTGCTGCATGCATTGCATATGCTTAGGAGAAAGAACAACAAAACGCAGTGAACAGAAAAGAAAACTAATGTGGCATTTAAGAGCAGCAATCGCATGAGAGAGCTGCCACGCTTGCAGATCAGTCCGTTAGCACTGTTGGGTGAGTAAGTCTGCATGCATGCCAATGTATGTGGGTGGGTGTGTTTCAGGGAGTGACAGGATACTGCATATCAGTCTTTTCTCTTTAAAATACAGAGGAGACCAAACATATTACACTCTGCACAAGGAACTGATTTATATTCACTTGTCATTTTATCATTATGATGATCTCTTTCTGTGCCAAGCTCGTTCTCTCACGCCAACACACATTTATATATAAATACACAGAAAAACTTACTACCTGCTGATGCATTATTCACCTATTCGTTCTGTGCTTCATGCATCTCCTGTTTTAATCGAACCTCAGCATGTCTCTTTAATGTAGAATTACATTCTCCTTTATGAAAAGACATGCAGCTGCAGCCAAAATACAGATAATGAGCAACACCAACTCAAGTCTGATCTCCTCACACCATTCACTCCCTACAGCAGATACAGCACATGCACAAGTCGCCTCTGTTTCCCAATAGCTCATATTTCCAGATCTGAATGGTTCAACTTTGAATGGCAAACCGCCAGCATCTACTCTTAAAACCCTCTTCAGGATCCATTCATCTCTCATCCTCTGCACAGTCTCCCGTTCCATGCATCACCCCGACACAGGCGTGAAGAGAAATAAGCCCCACTTACTGTCTTACTGTGGTTGCCTGTATGTGTAGATCCCTCCTTTGTAAATGGAGAGAATGACAGCAGTTACAAACGAAGGGGAAAATCCAGCAGCTGGTAAAAAAAAAAGGGGGGAAATACAACAACGACAAAAAGAGAAGGAGAGGAGATAGAGAAGGCAGATAAAACAAAGAAAGAAAGAAAAATGAAATGGAGGAAAATAAATCACCGTGGCAACAATTAGGCCTTTGGAAATTACATTTTAGAGCGTGTCCTGCGAGCCGGTGAGCGCTGGGAGCCAATGCATATCCTCAGCGGGCAGACACCGTTCCAGTGGCCGTGCAATAGTAACACTTCTATTTCCTCGGTTCTGACAATCGATCTCTCTCTCTCTCCCTCCTCCCTCCTTTTCTCCCTGCCACGTTCAAATAGCCCCAATCGCTCGTTCTCTTTCAGCTGGTTGGTTGGCTTCATTCCTCTCTCATCCTCTTGTTTCCCTCCCTCCATACCTGCTCTCTCTCTCTCTCTCACACACAATCTCTTTTGCCCCTCCCCCTCTCCTCCACCGTCTTCTCCATCAGAACCCAGATACAAGGCAGACCCCTCCTTCCCACATTCCTTCTCTCCAGCTTTCTTTGATGTTGTGAGGAGTTGTAGACGAGGACAAGGAGGAGATGTCTTTCACAGACTATGGCGGTTGCTGAGAATGAAATAAAAGATGGGGAGAGATGAAATAAAAATACATCAGGCTACACATTCTGCACAAAGCAATAATGTGAATTTATTACATGGAAGACAAAAGGAGTTGCAGCATGGGGCGAAAACGACTGAGGAAGACGCAGTATAGCGACTTTATGAGCGAACACACCTTTTTATGCAGTCCGGAGAAGCAACGCCGGGTCTGCGGCAAAGGCCAACATAAATTGAGAACTGACGATACATCTGGAAGGAAGGGAGGGGAAGGAAGGAAGGAAGGAAGAGAGGGAGGAAGGAAGGAAGGAAGGAAGAGAGGGAGGGAGGAAGAGAGGAAGGGGAGGGAGGGAGGAAGAAAGAGAGGAAGGAAGAGAGGGAGGAAGAAAGGGTGGAAGAAAGAGAGGGAGGGAGGGAGGGAGGAAAGAAGGAAGGAAGGAAGGAAGACAGACTATAGATTAATTATAGATGGGATAAAGAGGTTCAGTGAGTGCTTACTACAACTTTATTCAACAATATCTAGTGATGGGTGATTTCAAAACACTTTACGAAGCTTTACGAAGCTTTTGTTTCGAATCAGTGGCTCGGCGCGTGTATCAAACTGCCCCCCAGTGGTGAACCATTGAAATTTCGAAACAATTATGATGTAACGAAGCCTCGTTTACTGAAATCACGTGACTTTGGCAGTTTGATACACGCTCTGAACCACTGATTCAAAACAAAAGATTCGTAAAGCTTCGAAGCTTGAAGCAGTGTTTTGAAAATCGCCCATCACTATATATTGTTGAATAAAGTCGTTGACATGAGGGTAAGTAATTAATGACAGAATTTTCATTTTTGGGTGAACTAACCCTTTAATAAAGAGAAAATATATTCAAGATCACAAAGTACTCTAATAAATAAATACATAAATAAATAAACATATTGTTTCAGATAGTTTAAAAATTGGATTTTAATAAGAATCCTTTTATAGAGGGGCTACTTCTTGAAAAACGTGCTGGTGTCTTAAAATAAGGTTTTAAAATCCTCACAGACAGAGGGATCAGGGTAGGGGGAAAAAAATCCATAATTTCTTTGAACTGAAATTCAGTAAATTCCACTTCATGCCATTCCAATTCAGCTTCCTGTAGGCCGAATCTATTTCAATTTAAATTCAAATTCCAACTCATCAAACAAATGGGAGGCAATTCTTCAATTCTAAGTTGTGCTAAACCCTGCTGTCAATGCCACATGTAAAAGGGTCACATATTTGTGTGACTGGCTGGCTTTATATTCAGCTCGGTTAAATGAGCATGGCGTTTGTGTTGTCACATATGTGAAAGTATGTGCTTATATGTGCATGAGAGATCCGATTTATAGCACATAAGATGATCATGTCACTGCATCGCATGCATGACTGAAAATCAATGTGTGACACAAGACAGACTATAAAGTTTGACATGGACTGTATATCAGCAATTTAACAAACTGGTGATGATACACAACAAATCAAACCTCAACAATACTCTTAGCTTGTGGTCCAGCAGTGCAGTAGTGAACACATGACAGTCATTTCTGCACCTTTACCCTGCTATTGTCACAATAAAAATCTTTCTCCACTGCAAAGGTTTGTCTTTACGACTCCATCACTTCCTTTCATGCTTCCTGCTACTTGGGCAAATATTTCTCAGGAATTCCCTTTATGGTTCTTCCTTCAACATTAAATCAATCGTGCTTTTAACTTCCATCTACAAATTCCTTGCTCCATTTTCATCCACTGTCGTTATCAAGCTTTTATCACTCCTACCATTTACTTTGCTTTATAGCACTAGGTGCTTTGTCTCTGAAACTCCTCCATACATCTTTCCTTACTCATCCATTATCTCTCTACTAGCAGATTCTTTCAACCCATCTTGCTCTTCGAGACTGATTCATAGCACTTCCTTGTCTCCCTTTTTGTTTCATCACAATTGTTTCTCAGAATTAAGTAGCTGTTTTACACCAGTAGCTCTGATGTGGCTGTCTGACTGCATCTTAGTCCATAACATCCAAGCTCTTGAACTTCACCCCCAAACCACATTCAAAAAGACTTTGGTTGATACAATTGTGTTGTATACAGTGCTGCTTGAAAGTTTGTGAACCACTTGCAGAATCTGTGAAAATGTGAATAATTTTAACAAAATAAGAGGGATCATACAATATGCATGTTATTTTTTATTTAGTATTGTCCTGAGTAAGATATTTTACTTCTTACATATGGTCCACAAGACAAAAAAATAGCTGAATTTATAAAAACGACCCGTTCAAAAGTTTGTGAACCCTTGATCCTTAATACTGTGTGTGGTTACCTCGATGATCTACAACTTTTTTACTTGTTTTGTGATGTTTGTTCATGAGTCCCTTGTTTGTCCTGAGCAGTTAAACTGCTAAACATTCTTCAGAAAAATCCTCCAGGTCCCAAAAATTCTTCAGTTTTCCAGCATCTTTTGCGTATTTGAACCATTTCCAGCAGTGACTGTATGATTTTGAGATCCATCTTTTCACAATGAGGACAACTGAGGGACTCAAACAAGTTAAACTGCACAGAACAAACAAGCGACTTATGAACAACCATCACAAAACATAAAAACAGTCATGGATCATCCAGGTAAGCACACACAGTATTAAGAATCAAGGGTTCACAAACATTTGAATGGGGTCATATTTATAAATTCAGCTATTTTTTTGTTTTGTGGACTTTATGTAAACATCGTTTATGTAAAATATCTTATTCAGGACAATACTAAATAAAAAATAACATGCATTTTGTATGATCCCTCTTATTTTGTTAAAATTATTCACATTTTCACAGATTCTGCAAGTGGTTAACCAACTTTCAAGCAGCACTGTATATACTTATGTATTATATCAACACTAACGGCCTTTGATAATACACACGCAAACACACTGAGAAGAGAGTTTACAAACAACGTCATAGAGCATGTATAGTTCAACATACAATTTTGTGCTAAATTAGCATTGAAAGAGCAGAATTCATCATTCACTTCTGGATGGATTTCATTCTCTTCAGACACTAATACTGGCAGTCTGTCTGCTTCACCACTTTCACATTTAAATGGGTGAAAGCGCTTCCTCCTGTCTACTGTCCTAATCTATTATCCATCCATTTCCACCCTCTACAGATATGACAAGCTTTCAGGCTGCCCTGGGTCCCGGTAAATAGCGTCATATGCACGGCTCTCTAAGTGAGGTCACTTCATGTAGAAAGAGATAATGTTACACTTTTAGGATGTACATTCACTCTTCAAAGTTAGAAACATCACATAATATTTTGGAGAGGGTGTTCAAACTGAACGTTCTAGTAACAGAACGAGCATAAAAGAGGGATGGAGAGATATGGTTGGAGTTACCATGAGGAAAGGTTCATTTTGCCATTCTAAACAAAATGTTTAGTAACATTACGTTTTAAGGAAGGAGGCATCCCATCTTTTCCACATTACATCACTGATGGTAAGATCCAGAATTTTGCATGATTTGTAAGCATTTAATGTAGCAGTTCTCTTACATGACATGCAGGAATCCAAATACAGGACACCTGAGAGCTGCTCTAAGTATATGCTTTTCATACGTGAACCACTGACTGCACACTCCTATTCAACTTGACAAATGAGCATTGAAACAATCATAAATTAAAAGCGCATGAACTTTGCTCTGGTCCTTCATGTGCAAACCCACTGAGCCATGCAAGTTCAATTTGCCATTCTAAACTCAATGTTTATTAACATTACGTGTACATGAAAGTGGGAGGGAGGGAGGACGGCTCGGTGTAGGAAAGGATTACTGAATAATTCAAAAAGAGAACAAGCACAGATGAATCAAGCAGGCTAATGCCTGTCTCACACACAAGCTCTATAAAATGGAGGATGCTACTGTATATCTCTTTTGTTGCACAAATCTGTCTGATATATTTACCAGTGAGCAAGGCAGTGTCTTCAAAAGAAGCAAAACCTTGGGTCACTAGATCTGAATCAATAGCATGAATTGCATGTTGAATTCTCTCGTCACCTACTTTATTACAACTGAAGACTGTGAGGTTTATAAATTATTAAGTCTGCACCAAGGAATTCATGGTGTATGTAAGGTTTTTGGATCCTACGTTTTTTTTCCGCAGTGCCTCAAAGGTTTAGCCTTTCACCGCCTCACTTTCTATCCACTGCCTTGCTGCCTGTGTCCTCGTTATGAAAAAAGCTGTTCCACTTGGCTTCAGAGTTAACCCTCTGCTGACTGTTGAGAAAAGAGAAAATGGGTCATGAGTGGGGAAAGGGGATGAATGGGCAGCAAGAAGCAGAAAGAAAGTGGACATAAAGTCAAAAAAGAACTGGGGGATGAGGAAGAATCAAATGCACTGTATATATCTATATATATCTATATATATATATATATATATATATATATATATATATATAAAGCAGCAGGGGAAAAATATGGCTTTTTTAAAAAAAGGCAAAAGGTAAGAGGCAAAGGTAAATACTAAACAGTTTGGACGATAGAAAGATATCAGAATGACAGTTGATCATAAAAAGTCAATAAAGTCTTTGCAGCATTTCAGCCAAATCAGACACTGTAAAGAAAACCTGTAAGACCTACAACCTTCAAGAAATATACTGGTAGTGCCCTTTCAGAATGTTTAGGAAGCTTAGCCGGCTTCATTGGTGGGGTTGAAAAAAGGAAAGACATTTTATAGATTCTTCAGTCATATTAATCTCCTGATATTACTATACAAGGCCAAATTGTTCTGTTCAAGAGAAATGTTCTTTCCAAGGAATGAGATTATATATAAAACACCCAGGTGAAAAAAAAAAGTACACTTCCATAGTGTACTTAAAGTGCTCTAAACATTTATGATTATTATCAATGTTGAAAACAGTTTTGTACTTTTCTTTTTTTTTCAGGATTCTTTGATGAATAGAAAGAACAGCATTTCTCTGAAATGCAAAGCTTTTGTAACATTATACACTACCGTTCAAAAGTTTGGGGTCAGTAAGAATTTTTATTTTTATTTTTTTGAAAATAAATTAAAGAAATTAATACTTTTATTCAGCAAGGATGCATTAAATCAATCAAAAGTGACAGTAAAGACATTTATAATGTTACAAAAGATTATATTTCAAATAAACGCTGTTCTTTTGAACTTTCTATTCATCAAAGAATCATGAAAAAAAAAATATTGTACACAAATATTTTGTACAATTGTACACAATAAATGTTTCTTGAGCAGCAGATCATCATATTAGAATGATTTCTGAAGGATCATGTGACACTGAAGACTGGAGTAATGATGCTGAAAATTCAGCTTTGATCACAAGAATAAATTACATTTTAAATATTTTCAAATAGAAAACAGTTATTTTAAATTGTAATAATATTTCACAATATTACTGTTTTTATTGTATTCTTAATTAAATAAATGCAGCCTTGGTGAGCAGACGAAACTTCTTTTAAAAACATTAAAAATCTTAGAATCATGTCCAAACTTTTGACTGGTAGTGTATATACCAAGTGTACTTTTTTTTTTTAAGTGTACTTTTTTCCCCCACCTGGGTATGATATATGGATAGATAGACAGACAGAGAGAAACCAGAAACTAAATGTCAAGGTGTAAATTTCAATATGCTAAAATACCAAGAGTAGTTTCTTTTAAAATCATTTCATTTTAATTGCATTACTTTCATTTTTTTTTACAATTATACAGTGGAACATTACAATTTAAAATTTATCTCAAATGTCCTAAGTAACAAACAGGATGGCCATACAAGACATACCGGAAAAAAGACATCTGAATTGTAGATATTAAAAAACAGTAAAATACATTAAATTCAGTACAATCAAAAAATTAAGTTATATTGAAGCACCATGTTAAGAACATATTAAAATAAATATAATGAATACACTGGCTTTTTATAGACCAAGGCAAGGCTTAACACAACTATGTCAAAAACATGTAGGACAGCCCAGGGCTCTCATGTCTGCAACTGTTAAAGCTGAGAAGAAGCCAACAAATGCTTCCATCTCTGACATGGACTGGGTAGGGAAAAATAATAATAAAAAAATAATAATATAAGTTCAGAGGTGATGTGAGGTTTGGGGTCTTGGTGACCTACAGGGCTACAGTACATTATCGTAACAATATTCTATCAAGTGTTAAGCGAGTCTGATTAAAGATCAGCTCCAAAGGACACTAAACATCTCTCTAGAGTAATACAAGTGGTAACTATTAAATTATGCATTTGCCCAATGTACCAAAGCAATACCCAATATGATACAAAAACCCATGAAGCTGGTATAGACAAATGTTTGGAGTAAAAAAAAAAAAAAAAAAGCATCAAATGGCAAAACACATTTGTGCTTGCAAAGTGTGTGTGATTTGTGTGGAAAAGATGGGATGCTATTCAAATACATTTATCTGAATAGCATCCCATCTTTTCCACTTTACGTCATTACATCCCAGATGGCAAGATCCAGAAATTTGTGTGATTTGTAAGCATTTAATGTAGCAGCTACTACAGTTCTCTTATGTGACATGTAGGAATCCAAATACAGGACACCTGAGAGCTGCTCTAAATATATGTCATTATGTGCACCATTGACTGCACACTCCTGTTCAACTTGACAAATCAAAAGCACATGAACTTTGCTCTGGTCCTTCATGTGCAAACCCACTGAACCATGCTAGTTGACATACACGCTTATTTTTTTTCCTCACATTTGATCGGACACATGTTCTTTTAACAACAGCAATCTAGATTGCTAACTCTGAACAGAAAAGGCTAGGAGGAAATAGAGAGAGTTTCCACATGGTGGAGAACCACATCCCCATCATGTGGCAAGTCTTATGTACTACAGGATCAACAGAATATCCATTTTCCTTTGTATTTTAACTTACAGGAACCACTAGCATGAAAATATTATATTCTATAATAATGTACTAAACAAACTCATTAAATGTAGCATACAAATAACTAAGCAAGTGTGCTAATAAAAATAAGTCTTTAAATATTTCAAGAAAGTTCTGATGCTAAGAACAGGACAATTTCCATAAATCCATATAAGTTTAATGAAAACAAAAAGAACACCTTATTACAATGAAGTTTCAAATAAATAACTTCTTAGCATATCAACAACAAAAGGACGTTATTAATCAGTATATTGTAGGTCCAGATCCACTGTACCGTCAGTCACCACAAGCCTCAGTCTCTTAGGCTTGCGATCCGTTATGGTGGTGCTTTGCGAGTGGGAGGTGGAGAAGTGTAGAGAATTATATGGGTGAGTTCCAGGCTGCCCCTGATGCTGTTGAACCTTTCCACTTTGGCCTCCGTGGACTTTAGACCTACTCACAGAGGGGGAAGGTGTGAAGTTTGAGGGACCACATGCTTCTACAACCAGCCTTCCTTGTGTTCCTGAAGGCTCCATAAGACAATGATAAGTGTAATTTGCAGGTCCTGAACCAGTGCAATTTAAGCTTTCACCATCGCCACTGTACCCCAGAGTCACAGAATGATCTCCGGTAAAGTTCACCACGTAAGACTGGTGAGGAGGCTGACTGTGTTCAAAGGTGGTTGACTGAGTTTTAATCAATGGGACCTCATCGATTGAGGTTTCTCTGCGTCCCAGATGAGGACTGCTGTGCTGCGACAAAGGAGGTGAAAGGGAGGAGCTGAAGTTGAAATCAGAAGAATCACAGTGAGAAACGTTTGGACACATCTGGTTCTTATTGGGCTGAACAGAAGACACTCCAGAAAGTTGAGTGTTTTGAGTGGGAGCCACAACAGCATGGGGTTTCTCCAATTTTGAGAGTTTGCTTTGTGTTGTACTGTAACATTGAGAACTTTGAGATGAGGAAAATAAATATGTGGAGGGCAGGGATGGATCTTTATCATTTCTTGAGATCTGAGGTTTCATACCTGCAATGTTCTTGAAAGCATTTGTTGTAGTTTTGCTAGAGCTAACGAAATAGACAGGGTGAATGTGATCACCTTGCTGACCGGGATTTGCAGGGTACTGTTTGGAAAGGATGTTCTTTGGGCTTTTTTGCAGATTTTCAGTAAATCTTGAGAAACCAGCATTAGGACATCTAGCTGAAGAATCTTTTCCACTGTGAGAACTTGATGGTCCCGGACAAGTAAAGATGCTTTCCAGGTTGTTGTGAGATTTTGAGCTGCCTGCAGCCATGGAAATTTGACAAGCATTTTGGCCTACCTCTGATTTTGAGACATTCTTGGGGTTTGAAAAAAAAGGAAGCTTCTTGTCATTGCTACGAAAATGTGCATTACCGGAGTTGAACGCACCTGAATACTCGCCAAGTGAGGTTGATTTATTTCCTACGTGAAGGGAATGGAAGGGTGTAACAAGGTTACTCTGAGGTCCAGCACCATGTAGGCTTTGCATTGACTGGTTTGAAATGACAGATTCGGATTTAGCATTTGAGCTATGCAAGTTGAGAGGTCCATGAGTTTTGCCTTTAGCATCAATTTTAGCAAGGCCTGATTGAGAGGACTTTGTGTTAACAATGGAATCAAGAAAGTTCAACTTTTGACTTAACTTATCCTGAGGATGCAAGCGCGCAGTTGAGTGTACAGGCTGTTTAGCACTTGCAGATGCATTGTTAAACATGGTCAGGTCTTTGGGGAGAAACTGTGTTGCTGAGTCTTCCTGCACCTGGAGATCTATGGGACTTTTTGACAACTCACCATCAGACAAGTACAGATCTTTCTCAGGGTCTTGAAGAGGAGCAGAACTTGTGGCTGTATTACATAACTTATCTTTGAAGAGCAATTGAGGCGCACCAATAGATGAGGATGTGTCAGATTGAGCAAAGACAAGATCAGGGAAGCTTAAATCTTCACCGCTACTAAAGTTACTCACTGGGCTTGGGGATCCTAGGTAAGGGGTCTCTGGATTCCATCCATCAGTGGGACTTTGGGAGAAGGGGCTGCTGAAGGATCCCGTGTTATGTGGTTCACCAGGACAGTAATCTATCAGAGAGCTTGCCAAGCTGTTTTGTGCAGGCATCTGATCGTAGC
This sequence comes from Hypophthalmichthys nobilis, assembly GCA_037950665.1. Taxonomy (NCBI): domain Eukaryota; kingdom Metazoa; phylum Chordata; class Actinopteri; order Cypriniformes; family Xenocyprididae; genus Hypophthalmichthys; species Hypophthalmichthys nobilis. The sequence continues at coordinate 25,367,917 of CM075475.1, read as the reverse complement.
TTTCAAGATTTAAACATGGAAAGTCAAGCACATCCTCTGAATAGTTACTAAAGCTGCACTCCGTGGTGAAGGGAGAGATCGGAGGAGACTGGTTCTGAGAGGAGGTTACACTGGTGTTAGTAGGAACACTTTTCTCGGATACCTGTGACTGGCTCAGAGCCTGGAGTTTTGACAGACTTTTATTAATCTGAAACAAATTGTGACTCAAGCAAATGTCATTCCTTCCTTTATTCTCAGTCCTACTAACTCCAGTCTTAAGAGTATTGGAATTGTCTGACACATGCTCTCTTATATCCTCTTTTGCTTCAATGCTCCTACTGACATTACTAACTCCTGTCAGCCCATCATAACAGGGAGAGTAAAGTGATAAAGGTGAAAGGGATAATGGTAGAGGTGAAGTCTCAAAACTCACTGGATCTTTGAAGGTCTCAGTCCCCTTGGTACAACTACGCACTGCCATTATTTGCTGGCACGGAGAAGGGTTTTCCTCTTTAACTTTGCTGAGAGGCATCTGTTCCAGTATTGCTGCTGTAGAAGAGACAGATGTTAACTTCTTTGGCTCCCTGTACACAGTATTAATGCTCCCATCTTCATTTTGAACTTCTTTCCACTCAACCTCCCACTTGCCTTCAGCTCTCCTGCACAATCTAATCAGAGGTAACGGTTTAATGTCATCAATGTCCGCTTCAATTTTTGGACCAGATGAGTTTTGTTTGAGTTGTGCATTGGTAACCTCGGTACTGTCTTGAATAATTTCTTTTGGTGTGCGTTTGCCGTTTTTTTTGTTGATGCAAACTTTTGATTCTTTTTTTTTCTTAGTTGCACATTCTTTTCTGCAATGCTCTAACACGTCTTGGACTGCTTTGGTGGCTTTCTCCAAACCTATGCCTTTATCAGCCTCCCCATGACCCCGAATCCTCTCCATTTCTGCATTTAAAATTGAGACAGAATCCAAAATGGCCCTAAAAGGGTCACCTAAAGCCAAACATTGTGTTGGGCTTGATTTGTCCACAACACTTTCTGCTTCATCCGTACTCTCCATTTCCCACTCCTTTCCCCTTTTCCTCTTAAGGCGGATTCTGACATTTAGCCTCTGGTCTTCTTCTGTCTTATCCAAATCATTTGAGGTAGACAACTCATCTCTGATGGCATCTTCTATATTATCCATAATCTCACAGTCCCCTGGTCCTTTAGTTCTTCCTTCTACTCCTTCCTCACTTTTCGCTTGGTTCTCCTCTCTCAAGTTGCATTTAACCATTTCTTCATTAATTTTGGATGTTTCACTCTTAAGGTCTTTGATTGTCCTCTCACAAACAGGTACATTACTTGTGCCATTCCTGTATTCAGAAACTCTGACACTATTTCTTACTGGTCCACGCCGAGCACTCTGAAGACCTTTACAGCATTGTTTCAACTTGGATGAGCCACGCTTTTTGGACCCAACACCAACATTGCCTTTAAGAGTTAAACTTGATTCTGTTAATGAACATTTCAACAATGTTGTCTCCACACTGCTTTCACTTGGCTTAGGTAACAGATTGTCCGAATTGAGTTCTGTGTCGTTATTGACATCTGTACATGGTTTTGCAGGTGCATTAACATCCTGTTCTGGGTCTGTATCAAGTGATTCTCGAAATGCTCGTTTCTTTAAGGGTATACTGCTCTGGGGACTATGATCCAGACAAACCATGGATGGAGGCTCTGAGGAAATCGAAGTGTTTTCTGACTGTCTCACTTTAGCATCTCGACGTACATATGGCTGATCAGCTGCAATGAGTCCCTGAATAGGGTGCTCATTTCTGTTAAGTGCATCATGCTTGTCCTTTGTCTCTTTGTCAGCAAGTGATAGTGTCTTCAGGTTATCAACTTCTCCGTTATCACTGTAACTACATGGAAGTTGGTGGTCATCAGCATCTTTATCTTGTTGATTAAACTTGTCACTCAAACTCTTTCTAATATCCGTCAGCAGTACCTTTGCCTCTTTAACAACAACAGTCCTGCTGCCAAAATGTGCCGTTAACACTTTCTTTTTCAAGTAATTTCCTTCTCCCTGCTTCTTGACTCTTTCTTTATCTTGCACCTCAGCTAAACCCTCAACATTTGTTTGTTTCTCATCCTTGTCTGCTCTTTTCCGTTTCTTTACAGAATCTTCTGATTTTTTGGGAATTGTGACCTCAACAGATGCAACAGTTACAACGTTATTATCTTCCTTACCTTCAATTTCACGCTCACTGCGGCTATCCTTACTGTACACATCCACGAGTTCTTTCACAACAGGATGCGTTTTGCCAATCTCTAAATCACAAGTTACTTTTAAGTACTTCTCTGCACTCTCCACATTTACTGGTGTGAAATACAACTCCTTTACCCCTTTCTTACCTTGTCTATTGCTTTCTTTGCTCCCATTTAACTTTGTGCTCTGCTGTACTGATGCTGCTGGTGGGGCTGTACCCTTGTCTTTTCTACTGTCTGCCTTCCTCTGACCTGTACTTTCGACTTCTGGTTTTCCTGGGATAGCCACCCTGACCAGACTTACTCTGAGGTAACGATCTGACCCTGAGAGGAAAGAGATGGAACTGTTAAGAGATGGTGAAGACAAGGAGGGCGTAACGCTTACAGCACTAGAAGAGACAGACTGCCTGTGGTTTTGCTTGTTATCCCCTGAGGTCTCTGAAGCTACACAAGAACTAACATCACCTTCCCTAGGAGTAATGGAACTGCTGATGTGTTTCCCGTCGCCAGCCACTTCCCTGAGGCGATCCCTAAAGACTCTCTGCTGCGCCTTTCTGATCACCATGCTCTCTGTTTGTGATGATTTGTCACTGTTAGCTCCAGCGTCTCCATCAATGTGTACATTTTTATCAGGACATGGTTTACCAGGAGAGATTAAAACAGCATTAGTAATGTCCTTGGACTCAACCTCACTTCCTTTTTTCCCATCTCTGGTCTGCGAGTCAGAGCATTCATTTCGGTCTGTAGAAAGTTTAGAGTTCGATTTGATCAGTCTGGTCCTCCTTTTGTTGAATCTGGAGAGTTTAGATCCAGTCCTTGCTCGGAGACTGCTCCAACGACTACGAAGAATATTCCTGGTCCTTGAGGAAATGCCCTTTTGGACAATTCTAACAGAAGATGCATCATTATTACGTCCCTTGGCCTTCATACCGTTTCTTTCATGTACACTGGAAACACATCCAAGAGTGAAGGGTTTAAATCTAATGACAGGGTCTGCATTTAACAATTCTCCATCCTCACCCTTTCTCTCCTCTGGTCCATTTATGTTAGCACTGCTGGCTGTTGGAGAGACAAATTTGCTGTTCTTTGTGATCCTCTCTGGTTTTGGTCGCTCTCTCTCAATTAGGTAGAGCAGGGCCCTTTCTTTGCTCAAGGGGTCCTTACAGCTTAATAGGAAATTTGTGCTGTGCCGATAGAGGCAGATGCTCAGCTCCTTTAGCTCAAGGTGAGGAAAAGATGAGAGGTTTTGTGTTTTCTTTTCCACCTGTTTGCAATGCTCCTCCCTCCTCCGCCTATCAGTCTTTCTCATCTTGCTCAAAACAAGGGCGTTCCTCTTCGTCCGTTGGGAAAATGTATTCCTCATTGGCAAGACTGACAAAGAATCAAATGAGAAGAACAGATAGCCAGAGTTAAGTGGTTGATAATAGTGAGATTAGTTGACAATACTAGCTTTTTCACCAGATTATTAGGAAATTGCATGGTATGTTAAATTATATCCTTTGTGATTGTACACTCAAAACACATACATTTTACTCTGGGACACAAATAATATAAGAAAAGAAAATGTGAATTGTATAACAAGCATACCCGAGTTTGATACAGTGAGAAATGGCTTTGGAGTGCCATTTCCCCTATTCCTGTTAAGCCTTAGATCGGTCTCTCTGAACTCATATTTCTGTCCTGATGGATCCCCGGAGCAAGCCTCATCTGGTAACTGGTCTCTCTTCTTAAATGATCCCTCCCCTCTCCTGCATAGATTGGCATCATTAGACTTGTGATAAAGTATACTTAAAAGGCTTTTAAATGGATTTCTGGCTTTAGAAATCTAATTGACATTAAAAACCTAATACAGCTCAAAATAATTACATCCATCCACTGAGATAATTATGCATCATAGATCTAACATCAATAGCAGATGGCCTTAAAGCAGTATTAACAGATTTACTCTCACCTCTCACACGTGCAACATTCACACATTTCATTATTCTCCCCAAAAAAGCTGTCCCCATAGTAACAGGTAATCTCTTCCCCTGGTGAGATGGGCCGCACCACTTTTACACAAGCTCCATTCTTATCTCCCGGGACAAACTAACAGGAGGAACAGAAACAAACATTATGAGCAAATTACTTTTCAGTATAAGCTGTTTGACTATAATCTATTCAGTCATATGCCAGGAAACAAGTAAAACAAATTAAGTAAATGTAATTTAAAAAAAGGTGTGGGGGGTGGGGGGGGGGATGATTTCTGTGGAAACTGTGATGCATTATTTTCAGGATTCTTTTATGAATTTATATGTTTTAAAAGAACAGCATTTATTTGAAATGGAAATCTTCTGTAACATTATAAATGTTTTTTTATAAAAGTATTAAAATCTTACTGACTTTTGAACAGTGTATTTTTTCTATATACATCTATGTATAAGTTGTTGTCTACATTTAGGACCCAGACTTTTGACAAAATATAAAAAACACAACATTTAAAAAACATGTATATGACAGAATAATTTAAGTTAACACTAGCTTGGTTAAAAATATTGATTTCTCAATTTTAAATCGATTTCCGACACATCTTTTTGATCAAAAGATTGATTCTTTTTATGACAACCATCATTTAAATGTTTATATTTCAATAAACGAGTAGAAACAATTGTCATTAAAAAGTTATTTGAACGTTGTTATTATAACAACATTCTTATATGTAATTTAAATGTAAGTGGCCTAAACAAATGGGTTCATTTTAATCTTTAATTTTATAGTAATGTCTCTCTATAGTTTACAAAATTAGTTGAGAGATTTTTTTCCCTTTGAGAAAATTTTCCATGTACTGTATTGATACATACACCAATTAATTGATATAAAAATCAAATTAAATCAAAATCAAACTGAAATGAATCACAAGCTTGTGAATTCGAAATCAAATCGAAATGTGAAATTTGTGTTAATACCCAGCCCTAGTTAACACAACCTCTGAGTAGAATATACACTATATTGCCAAAAGTTTTGGGACGCCTGCCTTTACGTGCACCTGAGAGCGACCCATTCTTTTACAAATGTTTGTAGAAGCAGTCTGCATGCCTAGGTGCTTGATTTTATACACCTGTGGCCATGGAAGTGATTGGAACCTGAATTCAATGATTTGGAAGGGTGTCCCAATACTTTTGGCAATATAGTGTATGTGCATATATAAAAGATGGCATTTCTGCAACAGTGCCCTTTACTAGTATACGCATTTCTCTCTTACTCACGACAAAACAGCACACTGTCTCATGCTTATCCTACCATATGTCTCCATGCTTGTATTGTTATCATTGGTAGGGGTTGTCATGATACCAGAGGTTCAGTAAATTCATACCAATATTAGTGAAATGTCATGATTCTTGAAATCATTTGATACCATAGTAAGGAGTGTGTTCAGAAGCACAGTTTTTGCAATTTGAACAGATAATACATTAAAGCAATACCGTGTAGCATTCGAGCGTTTTTTCAAATAAGTAAACACTGCTTTCTTAATTATTCAAGTCAGATAATTAAATGAAGAACAAAGAAACAAAATGACAAGAAACAGAACAAAGAGCGATTGACATTTGTCCATATTTAACTGCAGAGGGTTTATTAAAGCTTCTAAAGCAATCCAGACAAGTGGTTTTGTCCTTACCTTGTCAAATTTGAAAGTGATTAAAGACATAAAGCCATTATGCTGCATTTACATTGCCAAACCGTATGCGCAAATCTATTGTGACTCCTTTACAGAGGAGTTTAACACATTAATTATATAAATGAACATTTACGCTGCAAGATACACTACATATGTACAGGATCTTTATAAAACCAAGCAATTCAAAATATTCCCCATGAAAGCAAGAGTCATAACTTATTGTCTTACCTTACAGTTGGGTCTGCAGTCTTCTCCAAACAACAAAAAACAAAAGAGAGAGAAAAAAAAAAAAGCACAATCAGATCATGTACTTTACCAAAGAAAAATTAAATATTACTGATGAGTAAAAGTATACAGGCTCTCTCACCATGATTAATGAAGGCAGCGGGCCCCAGCCAAAGCTGAGCACATCTCTTGCGCGTCGAGTACATGACGCTGAAGTCATTCACTCCTGCTCTGAGCACGGCACTATCTTCAGGGCTTAACTCAGCTATACAGCCCTGCAGTACCTCCACCCGTTCTCCCACAAACCTGGAGAATTCAACATCATCATATCCTCAAATTTAGTGGTCACCAAAATTAAAAAGTTATGATTAAATGTTGACATCTTTATTTTTATAGCACTTTATGCAATACAGATTGTTTCAAAGCAGCTTTACATTGATCAACAGGAAAATAAATGATGATTTAATGATCATTAATTAAATCATTATTTTATTTTTATTTAAAAAAAAAAAAAAAAAAAAAAAAAGTGTTTCTAACCAGTGCCGGGTGGATGTGATTTTGGCTCCATTAGTCTCAGAGGAATAGCGGTTACACGGCTCAATGTTCACTCCACTGTCCAACAGAAAAGCTGTCATATAGCGATACATCTAAAGAAAAGAGATGAAGTAGTTTTTAAAGCACACTGCAACATTCAATAATTACCATACTTTGAATAAAACTAATGCTGTGCACTGTGCTTGTCTTTAATCAGACTTGTATTACAAAAGCCAAGCCCTCACAGACACGACACCACACTCAGAACATTTACTACTGGAGCATTTGGAGATTCAAATTCAGGGAGTCAAATTATGGTGGAGCATAGTAGGTACATTTCTGTTGTCTTTCTTAGGGCAAGGTATCAGTGTAGATTTCTCAAGTTGATTCAATTCCAATTGACCCTTCGCTGGGAGTTTGATTGACAGGCGATCTAACCAATCGAGACTCTACCTCAGTTAATCCTGTAAATTATACAGGGAACACACGCACACAGATGAATGAATGAATGAATGAATGAATCTAGTCTATAAATGTGTGCAGAGAGACTGTACTCATCAAGATAGCAAACAAGCGATCCAGCAAAAACAAACATTTTAAAGTAAAGCCAAACCAATGTTACCACACTAAACACAAAAACAGCTACACATTCAAAACTCTGAGCATTCACACATTCCTATTTGGTGATGGTGATGACACATGTACAAACAGGGAAAGGTGAACGTTCACCAATTCTGGATAACATATTATACTCACATGCTGCTTTAACAACTCCTGTCGGTGTGAACCCAGCTCAGTGAAATAGCCACTGACCCATTCCCCATCCAACAGAGCATCAAAGGTGGCCTGGAAGTCATGTGTGCGTTTGAAGCGCAGAAGGGTCTCTCTGAGGTAGCCCCATCGCCGGATCTCAGGGGGAGGACTTAAAACATTCACAGAATGAAAAAAACAAAACAATTATAAATGGAAGAAATCAACTAAAATCTAATCAACGTCAAATAAACTACAGTTCAAAAGTCTGGGGCCAATAAAACCTATTTTTAACAAGAAATTAATACTTTTATTCAGCAAGAACACATTAAATTGGTCAAAAGTGATAGTAAAGACATTCATAATGTTACAGAAGATTTCAAAAAAGTGCTTCCACAAAAATATTAAGCAACACAACCATTTTCAGCATTAATAATAGAAAATGTTTCTTGAGAATCAAATCAGCATATTAGAATGATTTCTGAAGGATCATGTGACACTGAAGACTGGAGTAATGATGCTGAAAATTCAACTTTACTATTAAAGGAATGAATTATTTTTTTATAATATATTTTAAATTGTAATAATATTTCACAATAGTACCGTTTTACTGTATTTTTTTATCAAATAAATGTAGCTTTGGTGAGCATAAGAGACTTCCTTCAAAAACATGAACCTGAAAAACTGACCCCAAACTTCTGAACAGTAGTCTATTGCTGCATGCCTACATGCTGCCTACACTAAAACTAAAAAGCATATTGTTTTTGTGAAGAAAAAGTACATACTTTTGAGTGTGTAGCAGAACAGTAAGCAAGCTTTGGGTCATACTACTTCGTCATAATTGTGTCTTCAACGGACAGCTCTGTCACTTAGTTATGTGCATCCTGTCACCGTTTAAACTGCCCTGTCAGTCATCTTGTCACAGTTAAATTCCTCCAAATTCAGTTTAATTTAATTTCCTGTCATATCTGAGAGAAATGTAGTAGCACGTTGATCTGCCAGTCGCTTTCATGTGGAGAACCCTCCTTAGTTAATAACCAAACGTATCTTTATAAAAGTTCACAATGCTGTTACAGATTAAATATAATGTGGATAACATTGAATAAATATCTTGGTAACACTTTATTTTAGGGTCTTTTAACTAGTTGCTTATTAGCATGCAGATTACTAGAATATTGGCTATTTATTAGTACTTATTAAGCACATATTAATGCCTTATTCTGCATGACCTTATTCTACATTCTTAATCCTACCCAATACCTAAACTTAACGACTACCTTACTAACTATTAATAAGCAGTAAATTAGGAGTTTATTGAGGGAAAGGTCATAGTTAATAGTTTATACGTGTTCCCTATACTAAAGTGTTACCAATATCTTTTCATCAGGTTAAATGCTGATTGCTCAAACCCCTTTATCTAAACCTCTCTACTACTTACATATCCATCATGTTTGTAGTTTAACACTTTTTATTCAAGTTTGTAGTTCTAATCAAATCCTCGTCCAACACGCAATGGGTTGTGGGCAATATTAGCTGTCAGAGTGTGCACGGATCTGCACTTCGGATTGTAACTGGAAGAAGTAGACCATATCTTTGGAATCCTCATTTCAACATACTACGATTTGGGACACACTAATTCTAATTTCGAATACTTTTCAGGGCGGATAGCATGCAAATTGGGACACAGCATATGTTTTACACATTATGTAAAACAAACAGATTACAGTTCAGGTTTTATTATATATCTGTATATGAAAATACTATCAGAACAACAAAACAAAAATCCTTTAAATACTGTGCATAAAATCTGTCCATCTTGTATACAGCAGTAGCACAAAAGAGTAGAGCTGAATAAGTACCTTATGTTCATCTTATGGGTGCTGAACCCCAGTAAGGGATCCAGCACCAGACTCGTGGCCAGATCATCTGTCTCACAAAGCTCTCTCACACTCATTCTATAAGATCCCTCCATGGTCGCCCACCATCAACATGCTGGAACAAAATGAAGCTGGTGAGTTACACATTCAAACAGCTGCAGGTCATTCAACACAAGCATAAAGCATAGAAAAGAAGGAGAGCGACTGTAATTTTTCCTCTCACACTGCTACAAATATAACTTCATCTTACTGTAAAAGAAATCTATTTACAGTGGTGTCCAATAATCCGAGACCACTAGTGAAAAATGTCCATTTTAAACAACTTATTTATTCACAGTTTGAATGAAATGTGATTATTTTACCCTAATGACAGCAGTATGATGTGAGAGAATGTTCAAAAGAGTATCATGAGCTTCAATGCAAGCAAGAACATGTGACAATCTGCAATACTAAGCCAGATGATCAGTGCCACAAATCTACTTTTTTTGATGTGCATTTTAGAGACCTAGAAACAGAATCTGAAATATCTCCAATTTATTTTACATCAAATATGTTTTTATACCATAAAGCTTTGTTTATTTCCAGATTTAAATCAGATTTTGAAACCTAAATGATTAATGCAGTCTCAGGCTTTTGAACTCCACTGTATTTTCCACAAATTTAAGTATCCCTAACTTACTTGCAGTGAGAAAAACTAGACTGTAATGTTGAATTTATTACACAGTGTTACTGGGGCTACTGTAACAGCAGTTGTGGTCAATAACATTTAAAATATTGACAACCCATTGTTTAATAGCACACATCAATTACAGGCCATAGATTTTGACTGCATGAATGGGATGTTTACAATTAATTGGCTTAAACATTTTCTAACAAATAATAATAGTTTTTTGTTTTGCACCCCTAGGAGTATCTTTAAAAGTGTTGGTGGAATTGAATTTTTATTACGCTGTGACTTCACTTTACAAAAACTCCCTCTTAGATTGTCAGAATTTCATATGCAACTTCTTTTATACTGGAAGTTGATTTATAAACACAATTTACCAATTTGGAACAATATTTATATTTTATTTAGGAACAAGCCACTTTTTATAAGCGACTGGTGAGAGAGAGGTATCTGGTCTGTTGTTCACCTTTTTGATGAAGGTAATTTTATGAATCACAGGACTTTCTGTAAACAGTATAAGTTTCAGTGTGATTACAAGCAACATTTTAAGGTATTGAATTGTGTTCCAAAGGCTTTTTTTCTGTTAGTTAGAAATACAAGATAAATTTCCAAATCAAGTTAGTCAAAAAATTGTGACTCAACTTTTTCCCAAGAGCTCTATTATTAAATTAAGAACTATGTATCTTTCCTTTCCTATTCCTCCCAAAGCAAAGGAAATACACTTTAAAGCTTTTAATGATATTTACCCATCCTTAGAACTTCTTAGGCATAGATTCAATATTGATCACAATAATTGTACTTTCTGTGATTCCGAAATAGAAACAACAGTTCATTTAGTACATTTTTTTTTTACTGTATTTTTAGTAAAGCCTTTTGGTCTGACATTTACGAGTGGCTTAAAAAGACAGTTAATTTGATTTCGTAATTTTCTGAAAAGGACATAACTTTTTGTATAATAATGGAAGATGTACAAATTCAATTTCTACTGAACAATATTTTCATTTTGCGGAAATTTTATATTCATAAATGCAAGTGCCTGAAAACAAAGCCATTGTTTTCTGTTTTTCAGAAAGAATTTTGGATTTTCTGTAAATCTATAAGAATGGTAAAACTGAAAAGTGGAAGAAGACTACTTGGTTTATTGAAGAAATTTAAGCTATTAGAAGACCCTGATGTATAATTTTTTTTTTCTTATTTATGTTTCCTTTATACAGAATTGTGCTCTGTTCCTTTATATGATTTTGTACTGCCTTATTGTAATTGTTTTTCTGCATTAATAAAAAAATAATAATAATATTGATAACCCATTGTATAATAGCACACATCAAAGCAATAACCTCACTAACTTTAATACTGAATTCTGAATAGTTTATAACCTAAATCCAGAAGATCTGTGACAACGTTTCCAAGATGCTTGAAGAAACCTACCTCCAAAGCTATTTAATAAAAACTATGTGCAAGTGTACCTAGGACAAAAGCGGTTTTAAACGCAAAGATCAGATCAGATGTGTCGAGCATACCGGCTGTTGACAGACTCCTTAAGCATACTAAAATCTCACTGGATTATTACAATTAATGACAAAAGGAATGTTTGGAAATGTACCGTGCGTCTCAATCAGCTCCCTAATTCAGTAGTCAGGGCACTGATCAGGGAATCAGCCACAATTATTTACATGATATACTGATTCATGACCTAGAGAGCTAGGGAGCTGATTGAGACGCAGGGGTAAACTGATATTTGACACACACTACAGCAAAAGATGTAAATAACTGGCTTAAAACCATTTTTTGGTGAAAATACCAAAGTGGCTTTTTCAGGATTATTTGATAAATAGGAAGTTCAAGAGAACAGCATTTATCTGAAATAAATAAGCTTTTGTAACACTGTCACTACCGCTCAAAAGTTTGGGGTCTGTAAGAGATTTTGTTTTTTTGGAAAGAAATTAATACATTTATTCAGCAAGGATGCATTAAATTGATCAAGACTGACATTTCAGATAAATGCTGTTCTTTTGAACTTTCTATTCATCAAATAATCCTGAAAAAAATGTACACCACAGTTTTCAACATTGATAATAATGTTTCTTGAGCCACAAATCATCATATTAGAGTGATTTCTGAAGGATCATGTGACACTGAAGACTGGAGTAATGATGCTGAAAATTCAGCTTTTCCACCACAGGAATAAATTACATTTTAAAATATATTCAAATAGAAAACAGTTATTTTAAACAGTAAAAATATTTCACAATATTACTGTTTTTACTGTATTTTGGATCAAATAAATGAAGCCTTGGTGAGCAGAAAAGACTTCTTTAAAAAACCTAAAAAATCTTACCGTCCAAAAACTTTTGACCGGTAGTGTACTTATAGATATTATATAAACCAAAATTATAGATCAATTCACTGTTACTAATTAAAAATTTCTTTAACAAGACATCTTGATAAATGTATTGGTTGAATGTAGCATTTTGCATTTAGTAAACAAATAAATCCAAATGTACTTATAATTCAGAGAATCTAAAAATCTGAAAGCATGAAGTTAAGGTTCAATTACCTTTTTTTTTAATTTATTTATTTTTTACAGTGTGTAAACAGCAGAAGAGCAAAGCAAAAGCATTCTTATTTCCTCAGGAAAAGACTCTAGTTGGCAAATGCTGAATAAAATGTCATCGATCTAACTTGTTTATGACAGAAGACATTTAGTGTTCATTGTAACTAATTGACCAAATTTACATATATTATTGTACACTGCATTGCATAGTGTCTGTATTGTAACCCTGCTGATTGTTGCAAGCAAATCTCCTCCTCTGGTGGATTAAAACACGTACAAGCTTTCTCTCCGCTGACAGGTCAGGAGTCACACTACAAAGCAGCTATTGAGTCTGAAAACACTTCAACACTTGAGTTGTAATTGAGTTCGAGGAGTACGCGAGCGTGAAAATATAAGAGCGTGTAAACACCAGCTCAGAAAGACCTCAGCACAGGTCCAGAAATCACAGCGGCGAAAAGAAAATGTAAGTCAAAATTGGTAAAAAATAAATAAATAATAATATTAGATTAGATTATAGTAAATAACACATTTCGCGACACGCTCTCACGGTGATACCCTCATCTGTCATCGAGCACCTCTGATCGCGCCAATTAGTTGTTATTAAACAACACACCTGAGTAGAGGTTGATTCTGCCAATTCATAAATGCTGGTTATTACTGGTCATTATGGCGCGAGGGGCCATATATCACTTTCGGGGGAGTCGAGTTAATGGACTTCATCCCATACCACCGAGGTCCAGTTAGCTCACTGGACAACATAGGCAGAACCACACGGTCCAATTTGAATCTCTAAACATGGTATATTCTTCATTTTGAACATTATATGATTTTCAGAAGCGGCGCGAGCATATCCATGTAGTATAATAAGCAGCCCAGCATATTTACCTGACGGGCTTTCCTTCAAATTTCTGGTCGATTTGTCCGTAGTGAAATTCGCCTGAAAGCTAGCAGGCTAGCTCTTCCTGTTGGCTACGAGCGCCGCAGCCATCTGCTCCTGCTGTACCCATATTCCATGATTTTATCGTTTCTGCTGCGGGTATATGATCATAAACCCAAAAATTGACAGTCCAGTTGAAATGATTCGGGAATTATACTAGCATTAATTTTTCTATGCTGCGTTTGTTTTCGAACGTAGAAGTATCGTCTTGGAGTCGAGATGAATTCAACCAATCCTTGACATCCATGGTCGCGTTCCTATTGGTTAGTGTGACGAGTGGCAGGGATCTCGGCGTTTTTCACCTCATTCTATTAGCTGGTTAAGTTACACGGCGTTGAGATTGACCTATAGGAGTGCAGATGTAGAAAATACCAAACGCTTCTACCATTCAGTGCTCGATAAAGAAGCTCCGATCCCCGCCTCATCTCTGTAACCGTGTCCTGTTGACCTCCTCGAGTTACGCAATTAAACAGCAGTCTGTTTGTTAGGCAAAATGCATCTTTGATGGGATTAAGATTTTCTGGTTCTGCTCAGTAGATTTTTTTTTTTTTAAATATTCATTACCCTCACTGTGTTCTTTGTGCTGTTTAAATGTAATATTTAAATGTACTATTTGTTGTGTTGCACATTCTCAAAACAATAAACACTGGTTTTTTAATTTTTTGTGAATGCTATTTAAGCTCCAGTTATCATTATTAATGTTGAAAAATCTTAAATACCCAAATTAGGATTTCTAATCCTTTTAACCAACATATGAATAATATATCACAAATTTCCAAAACCTTTTCCTGTGGGTTTCGCTGTTGTTTCATCTAACAGTTCTCAGCTGGGAGAGTACTGTCAGGGTGGAACATATTTTGTAGAAATAAAAACAAAACACTTTATTTAAGCAATTCAGAAATTGTATGTTTTTTGTTTTGTTTTGTTTTTTTAAAAAACAACTTTGTAACACTTTACAATAAGGTTCTTTAGTTAGCATTATTTAACATTACTACAGCATTTATTATTCTTTGTTAATGTTAATTTCAACATTTACTAGCACATTATTAAAACCAAGAGTTGTATTTGTTAACATTTGATGTTTATATTGTATGTATTTGTTAAACATTTAATTCACTGTGAAGTAACATGAACAAACTATGAACAGCTGTATTTTTATTAACCAACATTAACAAAGATGAACAAATACAGTAAATGTATTGCTCATGGTTAGTTCATGTTAGTTAATACATTGACTAATGTTAACAAATGAACCTTATTGTAAAGTGTTACCAAAAACTTTACAGTGGGGATCGAAAGTTTGGGCACCCCAGGTAAAAATTTGTATTAATGTACATAAAGAAGCCAAGAAAAGATGGAAAAATCTCCAAAAGGCATCAAATTACAGAATAGACATTCTTATAATATGTCAAAAAAAGTTAGATTTTATTTCCCTCATTTACACTTTCAAAATAACAGAAAAAAAAAGGCGTCTGCAAAAGTTTGGGCACCCTGCAGAGTTTATAGCATGCACCGCCCCCTTTGGAAAGCTGAGACCTGACAGTGTCATGGATTGTTCTCAATCATCGTCTGGAAAGACCAGGTGATGTCAATCTCAAAGGTTTTAAATGCCCAGACTCATCTGACCTTGCCCCAACAATCAGCACCATGGGTTTCTAAGCAGTTGTCTAGAAAACTGAAACTGAAAATAGTTGACGCTCACAAAGCAGGAGAAGGCTATAAGAAGATAGCAAAGCATTTTCAGATGCCAATATCCTCTGTTCGGAATGTAATTAAGAAATGGCAGTCAACAGGAACAGTGGAAGTTAAAGCAAGATCTGGAAGACCAAGAAAAATATCAGACAGAACAGCTCGCAGGATTGTGAGAAAAGCAAGTCAAAACCCACGTTTGACTGCACGATCCCTCCAGAAAGATCTGGCAGACACTGGAGTTGTGGTACGCTATTCCACTCTAAAGAGATACTTGTACAAATATGGTCTTCATGGAAGAGTCATCAGAAGAAAACCTCTTCTACGTCCTCACCACAAAAATCAGCGTTTGAAGTTTGCAAATGAACATATAGACAAGCCTGATGCATTTTGGAAACAAGTTCTGTGGACCGATGAGGTTAAAATAGAACTTTTTGGGCCGGAATGAGCAAAGGTACGTTTGGAGAAGAAAGGGCACAGAATTTAATGAAAAGAACCTCTGTCCAACTGTTAAGCATGGGGGTGGATCAATCATGCTTTGGGGTTGTATTGTAGCCAGTGGCACAGGGAACATTTCACGAGTAGAAGGAAAAATGGATTCAATAAAATTTCAGCAAATTTTGGACACTAACTTGATGCCATCTGTGAAAAAGCTGAAGTTAAAGAGAGGATGGCTTCTACAAATGGACAATGATCCTAAACACACCTCAGAATCCACAGTGGATTACATCAAGAGGCGTAAACTGAAGGTTTTGCCATGGCCTTCACAATCTCCTGACCTCAACATAATTGAAAATCTATGGATAGACCTTAAAAGAGCAGTGCATGACAGACAGCCCAGAAATCTCAAAGAACTGGAAGACTTTTGTAAGGAAGAATGGGCGAAGATGCCTCAAACAAGAATTGAAAGACTCTTGGCTGGCTACAAAAAGCGTTTACAAGCTGTGATACTTGCCAAAGGGGGCAGTACAAGGTATTAACTCTGCAGGGTGCCCAAACTTTTGCAGACGCCATTTTTTTTGTTTTCTGTTATTTTGAAAGTGTAAATGATGGAAATAAAATCACATTAATACAAATTTTTACCTGGGGTGCCCAAACTTTCGATCCCCACTGTAAGCTGGATCAATTTAAAAAAAAACGTTTGTCATCTTTTCAATTAGTCTAATTTACCCTACTTAGAAGTGGAAAATCTTTCACATTAAAATGCCCAATTATTAAAAATATAGAAGGAATATCAAAGCAGCCAGTACAAATACACTTTTTTGTTTTATTTTTGTTTCCAGTAGCTGAGAAACAGGATTTGTGGTTGGAAATCAAATTGCATTGAAAAAGCAAAATCGTGAGACCATTTTTTTTTTTCTTGAAAGCTCTAATTGGCTTATTTCTACTTATGGTACAGTTGAAATAATGTACTACAGTGCATTAAGGAAAAACATCCCTGATTGCTTTATAAGAGAAAGAAAAAAAAAATACATCATCTAAATATCCTGCTCTCTGTTAAGTAAAACAAATAAAAGTACAATTATATATTAATAAACAACAATAACTCTACTACTAATTAAGTCTTAATCTCAGTGTTGCTGCAAAGCAAAATGTGCACAATCTACCAGCCTTGCTGGGGAGATCAGAGATAATAGAAAGGCCATTAACCAAAGGAAATACATTAACTTTTTTTTTTTTTTTTGACGGCACACATACTCCATTCAAAATCCCCCCCAAACATATACAAGATCTATCAGTAAAGAGCGATATTATGGTTATGATATTTGATTTGAATCTGATCATAAGATGCTAGATGAGGAATGGCATAGATTTCCATTATGTTGCCACTTTGTGTTCTGTATATGTTCTGTGATGCAAGAAAGCAATTAGTGTGTGTAGGAGTGCGGTCACTACATCCGTCTATTACTCATTACTATAATTTTTCAGGGCTAGTCTCTTATAGTGGCTAAAAATGTTACATCAGCAATGAAAGAAACATCTTGACCTGAAGAACTCAATTATGGAATTTCTTCTTCTAAAAAAAAAAAAAAAGCATGGAAAGCATCTAAAGCATAGATAACCATAAATATTTTTTATTTTATTTTTTTTTTTTAAAAACTAGGCCATCATATAGGTTACATCAGGGGTGTCCAGTCCTGCAAAGTTTAGTTCTAATCGCAATTAAACACACCTGAACCAGCTAATCAAGGTCTTACTAGTGAGCATACTAGAAACTTCCAGGCAGGTGTATTATGGCAAGTTGGAGCAAAACTCTTCAGGACAGTGGCCCTCCAGAACTGAGTTTGGACACCCCTAGTTTATCTATTTTCTCATATTTTAAAAGACTTTTAATCTACATGCTTAACCAAAGATGACCTGCTTGATTTAAGCAATTTTAGGAGGTTGCAACCCTGCTTTAAATTACAAAACTATTCATCTCAGAACATATAAAGCAGGCCACTACAGGGAGAGAGAAACAAAAGAAACTAATGTCAGTGTCTTTGAGCCAGCAGAGGACACTAGTGTATTGCTTTGCAATATTCTTACCCCCTATGAACACATTGAAGAACTAGTGTCTTGTGAAATGCGCCATCTGCTGGAACTAGTGATATGAGTTTGAGGCAAACAAAATTCTTAAATCCTAATTACAGTAGCAACTCCTCTGAGACTTTAATGGATCAAACTTTAAATCCTGTCTGGAAACTCAAAACACACAGTTTGAAATGGAGGGAGGGGAATGAAAAGGACAACAGATCTCTAGAGGAAAGGGACAAGTTGAGCTGGCAAAGCAAGATCCAGGAGCTGAGTGCGACACCCAGTGCTTTAAAACCCAGATAATGCTAACTATTAGCAAAAAGTGAAAAGAGAAGGACAGACAGACTATTAGGACATAAGAGTAATGTTTGCGTTATTAAAATGTCAGGAGAAAAAGCATAATTGGGAGGCAAAGGGGAAGAGACTGAGTTTACTGTTGAGAGGAAGCAGACAGAGAGGAAGCGGCACCAAGCAAGTTGGAGACAAACAGAAAATGATTAGGTGCACAATCTCGGTCCTTCTCAGCAAACATCAACTTTGGTCAACCCTAAAAGACTACATTCAATCCACTTTAGTTAAAAAAAAAATAAATACATAAAAAATAAAATGAAAGAAAAGAGAGAGAACAGGACAGATTTGCAACAGTAAACTTACACCTGAGGAAGAGTCGTAACTTGGGAGAACGGGACACAGTAAGATAAATAGTACAGGATGTTTAAATAAAGTTCTCTTTATTGATAATTGTCTTTCAAAAAAGACACTAAAAAAAACACACATAGTAAGCAAAGAATTTCAAAGCTTTTGTTGTGATCCATCTACAAAAAAAGTAAAAAGTTCCAACATGATTGATTGTTTTAAATCACTGGATCTCTAAATGGAAATTATGCACCTGTGACAGTCTCTCTCTACCTCACGCTTTCTCTGCACATCCATTCTCCCTGCGTGTGTGTGTGTGTGTGTATGTGTACATTTATCACATTTCACTCAGACTGGCTCTCTAACTAATGCAGGATGTGCAAGTTCTGTGTTTAAAACAATGCAGGAGGGTGTCAGGACATAAACAGTGAGGGGGGACTTCACCCGCACCTCTCGACCCACCCCCTTTGACCCCTCTGTCCGTCTCAATCTATCCCAGAGCCTGGCTGGGCGTTCAAACAGAGACTTCGTCGGAGGCTCCCTGACAGAGACAGGTGGAGAGATGGGGGCAATGAGTGGTGGAGGGGAAGGGAAGGATGGGTGGAAAGACAAACACAAAGAGCCTAACAAACGTAACCGATGCTCACACACGCAGTTTCATATATAAACACACATTTGTAAAGTTACATGAAGAAAAAAAAAGATAAAAAAAGAAAGAGAGAGAAAAGGACTTCAACCCTGGGTACTGTTTTGCTTTATAGCCGTTTGGAGACGGAAAGAAAGTAGGGAGGTAGAGAAAGAGTAGGGTGAGAACAGGGAATTTTCAGGAGAGACGACGTTGGGGGTGGAGGGGTCATCCAGCGGGTGTTATTTCTTGGCTTTTCCACCCTTGGCTGAATTTCGTGGCGGGGTGACTGGACGTCCTGAGCCCATTCCACCTCCTCCACCGTAGTACAGCTTCTTATCAGCTGGCTTAAGGATCTGAGAAAAAGACAGGACGAGTGTAAGCAACGGCGTACGACAGCTAACAGACTTCCAAATATAGACACGTCCTCCCACAGAGAGAGCTCTTCAGTACATATAAGCTCTGATCCAATACCTAGTGAGCTACCTACATAGTAGGGGTGTAACGGTACACAGAAGTCACGGTCCAATACCTCAGTTTTGGGGACACGGTTTGGTAAAAATAAGGAAAAATGGTCACTTCAGTTTTAGAGTTCAATTCTCACTATTAACTAACTAACTAACTTCTGCCTCAAACCCCTAATTACTGCTTAGTAAGGCTGTTAAGTTTATGTGTTGGGTAGGATTATCATGCAGAATAAGGCATTATGTGCTTTATAAATACTAATAGCTTAGTAATATGCATGATAATAAGCAAATAGTTAATAGTGAAGGTTAGGGTTAAACTAAAGTGCAAAACTAAAGTGTTACCTAAAAAAGCAACAAATCCACGATGCTATGTTTATTTATTTATTTATTTATTTTTTTAAAAAAAACAGTATGTGCAAATTACAGTTTGTTCCACCTAGTGGCATTTAGTCCCCTAGTTTATACAGTACATCCTCCTTTAGTGTACTAAGCACTAAGCAGTAAACAGAATGCATACTTGCAAAGATCATTTTTTGCAGGGCTGATTTAAAAAAAAAAAAAAAAAAAAAAGTATCAATTAGCTACAAAACTGAAAATCATCGTGTTATTAAAGTACAAAATAAACAGAATAATGAAAAATAAAAGGAATGTTACAATTTGCTCCATTTAAACTATTAAACATTCAGAGCTCAAGCCCAACCCTACTTAATTTTCCATGTTCCACTCCATTTCACGCACAGCAGAGAGCGCGAGCCTTTCAAAGTATTCTCCTTTGTCCGTGAACACAGAAAGACACATTCAATGAATTGTTTTCAAGCACTCATTTGTATAGGCGCTGTTCTTCTTCTGCTCTTTTTCCTGTTATGCCGGTTAGCAAACAGTGTTGCATTACCTTGCGCGCCCCTTCTGGATTGGAGTATGGACCACATGTAACTGACTGTATTTGTCATTTAACTGCATGAACCGAACAGTGACATCTGTACCGTACGGTTTGGGACGAATACATGTACCGTTACACCCCTACTACATAGGGACCATTCTAACCGCCATGGAACCTCACAACTGACCAATTCAAAACACTCTACACAGGTAGCACCACTGTGTGAGAGACTTGACTAACAATTGATTTGACTGAGGTCTGTTATTAGCAATAAGCTATTATTTCCACAACTGATTTTTAATGCTATGCCAGCTTCTTCAAATATTTTCATAGTAAAAACTAATTTAATTTATTTAAATTTGAAAGAAACTAAAAGATATTTAAAGCCCATTTTCCAAAATTATAAAAATAAATTGATTAAAAATCACTACAATACTGACAATAGACAAACAAGCTATTGTTTCCCCACCATTTTGCTAATGTGACCACACATTTAGAATGAGCTATCTTAGACTGTAGCACAATTACGTTGCCTAGCTTTTTTTGGTTTTGTGCTGAGCGTGCACATGATGTCTTAAAAAGCATCTGTAGGCAGCACACTAGGTTTTGGAACAGAACAACAGAATCATTGTAAATGCATGATCTAATCCAAATATATAGAGGAAGTTGGCCACACCATCAAAGTATACTTTATGTATTTGCAGAGGAACTTGAAAGCCTTGTATTCAGGTATAGGCAAAAGGGAGAGGGAGGAAAATAACAGCTCATCTCTTACCTGGAAGGAACACATGAGTGTCTCATCCACACTCATCATGGCCCCGGCGTTATCAAACTCGCCACAGTAGTTGGGAGCGGAGAACAGGGTGACTAACTGTCTCTTCGCGAAAAACTCATAACCGTCCTCCACCACCTGCACAAAAAGATAATGTCACATTTTGTGGAGTCTATTAATGTTGCAATGCTTTGTTAAAGGTGCAATATGTAATATTTTTGTAGTAAAATATCCAAAAACCACTAGGCCAGTGTTATATATTTTGTTCACTTGAGTACTTACAATATCCCAAATGTTTCCAACTATTTGTAAATTGTGACAAAATTGCAATTTTAACCAAGGCTCCAGGATGTCTCCTGTCAATTGCGTCATAACCGCGTTACCCTCGGTTTCCGGTTTAATTTTATAGAAACCATGGAAATACCAAAGACGCTTTAATGTATTACATGTTTTAATAGACAAGGGAACAACTGTTTTGATATATTTAGACAGAAAACTAATTATTGTTATATAGCTCAACACGTTTAGTCTTATTGTTCAAATCTAATTTTCTTGATTTTTTGTGAGTACCATGCTTTACCATGCCTCAGAGAAAAACACTATTTGTGAAGTAGCTAACATAGCATAATCAGATGCAGCTTTATTTTTAGTAACAGTAACATAGAATCATACAATACGTTTTAAAATTAATTGCATGCCATTTATCAACACAAGCCATCCAGCATTTAATATATTCTAAAATCGATCTAGCTGACTGCAGTGTGAAACAGTGTCTCACAGCAGCCACCGAGCGAACGCACAGAGTAACGTTATAACATCATTTTCAACACACTCAAATGTATCTAATATGTTAAACAGCACCGTGTTACTTCATACTCGGGTAACACAGGAAAAGCGGAAGCAGCGCCGGCAACTGTGGTATAATAAAAGTTCCGCTGCTCGCGGCGTGTTGCATTCTTCTCTCGTTAACAATCGCTCCTGTGGCCTCGTTCAGCTCCCACAACACTCGGTCCTGCTCTGCTTCATACTACAGTAACGTTAATAATCGCACCCATGAACATGATTTCTTCCTGAGTCCTATCCCGATTCTTTTCAACCGGCTGTGAGGTGAAGACCACATGTCCCAAGATTCCACACTCAAACTTGGCGTCATCAAGCTACGCCTTTGTTTTGAATAGGCCTCTAGCGACCTCTAGCGAACAGAAAATTCTACATATTGCACCTTTAAAACATTCCTACCACAGCACAGCATATACTAACCTGATGTGCCCTGCATATTAGGTCCATGTCATGTTTGTGAAGGAATTTGGCCACCACGTCTGCACCAAAGGTGAAGGACACACCACGGTCATTCTCTCCCCAACCTAGCACATCTTTGTCTGGGTCAGCCCAAAGCAGGTCACAAAGCAGCCCCTGGTCAGGCACATCCGTGGGCCGCATGACGCGCCGCACCTGCTCCATCGACTGCAGGTCTGGAGAGAGGCCTGGAGCAGAAAACAATTCATTATGTTTCACAGTGCACTTTTTCTTTCAAAAAAAAAAAAAGGCAGCATCCAGACACCGTGGGCTGCAAAACAAGCACAAGAAATGACAATTTTTTTTTTTTAACAAAAGTTCTTTACAAGCAAGATAAAGAAATTATGTAATAATGACAGAATCCTTCAATACAGATTGGCGAGCTAAATTTAAATAAGGCAACAACTTAATGTATTATAACGAAAAGTTATATTTTATTTTTATAAAATGTATGTATATATATATATATATATATATATTAAAAAAAAAAAAAAAAATACTATTAATTTTTCTTGCTTTCAATACAAGACATGACTAATAGTAAAGGTTTGCGATTCAATAAGAGAGTCAAATGTTAATTCAGTAACCACGATTCAGGATTAATTCAGGATTTAGGGAGTTCACTCACTGAAGGAATCAGACAAATTCAAACCAATAACTCCAAGTCTTTATGAGATTCACTTAAAGAACCAACTTTGTGAATCAGACTACACTAGTCAAGCTGCATTTCCTGTATTGTTTTGAGCGCAGTCAGTAACACTCAACATAATTCAATTCAGACTGCATGCTTACAAAATGATATTTTTTTTCTGTGGTGGTGGTAGATTAGCACTGCAGGAAATGCTGGTTGTTTGTGCCGTTTCTCCCACATATGCATTCATGACATCAATCAATAGTCTAGCGAACCCCTTAAGTTTAAGCTCGTAAGCAAAAACAACATGTTTATATGAGCACTACAACTGGGTCTTTGTTTACAACAGTTCAGTTTTTATTGCATTTCATTGCTAAGCACAGCAATTATTTTGAGGATAAGATGACTGTCACCAAAATAAATAATTAAATAAACTAAATCAATTATGGTTCATTTCCAGGGAAGATTACTCCCACATCAGATTACTCACATCATTTGCAAACCACACTGCATGATGTGTACATTAAACTGTCTTTTTTTTTGAGGACTCTAGTTAGTCCCCTGGTGTGTCCCTGAGTTTCATACCAGTCAAATAAACCAAACTTTATGGTCTCCCAGTGATATGGCTATAAACAGCTATATTTTAACTTCTCCAGGGAAATTGCAAAGTCAATACAGGAGTTATGACAGAACATTAAAATTGCCATGGGGACAGAAGACCTCTGCCTGCACTCACCTCCATGGCAACAGAAGATCTTCTCGTCTACAATGGCAGCCACAGGTAAACAATTGAAACAGTCTGTGAAGGTCTTCCACAGCTTAATGTTATACCGTCGCTTACCTGACAGGATAGAGAAAAAAAATAGCTTTTGAACATTCAAAACCATAAACTGTGTATATGCAAAAGTTGTCATAAGTGTTAATGTAGTTGTAAAAGATCAAATTCAGAATTTATACTGATACCTACACTCATCATAGAAGCCATATATACGGTTGATAGAGGCGCATTCATGGTTGCCACGCAGAAGGAAGAAGTTTTCAGGATATTTGACTTTGTAGGCCAACAGGAGGCAGATGGTCTCTAGAGACTGTTTCCCTCTATCCACATAGTCCCCCAGGAACAAGTAGTTGCTCTCAGGAGGAAAGCCCCCATACTCAAAGAGACGAAGAAGGTCATAGTACTGACCATGAACATCACCTGCACAGGCAACAAAAAAAATAAATAAAATGTACAGTCAGTATAATAATTTCTACTAATTAAGATCTAAAGTCCTTTTAAGGTTTTCCATGGTTGTGGGAATTATACAAGACACACATACCACAGATCTTGAGAGGTGCTTCCAGCTCCAGCAGGATGGGCTGGCTGAGGAAAATTTCCCGAGATTTGAGACAGAGGCCACGGATTTCGCTCTCTGTCAGCTGTACGTTCTTTCCTGGCCTGGAGCCTTTAACTGGAGAAAAAACACAAGAGACCAACTGAGAATAGTTGGAAATAAGCCAAAACAAACAAAAAGCAAATGTGCCAGATTAGACCTAGTTATCAGAAAATAAGTGCTTTAAAAACTAGGAAGAACTAGAGGATGAAAAACTTGACACGCACAGATGTCAGCGCACTTAAACACCATATCATGTGTCTCTACTGAGGCAGCCACCCCAACCACACAAGACCCAGCACAGGTATTTACAGAATTTAGCAGGTTTGTTAAAGCATTCCTTAGTGTTTGTCAAACACACACCAGCACAACCGCACATATGGCTTTTAACAAAAACAATACATGGTAAAAGATATTTCTTCTGAGGCACACCTGCCCAGTGTTGAAATCATGTGCAATTTAACTTCAGACTAGGGCTGGACCCAAATATTTGTTCTGTGGGTTGGTATTTGATTTTCAATTTTGGGATTCGAATATTCGTTTTATTTTTTTGTTTTTTTCCGCACACCTAGCACCCCCCTCGCGAAACAGTTCTCATTCGCGCTTGAATGTTTACGCTATAAAATCTGGCAAAATACAATACTCTTTTTTACAATTATCTTATATAGCCTAGCCATTTTTAATAGGATGGAGTATTCTCTGTCTGAAGCACACAACTGCATGAGCTTGTATTTTGGGTTAAGCTGTGTTGCTTTGACATTGTAGAAATTAGAATAGAAACAAAATGTATTAGCCTTTTTACCCGTTATTATCAGTCTAAATGAATCTACTGCGAAAGATAGGAGCTTGTTAAAACTCAAATGTGAGATTTTACTGGAACGGCGTGTTCATTATTTATTACAGTTCGTTAATTTATTTTTCGCTCTTTTATTTAAATAGCCTACCCTTTACTGTGTCAGTAATTACTGTGCTGCTAATTTCTGATTTGGGAGTGATTTGTTTGTCAGAAAAATGTTAGGCTACCTTATTGAAAGTATTGCCCTTTACAGACCTGTGTTTTGTAACACTAGTGCAGTGTCCATTCTCGGAGCATATAAGCCCTGCCTGTGTGAGGCGCGCCGCTTTCAGCTAGTTTATTTTGCTGTTCTGTAGTTTATTAAAAGTTTATTATTTCTGAACGTGTCTCGTGTCCATATTGCGCCAAATGCGACACTGCACTCCCTTGGGTCCGCAGCAACACACCCACCACGAGTGAAGTCGATCGGATGAACGGTTCTCGACAATCAAAATGCAAACAGACAGACAGACAAACAGAGATTCCTGCTGTAACGTGATGTGTACAGAACAAATAGGGATAGCTCACTTAGCTTGACTTATTGATACCAGACAGACTTCACAGAGGTGACTGACATTTCACAACTGGCGCTTTATTCCCATGAAACTCGTCTAACTGTCCGTCACAAATGTTATGCCGTCCACAGCGTTACTTAACAAAAAGGAAATAACTTTAAATGAGCAACAGAAAAACAGAAATAACCCGCATACATGCAGCGCGCAAGTCGCACATGCAATGCAGATAGTTCAACCGGGAGCACGCAGCTTTTAAAGGGGCCACACCATATTTCTACTTGTTACACTGGCTTTATTAGAGAGAAGAATATGTTAAGCCCCCTCCTTCCGAAGCTTCGAATATTAGTTTTGGATTACTACCGAAACTTCGAAGCTCAAAAAATGGTATTCGGACCAGCCCTACTTCAGACAGATTTAAATATTCATGACAAATGACCAAACACGGGTCAACAGATCCTGTACTCATCCTCGCAGTTCCTCCACCCCCCAAAAAAGAGCCCCAAAGTGATTTGCTGCCGTGCTGTGACAGAAGGCTTGCAGGGTCTAAACAGACTGTCATCTCACACAACACAGACCCATGGTATTATTCAAACATGCCCTTTTAGACTGGCTGCACGACACGCTGTTCGGGGAGTTTAGCTGGCAGCAGCAGATGAAAGAGTGCATATGAGGCATCTGGAAAGGAGAAATAGCCGCCTTGAACAGGGCCGAAGAGGATATCTTCGAGGTCACAATGGCCATACATCAGAAGATATGTATTAGTGCTTGGGATGTTCAGAAATCAGAACAGGAAGATAAAAGACCCAAAGGCAGCCCTGCAGTTGTAGTCAAGCAGTTGCTGGGTTTTAAATATACATTTCACATGGCTTGCTTCAGGCAAGAAATATTGTAGCGTATACCGAGCGTATCCTGGTGACTCACATAATCGGGCAGTTATGCAAGGATTTGGAAGATGGCTTATTTGTGCAGTCACAAAATCGATCCAACCAGCCTACACCTCTAAATAAATGTTTAAAGCATGCGGTTTTACACAAATTAACCAAGGACATAAATAGTCAGTACAGGAGGGGGAGAGAGGAAGAAAAAAAAAAAAAAAAAAAGACACCACAATGCTGAACAACGTTACCACCAAAACAATTTTACAGTGCATGACAAAATGCTTCTTTGCATCCACCCATCTCGATCAATCTAAAGCAGCAGTAAAGAAGAGGTCTCATTCAACGTGACAGTCCACAGAGAGAAACAGCTGGCTGACTGAATGTTCATCCACACTGAATACATATTCGTGCAGCTGTTTAAAAGACACCTACAGCACAATCCTTCACTGTGCAAAGTGAAAAATTTCTGCATACCATGCAGTGTCACAATTCTCAGTATCAATTTTCATACCGCAGAAAATACAACATTTTTAACATACTGATATATAAAAAATTAAATGTAATTGACAACTTAAATTACATCAATCACTATAATAAATTACTATTTTACCAAGAAGTGTGTTTGTACATTCAAGATTGTACTATTCAAAAGGTCTTTTAAAGGAAGCAAGAACATATAAAAATCGACCAAAAGCTACAGGACAGACATTTATATTATAAAAGACTTCCATTTCAAATAAACACTGTTCTTTTGAACTTTCCATTCATCGAAGAATCCTGAAAAATGTTTCACCGTTTCCTCAAAAAATATCAAGCAGCACAACATTAATACATAATGAGAATTGTTCTCAAGCAGCAAATCATCATATTAGAATGATTTCTGAAGGATCATGTGACACTGAAGACTGGAGTAATGATGCTGAAAATTCAACTCAGAAATTACATTTTAAAATAATATAATAATAATAATATAAATTGTATTAATATATTCACAATATTAACTATTTTTGAACAAATAAATGTAGCCTTAGTGAGCATAATACACTTTAAAAAGTTAAAAACATTTATAAAAATCGTACAGACAGAATTTTTAAATAGTATATATACGATACTTCTAATACTGCAGAAAGATTGTATGAACTATGAAGATGTATTATATATGAAAAAGTATTGTTACACTTCCTTTATTTTAATACTGACCAGGTGCCGGTGTGTTTGAAATTGTGTGCGCAGCTTATTTGAATAAGATCTATAGTCATCTTCCCTCGGGTTAATTGTTTGTGTATATTGATAATTCATATTGTACGGTTGCTACTGCTCTGTCAGGAACAGTGTGTGTTTGCGTCAAAGTTACCTGGGAAGCTACATTTCACTTTCTCCCCTGCACAACAAAGGAAAAACAATACACTGAATTTGACTTCCATATTACAGAACAAGCACTTCGCTTTTTTTTGTTACTGATAACTGATGTTAAGTACCTTGGTTTCATTTTAATAGGACTTTTGAGCAAACAAATCAGATGATGCTCACCAAATGGTGTACCATAATAGTTAGGTGGGGTCTCTAAAAAGGAGGCCTTTAAGGTTTCAGCACATGAGTGATCTGAGGGCCTGGACGGTGACCGGAGGCCTGTCAGCTCAGCCAGTGAAAAGTGGGTATAAATAGGATCCTGCCGCTCGTCACTTTAAACCCAGATTAAGGCCGGCTAATGCCCTAACAGCACTTGCTCTAAAGTTAGTCATGGGGCCAATAAGCATCACAGAGCTTAGACTCAACACAAGGTTGGGGGTGGATCTATATGACAAACAAGCAAACAAACCACTCAAACAATAACCAGTAGGTGTTCTAAGTTAGGTGTGCTAAATTCCATAAATAAGTATAAATAAACAGTAGTGCAGAGAACAGTTCAACCACCCACCAAAATGGGGGGTGTACTTGATTGATAATCAAATAAACCATTCGAACTGTAGCTAGTAGGTGTGCTAAGTTCTAAGTTAATATCACAGAGAACAACAAAGGTAATCAATGAAATTTAACTACAAGTTTGCATCTAGCCGTCTCATGCCATGGGGAAATGGTCATGCTAACAGTCCAGCGCTTAATCGGTTTGGCACGCAGACGGTCATCACACGGACATCCATGTGTTTTCCCTCAAAAGCTTCAGGTTCTCAGAGGTGATACCCTCTATACTTAATCCAATGAAGGCAATGAGATAGAGGGACAATCTGAGGAGAAGAAAACAACTTATTTATGTGACACCTCAACAGAATGACAAATGTTAGCAGATGCTGGGAAAACACAGCAACCAGCATAAAACAACCAAAAGCAACAGCCTATGTGCACAAGTTTCCTTCATGTCACCTGTAATCAGTACAATTGATTTTCCGTTGGTTGGCCATGAGGCTTCAGGCAC
Source organism: Hypophthalmichthys nobilis (assembly GCA_037950665.1). NCBI lineage: Eukaryota > Metazoa > Chordata > Actinopteri > Cypriniformes > Xenocyprididae > Hypophthalmichthys > Hypophthalmichthys nobilis. The sequence goes on along the minus strand of CM075475.1, from coordinate 25,338,959 downwards.
AACAGCTCTGCAGTACAGAACAGCATGAGCCGAAAGGATCTAGACTTAAAAGCTGGAATCTCTGAACATTCCAACAAACAAGTCTTGGGATCCGGATAAAAAAAGGGTACTGCTTGTCAAAAGAGGCACCGCTGTGTTCATTAAAAAGGGTGGATTAAGTTATGTAACATCTTGTAATTATTTCCAACCTACAAGCACAGTAACCCAAGTACACAAGAAAACTTTGGTAAATAGGGCACTCAGATTCTGACACGTTGTATTACACTTGTGTCTTGAGTGCAACCTGCCTGCATATAGAGTCTGACAATATCTGCATGTCACAGAAATGGGCCTTTTTTTCTCCTCTACCCTAAAAATCACTGACAGCAACAACTCGGGTCGAGAGAAATAACTCTCTACTCACTAAATATTCCCTACATTTTGTATAATAGCAGAATAGAAATGATCATTATAGTCACAATAAATAAAAATATATATGTAAAATATACATTATTTTCTATATAATAGCAATATCTGTGTAATCTGAAGAGCAGTCATCAAAAATATCCTCAGGACTTTGGATGAAGGCATCAAGCTTTGAGGGGAAAAAAGGACAGCATGATTACATAAGGAGATTTATATACAACTATTATCTGGCTTGTTTATTTATTTATTTTTTTTACTGCGATTTGCAAAAAAAAAGAAAAAAAAGGTTTACACAGCTGTGCTGCCAACAGGACTCAAAGCCAGTAGGTAAAAAGTACAATGTATGTGGAAATCTGTTTTCTTTGTATGACTGTGTGTGTATTTTCTTTTTCTTTACATAATGGTATTAGAAACTATTCTATCACTCTTGCAAAGGCAGACCAAATGACCCAGCAGCATCAGTAATTACCATGTCTACGCTTCACAACTACACATAACCAGGCCCACACAGAATCTGCAAATACAGTAATTTTGTGGAATGGATTCAAAAAATAGTAAAGTGCTAAACAGAGCTGAAAGCATAACCAATCAAGCCAAAAATATTTAATAAATCAATGCGCACGGGGAGGAGATTTGTATTAATTTTATGAATGATGAATTCCACAGAAACTAAGGTGGTCTCTGTGGAGTTCTGGGGGCTCAGGTGCCATGTGGGCCTGCTTACCACTTTACTCACAACTTCCTTTGCTACAGAACCGGCTGGAAAGATGGTACATAGTTTACAAAAAGGCCTGAAGCATTCCCATTATGCAGCAACACATGCTTGATGTGATTCAGATATTTAATAAACTGCTTGCTTAGGTTTATAAAGCCCATCTGTGCTATGGTTTGCAATATTTACCCTCAGTAGACATCTGTAAGCATTAAGTACAAGAGACATTATTGGTGTAACTAAAGAGACAATGAGCAAAATCTGTTCCCACTTCCCAGTGTGAGGGCTATATCCTTACTTGATTCAAAACTCAACCATTAATTACAGCAAAGTATTTTCTGAAATATTTAAACTTCATAGAAAGACATCAATTTCTCTTGAACAACACTGGACTTCCAAAAGGAAGAAACTCTGGCAGGGATTAAAAAAAAAAATAAAAAATACAAACAGTGCAACTGCATTATCACTGTTTGTTTACATACAAAAAAAGTTCTCTTCATATAATAGAAGCTTAAATGTAGAATCTCCTCAGCAAAAATGAAAGTAATCACGTTTTCCACGACTTATGTCATGTTGTGAAGGCCTCTATTGTGAAGATCACATTGTAATGCACTTCCACTAACTACATCCTCATTAGTTAAAGTAATCCTATTGCTGCCAGTTTTAATTAGACACAGGAGGACTTCCCCTGCTGAAATTCAAGGTAACCAAACAGCAAATGTGAACTTGACACAGACAGAAATGAAAATAGCTTGAAACACTGGAACAGCAGTAGTCACTGAATTAAATACTGGCAGGTTTTTCGCACACTTCGGCCGCTCATAATCTTAAAATTACGAGATTATGAAAAAAAAGAGCATTCAATTGTCATCTACATCTGTTCTTTAGAATAATAGATATGCGACTTTGACAATGAAATCGTAGAGTTTTAGTAAATTAGTGTAGACTGGTTGGCTAGTAACTGCCAATTCGCTCCACTTCCCCCGGCTTTTTCAGAGCACAAAATATGATTACAACTATTCTATAATACGACATGCATGCAATACAAACACATATGCACATGTATTTGCTGGTTTTACACATTTCTTTTCAGAATAACAGTTAATATTTAAAAGATATGTGAAGTTCTTCTCACCTTCCAGGAGACGCTGTATTATGGAGTCAATGTTTAATTTGTCCGGCTCCGCCATTTTAGTGGATTTTTGTAGGGTTTATTCAAACAGGTCGAGTCTGCCGTTTTCTGTTATCTTGGTGATTGGTCAAAAAATAAGGTCCCAATCCGAATAAGCAAAGCGTATAAAAGATATCGTTATGGAAATGTGAATTTACTGGCTATATTTCCTTTGTCGTTTGGTTGATCGCTAGCTGCTAACGCCGTTAGCCTGATGGCGCTAGCTATTGCCTACCCGTATTTAAACACCAGGAAATGGTTAATATGGTACAAAAAACGCCCAGATATACCCCTTCACCTCTTCTTTTGATTCTTTTTGTGTCCCGTGAGCATCTAAAATATTCAAAAGGTCCCTATTTTCCGTATCCTCACAATCCCCCTTCTCTCATCGTCTACGGAACTTTAAAAAAAGACCGTGTTGATGAAGAGCGAAATCAACGGAGGCTGATAAGGCCCGCCTTCTCTTGTAAATCCATGGAAATGATTGGCTTACACCTCACATTTGAACTGAGGGTGTGGTCATTCATTGGCTAATGTTCGCACGCATCTCGTTTCCAGAGTTCCGCCCCGAGTTGTAAAGTAATGACGTCAATGAGGTGAAAAAATGAGAGAGCGGGCGAGGGGATGTTCAAGTACTATGAAATTGCTGGTACTTATAATGTACTTTAGGTTTAGGGACTATATGCATCATGATAAATATAAAAAGCACAAGACCCCATTATTATATCGAGGCGCTCGCGCTGTGATTAACATTAAGTGTTTCATGACAGGTTTGCTCATGTTTCTCAGGATCATTTTCTAACACACCAGCGCCCTCTATTAGACGTTAAAGAACACCACATATTTTTTTTCTTAAGAGAGTTTCCCGTTTGCAAGTTGCGTTGTTTATTTACCTTTACAAACACCTGATTGCTGTAGAATGAAACAAATCAGGTCTAGTTAGTTTCAGTCTAGATTTCATTTGATTGACGACATTTTAAAGTTGAACCAAACATATAGGTTATGGTGAGTGTTTGGGCACCTATTTCACACCAGTCTCGTTTGACAAAGAAGATTCTGCTTATTGTTATTTAGTAAGATTTTATGCACTTCTCAGCTGGCCAGCTTGTAAGACCAGCTTAGGTTGGCTTTTTTCAGCAAGGATGGAGCTGCACAAAAATTGGTATCTTTTCTGGAAATAGTCATAGCCTAGTTAACTAATAAAAATGTCACCTTCCTATAGCCTATCTACAGACCTGCAGAGAGAGAGAAAGAGAGAGAGAACATTGGGTTGGTTAATTTAACCCTTGTGTTATGTTACGAGTCAATTTAACCCATTTTGATTTTTGAGTTGTCAGAAATACAGGTTTACTTAGGCTATGTTTTTATTTGTTTGTTTTTTTGACATTTTGTGACTTTTTCTCATTTAGGGTCATGAACATGCCTGCAACGTTTCAACACGCTGATGTGTTTTGACACACAGATAATTCCTATTATGTTTGTGATGTTTGTGGGTCAATTTGACTCATGTATTTTAATGTTTTAAGGCAACTGTACAGACTCAAAATAATAACATTTCTTGGTTATAGAACAACTTATTTGTTATTTTAGTTTTTTACTATACCCTACGAAACTAAAAAGGAGGTTTTTCCATACTTATTTCAATACAGAAAAAAAATTGTCAGTCACAGATGTTAAAAACCAAGCTATCATTTCTTTTTTCAAGCTATCTGAAATACTATTTAACCTTTGTAGTTTTTCTTGAAATTTTGTGACTTTTTCCCATTTAGGGTCATGAACATGCATGCAAAGTTTCAACATGCCAATGTGTAGTTAAATGTGCATGGGTCAATGACGTGACGCCTAAATTTTCTGTCCGATTGCATTTTTTCAGTTAAAATTTGGTTTAAATGCATAAAAAGATACCATACATATATAGTACCTCTCCTTTGCATGTACTCACTTTAACTTTTCAAAAAACATTAGTTATTTGTCATTTTCTGTTATTTAAAGTGTCAAAATATTATGTGGTGCGACTGTCCGGCCATAACTTCTGTTTTGGAAATGTTTTTGAAATTACTGTAAATTTATTCAAATTCATCTTCTGCACTATTTGGCATGATTTCCAACATATTTTGTAATCCTGTATAAAATTGCAAAGCATTTGTATTTATATTTCAATTATAATATACAAATAAACTTTGTCCGATGATGTCAATTTTATGAAATATCATGTGGTGCGACCATCAAAAAACGACCACTTTGGGACTTTCATGTTGAAATCCATTCAAAGACAGGACGTTGCATCATATACCAATTTGCGAAGGACCCATGGAAGCAGCAAGCAGGTTTGTAACTCTGTCTTAAATTGGGAAAAAAATAACCTTTTTAACGACTAATATGTAGTTACCTCATTTGGATATCATGTGGTATGACCTCAAAAAAAACAATGAATATCAAGTTATTTCTGCAAATATATACTTTTATTACAAATTTCATAGTGACCTTTTGTGGGAAGCTAGCTTGTTTTGTTTAGGTGGCCAATTCTGTGCCTGTAAATTTGACTGAATTTGAAAATATCATGTGGTTCCACCGAATATCATGTGGTGCGACCACTGCAGAGTGATAGATATATGTCCTAGATTGGCAGTTTTTGTGCTTTTATATTCAAATGATGGTTTATAAAAATAAAGTACTTTATTTTAGTATCATTTGGAATAGATTTTTATGCAATTTGGGTCACGCAACAGGGATTATACAATCACGCCGTGCTATGAAGGGGACGACAGAGCATCCGAGCAGAGCGCTGAGGAGGGCTTGCACGGATGCACATAGCATAATATATCCTGGAAGATAGGGGACTTGAGGACACTGTAGTCGTCCTCCTGTTTCTATATATTCTAGGAGCCCCTTGGGGCCTAGAGCATATATAGGGAATGGGAAAAATACGTTATTACCTGGACTTTGGTCAGGGCCATAAACAAGTACTGATAAGCTGGTCACATTGGTGAGGCTTATGCAGAGAGAACCTGCGTTTGTAATGCAGGGACGTCTAGATTATAAAATCTGACAAAGGTGGATGGCGAGGCCCAGCCGGCCGCCTCACAAATTTCTGCAATAGACACGCCAGTGGACCATGCCCAAGAAGAGGCCATGCCCTTCGTGGAGTGTGCTCTAACACCTATGGGGCATTGTAGGCCCAAGGAGGAGTAAGCGAGCACTATAGCATCTACGGTTTCAGGACAACTTTTGAGTCGTTACGCCCGATCTCAAGACAGGAGGGGCTCACGGAGAGCGCCTGTAAATCTCCCACTCGCTTTACCGATGCTAAGGCTAGCAATAAGGCGGTTTTTAGCGCTAGAGGACATAAGTCGACAGTCTGGAGTGGTTCAAAGGGAGGGCCCTTAAGGACCCTGAGAACCAAAGACAGGTCCCATGTGGGAAACGAACAACAAGGTTGTTTCTCCCTATCGACTGCCCTGCTACGGGAGCATGGGAGGCCGCTATAGCTGCGACATAGACTTTAAGGGTAGAGGGAGTACGGCCCTTATCTATTAAGTCTTGAAGGAAAGACAATATCAGAGATAATATGTCACAAGTAAATGGGTCTTCGTCCAGGGCTGTACACCAGGCAGCAAAGATATTTTACATTTTAGGGAGTAGAGATGTCTCGTTGACGGAGCTCTGGCTTGTGAGATAGTGTTCAGGACATCTTCAGGGAGGTTTGAAGGCTCCCGTCTAGAAGCCATACATGGAGATCCCACAGCTCGGGTTTGGGGTGCCAAATCATCCCTCCCGCTTGGGAGAGGAAGTCTCGTCTCAGGAATCGGCCTTTGTGGGCACCTTCCCTGATAACCTGGGGAATCAGAGCAACAGGGGGAAAGTGTACAGGAGGAGGCTGGGCCAGTCGTGGGCCAGCGCATCCTTGGTCTTTGAAAAGTAAATTGGGTAACGAAAGTTGTCTTCTGAGGCAAAGAGGTCGACCTCTGCCTTCCCGAAGACATCCCAAATTTCCTGAACCGCGAGGGGGTGGAGCGGTCCAGGTCACGTAGAAGTTTGTGAGCTCCTCGTGCACCTCAGAAAAAAAGGGAGCTGCCCGCGACCAGGTTGCTCGCGATGGCAGAGGGGCGCTGGTCCGGGCGGGAGAACTGGACAGGGGAAGGCTCTCTTTGTGGAGAAAGTGAGGCACGCGGGACCTGAGCCGACGTGAGCTCACTTTCATCCGAGCGCTGAGATCCTCTGCCCCACTGTTTTTTCCTCACAGGCTCCTGGGAGGAAGAAAACGGGAGGGTGAGAGGGGCGGAGTCACGTTCTAAAAAGAACACTATCTGCAAGCGCAAAGAGGCGAGACTCATACTCTCGCAATGAGAGCAGGTCAATCCGCCGCGCCATCATTGGTTCGTTTTCTTAAACTCCACGAACCAATGGCCGTGCAGTTTTCACTGCGTGATTGAAAAAAAGGCTTCAGAATCAGTGAAAACTGAGTTTCCCCGTTGCGTGTTGCCTAAACGGCAGATGACGCAGTACGGAGTGTAGTATCGAAAGGGAACTGAAATTTATTCCTGTGATCAAAGCTGAATTTTCAGCATCATTACTCCAGTCTTCAGTGACACATGATCCTTCAGAAATCATTCTTATATGCTGATATGCTGCTCAAGAAACATTTATGATTATTATTAATGTTCATATTTTTGTGCAAACTGTGATATATTTTATTTGTCAGGATTCTTTGATGAATAGAAAGTTCAAAATAACAGCATTTATATGAAATAGAATCTTTTGTAAAATTATAAATGTCTTTACTTCACTTTTGATCAATTTAGGCCTAATGTGACCTTGATGAATTAAAGTATTAATTAATTTCAACTTAATTGAAAGTCAGCTTAAAGGAAGTGGTGCAATTAAAAAAAATGTTTATAAAATTGTGTTCATGAAAATTTTAATAAAATCTGGTTTAAATCTGTTTTATTATATATATATATATATATATATATATATAAAACTGATTGTTTATAATTGATCTCTTTAAATAGATTTTTAATGATATTTAAGGTCTTCGTGTCATTTAGAGCGACCACAAATCATGTGGTGCGACCAATAATAGCAATAACTGTATTAAATTAAAAATAAAATATCTAATTTCTGTGGCTGAAATATGAATTACTGATACAGTATGCTTAAGTGAATGGTATTTTTAAAACATTTTTATCAGTTTTATGCAATTTACAGGAAAAATAAGTCTGTTAACTACATAAAGAAGGCAACTCTGAAGTTATAGAACAAAAATATAAGGTCATTCTTTACTGAATCTCAAAAGAACTGCAAATACTTTGTTTCTAAACACTTTAATTACTGAGATATGTTAGAAAAAAAAAAGTTAAGCATGTTAAAGAAATGAATTAATTTTAAGATAAATCACAGTTGCACCACATGACATTTTTTAAGGCTATGGCCAATTTATCTAGATAAAAAAAAAAATACTAAAATCACGTAATTTAATTTTAATATGTATTTATGTGTATACAACATCTTAATGTTGGAACAATTGCAATAGATATTATTATTTTTTGTATTTTAAAATTGGCCTGTTGAAAATCCTTATACGTCATTGACCTGCTTACATACATTTTTATGCGATTTTGATGTTCGTGGGTCAAGTTGACCCATTTATTTCTTTGTTGTATGTCAAAGTTCTTCAACTCTAGTCCTGAAGTGTCACTGTCTTGCTGAGTTTAACAACTATTTATTTTCAAAGTTTGTGAAAACAAAACTGTTTAACCTGTTAACTGTCAGTCCCACTTTTTGAGCATAGACATGAAAATTACTTTTCCAACTTAAATTGTTATAAATCTTGAATACTTAGAAGTACAGAGTTAAATGGTTGGGGGTGTGGTGGTTTAATGCCATTTCAAGCATTCTGACTTATTTACACTGTTAAAGAGTTGCATTCTCATGCTAAACATGGCCAAAGTTTCAAAACACGAGTTGGAAGTATGACGGAGTATTTCTGTGTCAAATACACTCCTTCTGGATTCGGATACGTTTTGGAAAGTTTTTTTTTCGAGTATGGCCCTGTATCACATTATAAAGGGCAGAATCCCTTGTATGCGCACTTCTCCCTGATAAGCGTGCACACACACATCACCCAGAGCGAGAGCAAGAGCACGCCCATCAACGTGCTTTGTTTGGGTTACAGAAGCTGAGAGATTTTCCAACAGTGTCACCAAAGAAGTGTGTTTTTGGTTGTGAGGGAAAGATAACCTTTTTCAACTTCCCAAAGAACAGTGGATGAAGTTTGTTTTTCCGGGGCAGCAACAGAGTTGTGCACGTATGTTTGTTTGTTCCTGGAATTTCGGTGATGAATGATTTGTAAACAAGTCCCAGTTCAACGCTGGATTTGAGGGCGGTGAGTAACACTGCATCAAATGTCTGTTTTGTTGGCAATCTGCGCGCAAGTGCATTTAATGTAAACAACACAAAGTTTTTGTTCCCTTTTTATTCATAATGATGTCGCAGCTTGCAGATGATCTCTATGCAAAAGCTGCGCATACTCGTCACTCTTTAGCTCTGTCCACGGCACGCCTCCAGGAGCTCGGCTTTTTTCGGAAAGACTCGGTACAGCATATCTATTTTTTATAAATATGATAAAACTAAAGACTTTTCGGAGATATGAAGGATGTGTGTTATGTAGCCTTTAAGTTTGGTATGCGGGTGGGCTTGAGCCCCTGCCGCTTTGATTGCGAAATGTGAAAGTGCCCTTTGCAGTCGCATCGCGGTAGAAATTGCGTTCCGGGGAGGAGAAATGGGAACGCGGGGGCACCGCGATGCGACCGCAAAGGGCAGAACAATCACCCCCACACCCCCCGACTCCCTGTCTGCAATAAATTGTCTCTTAAATGATCTAGATTTTATTACCAGCTCTAAGCACTGTAAATGCAATTTTTCTGTGGTCATGAAAAGTACCCTTCTTTTAGAATTAATTAATAATCAATACTGAATGTTCACAGAATGATCTGATTGATTGATTGTAATTTTAATGTAGCTACATCAAGTTAATCTGATTAACTGCTTCAAATATCAATAATTAATCATAATTAATAATCACAGTGAGTTATGAATAATTATTCATATTTCCCCTTTGAGCTAATTCGCAAGAATGTTTAACTCTAAATCTAAGAAAATAAAAGTCAAACATCTGAACAAGTTCTGTGCCAAATTTTAGGTTGATATCTCAAAAAAAGAACTTTCTGTAAGATCTTTTATGGGCAGTACCAAACTTTTTCACTAGATGACAGCCAGACTCCACCGATGACCATATAAGGACTCGATTTCCATATATCCTCCTGACTACCAGCTATGGAGTTTTGTCCTCTGTAGAGAACATTATATTTTAGTGAATTTCTCTGAGACCTTACATGTCACAGTTTTAAGTCCTGTAGAGAGCACATTCAGGGCTTTTCAGAGATACCAAATGTTCAGAGGTTTCACCATGACCACTCCCTCTCCTTGGTCTTTAAAAATGTCTGACTTTAATTTAGTGATCAAATTTAACACCCTTATGGAAATATGATAATATTTTGTTATTATCATTTACATCTGACTAATTTTCAAATTGTTTGTCATAAATCAACACCTCAGGAAAATGTTATGTGGTTTCAAATCAAAATATGACTTTCTGTTACGAAACAGGACACCGATTTTATACATGTCCACTGTAGAGGACACCACTACTTAAAGCATATTTATTATGCATTTTTGGGAGACACAACAAGTGAATAGGGAAAGAAATTATATATCAATATTCCTATGAAATATTAGATATTATTATGAAAATCTTGCCAATTATTACTCCCATTATTACACTTCTTTTTTCATTACATGTTGCTCCAAAAACACATTAATATGCAAATTACGTACAAGTCAAGTCAAGTCACCTTTATTTATATAGCACTTTTTACAATGCAGATTGTGTCAAAGCAGCTTTACAGTGATAACTGGTATATAATTTTGGCTGCACAGCAGTTCTTAAAGAAAATGGTGTCAATGCAGGCAGATGCAAAGCACTGGCTTGCTTAGTTGGGGACACTTGACATTTGATATTCAACAAAGGCGACAGCGGGGGTTAGTCGGGGGCCAGTTCTCCTCTGGCGAACAGTGCTTTGTTACGATTCAGGTAGCTATCATAAGTCCGATGGGATTGCAACAGTCAAAGTATTTATTCCAGTTCCATCCAGTTGAGGATCGTATTCATCACGCCGGTATGGACGGTTTGTTGAGGAACTGTGCCACTGGCTGTCGTGTCGATGAGGCCTTCACAATGGATGATCTAGTTGACTCAATCTCTGCTGATACTTCAGGGCTGCGTTGTGGTCGTGTCAAGGCACAGGTCCTCGATCTCACCTGGATACGGCCCGGATCCGGTTGACTACGGTAAACCTCAGGATAAACAGAGAGACTAATATTAGCGTAGATGCCATTCTTCTTCTGATGTAACAAGTACATCTGGTGTTATAGGAAGTGTTCCCGGTTCTGGCTGACCTAATTTATGCAGCCTAATAATCCTAATAATCTGGATTTGAAAATATAAATTGATAATGTGTTATGTGTATGCCAGGTTAAAGAGATGCGTTTTTAGTCTAGATTTAAACTGACAGAGTGTGTCTGCTTCCCGAACAATGCTAGGAAGATTGTTCCAGAGTTTAGGTGCCAAATAGGAGAAGGACCTACCGCCTGCGGTTGATTTTGATATTCTAGGTATTATCAACTGGCCTGAATTCTGAGATCGCAATAGACGTGAAGGACTATAATGCATTAAGAGCTCGCTCAGATACTGGGGAGCTAAACCATTTAGTGCTTTGTAAGTAATTAGCAAAATTTTAAAATCTATACGATGTTTAACAGGAAGCCAATGCAGTGTTGACAGAACTGGGCTAATATGGTCATACTTCCTAGTTCTAGTAAGAACTTTAGCTACTGCATTTTGGACGAGCTGTAGTTTATTTATCAAGCGAGCGGAACAACCACCCAGTAGAGCGTTACAGTAATCTAGCCTTGAGGTCATGAACGCATGAACTAACTGTTCTGCATTTTTCATTGAGAGCATATGTCGTAGTTTAGATATATTTTTAAGATGGAAGAATGCGGTTTTACAGATGCTAGAAACATGGCCTTCAAATGAAAGATTGGTATCAAAGAGCACAACAGAGCAGCCATCAAGTGTTAGACAGTATTCTAGGTTATTACATGAAGAAGTTTTTGGTCCAAAAATTAGAATCTCTGTTTTTTCTTAGTAGTTTTTCTTTAGTAATAAGAAATTACTGGTCATCCAATTTTTTATATCAGCTATGCATTCCGTTAATTTTGTGAATTGTTAAGTTTCGTCAGGGCGCAAAGAAATATAGAGCTGAGTATCATCAGCGTAACAGTGAAAACTAACTCCATGCTTCCTAATGATATCTCCCAAGGGTAGCATGTACAGAGTGAAAAGCAACGGTCCTAGTACTGAGCCTTGCGGTACTCCATATTGAACTTGTGATCGATATGACCTCTCTTCGTTTACTACTACAAACTGATAACGGTCAGATAAGTATGATTTGAACCATGACAATGCAATTCCACTAATGCCAACATAATTTTCGAGTCTATTTAAAAGAATATTGTGATCGATAGTGTTAAATGCAGCACTAAGATCCAGTAACACTAATAGAGAGATACAACCACAATCTGATGATAAGAGCAAATCATTAGTAACTCTAATGAGAGCAGTCTCAGTACTATGGTACGGTCTAAAACCTGACTGGAAATCCTCACAGATACTATTTCTGTCTAAAAAGGAACATAGTTGTGATGATACTGCCTTTTCTAGTATTTTTGACAGAAAAGTGAGATTTGAGATCGGCCTGTAATTGACTAATTCTCTAGGATCAAGTTGTGTTTTTTTAATAAGAGGTTTAATAATAGCCAGCTTAAAACTTTTTGGTACGTATCCTAGTGATAAAGATGAATTAACGATATTAAGAAGAGAATCTATGACCTCTGGAAGCATCTCTTTCAATAGCTTAGTCGGTATAGGGTCTAAAATACATGTTGTTGATTTTGATGATTTAATAAGTTTAGACAATTCTTCCTCTCCTAAAGCAGTGAATGAATTGAATTTTTCCTCAGGGACACTACAATCTGACACAATACTGTAGTAGACGGTTGCATGGTTATAATTTTCTCTCTAATATTGTCAATCTTGCAAGTAAAAAAGTGTTGTGAACGCCTAAGCCCTCAGCCAAGATGGCCGCCACTCCAAAAAAAGAAACACAATGATGAAATAAAAGTCAAATAACTGGAAAATTGAAATAATTGGTGTCATAGGATTTTTCCTCATTATATTTGTCTTGTCCAGCATCAGAATTCCATATAGTGTATTACATATCAGTGCCTCATCAGTTCACAAAAAAACAGATGAAAAGATTACAGAGTCAGAATCTTTCTGATACCATTCCTTCTGGTAGTATTTTTTAAAAAATGTTTTAAATAGTTTTAAAATGAATCCATTCTTGCCTATCCCAGCTGTGTTATTATGATTATGCGTCTCCCAATCCTGATGTTTCACAATTTAAAGCCCACCCACTCTAACGTGACAGTTTCTATTCGTCATGTGTGGTTTCAACGGTGACTGGGCAGAGCTTATGAGGAGAGGGTATGAGGTTGTTTTTGAGATGTCATGATTATGACAGAAGATTCAAAGGGTTTATGATTCATAGTATCATGATGCTGGACCCAGATAAACACAAGTGATGTACATTGGAAAAAAAATATATGATCAATGATATTAATAATATTGTATGATATAGTGTACAAGTATGAATACCATTTTTCTTTCTATTTAAAAAAAAAAAAAAAAAATCAAATATTTACCTTCTCTATATAAAAATTTGAGGAAGGTTATAGATAAAGCAATAAAGAAGCAGCAGAGTAAAAAAGAACAAGTCCAGTCTGGCCTTTTCCTCTTTAGCAACCCGCCTCTGTCTGATGTCTACCCCACCCATTGCATTCCTCTACAAAAGCATCCTTACATCACAACACCTTCATTAGAGGTAACCGTTTGGTAAGGTGGGAGACTAACTTAAAGGCGAAGAGCAACAATAAAAGGTAATGTTCAAACTTTTCATTTTTGCAAGGCTATGCAAATTATTTAAAAAGAAGGATAAATGTTTATATATATATATATATATATATATATAAGGTTATAATTGTAAGGTTACAGTGTGGTGCCTTTGTGTATTGTGTTATGTTAAAGAAGTATAAGGCCTGGCAGATATCCATGTTTAGATGGATTTTGAACTTCTTTTTTTAAAGTATATGACATTGTTTAACATTTATCATGCTGTCTTTGTATGTAACATCATACATAAAACATTATATTACAAAATTACTAGAAGGTTTCATATTGTGAAACCTAAGAGACAGGTAGTGTTTCACTATGGACTGTTAACATTGTGAGAACATAACTGAAAACTGGACAGCATAGCACATTTGAATATATAAAACCCAAAATTCCTCAATCATTCATGATTTTAGCTCAGTTAAGAGCAGAATTATCATTGCTTAGATGGAAAGAATACAATTTTGAAGGAGCCAAACAGCATGTTAATCGCTCACAGAGCTGTTGAATGATTCACGGTCAACTAAAAACAGCTACAATTATCGTTAGTCATTTTGCTGGTGCCCACACACCACCTGGTCACCCCTTCTAGCTCTTCACCGATCCATGGCGCTTTGTGTTGAGTAGGAAGATAATACAGTGCACTAGAGTGGACTACAGGGTCTTAACTACAGTCCACACATTCAAACAGTATAGTTTTATGAATCAGCCAAGAGCAAACCCTGAAGAGATATAAGAGAAGTTCAGTGAGATCGACATGAATAAAAAGCCACAGACATTTGGGAGCAGTTCACTAAAAAGCTACACAATGTTTTTTTTTTTTTCTTCCCTGCATCCAAATAGAATAGAATAGAATGAGCGGGACCTGAGATAGGTTCTAACAATCTGTATCTGCTCTTAGCTACATCGGTGAACTGCCACTCCCTGAGAGCAGATATAGATTGTTAGAACCTGTTGAGACTTGAGGCTTTTGCTTCATGTTGTGGATTTACTTAGTGATGGTGTTCTTTTTCCTCTTTAACCCTAGGATACAAATTCTTGTATGGGCCTGTCTTAAGGGAGGAGCCATTGAATTTCTAGGCAAATACGTAGGCTAAACACTGTAGTAAATGTCTTACAAAACATACCACTTACTAATGACGCAAACAGGAGTAATTTAAGACCTCAATCTTCACTTCCGATCTATTGTTGTTGTTCGTCTTTCAGTTTTAACAGCATTTCCCTCACTCACTCTTTCAGAATGGGCTCCTCTGGTGTACAGATCGTGTGTATGGCACTGGGAATTTTAGGTCTCATTGCTGCAGTCGTGACCATTGCTGTTTCAAAATGGAAGGTTTCTGCCTTTATTGGTCAGAACATTATCACTGCACAGGTAAACATTTCAGCTAAAAGAATTGATACAAAAGCACCATAAAATTATCTATGGGAATATGGTATACATATTGTATTACATCTATTCTATGTAAATAACGACCGCGTTATGGAGGATGATCAAATATTTATTTTAATTTTATTATTAATTTGACTTTACGTCTCTTCACTTTCAATTTCACTTTCAAATAGAACGCTTAGCCAGCTACAGAGAAACTGGTAGCCAGGCAACAGACAAGTGACCAATCCTGTGTGGCGACGTCACTTCACGGATTCTACCAGCACGATTCAGCACGGTTATTAGACAACCGTGCCGAAAACGGTTTGTAATCGTGCCGTGCCGTACCAGGTTCAAGTGGAAACACAACTGGAACCGTTCCTTACCATTCTAAGAACCGTTCGGCCCGACGGTGGAAAAGCGGCTTAAAATTTTCACCGTAAATGGTTTGATGAAGCCATGATCACTATTCACCTGAAGTACGTTTACAACAGTCAGAAACTGTTTTTATTAATTAAAATAAAGCTTACATAAAATAAAATATAAATATTAAATGAAATACTTAAAAAAAAAAAAAAACGAAAATGGAAATGTTGCTTTGGCAATCAACTGAAACAAAATAATCTTCTAAAATTAGTAAAACTGAAATAAAAATAAGTAAAAGCTAAATAGAAATAAAAAAAAACTAATAAAATGACAAAAACGTTACAAAAGAACTAAAATATCTAGATAATGCGAATATGATGTAGCTTCGTCCAGCATGTATAGGCCTACACTTTCACAATAATGTCAACGTTGTGTGCACCCTCCGCTAAACAGAAGTGAGGCATGATGTTTATTTAAATTTGGAATTAAACACAAGTTGCGATAGTCTTTCTTCCCTATTGTGACATATATGAAACGGCTTCTTGAACAAGAAAAAAAAATGTAAGACGGGACTTAATTTTGTCAATTGGGAATTGGATCGTTGGATGGGCTGTGATGTCATGTGAGTGACAGGTTGTCCCGCCCTCACTCCAGTAAACACGTCATCCGAGAAGAGATGTCGCTGCAAGAGGGAGAGAAAGTTATTATGATTACGAGGGGACATGTATTTTAAAAATATGCGCACAGAAAAAATCACTTAGCCTCAAATATATACAGCAATATTCTGTTAAATAATAAGATTGTTAATGTTGATTTCATGTTGACTTTAATCATTGTAATATTCACTTACATAATGTGTCGTGCATACTTTACAGAGAGATGGAGACTGTACTGTGATTATTACAGCGCATGTACACTACCAGTCAAAAGTTTGGACACGGTAAGATTTAATGTTTTTAAAAGAAGTTTCGTCTGCTCACCAAGGCTGCATTTATTTAATTAAAAATACAGTAAAAACAGTAATATTGTGAAATGTTATTACAATTTAAAATAACTGTTTTCTGTTTGAATACATTTTATAAAGTAATTTATTCCTGTGATCAAAGCTGAATTTTCAGCATCATTACTCCAGTCTTCAGTGTCACATGATCCTTCAGAAATCATTCTAATATGATGATCTGCTGCTCAAGAAACATTTATTATTATTATCAATGTTGAAAACAGTTTTTTTTCAGTATTCCTTGATGAATAGAAAGTTCAAAAGAACAGCATTTATCTGAAATACAAAGCTTTTGTAACATTATACACTACCGTTCAAAAGTTTATTTCTTTTTAAATAAATTAAAGAAATTAATACTTTTATTCAGCAAGGATGCATTAAATCGATCAAAAGTGACAGTAAAGACATTTATAATGTTACAAAAGATTATACTTCAAATAAATGCTGTTCTTTTGAACTTTCTATTCATCAAAGAATCCTGAAAAGAAAATATTGTACACAAATATTTTGTACGATTGTACACAATAAATGTTTCTTGAGCAGCAGATCATCATATTAGAATGATTTCTGAAGGATCATGTGACACTGAAGACTGGAGTAATGATGCTGAAAATTCAGCTTTGATCACAGGAATAAATTACTTTATAAAATATATTCAAACAGAAAACAGTTATTTTAAATTGTAACAATATTTCACAATATTACTGTTTTTACTGTATTTTTAATTAAATAAATGGAGCCTTGGTGAGCAGATGAAACTTCTTTTAAAAACATTAAAAATCTTACCGTGTCCAAACTTTTGACTAGTAGTGTTAATGTAGCCTAGTGTATGAAAAAAATTTGACATTTGGTTATAAATAACTCCTTTTGTGTTCCACGGAAGAAAGAAAATGTTTTATTCATTATCCTTGAAAAAATTATGTGAATGGGAGGTATATATTTCATGTTTTTTTCCTTTGAAGATTTCTGTAGGCCTATCTAAAAGTAACTCCCCCCAGCCAGGCTATATTTTCCATTAATAACCTGTATAAATAAACCTAAATAATTGTTTCTCTCCTCACAGTCTCAGGAGGAGGGCTTGTGGATGCAGTGTGTGGTTCAGAGTACCGGACAGCAGCAGTGTAAAGCCTACGATTCGCTGCTCATCCTGGGCTCTGACCTTCAG
Organism: Hypophthalmichthys nobilis; assembly: GCA_037950665.1. Taxonomy (NCBI): domain Eukaryota; kingdom Metazoa; phylum Chordata; class Actinopteri; order Cypriniformes; family Xenocyprididae; genus Hypophthalmichthys; species Hypophthalmichthys nobilis. Next base: position 25,321,637 of record CM075475.1, on the reverse strand, counting down.
GCGGCCCGTGCCATGACCATCATCAGCTCTATGCTCGCAGTCCTGTCCCTGCTCATTCTGTGTGCCGGAGCCGACTTCACCACCTGCATTGACAACGAAGATGTCAAACCCAAAGTGAGCCTGGTGTCTGCTATTGGGCTGATCATCGCAGGCTTGTTGCTGATCATCCCTGTCAGCTGGACGGCCAATAATGTTATACGCGATTTCAACAATCCGCTGGTCGCTATGTCTAATAAGAGAGAGCTGGGAGCGTGTATCTTTGTGGGCTGGGGAGGAGGAGTCCTGCTCCTGCTGGCCGGAGGCCTGCTGTGTTGCTTCAGCAGACCCCGCTCTGGAGGATCGAGCGGAACTGCCAAATACTACAGCAATAGCGCCTCTGCACCAAGCAAGAATTATGTGTAGATAAATAAAAATGGGTAGTCACAATAATTATAGCTGTAGTCTAAAATGGGTTAATGTTAGTTAGTAGTCTTTAGCAGGCTAGTTGGTATGAGGTCAAGATCTAGAAAAATGTAAATATTATTTGGAAAATACAGTCTTAAAGCTTTTTAACGAATTAACATTATATTTACTGCTGCAATTTCTTTGTGCAACCATTATTAAAATTCAGGGATGGGCCAAGCTTGTGTCCAAAATACTTTCAGGTCATTGTATCTGTGCCAGAAAATGCTATTTCAAAATATGCTACTGAATATTTTTGAGTTAAAAGAACTTTTTAAGAACTTTTAATGAAATGGGAATCTACTGCAAATACTGTACAGTTGCTACACACTTTAGATTATTTTTGTGTGTGTATTTGGTCATAATCATTTCTATTGCCTTTCATGTATTTTCAATAAAACTGACTGATTTAAGACATTTGTGTGTGCAGAATGAACAATGAATTTTTGACACGTAAATAAATTTTAGTTAAAATAACACTGGCATTTATTTCAAATTCTATAAAACATATATTAAAATGGGCTTCAAACAAATCTAGTTACATTAAAACATCTTTTTGAAAAAGCTAAATCCCTGAAGAGCAAAATTTGGTATGCAATGTACTGCAAAATAGTATCCAGTGAAAACTTTTCACATAATTCTACAAATCTTCTTTCCAATATATGCACCTTTGCAATTTCATTATTTACACATCCTGTGTATGTGTAGTTTGATATTTCTTTTCAATCTCATTTTACTGGGGTCTCTTTTCAGCTACTTGCTCTCCAGTTGGCTCACTCGCTTGGTCAACTGCTCAACTATCTCTCTCAGCTCCTTCACCTCATTCTGCAAGGCCTGCACGTCCTGTATGTGAAAGAGAAATAAAGGCAGGATGAGTTTATTTGTGACAGAAACTCAGTTTTATACACAATTCACTGTTTGGGGTTAAATAAAATGCATTAAAAAGGCTGTTCTCGTACCCCACTGTCAGATTGTCGGTTGTTCGAGGAGGAGGATGTTGTAGCCATCAAGCTCTTGATGACTTTGAACTCTTTGCTTTTGGTGGTAGCCACAAAACCGTCTTTCAAGGAGATCAGAATTGGTTCCCCATCTTTACCAGCAAACCAATCATCTGCCTCCACCGATGGCTCTGGACCAATCGTGTCAGGGTAAAGGTCCTCTTGAAACAAGTCAGACTAAAGCAAGGAAATGATAATGTTGGATTAAGACAAGTAAAACAAATAAGCTGCACTAAGTCAACAGTGTGGCATTCATACACTACCATTCAAAAATTTGGGGCTAATTTGATTTTTAATTTTTTTAAAAGACATCTTGTATGCTGACCAGGGCTGACATATTCATTTATTAAATTTAAATAAATCTGAAGCTTCAAAGCTTTACGAATCTTTTGTTTCGAATCAGTGGTTCGGAGCGTGTATCAAACTGCCAAAGTCACATGATTTCAGTAAACGAGGCTTCGTTCGTAAGTATTTCGAAACTTTTCGAAATTTCAATGGTTCACACTCCGAACCAATGATTCGAAACAAAAGATTCGTAAAGCTTCGAAGCTTCATGAAGCAGTGTTTTGAAATCACCCATCACTAGATATTGTTTAATAAAGTTTTTTTTTTTTTTTGGCGCACAAAAAGTATTGTCATCGCTTCATAACATTAAGGTTGAACCACTGTAGTCACATGAACTGTTTTAAATATGTCTCTAGTAGCTTTCTGGGTATTGAAAGTGTTAATTATCTTGCTGTCAATGGAGGCCTCACTGAGCCATCGGATTTCATCAAAAATATCTTAATTTGTGTTCCAAAGATGAATGAAAGTCTTACGGGTGTGGGACGACATGAGGGTGAGTGCTTAATGACAAATTTTTCATTTTTGGGTGAACTAACCCTTTAAATGGTCCATTTTTCTTGTTAGTTTGCAAAGTTTTAGCTGCACGCTACCCACAATTGGATTTTACCGGACATGCACAGGTGAAAGATGTAGGCTGTACATGCAATTTCCTGCAAAATCCGTCCCAACAGCTCAAAAAAAAAATCATTATTATAAGTTTATCAAAGGGTATCTGCGTAAAGTAAACACATGATTTGGAACATGGTTATTTTTTTAATCAAAAAAGTTACATAGTGTAGCTTTAATGCATCCTTCCTGAATCAAACTATTTCTTTCAAACAAACAAACAAAAATCTTACTGACCCCAAACTTTTGACAACATTTAAACTGATCTTTGACTTTAAAACCAAACTTACCTTGCGAGGCACAGTCATGACAACAGGTTCACACTTTCTCTCGTGAAGTTTATAGAACCTAAAATAAATATAAAATAATGAAGATTTTTTAATATGTTTTGTGGGACAAAGCAACTACACTATAGGCATTGGTGAAAGCTGGGTGTGTTTACCTTGCAATCTCACACTTATTGACTTCCAGGCCTCTCTTAGGCATGTAGCCCATGCCCTTCTGACTCTCTTTACTGCTGTACATGGAGAGATAATGGACGTATGGAGCCTCGTCTGTCACCTCAAAGTATCTGATGCTGCTGTCACCCTGTCAAACCATATACACTGTTTAACATACAACTTCATGAACAAATAACTCTACATGATCATAAAACTTGTGTTAGTTCCTTGCCTTGCCACAAAGGTAGACTACACCAGTGTCAGGGTCAAAGAAAGGTAAGAGCACTCCACTGCTGGTGTCCAGCTCCTGCAGGGTCAAGGGCTCACCAAAGTTGTTCTGCAACCACAAACAACACACTTTTATGAGTCACTTGATTGTAAAACTGAAAACGAGAGCTTCTAAATCACATGATGTACTCACAGGATCCCACAGCGCCACCTGCCTCTCACTCATGCGGCTGAAACCGGTGGTCAGGATCTTGCCATCAGACACAAACACAGCTCTGATTGGCCTGGAACCTTCGTGAGGCTTGTCCTTCTCCTGAAACACACATATACACAGAGAGAGGTCACATGAGCAGTAAATAAGCTGGCAGAAAGGAAGGTGAAAGAAAAGGATGTATAAGCTATAAAATATAAAATAAAGGCATAGTTTGAGTTAAATTTATTTTTTTTAAAGTTAATTATTTTAAATCCATTCACTGAATGTGAAATGATAAAAGACCAAAATGCGGTCAATTTTCAATTACAAAATCTAACTAATTTCAAAAGGAATTCATGTAATTGATAATTTTGCATGATGCAGATTTCGCAACAGGTTCAAGTTGGTTACGAGGATTCACCACGTTGGCTAACAGAAAGCTGCTTGGTTTAAAAGCAACTTCCATGTGAGCTGTGATTGCTAAATTACTGAAATTCAATGGACCTTTTTGTCTACAAAATGTTGCTAATGTGACCGCACCTTAAGAAAACATTAAATTAACTCTTAAAAGATTTCCTGTTATTTACTATGGCTTTAAATTTTCATTATATTAGTATTATGTGCTCCATCTCAAGTTTTCTGAATACTTGCATAAACATTAAAAAAACACTGATGAAATGCTTTAAAACGGCATAAAAACTACATGAAACCCTACAACCAACTAACTTCTAATCTTTTTAAGTACAGTAACAAATGCATCCTTACTAGATGTGATAAAATTAATGTGGCGATTCTGGTGAATGGTAAACAATGCAAATACATTACTTATTTATCCCCTATGCATTCTTTTTTGGTTAGCATTATCATTTTTTACATTGAAGGCATGCACGCACAGAGATGACGGAGCCCTTGCGGGGATCGAACACTCGTAGTTTCTTGTCCTTGCAGGCAGTAAGGATCTGAGAGCCGTTTCTGTTCCAGCAGGCGCTGTAGATCAGATCAGTATGCACTGAGTCAATGCGCACCACTGACTCTCCACGAGCCACATTCCACAGGATGACCACGTTATCACAGCCTGCAGACAGAAACCAAGAGAGAAAGAAAGAGAGAGAGGGCCGACAAGGTAAATCAAGCGCATAGGGGAGGAACGGAGGTTGAGGTAGAAGACAGACAGAAAAGGAAGCAAAAACGTCAAAGATGTGTGTAAAGAAGTGTTTGTGACGAATCAGCAGAGGGCGCTATCATTCCATTTCAGCTTTAAAAGTGGCATCCTTGCATGAATGAGTGTGCTTAGCCATGCATACATAGATTAAGTAGCTCAAAACTGTATATAAATGCACTTTTGGCTGTTGGGTAGATGTCTGATGTTGGTTTACCTGCACTCATTAGCACATTGTGGGCAGTGGGGTGCCAGCTGAGGATGCCCACACGTTTAGAGTGCCCGTCCAGCTTCACAACAGGGTCCTTCAGGGGCGATATGAGACCTCCATCTGGAATCTCCCAGATCTATTACATAACAACATTGACCTTATGTTATAATAAGTAGTGTGAGTTAGAGTTAAAAGATTGAACGTGTTTTATGTCTATGAAAAGTACCGGTACATTATTTAACATTTATTAGGAATGATATAGGCATTGTTGTTCCATTTTCATTCATAATGTTCACCCTTTAAACTGATATATATTTTCATACTGCATATAACCGAAATTACCATATATTGTAGCAAGCCTAGTATGAGCTATTTTATATACATAATATTATTACTTAAATAATTGTATTATTTATTAATTTATTAGATATTTATGATAATCAGTAGATGTGGATGGCACTGGACCAATAATTATGGATTATATTAGAGTTTTCACACAAGAACTGATTAATTGTTTTAAATGTCATTTGACCATTTGGCTCAAGTCACTCACCATGACACTACAGTCTTCAGAGCCACTGGCAATGATGTTGTCATTATGTGGGCAGAATTCAATGTCCAATACGGGTCCAGTGTGACCGCAGACAGTGGGTTGGGACATGTCGATGCGACCCGTCTAAAACACAAATCAGAGACCCCAAAGGGACAAATGGGTTACTATTATGTAAACCTTGGTATGAAGGAGTGGAAACACAAACGTACACAAATAGACCCATGCACAAGTCGTTCAAATGACTAAACATAGAATATGAAGTCTTTGAAACTTTGACAAACAGAGCAGGAAAAGAGCAGGAGAGATCTCAGACAGATGAGGAGGGCTGTGTCAGCTGATCTCAATTTTACAGCTATGCCTTCAATTACGCCTAATAACTACTAACCCGTTTAGAGAGGACAGCGCCGTGCAGGAGTTCCCATCATGCACACGAAGAGCACATTCACTCTGCAAAAATCTTATTGTTAAATGTGAGTGTTGTGTGCAAGTCCATGAACAAGAATAGGCTATAAATTATGACTCTCTCACAGGGGCTGCAGTAAGTAAAAAAACATGAAAATTCTTGAAAAATGTTGTTATTGTTAACTTAATCTAAATAAAGCTGAAAATAAAATATTAATATTATTAGATGAAAAAGCTCAACTTAAAAACCTTAACTGAAAATTAGAAATGTTGCCTTGGCAACTTACTGAAAGAAAAGAAGTTGAAGTCCTAAAATGACTAAAACCTGGCTGAACTGAAATAAAATTAATTAAAGCTAAATAATAATTAAATAATTTAAAATGTAAATGACAAAAGCACAAAAAACTAAACTTAAGATGAAAAGTGAACATCTAAAAATAATAGACAATTCAAAATATTAATAGATACTATACTAACATACAATGTTACTGATACTATTTATTGTGTCATTAATATTATTGAATAACACTAAAATAACACTGGACTAAAGATGATTTAATTATTGTCAGAGAAAGTGACTGGTTAAGTTCAAATAGTTCAAAAAAAGAGTCTAACTCCTGGTACAATGGGGTCCAAAAGTCTGAAACCACTACATTAATATTTAATTTAATAAAAAATACGAATTACAAATTATGAATTGAAAAAAAAGAAAAATATGTGAATTTCATATTATTCCCCCTTTAATGGCATGCGTGAATTTCAATAGTGTGTACAAAAGCGGATGATCATGTCATCAGTCTCAAAACTGAGCTTTCAAAAGTTCCTCATGCCACCCAAACAAAATGAAAGGGCTTGACTCGGATTCTCGTGTTCATTGGGAAACAATGGCTGCTATTGAGCAAAACACCGAGTGTAAGATGCACAGCAGATTGAATATGACAGAACTCCCATTCATTCTCGAGTGTAGGACCCAGAAGTGCAGACAGAGTAACATATAGAAACAGAGGACCTGAGATGATGGACTGAGAAGAAAAAAAAGAATGAAATGACACATGAAATAAACTCAACAAGAACAAAAAGAGGAAGACAAAAAAACAGTTTCCGCCATAGTTCTGTTTTTGAAAATATCAGAAAGCTTTATGAAGTAAAAACTGCATATTCAAAATTTGAACCAAGCTGATCACTTGAAAAAAGTAAGCACATCAAGTGCCTAAGTGGCAGCTGTCCTTTTCTCATAGTTTTTGTCACTCACTCATTCTGCAAGCTGTCACCACATCCTGTGCTGGGTTGACAGCAGCGCACTCCAAATATGGCAAAAACAAGATGCAAGAGAGCAGAAAGAGAAGAGATGCTAGGTCTGGTGACACGTACATACGAAACTCAACCTTGAACTTCCTTATTTAGACAAATGCTGCATGACATATCTAGAGTTTAAAATTCAAAGACCTCAGAAGATTATTTGAAACAGGTAATGGGTTAAAACTACAGTTGAACCTAAAACTAACTTAATATCGTAATATTGGCATTTCTATATATATGTGTGTGTGTGTGTAACCTTGAATGAGGGGCAATATATATACCCACTGCCCAACAATATGAACACTGCAATTAATTTGGCATTTAATTTCAGCTTAATGAATGCTTAATGAATCTGGATGCACCTTGCTCAGGGGCAAGACAATAAAAGCTCCTCCACCACTGGCATCCACAATCATGGCCACAAACTTGGGGTTGACGGAGCAGAAGTTGCTGTCCCAGGTCATCTGGGAGATCCTGATGTCATCATAGCACTGGTCTGCCTTCACCGCCTGGCCAAAGACGTGGCGGAACTTACTGGTCCTGACCACCTTCCTAGACATGATGACCTGAGGAATGACAGAGGAGGAGGAGACACAGGGATGGAGAGAGAAAACACATCAATATGAGAAACAACTGGAAAAGTAAACTAAGTATGGTGGTTTTCATCATTTTTTTAAACAGTAGAGCATGCTGCTAGCAATGCTAAGGTTGTGGGTTTAATTCACAGGGAATGCATGAACTGATGAATCATATGCCTTTGTTGCAAATAGATAAAAGTGTCTGCCATATGAGAAATGTATGTAAATTATGTTTCCACCCATTTAGTTGCAAGTTTTCTTCTTGTGGGTTGAAAAATGTGTATCTTATATAGGATACATGGTTATGTACTCACTAAAGGAAGCTGTTTTTGGAGGTATTTCTGTATTTGTGATTTGTGGTGAAAATGGCTGACTCCAATTCCTGATTTTCATGGTGATTTTAACACTTCGCTGGGGTTAGTATGTTTGCACACACGTAGTACTGGTTTAATAACTAAATTGTTTTAGATTTGAATGAATTCCTGTAAATGAATAGTTGACGGGTTTTTTTTTCATCTGTCTATGTTTAAAACAGTATGTAGGCAATAAGCCCCAAGAAAGAGGAAGGAAAGAGGAAACTAGCAAGAAGTAACTGAGAAGAAAATGCTCTGGCTACTTCTCTAAGTCTGATGCCACGTTGTCTGCAGGTTTTTAGTAATAGCGCACTTTGCTCTATACCCTCTTTTCATCTCTCTCTCTCTTCCTGTTGCCATTTTTCCTTTCTCATCACTATATCAAACTCAGTCTCATGCATATGCTTAATTAGTTGACAAACAAATGTCACTCTCCTTTGCAATGCATCACCGAAGCCCTGTATTCTCACAGAACTGAAAAATGAAAGATGCAAAAGAAAGTGAACATTAGATTGAGACTGAGAGAGGAAACTTGTAACTGGACTAATGCTGCAGCAACTGTGGGAGCGCAGGAGATGTTCAGAACTTCAGTTAAACCACATCCTTTCACACAAACATTCTGGTTCAGAAAGACTGTGCAAATGTTTCCATTCATTTAACTTCTCACAATAATTGAAGTGAATGACACAGTGCAAAACTTATTAGTGCAGGATGAAACTTTGAAACTAGTTTTTACTTATGCTTTTTTTTTTCTTTGAAACACAAAAGGATGTTTTAGGCATAAATTGAGGGACTTACACCTCTTGCTCACCATTCATTAATCGTTTTTATCTAAAGTTAATCCTGACTGAGACTGTCCTTTAGCCAAACATCTCCTTGATCTGATCAGCGGAAGAAAGAAAATCATGCAGGCTTTGAACGACATGAAGGTAAATTGTGACAGAATTCTCTTTTTTGGGGGTAAGGATTAAAAAATATATTATTTTGATAAATTTAAACATTTTTATAGTACTTTATTCTTTTTCTGTCTTTATCTATTTCTTCCTAGTTCATGTTGAGCAAACTACACTATTCTATGCAAATATCTGTGAGAATGAGTGAAGATCTCAGTCATATCAGCTTCACCTTTATCTGGAAATACTGTTTAGTTCTCTTACAAAACTTCCTCAAATGTTTAACCGTGCCTTACAACAGTTCAGAAAGGCACATACACATTTAGCAATGGAAATTCTCGTGGAAACAACATTAAGGAGCAGTACTAAACCGAGTAAAATGACTGAATGTGTTAGGAACGATCCGCAGATTAGGGCTGCGTCTCAAATCCTACTTATCTAAACAACATTTTAGGCCGTATAGGAGCGTTTAGGCGCGCCCAGCATGCTGTCTAGACAGTCAACTTACTAGGTTTTGAAAGGCGGGCAAAGATGCAAAGTTATGCACGGTAACCAAAAACACCGGACAGGAGCACAACACACAATATGATGGGACGGGGCACTGTACCTGAGAACTGTGGCTGGGGAGGGACTCTGGCTCCTGAGGCGAGAGGATGAAGCGCTGGGCTCGTTTGACAGATGGAGAGAAGCGGATGAATGCCAGCAGTTATGGCCAGATCTCACTCTAAATCATAGAGGAAGTGAGAGTTTAAGATGTAGATGAGAATGGGAGGTGTCCTCGCTTTATGTTTCCTTTTAAAGTGATTTACGTTGCATGAAGCTGAACCCCGTTTGATCTCTCGCCGTATCGTGGTCATAGCAACACAAACGTGACGTGCGCAGGCATAAAGTTTGCGGTTTTGTCGACATGTTTTCTGAATGTTTATCTCTTTATCGAAACTACGCTTTGTTTTCTAACAATAGGCAACTAAAAGCCAAAGGAGTTAAATGCAACATTAAAGTAAATGCCCTTATCAAAAACATTTGCATGCACCATATTTCCGCAATTCTGCAATGTACAAATAAAACTTTGGTAACTAAGCCACAAATTTTGTCATCCTAAATAAATAAATAAATAAATGAATAAATGTTGCGAAAGCTTCTTGCACCGGTTGAAAGAGATCCACTTGTTTTGCACTGTTTTACAGCATAGCCTAGTTTGGCTGAAACTAAATTAGTTTATCATCTATAACCTTACTCTAAAATCCATATGTGGGTCAAATGTTTTCATGTCTGTTAATGTTGGCAACATTACATACAGTCAAACATTTTTTATATATTTTTACTAGTGGTGCAGGACACTATAGTTCGTTTATATAAGTGAGGATAGCAAAATAAACTGTGACATATTATACCCAAAAATTCTTCCTACAGTGGGCTACCAGTAAAATTGATAAAAGTTTAGAACCAAAAATTATTCAGACACTTTGACCTGACCATGTTTTGCTTAAGTGTTATCTGACATAATTAAGATTATTTATTTCTGACACAGTTTAAAGGGATAGTTCACCCCAAAATGAAAATTCTGTCATCATTTATTCACCCTCAGGTTGTTCCAAATCTGTATAAATTACTTTGTTCTGCTGAACACAAAGGAAGGTATTTTGATGAATGTTTGTAACCAGGCTGATTTGGGGCACCATTGACTTCCATAGTAGGAAAAAAAAAAAATACTATGGAAGTCAATGGTGCCCCAAAAATGTTCAGTTTCCCACATTCTTCAAAATATCTTCCTTTGTGTTCAACAGAACAAAGAAATTTATACAGGTTTGCAACAACTTGAGAGTAAGTAAATGATGACAGAATTTCATTTTTGGGTGAACTATCCGAGATCTTGTCATATTTTATTACCATTTTTTTAAACTATAATGAATAAACTGTAATAATGAATGAAATGTTCAAGGTGTCTGAATAAATTTTGGTTTGACTGTATATCATGTGCACGTTGATTTATATTTATTAAGAAAGTAAACTGGCACTGGCATTATGTATTTTGCACAGTAATACAGCATTTAGTATTATGTATTGCGACTGAGTAGTGTTATAAAATAATATGCATCTAATTATATATATACATATATATGGATCCAGGGGGAAAAGTTAGATACAGTTCAAATGTGGCAGATTTAATATATAAAGCAATATAATAATATTAATAATAATAAAAAAGAAAATAACAGTCACACAAGCACATCATCACACAAGTGAGAATAAACATGGCAAATATGAATAACCCGAAGTGGAGGTCAAAATATAAAAGTAGACATATCCTGTTTACATCAACAGTCCTTTTTCAAATGATTAAGAAAGTCAAGACACAATATAAAAATATAAACCTCAATTTATTGCACAATCGCTGCAGGAGACCATGGGGTTTGGAAGATCTGTCTGAGTGAACAAATGTAACCGTGGGCACAAACAGACTGAGAGAGAATTATAGGCCCATATAATAAACCAACAGAGACGCACGCTTGTAGATAAAACCATTTTACAACAAGAAATGTTTATGTAAAACCAAAGTTATGACAAATTTTGCAATAAATTAGTTTAGGAGACCTAATAAAACAAGAAAGATAAATGGCCAACGTGGCTCAGTGAGTGACTTCATCCAGAATGTCAACACGGTTCAACTGAACATCATTTATGCTGTTACGGACATTAAGAGCCAAAAGAGCACTGTGGCCACCAGATGGAGCTAAACAACAACCAAAATAAACAGAAACATTCAAGCAAGAGTGGAAACGACAGATCTTTCAGAGACCTCCTGTCATCCTATGTGCATTAGTATTCTCAGCCTTTGTACTTAAATTAAGATTATCATTGATAGTGGTAATCCATCCCAGAATAATAATAATAATAATAACAATATATCCATTATCATAATAATGCGAAGTGTAACTAACGAGTAGTTTTTAAATTATCATTAACAGGCTATCCAGCACCTGCATACTAAGAAAACAAAAATGTTATTATAGTTTCATACATCATGTCATTTTTTTTTTTACCACAGTACATTAGAATATACAGACAGGAGAACATCATCCATGAGAACATCATCCTTGTTCCTCCTCTAAAACATGGGTTATGATGCAATCCATTTCCTTTAGGGCTCAATGTAACATGCTCTGCACATTCTCACATCACCTAACTACATAAATAAACACATTCTTGATCAGCATTTATGGACACATTCGGCCCCACAAAGGCAATATGCATCAAGAAGGATGCATGGTCCAAATGCTTGATGGCTGACAAGCCATCGCAATCTTTGCCCTTAAAAACATAAAACTGTCATCATGTTTTTTTTTTTTTTTCAGTCTTCAATTTTAACCAGAACAAGCAAAGATGACATGACAGGATGAAAAGAAAACTGGCCCGATATCAGTTGTTGAGGTCACTCAGTACAAGTGAGCACTGACAGGGCACCCTGAGAAGAGGAAACCCCAGGATGGCATGGTCTGAGCAAAACAAGTTGGTGTGAATACACAAATCTGTTTCTTTTCAGGACTGGTAAAACATCTTGTTTTTGGAATTCACATGTACAAACATGTTTGTGTATATATATATATATATATATGTACATATTTTTATTATGCATAGTTATCCAGTGGGTTTCAGAGGTAATAACATATCAGGACCCCCGTTTTTCAAACCAAAATATCTGTATTGCAGCCTCTCCCTACTTTTCATAATGTAAAAAAGAGATTTTGCCAACCGAACTATAATACAATCCCTTCTAAACTGTCTAAAAACCAAAGACCGTGTTAATGACATTATGACATCATAGTAGTACAGACATATTATGACATTAACCCTACTAAATAATGTAACAGCATTGTTAGCTCTGCCGTCAGGCCTGTCCTTGTGATGTCGCAATTTTAGCTTTTTACACGTACACAGATAGATCAAATCACTGCTGTCTTCGAAATGAAATCGGACAATTCATATCAAGTGTCGCCCTCTGAGATGAAATACATTAACATTCAGTATATTTTCTTCCAACATTGTTGCTTTAAATATTAATATGAATATATAAAAATGTCAGTATGTCTGCCGCTTGCATTTTATGCATATAGTCTACATACAGGTATTTACGTTACCCATATGGACTTTTAAGTTCTTAATTGGTTTTCACTTTGATCCAAAAGCCCTTTTGGTAAAAAAAAATAAACAGTGCAGTTAATTACTTGATATGGTTGTATTGCCTCTGGGCTGCTTTCTTGATTTTATTCCCTTTCTATAGACAGATATATGTGATGCATTAGCTCTGTTACCGCACATTTAGCACAAATGTCAGTGGCTGCATTGCGCAAGCGTCAGGAAATTGCATGTTGTGTTTAAGGGGATTGGTTTACTAGTCTTTATATGCACCACTTGATTTCAGAGTCTAATGTTTGTCGTTTAATAATAGCATTAAAGGGGTTGGGGTAAATCGGCCCTGTTCTGAGGGACTGTATTTGTGGCTTAAATTTAAAACCATGCTGGTCTGCTAAGATCAGGACCATCATGTATGACACCTGAAGCCCCAAAAACAGATAATTTGGCATAGAGTTTTTAAGTGTTTGTCAGATACATCTGAGCAACATTCTACCTAACATGCACCAATTCTACACTAATAGGTCTGACCTCGGCTATAGGACTATCAGAGTACTGTGGTTATGTAAAGCTATGTGATCCCCAACTGGTTAAAATAATAATAATAATAAAAACACAGTAGTAATTGCATTCAAATAAAATATCATCAAACATTTCCAAACAGTAAAACATAATCATAAATATGATAAATATAATGCCAGTGATACAGATATTGGAGGTAATTGAACTGAAATGTATGGCAGGCCTCACTGATGTTCATTCTAAAAGCTACATTGTGATTGTGTCAACGAAGTTATCACATTGCTTTAAAAATAGTGAGGTTGGAAGGGTAAGAAGGGTCATTCTTGGTTTGTTCCTCTCAGTAGTGCATAAGCATGCTAAGGTAACAAATTCATTTGGAACAATGTCAACATCTCCATAGTGCAATCTGCTATAAGAACTGATTTATTTCATTTTAAATCACATTCTTAAGTAGATGTAGATGAGACTTTTTTTTAAACTCACCCAAAAATGATATTTCTATCATTAATTACTCATCCTTATGTCGTTCCACACTCGTAAGTGTGGAACGACATGTTCGACTTAATTTGTGTTCCCGAAGACGAACGAAGCTCTTACGGGTGTGGAACGACATGAGGGTGAGTAATTAATGACAGAAATGTTATATTTTTAGGTGAACTAACCCTTTAAATCAGATTTATATCATCTGATTTATATCAAATCAAATTCATCCCATTACTAAAGACTTAAGCCTGGAACACACCAAGCCGACACAGACGAACTAGTGGTGACGAAAGCAGACTGCGGGGTTGGCTCACGTCGGCAGCGTCTGGGTCCAAAGTTGCCCTGACACACCAAACCGACGCTCGACACCCGATGGCCAAGTAGCACGTCCATTCTGCGCCTGCGTAAGAAAAAATGCCTTTCTGTACCAGCAGGTGGCAGTGGCTGAACAGCCAATCAGAATGATCAGATTGCCGGGCTGACCGACGAGCTCCAACGGCGATTCAACATGTCGAATCGGCCGAAAAAAAGCTGACGAGGACCAACTTCAGCCAACGGTGCGGAACACACTGAGAAAATTTAGTCAGCTGACGAACAAAAACTGCCCGGCGGCTGACCGTCGGCTTGGTGTGTCTTTAGTGTGGCTTTAGATAAACCTTACATATATCATTAATTTGGCACAAGTGAGCAATACCAATATTCTCCTAGTCTTCATTGGCGAATTCATAGTGTATTGGCATGAGTAATTTTACTCCATTCTGAAGTCTAATATTCCTCTGCCACATCTGATGAGCGGGAACATCAGGTGTGCATTGGTCGAGGATAGCCAGCAGAGAATTAAAGCCTTTGTGCAAACAGCATGCCATTAAAAAAATAATTTGCCTGGTCTTGAATCCAAGGTTACATAGATAATTGAGGTTAAAGGTCAGAAAGAAATGAATTCTAATTTAGAGCACTACAAAATCCAATCTTCCAAACTACAGACTAGGATATTAAAACCACATGTGTACAAGGTTGAATCGACTGTTCGGTGGCACAGCAGAGAAAATATCTTCAGCAGGTAACGTGAAATGTTTCCTAGGGTGTTATTAAAGTTGTGCTCCTGCAAAAAAAAAAAAACGGCATTGAATAAGTGCCCCTTAGATGCTAACAAACATGATTAAAGTCATAGAGGGCACTCAAAAAATTAAAATGAGCACTCAGCAACTTTAATCATCTAATGAAAATAAAAATGGCAAGGCTACAACCCAAGGAATGACCCCTTCACCCTTCACTTACAGCTAATTGGTATGAATATGAAAAATATGGACCTGAACATAGAGACGGCACGAAAAAAGAAAAACGAGCATGATAAAACAGATAAAAAACAACTCAAGTATTTCCAGTAAATGTTGCTGTGAGACTGGGCTTACAGTACATTTTGTGTGTGTAGTGTTAGCATTGATATAACATCTGATATGCTGCATAGTCTGCAATAGAGTAGCAAGTTGAAAGTTGGAGGTGGATATATTTCTGCACCAGCGATCGTTGTTTGTGTCACCAGCAAAATTGAGAATAGAGACAAACCGTACTTAGTTTTCACAAAAGCCATGCTATTTGAGCAACGAGTTTTAGATTGTGATATGTTAAATCTCGCTTTTCGAGAGCCAATCATTTGAGGGCTCGATATGTTCTTTTATTGTTCAGCTAAAACTAAATTTAGAGGGTTATTTAAGAAATGCTTTAAACGCTGGTGAATAAATGACATCGAATAATGTCAGATCCTGTATGTGTGTGTGTATACACGCCTATAGAATGTGTAGGTCTTGAACCAAAAAAAAAAAAAAAATTTGCCTTTGAGCTAGTAAGTCTAAACAGTGCCATGCACAGACAATGTTTATGCAAACACGGATATGTACATTCTGGCTACTGACAGCACAAACAAGCATGTGTGTCGAAGCTGGCACTGGTGTCTCCTAAAAAACATGTAAAACACTTCTTATGGACTTTCGTGCACACGTTTATATACAAAGCACAACAGTCTGCCCCCACCCCATACTGTTCTTTGCCCAATTACGTCACATTCCCAAACATCTCATTACTAAAAGAGGTCCTCAAGCTCTATTACCCATGATTCCAGACTAGCAGGGGCCACTGTCAGTCTGAGGGACAGTGATAGGTGTTGATCCACAGTAAGTCATCCAGCACCCCCCAGTGTAGGTACAGTATGGAGACCACCACCAGCACATGCATGATCTGATGGCTGTTGCACCAGTAGTCAAAGAGGCCCGGGCGGAATCGCTCGGGGATTCGGGTGATATTGATGACCCCACCCAACACTGCTAGTGCATCCATGGTGAGAAAGTGACGCAGTGAGGTGGGACTCCCTCCGCCCACACCTACCCAGCGCAGAAGGAAAAATGAGAAGCGGTAAAGTAACTGCCAGGCGAAGGAACGCAGACGCCGCACTCTGCTGCGTGCTGTGATGGCACAGTAGATGGCGTAACTTGATAGCAGGATGTACATCAGCAGAGCCACTGTGCGAGTGAAGGGGTAGCAGAGAAGTGTGCTGTACACAATGGGTAGAGCTCCTGTGAACCAAAACACAATGTTACTAAGATGACAAGCTCTTGTTACCTATCATACAACTATATAGCTCACATCATTCAAGCATGGGGGAATTTTAAGTGTATTTAACACAACTGCTTCTAGCTGTACACTGTAAAAAATGTAATTTACTGAAATAAATATGATAGCAATGTTTCAGGATGGCATTGGGGTACCTGTATATATTAAGGATCATAACCGTATATTTCTAAAAAACAAGTTTATTTATTTTTTTATTTAGTACTGTCCTGAGTAAGATATTTTACATAAAAAATGTTTATATATAGTCAACAAGAAAAACAAATAGCTGAATTTATTAAAGTGGTTAGTGCATGGCACTAGCAATGCCAAGGTCGTGGGTTCAATCCCAGGGATTGCACATACTCAGATACAAATGTATAATATAATGCAATGTAAGTCGCTTTGGATAAAAGCGTCTGCCAAATGCGTAAATGTAAATGATTCTTAATACTGTGTGTGGTTACCTGGATGATCTATGGCTGTTTTTTTGTTTTGAGATGGTTGTTCATGAATCCCTTGTTTGTTCTGAGCAGTTAAACTGAGCTCTGTTCTTCAGAAAAATCCTCCAGGTCCTGCTGATTCTTCAGTTTTCATCATCTTCTGCATATTTGAACCCTTTCCAGCAGTGACTGTATGATTTTGAGATCCATCTTTTCACACTGAGGACAACTGAGGGACTCAAACACAACTATTACAAAAGCTGCAAACATTCACTGATACTCCAGAAGGAAACACGATGCATTAAGAGCCGGGGGGTGAAAACTTTTTGAATTTGAAGATCAACGTAAATTCTACTATAAAATAAGAAAAATTTGGATGACATCATCCTGTTCAAAAGTTTTCACCCCCCGGCTCCTAATGCATCTTGTTTCTTCTGGAGTCAGTGAATGTTTGAACCTTTTTTAATAGTTGTGTTTGAGTCCCTCAGTTGTCCTCAGTGTGAAAAGATGGATATCAAAATCATACAGTCACTGCTGAAAAGGATTTGTCTGAAGAACAGAGCTCAGTTTAACTGTTCAGGACAAACAAAGGGACTCAAGAACAAGCATCACAAAAAAAAAAAAAAAAAAAAACAGTCGTAGATCATCCAGGTAACCACACACAGGATTAAGAACCAATGGTTCACAAACTTTTGAACGGGGCCATTTTAATAAATTCAGCTATTTTTTTTGTTGTTGTTGTCAACTATATATAAACATCTTTTATGTAAAATATTTTACTCAGGACAGTACTAAATAAAAAATAACATGCATTTTGTATGACCTCTCTTATTTTGTTAAAATGATTCACATTTTCACAGATTCTGCAAGTGATTCTGCAAATACTGTGATTTTACTATATCATTTTTACATTCTATCCTTTAAAATTATGAACATATTTTGAGAATAATTTAATCTTTGCACTAGGAAATGGAAAAACCGTTTTCAATGTTATAACAGCCTGAATACGCACAGATAAAGGGGAAACGCACATTTTACTTATTCACTAGGCTGCTGTGACACAGGTCTCTATCAGTTTTGGTAATCACCCCTAAAAATGACCTGATGACGGATCATTTCATCAGGTAACCTTATCAGGTATGAACAACCTGTACAAAATATCAAATGTGAGGTGTCAGGGTAAAAAAATCTTGAATCAGCAGAGGAAAACAGAGAACAGAATTGAAAAGATGTACTGAGAGATAATGTGATGGAGAGCTCGGATTGATCTGACAGCAGTTTGAGATGCTGACCTAGCGTGTTGATCATGCAGATTCCGCACATATCTAGCGTGAGCAGGGTTTTATAGACGGGCTCGCCGCCCTCATGGTTCATGAAGAGGTGGTAGACCACTGAGCCCAGCTGCGGCGACAAGCAGGCCAGGAAGTGCACCACACCGAGCCACGTCACGCTGATCTGTGACCAGGGGATGTTGAGCGGGAGCAGCACCAGGAAGCAGAGCAGAGGGATTCCTGAGTGAAGAAACAGAAACAACGAGACAATGAGGCTCAGGAGAGTCATTGTGTACTGAAGACGTGTAAAGTGCTGTTGAAACACGCAAGGCCCACGAAGAGAGCGAGAAGATTGTTATTGGGCATTATGCTCAGACAAGGCCCTGCAGTGTTTTATCGCGTCCCTTGAGTTGAATCGCTGCAGCCTAAACAACACATGGATTTATTGAGGCCCACGGTACGGCCCAGTACAATGAGGGTCTCAGCGGCTTTGCTGTGCTAATTTTAGCAGCAGCTGCCAAAATGCAAACAATACACTAAAACAAAGATCTTTAAAAGTCTTTAGAAGTCAGTGGATTTATTATAGTGACTCAAAGTATATGAAAAGACTGTTGAACAATCTTCTGGTTATTTGTGAATCTCTCTTTCTCTCCAAGCCCCTGTCATTACCCCAGTGTCAAATGATTTACCCTGGTCAGGTAAAAGCTCCAATGCCTTCTAGCACATCTATTTTGAGTGAGTTATCTGTTGGCTTAACTCTCGCTTTGACAAAGATACTATTGTTAGAGAACATGCACTTTACCCTAGAAAAGTACATGGATTTGAGTGGCACTTATGCTTTGTACATACTGCAAATGTGTAAAAATAAATAAATAAATAAAATAAAATAAAATAAATAATGCTTTGGTAAATCATTATTATGACATAACCCAAAATTATGACAAAAAAGTAATATTTATGAGATGAAAAGTCATCATGACAAGTCATAATTATCATAATTCATAATTGAACTTTTAAAATAGGTTTTTATTTCATAATTATCTTTTAACAAAGCATGATTGTTATAGTGGTTGGATAGTTGATGCACAATTTATTGAAAGTGTCAAAAGGTACACTTTCAATGCTCAAAGGGTTAGTTCACCCAAAAATGAAAAAAAAATTGGTCAATTAATCACCCTCATGTCGTTCCAAACCCGTAAGACTTTCTTTCGTTTTCAAAACACAAATGAAGGTATTTTTAATTAAATCTGAGAGATTTCTGTCCCTCCACTGACAGTCCACACCACTACCACTTTGACGCTTCAAAAAGTTCATAAAGAGATCATAAAACAAATCCATATGAATTGAGCAGTTTAGTCCAAATTTTCTGAAGAGACTAAATTGCTTTATATGATGAACAGATTGAATTTAGACTTTTAACCACATATAAACATTGATCTGTGAAAATAAACAGGCTCAAGTAAAGTAGGGCTGCACAATTAATTGAAATTAAACCACACACGATTTGACAAAGGCTGCATTTTTTTTATGCGGAGCTTCTCAGTGATGCACGGCACTGTGATCAGTAGTAAATGCTGCTCCATCTGAAAGCCAGATGGCGTTCTCGCACAGAAACTCCAAATATGCCCCGCAGAAGTACAATAACGCAAATCATTTCAGATGGAGCAGCACTCACAGAGCCGTGCGTCACTGACAATCTGTGCATAAAAAAAAATAATAATAATTGCAGCCTTTGCAATTTCATAATCGCACTAAGCCAAATCGGTTTAAGCGTGATTTAGGGCTGTGCAATTAATCGTATTTTCGATTTCAATTTCGATTTTGGCTTCCAACGATTATGAAAACAAGATAATCGAGGTAAAACGATTACTGTACCCGCTGCTGCATTCCGTTCAGCACACCTTCCTTTCCTTCACAGTGGTGCGTTTTTATTCCTCCCTAACCCCAACTTGACATCCAAATCAGCCGAATAAGAGAGGGATGTAAAATGCAGTCTACTGTTGCTAAACTTCGGGACGTACTTTATATTAAACATAAACCGTGCTATTAAAAAGCGCATTAAGTCGCGAAACAGACGCTGTTCCCTAGGCGGCCACCTGTGCGCGCGCTCTGAGACAGTGCCGAACGCGCATAAGCAAAGGGCTTCAGATACGCGCCTAAACAGTCAAATAGCCAACACAAATATATCGAAATGCCGTTTTGGTAAATATCCTCGTAAATGCAGTCGGTTATGTCTTAAGTGTACACTGAGAAAGTGCGCGTGTGTATTGCTGCCTTCACGTGCTATCGGAAATTTGATAATTACCACTTCTGAAGTCGTGATTACGAGCTCATCGTATTCATGTTGCGAAATGAAAGGGTGTTCATGTGCAATTTTTACCTAGAAAACTCGTATTTACCATAATTCAGAGACCTGGCAGCATAACAGTAGGCCTATATTGGGTCCGTGCAGCTCTTAAAGGGACAGTAGCCAATATTAATGATTGCTAAAGTCATTGTTAATCCAACAAGAAAAGACAAAAATAAAATCACTCACTGCTCTTGAATGAATAACTTTTTTAGTTTTAAATAAGAATTAGTTATATTTAATGTATACAGCAGTTATTTTACATTTGATTACTTTATTCAATTTCTGTTGGGTATTACTTATTTAAATACCACATCCATCTGAAAAACCTAAAGCACTGTTTATTTCATTTGTATTTTTGTTCTGTTGTATTTTTTTGTCTGCTTTGTTTGTAATTAGTTTCTTTGTTCTTATTTAATTGTTGACTGTTTATTGTCTTCTGTAGCTGTTTTGAGGACTTTTTACTTACATTAATTAACCTAGTATTAGTTTTTGCTTAAGTATTGATAATTGTGAAATTTCACTGACATTTAAAATTACTCATATCATGACATAAGACTTTGATCATATCACCCACCAATATTCGTGTTAAATAATCGTGATTTCAATATTGACCAAAATAATCGTGATTATGATTTTTGCCATAATCGAGCAGCCCTAGCGTGATTGCATGTTAATTGCGATTTATAATGCAACCCTACTACAAAGTGGTAGTGGTATGGAGTGTGGAGGGACAGACATCTCTCAGATTTCATTAAAAATATCTTCATTTATATTTTAAAGATGAACGAAAGTCTTACGAGTTTCTCCATGTAGTTGAATGGGAAGCAAGCCAAACTGAAAAAATCCAATTATACTTCAAACATTTTTTTAGGTAGTTCTTATCACACAGACATATGTTCATTTTTCATTCTTCCAATTAACAATTTATTGGACAATTAAAAACAAAAAAACATGGAGGCATTTTTAAAAAATAACTTCTTTTGAGACAGAAAAGAAAGAAAGAAAAAAAGGAAGGAAGAAAGGTTTCAAACAACATGAGGATGAAATAACAGGTTTTTTTTTTTTTGTTTGTTATGCCTTTAGTTTGTGGTGAACGTGCAAGCGTCACTCAATTTAAGCAGAAGTCTGCTATCAGATCATAGCACTCCATCAGTGGCCAGACAGACAACATATGGGTTAGAGAAACCCACAGACCTAAAAAAGACTTCAGCAAATGTGGTAAGCCCAGGAACAGATCAGAAAAGATTATTAGTCATAATCTGTCATAGTCATAATAGGCTGAGATCTGAATCTTCCTTTAAACAGCAGTTTCAAAGAGCAGATGTAACAGGTAGAAACCTAGAAGAATATCAAATATTGCTGTGAAGACATGGCGTGCAAACATGGAATGAAATGGTGCATACGAATCATGCAAAGTAAAACACAAATCCTTGAATATAAAGCAAACACTGTGAAGAGGCATGCACCTCGATTGCGTTCAAATGCAAGAATGGAAATCAGCCTATGTTTAAAAAAACAAACAAACAAACAAAACAATATGTACTAGGAATCTTCATTATTGTCATTGCTTCTTTACAATCTCTAACTGGAGGTATTTCTACCAGTCAAAACAGTAGAGACAGAACAAATGCTCCAATATTTCAGCTTAAAAAAGGACAACCAGGTGCAACTCCCTACAGCAGAGTCATCTCTTGGGTCAAGTTAAGCTGTGTCACTCAATTTAAACCTCTAATTTCTGCTTACTTGACTACAGTAGGCCAGAACGCTCTAAAATGAAACAGCGTTGGCTTGAGAACACACAGCAACTTTGAGAGTGTGCACAGATGAAGTGTTTTTCACAGGTTTTCAGTAATGTACATTATTGTGAATGTGTTACTCTTCATTATAAAACAATATAATTTTATTATATATATAAAAAATATAATAAAAAATCTTCTTCTATCCTTTCACTATTTCTTTTATCCTGCTCTAGCTTGCACTATTCTGGATGATGTTTGAAATTTTGTATAGCTCTATATAGCTCCAACAAAATTTTACCAGTCAACATGGACGTTTCTTGGAAGGGAGCATAACAGTACACCTGCAGGCAACACATGACCCAGCTTGATAGTTCCACAAAGGACTGAAATTGAGCCTACAAGTTTACAAGCGGAAATTCCTTTGGAGCTGACCTTTATGCCTGATTATACATTTTTTTATATTTCATCTCGGCAACCAATGCACTAGAATGCTTCTCTAGACAGGCTACTGCTCACTGCAGCTGCTATACAAAAATACAGAACAAAAATTACTAAAGATAATAACTCCTTTTGCTATTGACAAACAATTATGTATAGCAAACTAGGGATGTCCGATCAAGTTTTTTGTGCCCCCGAGCCAATCCGAGTCACTGAATATTGAGTATCTGCTGATACCTCCAATCCGATACTTGTATTTTCCTAGTGCTTGGTGCACACTTCAAGTACATTAAAGTTATTAAAATCAATCCAATGTATAGAGGGTCGTGCAGAGAGTTTCTCAGGTGCCGAGGCATCTATTGAGTATTCCAATAACATTTAATTAATAATTTTATATATACAAAAACAAATTAATTTATAAATTGAACACTTCTTTATAAGACTTCTGATAATGGTTTTGGTGAGTGTTTTGTAATTTGTCTTCACATTAGCATCTTTGATATATCTACAAACTGCATACAGGCAGCGACTAAGTAGTTTTCAACTGTTTTACATTATGAAATCAAGCTAAAACTGAGCACCAGAACAGCCAGGCACAAGAAAAGTTTCTTTCCTCAAGCCATCTACCTCATGAACAATTAAATGCCCCCACTGGGCAATAAAAGTGCAATACAGAACACTATTTATACTCAGTATTTATTTAGCATACCATACCTCTTGTTCACATTCCCTTGCATTGTATATAACATACCTGTAGTACATACATATATTGTCCATTGTCTATTTTGTATTTTTTATATATTTATTTTTATTCACTTATTTCATTTTATTATCTTTCTTGTCACTGTCATTCTATCATTGCACAGGGGGTTTCTGTCACCAAGACAAATTTCTTGTATGTGTAAGCATACTTGGCAATAAAGCTCTTTCTGATTCTGAAAAAAAATAAAGGCCCCGATATATTCACGAAATATGTGAGCGGTATACTATTAGCGAATGTGTAACATATGAAAATACATGCTGTGCACTTTCCTCTCAATAACAAAATAAACGCACACAAAAAAAAAAAAAAGAGAAAACACCAAGTATCTTTTTTAATAAAGCATAAGAAAATCATATGTTTACATGAGCTCTGCAATTCGGCACTCTGGTAAAGTCATGTCACATTTATTTATTTAGCACTTTATACAATAGATTGCTTAAAAGTAAGCAGCTTTACATTATCAGACATTATCAAAAATGGTGTCAGTGTCTCATTTATTCAGAAGTACAACTTAATTTTCTACTATAATGCGGCTCTTGAGTGTGTTTATGTTTTTACCCGCGGACATCTGACCTCGACGGACTGAACAGAAGAAATGAACCGGAGAAGATTTCCACGTGAAAGAAGGCGGAGCCTCAGAGCACACCTACCTATTACATTATCACCATGGACCAATTGTAGTACGAAGGGGTTTACCAGCCAGAGCAAATTTTTCCGGAAATTTCGCTTTGACAAGCCGCTTCGAACTCCCAAAACGAACTCCAAACAAACTTCATTTTGCTCTGATTTTGTTCGAAATGACGTCACATCAGTTCGTTCTTCGATTTCGCCTGAAGTAATTCGGGGCCTTAATTGCAACAAAAAGAAAAAAAAATGGAGATCAGGTTAGAAAGCATGAAGCTCACAGTGCCAGAATGCCAGTCCGAAGCAAGATGCAACACACAGCAACTTCTCAGTCTTAGGGCAGATAAAAATAAACAGTAAATAAATGACTTTCGAGTGATTCGTTAGTGTGCATCAAATATGCCAAACACGGAAGCTAGAACATCCGTGTGTAACACGCTAGAACAGACCTCATTGGTTCTCACACGCACGCACATTTGAGCTTCTTCTTTTCCTTTCAATGGCGGTTGGCAAACCCACTTGAAGGAGCATTGTCCGCAACCTAGCCTACTGCACGACACCTGCGTGACAGCTTTCGTAAAATAAAAGATCGGGCTTAGGACAGCTAATACCGATTAGTTGAAAAAACGTGATGTACACAGCAACAGAGTGGGATGGAGAGGTTTGTAGTCTAACCGTGTCGAATCGTGCTGCTGGTAGAATCCGTGAAGTGATGTCGACACACAGGATTGGTCACTTGTCTGTTGCCTGGCTACCAGTTTCTCCGTAGCTGGCTAAACACTCTATTTGAGTGACATAAACACAAATTAATCATAAAATTAAAAGAAATATCTAATCATCCATCAACGTGGATCTCATATCGTAAGTAAACCGTTGCGTTACCAAGGCAACGACTGACGCTTTTATATTACATTCCAAAGAGCAGCCGTTATCAGTCCCACAGTGGAAAACAAAACCGTAACCATACCAGCTGGTCCGGATCGGCACGGAATGGAACGGTTACGCAATGAGTACTGTGAAGATAGTCCGGTGACGTAGGAGTATACGCGACTTTCCAGATTTCGTCCTCCGCATATAAGCTTAATAAAGCCTGAACCTCATCGTCAGTCCATCGTTCGTATTTTTAAACTCCATTGTTGATTCGAATAGAAAACAACTCTTACTGCACGCACCGCAGCAGACTTTAATAAAATGCTGTGTGGAGTCAACCAATCAAAATGCTGCATGAACTTAACCAATCAGCATGTTCAGCGCCCAAGTCCCACCCCGAAAATTCCGGAACTTTGAAAAAGTACTACCTCACGAGCAGGAACTTTCAATGGGGGAATTTTTTACCTGGAACGTCATTTAGACCCTGGTTCCTGTGGTCGAAAAACATTGAGTACCACCACAAAGTTCCTAGTTCCATGGGAAAGTTCCTGTGGTGGAAACGCGGCTTAAACCACCCAGGGCCGTCCTTAGGACGGTGCAACCAGTGCGGCCCCGCACTTGAGGGGGCCCTGTGGTGAACAAACCTTTACTTCCTTCCACTTTAGAAAAATGAAGCCAAAATATCCCAGAAACATTCATTGCCTATTTCATTATTTGGAGCCTGAGCCTGTGCAGTAGTGATCCTAAGGTGGAGCCGCGGTATTAAGGTCTTGCCCATACTCCCACTCCCGCGTACTCAATCGCAAACACGGCAGTCAATCATGACGTTACACCCCGTTTTTATGGAATCAAATAACTAAAACCAAACATACTGGAAAAACGAACACTTACGTCTTCTAGGTAGTTCTTATAACACACGTCTGTATTATAAGAACTACCTAAAAAACCATCTTTGGAAAAAACATTTTTTTAGTTTGTCTCGCATACCATTCGATTACATGAAGAGGGCGGGGTTTATGACCTACACTGCAGCCAGCCACCAGGGGGCGATCTAAATGTTTTGGCTCCACTTTTTCCGAAATCGCCTCCTATACTCTTAAATAGGGCACTATTTGAGGGGACAGCCATTTGTAGTGATGTCCGAAACCACAGTGGACATTTTTGAGTGCCCTCATTCAATCCCACAATGTACCTCAATAACGAGTGTACAATTGATGTATGCTCAACGGCTAGAGAATACCCATGATACACTGTGAGAGTAGCATGCCGAAAGAATTCCCGCATCTCGCCAGAAGATGCCGCCCGCAGCTGAATCATCCATCCATCCATTTTCCAAACCGCAGGTGCAATGTGGCTACAGCGTAATATCGTACAGGTATAAATTCCTTTTTAATTGATTATTAAATTGTTTTAACTGAAGAGAGCTGGAACCGCAGCATTATTCAATATGTTGACGTAATTTCAACTGAAACAGGAAGACAGGGCAATATATCGAACAGCCTCGCCCCTTTTTTTAAATAGCCAATAGCATTCTGTTTATGTTACAGCTCGCTTATATCACTTATATACAGCATTCTGTGCAGAATTCAAATGGGTCTGATCCCTTTTGTGGTCTGGGCCGACTGGACCAGTGCAGACTGCTCGCGTTGCGGCGGTTCACGTGACACTAACGCGAAAGCAGACTTCATTCGCGTCAAAGGAAAGCATATTTACACTGCCAGAATCGTTTCCTATTCACTATGTGCCATTCACCATGTAGAAACTAGTAAATGTGTGAGCAAATGACCGATTTCAGCCGAGGCTTCAGCGTCTGTTGATAGTGTAGAAGGAGGCGGGACTTCAGATTCTAGAGAGCATTTGATTGGACCGAAGATTTGACGAGAAACTGAAGTGCGATGTGATGTCATAAAAATCCAAGATCCATTTTAGCGGAAGTGTGAGAGTGTAAGTTTTGAATGCTTATACCTCCTAAATGTGAATTTTGTCATTGTTTTGGAACATACCAACTTATTCATAACTTTAAGGATAATATATTCATACTAAAAGCTAAAAACTTAAATTTTGATTTCAGGGTGACTTTAAGGTTTATACATAGTTCCCATGACATGAATCTTTTCATCTTACTACTGAAGCTACCAGTTTGCTAAGTTTCAAATAATTAAATAACAAACTATGCAAAAGTGGCAGCCCTTTCAGCACACTCAGTGTCCGAATTCACTCACTCGTTTTCATTCACTCCCTCAAGTGAACTATATTAGTGGACTAATGTAGGGAATAGTGAATGAGGGTATATGGAATGATTTTGGACACAGCCTTGGTCTACGCTTTTCACTGACTGAACATGTAGAATCACGTTTTTCAGGTCGTGGAATGTCTATACTATAATATGGTGATTCTCGGTCTGTCGGTGCAGTGTGAATTGGCCTTAAGACTTCAAAATATATTTAGCACACAAGTCATGTGGACTACTTTTACACTGATCTTAATCACGTTTTCATGCTTGACAATGAATGAAGACTGAAGATGTCACTCTATGAAAAAGACTGATCAGGACATGCTTACAAATTTCTCCTTTGTGTGTGTTCAACAGAAGAAATTCATACAGGTTTAGACCAACATAAATAAATAAATAATACATAAATAAATAATGACAATTTTCATTTTCAGGGAACTACTCCAACAACATGTAGTTTTATGAAAGAGCGTGTGAGTTGCAGTTTACAAACACTCATTCCTTAGGCAGGAAATATAGACCATTTCCTGTTTTCTGGTGGCATAGCAACACTGACCATTTAAATAGGGTTTAGACTATAGCTATGAATGGGTAAAGCAAATGCAGACCTAAGCAGGCAGGATGGGTAAAGCTCATACTGACATGATTGAAGTTATGTATTTAAAAAAGTAATATAATGACAAAAAAGTGAAGCAGATGACATGTAATAAGCACATAAAGAGAGAGGGCACTGTCAGTTTCCTCTTTAGAGGCAATATCTCACTCACCATGTGTGTAGATGTTTCCTAGCTCATTGTGCAGATAGAAGAGACTCTTGATACACTCCTGGACGGAGGAAATGGGTCTATAACCAGTCAGGACATATTTGTTGAACTGTAAATGTGGAGGAGAGTTTGCCCAGTCCAACAGTCTGGGACCGTTTAAAAATGCCATAGCAACCAGAAACAGTCACGACGACGACGCTAAAATAACTACGCTATACATCTACACATACACGCACAGCACAGACTAAAAAAAGATTTGACACCCTAGACATTAGTCGGAGAAGTCCAGTCCGGTCATGTGCAGCCAGCTACATGGCTAACAGACCTGCTCTTCAGCCGAAAGAATTTTAAAAATCAACTTTTGCCTCCGCGACGATTTATTTTCAAACGTTGGCGGCGTCATCCACACGGGTTGACGTAGAAATTCCAGGCTGCGTTCATAGTGAGCTTCGCTGATATATACAGTGCAGCATGTAACATTTAAACGAAGTGCGGTCACACCCTGCTCAAGTCTTTCAAACAAGCCCCACCAGCTTCTGTCAGCTCGACTTCAGAGGCGACCCGGCGAGAGGTGGCTTTCGTTTGCTGCTCATCAAACAGCCGTTGGATAATTTCACCATCGGGAACCGCAGGGGTTTCGTGAACGCGAAGCCGCTTGCTCGGTTCAGGGCAACTTCCTCATATTCCCATAAAGTGAATCATCATCATCCGTCCGTCCGGTGCGTTGGCATCCAAGCTACCAGCGCTCTGTGGGACCCGTGTGTTTGCAAAAAACTGATACAAAAGACTCATTTACAGGACATTTCGACCTGAAAGAAGCCAGAGGCAGGTGACAAATACCGGTATGCGTTTAATATAGTGATGATACGACAATATTCCTTGGCACCAACCATAAGTAGTCACAATACAAACTATAAAGTACAGTGCCAGAATCGATATGACATCCCACGGCGTTTAGGGGGTTAACATTAAGATATTCGGCTAACGTAAAAAAAAAAAAAGCACGCAAGTTTGATATGTAGTATTATCAAATTCTCATAGATGTGTCAAGTTTTTTTCTCCCCAGATATCAAGCATCTCCTCCTCATCAGCGATGAGCACTAAGTGCACCGTGCAAAGAAAAAGTGCACACATGTATCATGTGCTTTCCTCTTTTAGTTTAACAATATGGATATTCTGATATCAAACGCACTCAGTGCGTTTTCTGTTCCCTGTCATACACTACCCGGATAGCTCAAGAGCTAACGGGCTAGCTGCCGTCACCTTGATTGTGCTGACTGCAAACACGCGCGAGCTTTACAGTCACTGTTTTAGCAGCGGTTAAACATCACAACCGGTTTTCCCAAACAGCGGCACATGCATTCCTGCAATTCCCCCTAAGTTACTCCGACTAAAATGTATCCGTAGGCATGGCATTTGTCATCCAGCAGACGGAGGAATGTACGTGGTGCTCAGCTCCCAGGAACACGTCTCCCTGATGGTGCCAAGTGATGTTGCTGCTAGCTTGCAGTGATTTCAGCCAGCAGAGTTTTAAACGAGGGCTTTGGTGAGGAAATCCCTTTCTGTTAAGCGGTTATGCCAAAAAAAGGTTACTATCCTCTACAGTCCCCGGCTCCTTTCTTATAGGCTGTCTGGTACCGGTGTGCGGGAACATGCGGCTGGTGGAGGGGCGCAGCGGCCCGGCCTTCATTCCTTATCATCCGCTGATGCTGCAGCGCTCTAATCCAGTCTGGACCAACTGGGAAGAGCCGGGGGTGGCGCGAGGACAGGATGGATTCAGTTTGGGTCTTTTAGACATTTTCCCATTAAAATATATTTTCTTAGAATGAAATAGCAAGGTGATATAACAATGTGTATTTTCGCCCTTCTTATTTTATAATCATAGTATTTTATAGGCTAATGATAGCTCAAGAATAGCGGTGTCCGATTCTGAACGAGTCGGATCTTTTTAATGAATCGCTTGGACAAAACCGAGTTTTAACGATTCGTTCACGAAGCGGATCTCACTGAATCATTTTGCCGAGCTCTTGTCCGATTCGCAAAGAGCCGATTTGGAGTGTAACGTAACCGAGGATTTCACTGATATAGCGGAAAGTTAGGCTACTTTAAAGTCACCCTAAAATCAAAATGGACATTTCTTATTTTGATGGAATATTGCAGTATTTATAATAAATGATTTATATGATCATTATTTTTTTAAAATACATGTGCCCTCTAATCTTTAATCAGAATGTGTTACTCACATCATGTGATCACAGCAATAGCAAACCCCAACAATCCAATGATCCCATTCCCGATGGACAAAATCAAGTCCCTTGTGTTTCATGCCGGCGTAAATGGCCGAATAAAACGTAACAAATGTTACCACGTAGCCTACTGGAAATATGTTTAGCATTTATATGTTCAGACGGGATATTTAAATTAATTTTAGTAATGTTAATTGTAAATGATATTAGTTTCTTCTTTAAAGAGCTGAATCATGAATTGGGACACATTAAATTACCAATTATTAATAAAACACAGTCGATAAAGTGTAATGTACAGTAAAGATTCAATAATATAAAGCTCTTCACAAGCTTAAGCCATAAGTTGTTTGGGTAATCAGTTACTAAATTGTCTATTTTTGTTAAATTGCTTATTTAATTTAGCAACATGACTCTGCAACAAAATAGGCTACTATGTATCCAGGTCAAAACCTTTTAATTTATTTAGTATTACACAGTGTTCACCGATTTTAGTGCTGTTCTCTCTCTGGCCATTTTAGAGATATAAAAGTATGTAAAAAATAATATTTAACACACACATGCTCACACACACAAGCTTAACACATACACCACATGAGAATCTAAAATTTCCAACCACTATGTGAAAACCTAGCTTTTTATGAGTCATGGTGCCCAGACAAAACCATGCAGACCACAGTCATAGGACGAGCTTATTTATTTAACATGCAAGTGCATGTATTTTACAAACGTCTTTATCTGCATCTGGGCCTGTGCTTAAGGCCTCATTTGAATAAATCTGCCAACATGTCTTTGTGGAAGGTTTGCATTCTTAACTTTTAAAAGGAACAAGTTAATTAGGATAAAACAGGTAAATAAAAATGGTGAAAAACAAGTTTGCCTCAAATGCCGTAAGATAGAATTTGCCTTATACATTCATATTCATTCAAACTTCAACATTTATGGTTAAAATCATGCATCATGCATGCATACCTCATGCATCAACTTATTTGCATTGTTTTCAGACCTCAGCCAGCAGGAAGGGTGGTTTTAAGTGTTAAACATCAATGTTTAGAGTTTGATTTGCAATTTTTTGCTGATAATAAACCACATCCTTTTGTCAAGTAACACTTTTTCACCCCCCTATTGCAAACCTTTATACATATTAACACCCTTTTTACACATGATGAGTCAGTGACCATCTAAGTGTGAATGTTCTTATACCTGACCCACAACTGGACATTTTTTTTTGTTGCTATAAATATGAGCACAGCATAGGCACCTCTCAATCCGCATGCAGGACGCTCCTCCAGGTAAGACCTTCCAGATGAGAGAAAAAGAGCCTAAACTCACTTCACTGTGAATGAGCATTTGCTGAAAGCAAATAAATACTTAAATATCTTCAAGCGATTTTTTTGATACTGACCTCTGCTCTTGTAAAAAAAAAAAAAACTGATGATAAAGCTCTAAAGGAGATGATACACAGGGCAACTTTTTGAGCAATGTTGCTGCGCAATTCTTTCTCATTGAGTATAGGCAACAAATTTTAATCTAAAGTATCCAGATAGAAATTTGTTGCCCATTCTCAATGGAAAAGTGCCTAAGCATCATCGCTCGGCAACATCGCTGAAAAAAAAAAGTTGCCCCGTGTATCATCACCTTAACAGCATTATTGAATCTGCATTGTAACAATTTCATAGTAAAATTCAATATCATAGTGAATTGGTTAGCCATCAAAAATCAAATGCTAAAATCTTAAATGTCTAAAACATTTAGTTATAAACAGAAAACTTATTTTATAGTTAGTACATTTCTACATAAATGTCAAAACCTGCATTATTGGAACTGTAAAATTGCCTAAAGTCATTGTTTTTACAGTCATTTTATGGTATTAATGTTATTTGTTTAAATATAATAGGTCTTAAAATTTTGGTTTTAAAAACCATGCAGAAGATACCCTGATTTTATTTTAATGTACTGTAAATGATAACACTGAGGTTAACAATATTAATATTTTGCTCTAATAATAAGTTAATTTTTTCAACCTTATTTTTTATTTATGTATTTCACAGCAGGATAATATCACCCAAATTCACAATGATTCCTATAGTTATCCTGTGGTTTGGGCTTTTTCTGCACCTTCCTCCTCCAACCAGCCCAGCGTGCTTTTTAGGTAAAGAAGCAGAGTGTCAAGACGCTGACTTTGTACCAGGGTCTGATTTGGCTGGGGAGGGTTTTGACATAACTAAGATGCAACGCCTGGGGACTTTTGTCATCGACATGAGTAAGTGGGAGCTCAAAAACAACACATGTAACCTGTGCAAAAATCCCTTCATGAACAACACAAAGCAGAAGCTCCCATTGTCTGTGGTTTACTGGAGGGCCACCCAAAAGTGCAGCATGTCATTATCCAGCTCCGTTTATGAGTCCAGCGAGTCCCTGGTCAGTTCCAGCAGCTCCTCCGTAGAGAACAACTGGAAAGTCGGCCTGGGAATAGGCAATGTGATGAGTAAGATGTCGCTGATGCTCGCTGGAACTAACTCAAGACTCGCTGTGTATTCAATGACGAAGACCAAAAAGGACAAGTTCAGCTTCATCAAACAGTCTTCGTCCTGCGGATACTACAGGTAAGACTTAAAACATGTAAACTCATGCATGTACACAAAAAGTGCATTGTAAATGATTAATTTAAATCTTAGTACTTAAAGACACTTAATATAAAGGGGGACCACTTAATATATACACTGTAGAAAATTATTTTCATGATGTGTTATCACAACACTTTTTCAGCTTAGATAATGTGGTTCAGATAACATAATAATATTGAGTTTCTGTTGATTAAATCAATCGCCTTCATTGCATTAACTCAAATTTTTAATTTCATTGAACTCAAAATTAAGGCAACATCATGGTTTATTGTTGACTGTATGTGGATTTTAATGTGTAGCAACTATAAACTACTGTCTTCAGCTACAGGATTGCCAGCCGCTCTCCAATACATCATGAACTAAACCAAGATTTCACAGACCTTCCAGAGACATATGACAACCAAACAAAAGAAAGCTACTTGTCACTTGTTGAAAAGTTTGGCACACATTACATTGTCCAGGTAAATCCAAAGAAATTTCAACGCTTATACAGACCGCAAAGTATATTTTTATTTTTACACTTGTGCACTGTTGCTCTCCATCTATCTCATATTCGTCACTGTTGTTTGTAAAGGTGAAACTGGGTGGAGCTGTGCAATCTGTGACCAGTGTCAAACAATGTGAGGCTTCTCTACAGGACCTCAGTACAGATGAGGTCAAAACATGTCTGGACGTCGAGGCATCTGCAAGTGTAATGGGGAGGATTAGTGTAGACACAGCATACCGTCACTGTAAACAGACTGAAGACAAAAAACTGAGCAAGCACAGTTTTGCTAACAGTTTTAGTGACAGGTTTGTGCTTTGGCTTATGAGAATATGACTGTGACTCAAATAAGTACTGAGTAATATACATGTATTTACTATAGAGCTTACTATAATGCATAATTTACTGTTATTACTATAAGTAAGTACATATAGTAACGTGTAACTACATCACTAAAATAAAGTGTTGCCTTTAAAAAAAAAAAAAAGTTTTATTCAGCAAGAATGCTGCATTCAATTGATCGTAATGATTATAATGTTACAAAAAATTCATATTGATGTTTCCACAAAAATATTAAGCAACACAACTGGTTTCAACATTGATAATAATAAGAAATGTTCCTGAGCAATAAATCATCATATTAGAATGATTTCTGAAGAATCATGTGACACTGAAGACTGGAGAAATTATGCTGAAAATTCAGCTTTGATCACAGGAATGAATTACATTTTATAATGTAATAAAACTATTATTAAGAAAATTATTATTAGTTATTTAAAATTTTAATAATATTTCACAATATTACTGTTTTTACTGTATTTTTGATCAAATAAATGCAGCCTTGGCGAGCAGAAGAGACTTTTTTTCTAAAACATTTAAAAAATATTACAGACCCCAAACTTTTGAACAGTATATTTTCTTTTGTTCTTTTATCATTAATATAATATAAACGATAGGAGGAGGGGGTTCACACTTAATTTTTTTTCTTATCTTATCTGTTTTTTTTTTTTTCTTTTTACAAGGTTAACTGAAATCACCGGTGGCCACACTCAAGACACTGCGCTTCTCTTCTCAGCCACCAATGATCCTGGAGCTTACAAACAGTGGCTCTCCTCAGTGCCAAGAAAACCAGATGTGATTTCCTTTTCATTGAAACCACTGCATATGTTGATGCCAGTCAAGAACCCAAAATACAACCAATTACGCCGAGCCATTCGTGACTACATACTGCAGAAGGCCCTTTGGAAGAACTGCTCCTCACCTTGCAAGATCGGTATTGCAAGAAACCCCAAGGAACCCTGTGTGTGCAGCTGTCATAACAGCCCTGGAGTAAAAGCAAACTGCTGCCCTACACAGCGCGGACTTGCTCAAATTACTGTAATTGTGACAAAGGCGACAGGTCTATGGGGAGATTACTTCACACAGACTGATGGGTATGTCAAGGTCCTGAGAAATCACAAGGTTTTTCTAGGGGAGACGCCAGTGATTTGGAACCGAAATTCACCAACCTGGAACTGGAAGTTTGATCTCGGCAGCTTCGTTCTCTCTCAGTTTGGGGGTCTGAGACTAGAGGTGTGGGATAGAGACAACAAGTGGGACGATGACTTACTTGGGGCGTGCAACATACAACTGCAAACTGGCAAAAAAAGTAACTTCTGTTCACTCAACCATGGTGTGCTGTACTACAAAACATCTGTAACTTGTGGTCCTAGTTTAGCTGGCTCCTTATGCACAGAGTACGTGGGCTCTCCAATGTCTTCCCATCTGGAGAAGATATACACGTCACGACATGCCCGGCCCATCCCGAAAGATGTGCTCTTGAAAATGGGGGTGCTTTTAGATGAGCGCCGCTTTCAGTTCAGTCAGACCAGTGATCCTAAAAGAAAAACTCAGACTTTGTGAAAGCTAAATAGAAAATAATTCTTAGCATTAAAGCACAATAAAAAATAAATAGCATTAAAAATTTTTTAATAGCATTAAAAAATCGGAACTATCAAACCAATGTGTGTTTTGCTTCTCAGCATTTGTATTTTAGAATTGGCATTAATTGACATTTTCTTTGTTTTCTTGATGTTATTCAGATCTTTGATATGATATGTGACTGGTAGTTGACATGTAGTTAAAAAGTTACTTCTAGTTAGTAGAATGTCTAAAATGGACTATCGCAATCAAAGTGTAACCTTTTTCACTATATTTTCTGATTATGTTTTGCAATTGCTTGCATGCTAATTTGTGTGGTTAATAAAGCGATTATGAAAAGTGATTCATGACATGCCATGGTTTTATGTTGCTGAACTGTGAAAAGCGTGTAGGAGGTTAAGTCTGTTTAAAAGGCTACCACAAGAGGAACTATGTGACTAACATAACACTGAAGCACATTTAACAATTAGTAAAGTTTTGATCTGACTAACTTTGTATTACGGTTAGTGTCTCCGTGTTTTAACAATACACAGGTCAGTGTGTGAATGAAGGCTCACATGTTCCACTGACATGTCGTCTAAGCCCCCATTGCACCACAGAGCGTATTCAGCGCTGCAGTGGCTATTTAAGACCACACAATTCCTCTAAACCGAAACACTTACCCACGACAGATGAGGGTGTACTTTTTATTTGTAGCACGTAACGGTAAAGCCCACCCACAAGCTTAGGTTTATATGTCACACATAACTCCTCTCTCACACATTACAGACAAACGCCAGTCAGACAAAACACAGTAGCTCAAGGTAAGAAGAGATTTTTACATCACCTTTAACAGAACAGTGATTTTTTTTCTTGCTGGTTAAGCTTGTTATGTCCATGATGTAATGCAAAGGAAATAAGGAACTGAAATTAGTTCTTTTTTAAAATTATTATTCCTTATGATTCCTGTAGGCAAGATCCACTAAATCGTCTCACAAATTCCACAATCCTAACTACTATACATTATGATTACCCTTTTTCATGCACAACACGCTGTTATTAAAAAACCTGCAGCACAAGGCATCCATCCTGTTATGACAGTCCAGTTAATATTTCAGAGTTAGTTAAGTTTTAGAGACTAGAGTTTAAAAGTATTATATAAGGCATGTTTTATTTACTTCAGAAGTGATGATAATTAACTATTATTTCAATATTCATTTTAATACATTACATTACACTTTTAGACTATTTCAAAGGATTACTCTGCTCTCCTGATGCTAGTTGTGATAAACAATTGATTTCTAATGACACATAATAGGAAGAGATAAGATATATTTTGAGAGAGGAAGTTTTTATTTATTTACATACTGGCAACACTTTATTTTGATGGTCCTTTTGAACATCCTGTTGACTATAAGTAACTTCCTAACTACATGTCAACTAACTCTCATTAGTATTAGTAGACTGTCAGCTTAAAATCTGCTAACTCCTTATTGTGATGTCCCCAACAGTCTACTGACTATAAGTTAATTTGCAAGTACATGTCAACTTATTCTAACTTCTACTAATCTACTAATACTCTACTAACACTCTAATAAGAGTTAGTAGACAAGTAGATGCAACAGAATGTGTTAAAGGGACCATCAAAATAAAGTGAAACCATGTCTTTATGATAATTTCGAATTTTGAGTGGGTGGGGTTTTTTTTTTTACTCACCACTGAATGAGTCATTTTATATTGCCTTTTGAAATTCAGGAAAAACTGATAACTTTATATGTTTTTTCATAGGAAAGAGCATCCATACACCTTATCTCGACCCATTTTACAGAAATGTGGGCCGGGCTTGTTATTTACCTCTTTCTGCCCGTCGTGCAGTCATGCGCTAAAGGTAAACCGAATGAATGTGCAGAAGCATCCTTCGCCCCTGGGTCCAACCTTGCCGGAGAAGGATACGATGTGACCAAGATGCAGCGCAAGGGAGCCTTTGTCATTAACACAGATGTCTGGAGGCGAAAGGACAAATCATGCACTCTTTGCATGAACCCCTATATGGACAGGGCAAAGCAAAGGCTT
Organism: Hypophthalmichthys nobilis; assembly: GCA_037950665.1. Classification (NCBI taxonomy): domain Eukaryota; kingdom Metazoa; phylum Chordata; class Actinopteri; order Cypriniformes; family Xenocyprididae; genus Hypophthalmichthys; species Hypophthalmichthys nobilis. The sequence goes on along the minus strand of CM075475.1, from coordinate 25,284,374 downwards.
CCTATATCTGTGGTGGATTGGAGACCCAGCCAAAAGTGCAGCATAAAAATATCAAGTTCCCTGTACCAGTCCAGCGAGGACCTGGTAAGCTCCAGCACCTCCTCTATTGAGAACAACTGGGGTGCAAATCTGGGGATAGATGTTGGGCAAAATAGTGGTTCATTCATGTTGGCTGGAACTAATTCGAAACTTGCGGAGTACTCGATGGAGAAGACCAAAAAGGACAAGTACAATTTCGCCAGTCAAAGTATTTCTTGTGCCTTTTACAGGTATGATTTACCAGTTTTCACTGATTCATGCCTTTCTTTGACTATTGAATACTTTATTGAATATAAAGGAAACAAATGAGTAACATTATGTAGTCTTCTTCTATCGCCTCTAACATGAGGTTTCAATGTCTACCTACAGCTACAGGGTCTCCAACAAGCCTGTTCTCCATCCCGAGTTCAAGCGCTCTGTGAAGGAGCTTCCCAAGACATACAATCTTGATTTCAAACCACGTTTCTACAAGTTTATTAACATCTATGGAACCCATTACATCACTAAGGTAATTTTGGTTTCACCCTCTTTACAATTTACACAACTTGTGTTAAGTGGATTTCAAAGGCCCATAAAGCTTCAACAGTAAAACACAATGCAAGTCAAATCAGTTATTACAAGTGCCTAGATTACATTTTTTGATTTTCCCAGGTAACTCTTGGTGGAAGCGTACAGTCTGTGACCAGTATCAGACAGTGTGAGACCGCTCTACAGGGCCTAAGTGCGGATGAAGTGAAAACATGCTTGGATGTCGAGGCAAATGCCAGCATTCGAGGCAAAGTAGAAATGAAAGCAGAAACTAAGCATTGTAATGAAGACAAGGACAAAACAGAGCACAAAAGCAGCTTCTCCAGCCGCTTTAATGACAGGTGGGTTTAAATTAGGACGCATTATGTTTTGTAATTCATAGCTTGTAATACATATATTGTCCTTGCTCAAACAAATCAACAGTAGTGATGCATAATGTATAGATACCATTTCACATTTTATAATTAGATTAGCTCTGCCATGATCTAACACTCACTTAAAGTTAATCTTTAAAAACACTAATTTAATAACATTGTTAAATGTAATCTTTAGCAGATCTCAAATTCAGTGTCGATTTTTCATACTCTACATTATATTGTAGTGATGCCTAAATTCACTCGTAGCATTAAAACTGTTAATATTTTTTTCTTTTTTTTTCCTATTTATTCATTTTTTAAATATTTTTTATTTGTATTTTATCTAAACATTCTTAAAGGGTTAGTTCACCCAAAAATGAAAATTCTGTCATTAATTACTCACCCTCATGTCGTTCCACACCCGTAAGACCTTCGTTCATCTTCAGAACACAAATTAAGATCTTGTTGATGAAATCCGATGGCTCAGTGAGGCCTCCATTGAGAGCAAAGCCATTGAAACTCTCAAGGTCCATAAAGGTACTAAAAACATATTTGAAACAGTTCATGTGACTACAGTGGTTCTATCTTAATATTATAAAGCGACAAGAATACTTTTTGTGCACCAAAATAAACAAAATAACTACTTTTCAACAATATCTAGTGATGGGCCGATTTCAAAACACTGCTTCATGAAGTTTTGATGTTTTGAAATCGGCCATCACTATATAAGAATACAAAAAGTATTCTTGTCGCTTTGTAATATTAAGGTAGAACTACTGAACTCACATGTACTGTTTCAAATATGTTTTTAGTATCTTTATGGATCTTGAGAGTTTCAATGGCTTTGCTCTCAATGGAGGCTTCACTGAGCCATCAGATTTCATCAAAAATATCTTAATTTGTGTTCTGAAGATGAACAAAGGTCTTACGGGTGAAGAACGACATAAGGGTGAGTAATAAATGACATTATTTTCATTTTTGGGTGAACTGACCCTTTAAAACAAGCTACATTTACTTGAGCAGAATGACAAGATAAGTAAACTTCAAAAAGAAGTAAAAAATGTTTAAGAGTAATCTCACTTAATTTTGATAAATGTATCAGAAAACACAACTTAATATCTTGTCATTTTGCTTCTCAAGTAAATGTATCTTGATTTTAGAATGTTTAGATATTTGTACTGAAAAACAAGACAAAAATTCAGAGTAGGAAATTCAATTTTTGCAGTGAACATCAAAATAATTATTAGACAGAATTTTAATATTGGTGCATCCCAAATTATCATTGTTTTTCCATTCAAAGGCTGACCGATATCACTGGAGGTCACACCACAGAGCCCGAGCTCCTTTTCTCAGGAGGAAAAGACCCGTCAGCATACAAAGAATGGCTTGCAACCATTCCACAAAACCCAGATGCGATTTCTTACTCTCTGGAGTCACTTCATGAGCTGATCCACACCAAAGACCCAGTGCGCAAACACTTGCGCCAAGCCATCCATGACTACATTTTGGAAAAGTCCCTCTGGAGGAACTGCACCGACTCTTGCAAAAATGGTGTCAAAACCAACCCAAAAAATCCATGTGTCTGCACTTGTCACAACAATCCGGGGATCACACCAGATTGCTGCCCATCCAAGCGTGGACTTTCTCGGGTAAAGGTCACAATCGTGAGGGCTCAGGGTCTATGGGGTGACCAAACCACAGCGACAGATGGGTACGTTAAAGTGTTCAACAAATATAACGTGCAAGTCGGACGCACCGATATGATCACAAATAACAACTCACCCTACTGGGGGAGGACCTTTGATCTGGGTGATGTTGTCCTGGCTGAGAATGACAAGATGAAACTAGAGGTGTGGGATGAAGATAGTAAATGGGACGACGATTTGCTGGGAACCTGTGAAGTACCCATAAAAGCTGGTCAGAATGACAATTTCTGCAATTTAAATCATGGTGTGCTGTTCTATAAAACAGAAGTGACATGTGCCCCAAGTTTGTCTGGTCCCTATTGCTCAAAGTATGTGGGTTCTCCGATGAACTTTCACCTAGAGAAGGTATACGTGTCTCGAAATGCACGACCTGTGCCAGCAGAAATACTACTGAGCAAGGGAGTGCTTCTGGACAAACTTTACGTATATCAGAAGACAAATTACAGCGCTAAAACTATTTTGTAGTAAGTTTTGGCTTTGGATCCAATTATGTGACTATTCAAAACTAATTCGCGCTTGTATTTATGACTATTAAAGGGACATATGTAATATTGTTCTTTAATATTTCTCAACTTTAGAGACCATGCGCAATACATATTTATTATGTGCAGTCTTTATTGCAGGATGCTTGCAATGGCAATTTTTCAAAAACACATTATATACACTGTAACTGTAGCGTGTTTTCAGTCTGCACACTGTATTATTTATAATCATCTTTGTTTATTGTAAGTGGCATTGATTTCATAACCTTCACTATGATGATAACTCATCTTATTGTATGTGCAAATATTCTATAACTAAAATGTTATGTTCTGTGACATTAAAAGCTCAAAAAGGCCACAAATCATCTGCCTGGGGTTGTATTTGTTTTGCTTTTTCTGACCCATCTGCTTTGTTTAAAGGAATAGTTCACGCAAAAATGAAAATTCTGTCATCATTTACACGCCTTTGTTTTTTTTACAAACCTGTTTGACTTTCTTTCTTCTGTAAGACACAAAAAGAAGATATTTTGAAGAATGTTTAAACAGTTTTTGTCCATACAATGAATATAAATGGGGTCCAAAACAACACTGAACCCCAATAACATTTTTGGTCTATACAACTGAGACATTTTGGGGGAAAAAGTCAAGCAGGTTTGGAATGTGTAACATGAGTGCGATTAAATGATGACAAAATCTTTATTTTTCTTTCTTTAACAATGGCTCTGATTCATTTATTTCTTAAATGGTGTCTCATCAGTGTGACACAGGATGCTTGTTGTGTGGTTTTCCTGTAGACGGATGAGAACTGAAAGCAGTATGTACACGCATATGAGAGCTCACAAGATTAACTCTGTTATGTTATACTCAGTAATTTTGTCTCACTTTGAAACATTACGTAATGTTTAATTTGATAAGACAAAAAGAAATCAAAACCATCTCTTGGGTTGTTCTGATGCTAATAGCGCAGATTCAAACCCCATCATCACCACCATTGGGCAGGTTTTTTATGACATCCTCAATGATCACATGGTTGTCAAACAAACACTAGGGAGTCAGATTAGAAGGTGGAATATTTAGTGTTTCATAAGAATTAAAATAACAGCCAATGAAGTGCTTAGCATGTTTTAGTTAGATACAGAGACACAAAAGGACATGAAACACTCCACTGGACAAGACAAATAAACAGACTGGGGGAACATCCACAAACAGCAAGGCACATTGCAATAGACATCAAAACCACACATACACACAAAACACACATGCCCACACAAATGGGCACAAAAGTAAAGCTAAAACAATATGCCAGACAAAAACACATCACGAAACTGCACAACGGCGAGGAACACTAGAGGAAAGAGGGCCAAAAAACACTGACGAGGTTAACAGCATGGCCCTGGAAATCAACCTAAAAAGACAGAGAGGATGAGAAATGATAAATTAGAAGGAATGGTAGACACAATATACTGAGTTAAGAATACAGATCTTCTAATATATCATCTACCTTTGTACCCATTCCCATAAATGCCACTAAGCTTGCTTCCATCCTTCTGTCCTGTAGAAGAAAGATTAAACATAGTGAAACTAACCACGTTAGATCTGTAAACTTGTTGGTTTAACTGAAATGGTTTCTGTACTCACCACCGTAGGAACCTTGACCACCTGTACTTAGCGCTGCTGCATATCCTGTGCCTAGAAATGATCAGTCATCACACACGCTATTAGTCAAAGTTTTTATCTATTTAGTCAATGATGTCTGCTAGCTATTAACATGTTAGTGGAGAAATTATCAAGTATTAAATAAATAATAAATATTAAATAGATTTTTACATTTAAATTACTATTGCTGTCATCTAACACTTACTTAAAGCTAATATTTAGGAAATCTCAATATGAATATCCATTTTTCATTCTGTACATTATTTTTGAGATGCCTAAATTTACATTTAAAACCTGATTTTAGTGTTTTATTTCTTTCTTTATTTAATTTTTTTTTCAGATAAAATGGCACACAGTTTTAATATCGGTCATTGACTGGTTATTAGCTATAACATGAAAATAATTATCATTATAGCAATTAATCGATGAATCCCTTGTGGTCATATAATACAGGTAAACAATTTTTATTGAGCAATTCTGAGTTACTACAACTCTCCAAGTTATTAATAATGCAATACTAACGGTCACCTAAAGTATAAGAAACAAATATGCATAATGCTCATTTTTATTGATCTTAATATTATATATAATATAACGAGCCCAAAAGAGCCCACATCACACCTCTCTTCATCTCTCTGCACTGGCTACCACTTGCTGCTTGCATCAAGTTCAAGGCATTGATCGCTTGCTTACAGATCTACCACAGGCTCAGCACCCTCCTAATTCCACTCACTCTTACGAGTCTACACCGCTACCAGAAGCCTACGCTCACTAAAGGAGCGAAGGCTCGTGGTACCATCACAGAGAGGCACGAAATCCCTCTCCAGAACATTCTCGTTCACTGTTCCTTGCTGGTGGAACGATCTTCCTGCCTTCATCCGGAATGCAGAATCCCTGGCAATATTTTAAAGACAGCTGAAAACTCATCTCTTTCATGAGCACTTAACCTCATCCTAAAAAAAAAAAAAACCCTATGCTTTCATTACCTATCCTTTCACTTCCTTTAATCCCTCTCTATATTAGCTTATGATATGACAATGTCTGAAACTTGTATTGTGAGCACTTCTCGTCATGATGACTCGCTTGTTGTATTCCTCACTTGTAAGTCGCTTTGGATAAAAGCGTCTGCCAAATGAATAAATGTAAATGTAAATATATGAATCAAACAAAAATGCTCATATTCTCACCATATTTGGCAGCTGTCTTTGAACCATCAGCGCCCAGACTGAGCTGCTCAGCACCAAAAGGATAACCAGCATCACCTGCGGGTAAACACATATATACCTGTATCACAATCAGACAGTCCAGTTCTCTTTCTCTCTTTTTTCTTACCAACTTACCATCAATCCCAGCTGAAATGACTGGTGCGCTGTAAGGAATCTGGCCTACAGCTCCACCTGTGCCAGTAGCAATTTGTTATCAAGAAAGAGTGACTTAGGTATGAAATATTATAAATATATTTGCTAAAACTCCTCAATGTTACCTGCTAAAGGCTCCATTGCTCCACCTGTACCACCTAATAGAGACAGACCATCTTTACTTTCTGTTTTACATATAGTTATCTGATCGTAATGATCATATTTGGTTTATTCATATACTTTATTATGTTGTTTAAATCTTCTTCTTTCTTTTCCTCACACGGGACTTTCATGTTCAAGTCAAATCCTCAGGCAAAGCGTCAGGAAAGCCGGGATTTGCATGTTACATTTGAATAACAAACATGTGCAATGCACATACCCAAACCAGCGTCTGGCCCAAGGGTTGGTATTCCTCCATATGTAGCTCCACCATATCCACCATTCTTGCCTTGAGGGCCAAGTCCAGCTGAGACCACAGGCTGGCCTCCATAAGGCAAGGATCCGGCAGCTCCAAGAACTCCACCAGCCCCTTTTAGACAAATCAGAGGTATGACAGGACCAAGCAACCACAACCACTAAGACATATCCAGACAAAGAAGAATATACGAACATTAGCATGACTGAACACTGATCAAAGGAGCTGGAAAGATTCAGAAATTACACACACATATATTTACATCTATACATATATATACACTGTATATACATGCATATATATATATATACACACACATACACACACATTACGGTTCAAAATTTGGGGTCTGTAGGATTAAAAAAAAAAAAACACTTTTATTAGGCAAGGACACATTACAGTTGTGCTGAACATATATGAAGCAGCACAACTGTTTTCAACATTGATAATAATAAGAAATGTTTCCTGAGCAGCAAATCAGCATATTAGAGTGATTTCTGGAACATTTGACACTGAAGACTAAAAAGCATTCAGCTTTACCATCACAGGAATAAATTATATTTTAAAATATATTAACAGTTATTTTACATTGTAATATTATTTCACAATATTACTGTATTATTTAATTTTTGATCAAATAAATGCAGCCTTGGTGAGCATAAGAAACATTAAAACATCTTACCAACCCTGAACTTTTGAATGATAGTGTAAGTATTTTAAATTGAACAAATCTCATTATAAATTTTGTTTAACTGCCAAAGTTAATTTTTGTTCACATTTGTTGAGTGTCAGTTTTGGACCCTTCAGTTGTCTTTTTCTTACCGTATTTTCTAGACTTGGCATCAGCACCCATGCCGGGGTTCATTATCAGCCCTGGACCTCCAAGACCTCCAGCTCCAAGACCTGCAGGAGAAGACATTCTCACACCTCTGAGAGTTCACTTCTCATGCAGAGGATGCTGCTTCTAGTTAAGGTAGGCAAAGACACGTGCTTTACCATTCCTGCTAGCAGTATTCTAGTAGAAAATTGCAGTCTTGATCAGATTACCATATTATAAAAAACATTTGCAAAGGCAACATCTACTATTGCAGTTCAGATACTTCAGTTACCCGTTTGATGAGGTTAATTTCTACAATCCTGAGTAAAATAATATTGAGTTTAATCACAGGACAGAGTGAATTAAACACTGGATGATGTGTTGACAATTTTGCAGGTGTTTTGAATCTCTCTTCAGTGTGAATGCGATGTTGTTACACTCATAACCTTCAGCCTTACCAGCTACACCGTTCAGGCCAACATTATCAGCTAACACAGATGGGTAGACAGGTCCTGTAACATAATTATAATTGTCACTCAATTATAATTATGCCTATATGTTAGGACATGCTCCATCGTAACAGTGCAGTCTCACCTGCCCCATAACCGTCTGCTGTGCCATAAACCTCACTGCCATATCCATTGCTGTAGCCTGCTGAAAAGACAATATTCAACTCAACACTCAGTGCTGGAAAACAACGGTGATGTGTTAAAGTAACACAGGAAGCACCTCTGTGTTTTCTTATTCATGGTCGACCACTTTGTAACCAAGATGATTCGGAAAAAATTAGCATAACAGAGTGTGAAATTTTGGGTGTTTCTTGCACAAACAAGCATGCACGTGTTTCTGCAAGCACCCAAACGCAAAAGTCTTAGAGGAGCAATTTGCCTCTAGAGCAGCTCTTGGCTTTGTGCTGAACCAGCAGCCTGCTGATCAGACCACACTCTGTGCTTAATGCATCAGTGCACCAATATTTGATATTACAAATAGTTTCACTTGAGTACTAACAGAGACAAGAATAGTTATCAGAAGAAACACTTGGACATTATTTAAACTGTATATGTAAAGGGGAAAAGACCTAGAGTAGTTGTCACATTTTTTTTTTTTTTTTTTTTGCTACAGTAAATATTTTAGAGCATTACAGAGTGCATACAAGTTGTCACAAATGGAAGCCTACCGAAAATTTTAAACAGGGTAATTATGAAATGTAAAACCATCCATGAAAGCATAAAAATGTAAAGGTGACACTGAAGTGGCAACTCGCCCCAATACAAATGTGACGTGAAAAAAAATAACATGATATTGGAATTTTAGCATAGAGGACAGAATTCACAAAAAAAAACTACTGTTAATAATTCTGGGGTCTGTAAGATTGTTTAATGTTTTTGAAAGAAGTCTTTATGCTGACCAAGGCTGCATTTATTTGATCAAAAATACAGTAAAACTAATAGTAATATTGTGAAATATTATTACTATTTAAAATAACTGTTTTTTATTTGAATATATTTTAAGATGTAATTTATTCCTGTGATAGCAAAGCTGAATTTTCAGCATCATTACATCATTACAGTCTTCAGTGTCACATGATACTTCAGAAATCATTCTAATATGCTGATTTGATGCTCAAGAAACATTTACTATTATCAATGTTGAAAACAGTTGTGCTGCTTAACATTTTTTGTGGAAATGCAAGATTTTTTTTCATAAAGTTCAAAAGAACAGCATTTATTGGAAATTGTCTCTTGTAACATTACACATCTTTATCTTCACTTTTGGATTATTTTAACATGTATTTACATAGCTAGCCTATGTGGCAACTTCCCAATGTGACAACTAGCCCCAGTCTCCTCTATTTAATGATGAAATACACATTACTTACCAATTTGCTTTCCAGCTCGAACTCCCTGTGGATATCCACCCACCCCAAGACCTGTATCAGCAATAAAGTAAATAAGTTAACCATTACCAAAATATGAATATACTATAACATATATTTCTACAATATTTCAACAATATTTTACAATTTCTACATACCTGCTCCATAACCGTCAGAATAACCAGCTCCAAGATAGCCAGCAGCACCAAGGCCGTACCCTATGGACAAAACATGATTACTGTGAAACTCTGGCCACTAGGTTTATTTTTTTCTTACTTTAATAAAAAATCATGGTTGTCACATAATCCTGTGATCATTCAGGGGCCTGTGGGTCAGAGTAATCATGCAAGATACTTCACAGTGTGACTAGTCCATACATGTGGCCTGTGGGAGAAAAATAATGCAGCATGCATTGGACACACATCAGTAGAGAGGTAGATATAAAGATAAAGGCTCAGGTGAAGCATATAAAAAGAAAAGGGAACAGAAAAGAGAACAGCCCCAAGAAACAAATGAGGCATTAGTCCAGCACACACATACACAAACCCTTCTGAACAGCTGTGCTGGAGAAAAGCACTTATTCATAGACCTGCAGCTGCAGTGAGTCCATGATGAGGGGTGTATTTTCCAGTCCACAATCACTAACACTCTAATTTGTCATATATATTCATTTCATTTGATGGCGAATGGAGTACTGTATTGATTTTAGACTGGGGAAAACACCACCTCGTGACATGCATTCGGCCATAAACCAGTGACATTTTAATAGGGAAGATGTTTACCCTTATTGGATGGTTTGGTACCCTGTCTGCTGGGCAAAACTGGTCCTGTATTGTATCACAACAGTGGTTTATCTCAACACTGAGTCCAACATAGTTCCCATCATCAATGCAATATGCTTTAAAAACAGTGTTTTAGCATGCATTTCCTTTGCCTCTCCCTTTACTTCCAATGCACATGGTAAACATTTTTTTTTACAGAAACTTTTAAGCAATTACTTACAGATACTCTATTTGTGGTGTGTATACCACCGAACAGAGAGTTTCTATGCTACTGAGGTGATACAAAACTTGCATTATTGACAAATAGTGAAGGCTTTACCATTGTTTATAGCTCCTTGTCCATTAATCATATCTGCTGCTGGACCATAGCCTACAGATTACAACAGTAGTTACCTACATAAAGTGCAGGATCTTGTATTGATAATTTAATCCATAGACATCTACACTACCATTCAAAAGTTTGGGGTCAGAAGTTTTATTTAATTTTTTAAAATAGAAACTGAATACTTTATTTAGTAGACACAAGCTGATCTGAGAGTGACAGTAAAGACATTTATATTGTTACAAAAAAAATCTATTTCAAATAAATTATTTTTTTAATTATTTTTCTTCAATTAATACTAATAAAAAAAACATTGCAGGTTTAAATATTAAAATATTAAGAAGCACAACTGTTTCATCAAATCAGCATATTAGAGTGATTTCTGAAGGATCATGTGACACTGAAGACTGGAGTAATGATGCTGAAAATTCAGCTTTGCCATCACATTACATTTTAAAATATAATACCATAGAAAAGAGAGATTTTAATAATATTTCACAACATTACTTTTTTTTTTTACTGCATTTTGATCAAATAAATGCTGAATATGCCTTGGTGAACATAAGAGACTTTACTGACTTTCTGAATCTTTTACTGACCTCAAACATTTGAATGTTAGTGTACATGGGCACAAAGAGAAAATTTTGAAACAAAATATTTTAAATGTTCTAAAATCTGATGTGTTTTCATTACCATTAATTCAGGTAAATCAACAAGCTATAAGCTGATGGAGTGTGTTTACCCTTAATTTGAGCCCTCATTCCATAGGTCACTCCTGGTCTTGAGGGGAAACCTATGGACCGCAGCTAAAGTTACTATATACCAGTCCCACAGACAAAACTCCCGAAACTACTCAAACTTTATCCTTGCCTGAACGGTATATATAAACTATATTGTACTTATTTGACCATATACTACAACTATCATATTAAAACAGAGACACTACAGTAATTAATATCATGCAATTCACACATACATCTGGGATGAGGTTTACCATTGGTTATAGCACCCTGTCCATTAGGGACCCCTCCGTGACCATAACCTAAACATCACAACATCAGTTAACATTCGCTAACAAGACACTATCAACACAGCAGCTGCCAATGATGCAAGAGCATAAGAGATGGGACGCTGCAGGAGAGAAGTCAACACATTTTAGGATAGGCATGTATAATGAGGTAACAGAGAGCAATAATTTTTGCTTATTTTCATGGGATTGCATGGTTTTGTGTCACATTAGGGTCATCAGTGCATCATGCAGTGTAAATGGCTTAAATACTATAAACAAAAATTCAGAACAGCAGATTTAAAATGCTATAAAAAGCAAGAAAGTCACACATGGAAGTACTGAGGTTTACCATTGGCCCTCTCTCCTTGTGACACGGGCTGGCCACCTGTAGGCCCAACACCTGTGAATACAGACATATCAGTGGGAAGCAATGATTTCAAGGGTGAGAAAGATAAAAAAGAAACATAATTGCAAATTGCACTTATTAAAGTGTTAACTCAACCACGATCGAGTATTGAAGCAGATTTCTGATTTTTCAAACACTATGCAAAGTTGCTTATAAGGTACTTTTAAAAGTAATGCATTACAATATTGCGTTACTCCCTTTTGCGTTACTTTTTTTCATCTGGGCTGGGCTGTTTGTTTGCTTTTATAATAACAAAAAAGTTCTAGTTTTGGCAAATGTAAAGGTCCTTTCACACCAAAAGTGAAATGAATAAGCCTCAGGCTGAAGGAAATGCAAATTCACGCCTGTACAGTAGAGGACGCAGCTCAAACAAACAAGCCTTTCAGCTGAGCTGCCATTCTGAAATACAGAAGAATAGGACACAGGAGAAGAAGTAAATGAGTAAATGTATGCTCACATTTAGTCTAGAACTAGTCTAGAATAACCATCATGTTGACACAGCACACACAACGCCCCGGCACTTACTCCAGATTTCTCTCAACACGGGGACAGGAGAGGTGTCAGCCAATAAATGGGAAAACAAAGTAACGTGCGTTATTTATTTGAAAAAGTAACTCAGATATTTTGTTGTCAATTGAAAAGTAATGCGTTACTTTACTAGTTACATGAAAAAAGTAATCTGATTACATAACTCGTGTTACTTTTAATGCGTAAACCCCATCACTGTTGATTCTTGATTTGACAAAGATCACTACATACAACAGTATATCTCTATTGCGTCACGGCCGCGAGATAAGAGACAGGACGGAACGATGGAATAACACAACAAACTCTTGCACATACACAACAACTGTACAATCCTGCTTTCTAGGTCTAATCAACCTTAGTTTTGCCATAATAGCTGTACAAAAACAGTATGTTATGCTGCTTGTTGTTGCAAACTGGTATTTGTTATTAATTTAATTGTAACACTTTACATTAGTTAAATACATTATAGGGCTGGGTGATATCCCCATATTTTTTGGCTGAATGGCAATATCCGGTATTTACCTGTGTATTTTTTACTTTTTCTATTTGGATACAAAAAAATTCAGTATTTATTTAAAATATTCTCTATGTGGTATATATGGGCCTTTTCAAATAAAGCAAATCATAAAAAATTCCACAAGAACACAACTTTTCTGACATCCAAATCTGTCTGTACGGCTAATAAACTAAATAATTTCCACCTGTTTCAACTTTAAAACGTAAGTTCAGTTGCAGCCTTAGATTTTGAAGTATAATCAAATTGGATGAATAAATCATTTAAACATAAATTATATTAAAATTACTTGGAAAAACTGAGTTGAATCTTGTATAACTTATCAGTATAACATATCAGTTTTTACAGTGTTCAGCACTTGTCTTGTCTGGTCTTATATCTGAAACTGTTTTATCCAGAGGGTGGAACAACCAAGTGAGAACAATATATATAAATGGGAAGCTTTTGATTCAGGCCAGGCCTTCAGTACCTGCCGATTCAAATATCTCTGTTCCGTAACGTTTCCTCCAATTGTTTTTGCATAGGCAAAATAATATGCCCTCTACAGGCTGGACAACTAAACTGAACTTTAAAACTAAATCCTGAACCTGAGAATCTAGGTAAGACCCACTGTCCAGCAAAGTTTATTTCCAACTTGCTTCAACACACCTGTCTGTTACTGTCAAGCGGTCCTGAAGACCTTGATTAGCTGGTTCAGGTGTGTTTGACTGGTTGGAGCTAAACTCTGCAGGACAGTGGGTCTCCAGGAGCAGGGTTGAAGACCTCTGATCTAGATGATCCACTGGTTTGAGTTCTTTTTATGCTCTATCACTTCCTAAACCTTCAACAATAGCAGCACGAGACAGTGTAGTCGGGCCCAAACAAACTCAAACGTCAACAACGCAACAAGCCAAGACAGCCTACAAGAGTAAATGAGCATGAAGGGACAATAAAACAATGCGTTTGAAGACGAATCTCCTCATTACAAAACAGATGAAATTTTCTGTGAACAGGAATGAATTATCCCTAAAAGAAATGCAAGAATGAGTTAGGAACTCACGATTGGAGGGTTTACCCAGTTTTAATGGGTTTGAGCCTTGCCCTGTGGGTGTGCCAACTGGTACACCATATCCTGAAGATCACAAAATCATTCTGTTACGGTCAGTTTCACAGCTTTGAAACACCTGGAGGGGGATGAGCATTTTTGTTCTCTGACATATGTACATGTACATTACAACACTAATTAAAGTGTCAGCTACAGAAAAACACCCAACAATTTGCCTCTCACTTTGCTTCTCACACCTTGACCAGCAGAAACACCTGATCCTCCTGTCCAATTTAATAAAAATCTGATCAAGCTTTGCTCATTACAGATGCTAAGCACACATTAAAGATTACTAGAATTAAACAACAAACAAAGGCAAGAAAGTGGATCAAATTATCCAGCAATACTTGTCATAGCAATGTTTGCTTAGGGTAAACATTTAAACTAAGCACACATAACACTTACAAACCGACTTCACCTATGACAAATACGATGTGCATATAAAGAAACAACCATTCACATCCACCTACACTAAAATTGTTTCTGAGAGGTTGGGTGCATGCAAACATATAGTAAAACGATGATAAAAGTAGGCTATATAAATAATTCTGAAAACAGTTAAAAGGATAGTTCACCCAAAACTGAAAATTCTGTCATCATCTATTCACCCTCAGGTTGTTCCAAACCTGTATAAATTTCTTTGTTCTGTTGAACACAAAGGAAGATAGTTTGAAGACCGTTTGTAACAAGGCTGCTTTGGGGCACCATTGACTTCCATAGTAGAAAAAAATATATACTATGGAAGTCAATAGTGCCCCAGAACTGTTCAGTTTCCCACATTCTTCAAAATAACTGAGGGTGAATAAATAATGACAGAATTTTCATTTTTGGGTGAACTATCCCTTTAAGTGTAGACAAACGCGATACAAGCACAGCTGGGTCAGTAGATTTTACCGGTTTGGAGCGCCAATCAGTGGCAGATAGAGGTACTGCAGTCAAAAACTAAAATACTTCATTTAGCATTTAACAATTAAGGCCAACAGCTTATTAAAGGGTACTAGTAAAAATAATATTTATTTACTTTAATTTGTATTTAACACCTATTTATTTGATCAATGAGGTCATAACATGCAATGTCAAAATATCACATTTGAAATAAGTTGATCTAATATGTAATTTTTTTTAATATAGCAAATTAAATCAATAGTTTTATAGTAACTGTTGAATTAATCAAAAGATTGACTTTTGTACCCCTACAATAAGGGGTTAAATGTCCCCCCTTCAAAACACCCAAAAATTGCAAAATAACACAGGACGTCTTATAAATACTTAGCTACGAAACGCCACAAGGGTCTAAATAAACACAAATTTGGTGCGCCTAAATTACTACTAAATACTGCTATACTATGAGTGAAAAAAAAAATCATCTTCCATCTGGTGACAAATATTCACTTTTTCACTAGAGTTTTATTACTGGAGTAATCTGAAATAAAGAAAATATTATTTGAACAAAATGATCCAACCGCTTCCTGAAATGAAGTGGATAAAGCTGGTCACCTGCTGTAGCAGCCTCAGGGATCAGTACAGCGAAACATTGTTCAGACCCCTGAGTTTAAACACACACATTTTCATAATGCTTTAACAGGGAGAGTTTACATACCGCGTCCAGCGCCGGGGTATCCTCCTGCACCGTAACCTGGCAACAAGACAAGAGAGATGTCAAGGTTACAGTAAGAAGAAATAAACGCCTCTTTAGTGGAAGCTGACACATAAACTCCTACTCCCACACAACTTCATCAAAAATATGACACCTAATCATGCCAAATGGACAGCATATATCACTGCGTGTGAAAGATTTTAATCACAGTGCAAGGTCAAATCGTGATTGATTGGTTAGATCAGATCTAATCTTCTACACAACCTTAGGGTCGGACAGAGACGGCATTAAACTGGAATTGTGTCATATAATGTGTATTGGTTTCAGGTCGTTATGGTGCGCACACTCACCAATCTGTGCTCCATAGCCATTACTGGTATAACCTAGAATATGTCAAAATTAAACAGTGAATAAGTCTGCTGTAAGAGTAATTATGTATCCTGAATGCAAAGTAAATGAGCAGCTCTCACCTCTTCCTCCAAGCTTCCCTGTTGGATAACCCAAGGCTGCTCCCAGCCCGTTGACTAGGCCATACCCTGTTCCGAGGCCCAGCCCGGCAGCCCCAAGGCCGGTTCCAAGGCCGGTTCCGAGTCCAGTTCCAAGGTTTGCGGCTTAGACCAAAATAGTAGGACCATGGTGATGAATGCAATAATAATAAATCCATCAGATGTAAAAATTTATAACTGCCCATTATAGCCATTTAGGAATGACAGTTTTACCTCCTCCATAACCGAGTGTTCCATATCCTTGTTTCAGGCCTCCTCTAATCGCAGTGGGTCTGTATGCTGCCCCTAACAGATACCATAGTCATTACACATACTACACACACACTGAGCTCTTATGCACATAATAACACAGCACACACACATGCATTTTACACTACCATTCAAATGTTTGTGAAGTGACCCGTGTCCCATACTCGAAATATGTGCTCTGCATTTCACCCACCCAAGTGCACACACAGTGAACACACATCCGGACCTGTGGGCAGCCATTTTTGCTGTGGTGCCCGGAGAGTGATTGGAGGTTAGGTGGCACCTCAGTTGTGGGTAATGAGAGGAAGAGAGCACTCTTCATTCACTTCCCCTACTTACATTTCCTGCCGGTACTGAAACTCGAACCCACGACCTTCTGGATACAAGTCCAATTCTGAGAATTGTTTCTAACATATTATAAATGTTACAAATGTATTGCTGAAACACATTACAAAGACTGTGAACTATGTAGTACTGAATTGTGGAGTTAGACCGTTAAACAGTTTTTCAATTCTGTGTTCAGGAACAACACTATAATAACCAGTGTTGGCGAATTGGGCTACTTTAAAGGGTTAGTTCACCCAAAAATGAAAATAATGTCATTAATTACTCACCCTCATGTTGTTCTACACCCATAAGACCTTCATTCATCTTCAGAACACAAATTAAGATTTTTTTTAAACCATTCAAACTCTCAAGGTCCATTAAGGTACTAAAAACATATTTGAAACAGTTCATGTGAGTTCAGTGGTTCTATCTTAATATTATAAAGTGACAAGAATACTTTTTGTGCACCAAAAAAACAAAATAAAGACTTTTCAACAATATCTATATGGGCCGATTTCAAAACACTGCTTAATGAAGCTTCAGAGCTTTACGAAACGAATCAGTGAATCGGAGCGCCAAAATCACGTGATTTCAGCAGTTTAGCCGTTTGATTGGAGATCCGAATCACTGATTCGAAACAAAAGATTCATAAAGCTCAGGAGCTTCATGATATGAAGCAGTGTTTTGAAATCGGCCCATCACTAGATATTGTTGAAAAGTCTTTAATTTGTGTTCCGAAGATGAACGAAGGTCTTACGGGTGTAAAATGACATGAGGGTGAGTAATAAATGACATTATTTTCATTTTTGGGTGAACTAACCCTTTAACACTGTTGCCGCGGGTTGAAGCGACCCCAAATAACATAATATTTAGCCCCTGGAATGCGAATTTCACTAAAAACCCCGCCAAAACGTGGATTTTACCCTTTTGTGAAGAGCTATCTTGATGGAGAGCTGACAATCACCACCAACACCCGCCTCTGCAGTGATAATTTAACATCAGATAGTTTTACAAACTTTCATCAAAGACAACTGAGACTCACTGATAATCTGCTGTTACTGGTTAATGGGGCTGAACCGACTATCTCCCGCCTCGGCCTTATTCTACTAAATTTTGCAACCCTCTAACATGATTCTTTTGTTTATATGCATCAGTATGTTTGACTTATTTGACTCATTTTCAAGATTTTGATAACTTATTTCATTTACTTGGCGTTTTTCTTTCTTTCTTTCTTTCTTTTTTTTTTTTTTTAAATCATTCAAGTTTGGCTGGGTGGTTATTAATTAATTTTTTGTGGTGTGACAAACTCGGAGCACATATTTTAATATTGCTTTACAGGGACTTTAAAAAGTCTACCAGCCTCAAACTTTTGAATGGTAGTGTGCACAAAATAAAAGCGAAGAATAGATAAATTCACCTCCAAGATAACGGCCAGCTGTTTGGGAGAGGGAAAAAACAGCATTAGATGGTCCATTTGATAGAATCCAAAAGACTAACAATCACTGTATATAAATAAACATCCTAGTAAATTGTCTCATTGGCACCCCTGTGTATTTTGGCATGTTCTACTCAAATGTTAATTATAAACCTTTATTTATTGATTGTTGTTCTTATTTTTATCTCGGCTTGTTTAGAGGTTGATGGACCTACCACCTGTCTTTCCCGGCTTGCCCGCCCCATAACCACGGGCTCCGAGAATACCAGCCACTGGACAAAGGACAGCATAGAAATGAAAGAATGTAAGATAAGATATCTGTTGCACTGACATAAGCAAATTGCTCTTTGGATTCAACAGCATCCATCAGATACAGGCAGACAGACTTACCTCCGGTCTTTGCACCGATACCAGGACCTACAGAGAAAAGATAGAAGGTATTATCTGGTGTAATGTTCTGACCTTTAACCCTCTGTAATATCTCAAAGATACAACACATATACAGAAATGAAAAAGTGCAACATACCTCGACTCGCTAATCTTCCCAGGGCTCCATTCTGTGGCCTAACTCCTTTAAAACAAGGGCAAAAAAATGTAAATGAAATAAAGAATAACCACAGAATACCATATTTTTTGGAGATTTACCATGATGATACTTTGTTTTCTGGCAAACCTTTAAATACTAGGCAAATACGTATTTGTGACACATGAATATGATGTCAATGTGCCTAATCTACCGATGTATTACAATCTGATAACATTATTGTACTACCGCAATACGCTTTTTAAGGGCAGGGGTCATGAAGGTTGTAAAGCAGTGGCAGGTCTAAAAAAAGGTTGGTCAAATAGATTTTGGCACTTCCTGATACACATGATATATGTCTCTTTGAGACTCCTGTTTGAATTCTTAGAATCGGCCTATAACACTTACATGGCTGAGAAACTGTGCCATCTGCCATAATATGAGTTTAGCAGTGTGAATTTCCACCATCTCCACATTTTTGGAACAGGCCTCCATTGATGCTCAAACACTATAGGACAAAATGGACTGACTGTATCAGTCGTATGAAGTCAGCACTGACAGAAGGTCGACAAATTTTGACCACCACCGTCACCTGCAGGCCCAAGGTTTTGATCTTCAGACATGAAATATGAGTGTTCAAGATGCGGTCAAGGTTAGGGAGGCTGGAGCGGATCCAGGCAAACTCAGACACATCAAGCCGTGACTCGCTTCCAGAGGTGTTTTTCTCCATTTGTCAGAGCTTTCAGACATTTAACATACAGTCGCTGTAGGCATTTTATTACGTAATTTTCTAGACACCTTTTAGTCTGACGTACAAACATCCGTGACTGTTGGCTCAACATTTGATGAAATCATATAACCAGTGTCATGCTGATATATATCATGCTATATGTCATGCTATATATATATAATGTGATTGTGTGTGTTTTGTCTGTCAAGTATTGATAGATAACATTCAGGTGATTCTATAATCGCAGGTACATTTGGTGTCCAAAGTCATTATTGTTTTCTGTTGTTTTTTTCAAAAGGTTATATTTTTAATTATTTTAATAATTTATTACTCATTGTCATGGATCACAAGATGTTACAGTCCATAACAAATTAAAATTTTCTGTAAAAAGAATCATGATTTCTTGTTGACTTCGAATTGGTCAGTGTCAGTTCTGTTATTGTCAAACTCTGTTACCAAGGTAGAGTTACAGTGTTGACAGTCATATATGTGAGTGTGAGAGAGAGGGAGAGAGCGGGAGTGTGTGTTTCTCTGTGTATGACTGTCAATTCTGTTACATACTGTCAACACTGTTACTCTACCTTGGTAACAGAGTTTGGACAGTAACAGAATTGACACTGACTACTTCAGACAACAAGAAATCATGATTTACAGCTATGTAAATCCATGGCAATGAGTAACAAATTATTAAAATAATAATAAAAAAAATAACCATTTGAAAAAAGCAGAAAAAAATAATGACTTTGGACACCAAATGTACAAAGTGCAAACAAGTCAAATATTATAGCTTTCATCAGATAATGACAGCAAGTCATGCTATGATTCAAAGATTGGTCACACACAGTTACTTTCCTCATTGTTTGGTTCTTTCCTCCCTGGCATCAGCTAGAGAAAGAAAAGCAGGGCTTTAGCGCTTGATTCACTAGTAACTCTCACCACACCTCAATGAAGCGTTTTCATGTCATATTCACCAAAGGACTGGCAATATTATATGGGGAAAAGGATTATACTAACTTATTCTATACCTAAAATTTATATGTCTAGTTAATAAAATAGTGTATTAGTAGTATATGCAAAAATTTTGTTTAATTGAATAATTTTAAAATTTTATTAAACCTTTTTTTGAAAGTTTTATAATATAACTTTAACATATGTGTCAGCAGCACAATAAATCTAAATGAAAGTCCATATAGGGGTTAGATGTGGTTAAAAAGGTTATTCTAGTGACTTTTTCATAAAATTTCAGTACCTGAAATTTCAGTTCAGTGATCCAACTCTTTTGTTTTTGTCTAAATTTTTGTTTCGAATGGTATGCAAACTGATTTCAGCTACCCTGCATTGCCACATAACACATCATGACATTAGTGGGTGAGACTTGTATAAAAAGGGTGTTAAAGTCTAATTGGATAAATATTTTCCCCAACCCTCTTCTGAATGGTATTGCAATTCTCAATTATACAGTATAATATATATATATATATATAAATATATTATACAGTAATATTGTTATATAAAGATTTGTAAAGTATTTTTCTTACTGGTTGAAAGAAATGTAGTCATTCCTTATTTCTTATGATTTTATGATCTTTGATATTTCATGCATATTTACCTACCATACCGATTCTCTTCCATCACAATTAGTCCCATTTTAAGATAATCTGGTTTCGTTTTCATTCATAATTACAATGATTTGACCCCATGTGCTAAAATATCATAACAAACCACTACTCTTCTTTTCTTCCCACTCCTGTATTCATAAATTCTCCTCATTTCTCCATCCTTCCACTCACCCTCAAACTTCTTCAACAAGCACTTCAGAAGACTAGACATTTAACTTACCTCCTTGTATTGTGTTCTGTACCAGCCACAGGACCAATGAGGTCTGCAGGAGCGCCCGGACCAGCATGTTGGCAGATAGACAGACAGACTTGGTGACGGCGAACAGCCAGAAATGCACACAGGTGAAGTGAGAGTCAAGCAGCCTCAGTTGAAAGCAGCACCACTGGTCAATCTGCCGCCTGGCCTTTATTTATTCTCTGGAAGCCCTTGTCTTTCCCCTGACCAGCCCTGCCCTCTGCTGTGCTATTGGGCACCCCTGACCAAATCACCTACCCTTTCTCTCACTCCTCATCCCATTTTACCTCATTTCCTCATGCTCTACCAAGCCTGAAGAAGACCGCCAGCTTCATCCAGATGTTTGTTGTGATATGCCCCTATAGATGGCACCTATGGTGATCACATATTTCCTAAGATTACACTTTATTTCAATATTACACTTTAGACATTCTGCTAATTATAAGTAACTTTACAACTGCATATCCACTAACTCTTATTACAGTATTAGTAGACTGTTAGGTGTTAGCGTTCAGGTTAGTAGAATAAGTTGCAATGTTACTTATAATCAGTAAAGTGTCTGTTGAGGGACCATTAGTGTTAGCAGATATTAAGCAGACAGTCTACTAATACTCTAATGAAAGTTGACCATTGAAATAGTTTTACCAGTTTCCTAATATTGACCATCGCACATTGGCAGCGATGTATATCAGCTCATCTGGAAAACCATCTTATGTCTTCATTATCGGTTGTATTGAAAATGACCTCAAGGACTTCAGTATTACAGTAAAATTGTTTTTAGGCTGATTGTTTTGTACATTGTAAATGTTGGGTTAAAACAACCCAAGTTGGGTTGAAAATGGACAAACCCAGCAAATGGGCTAACCAGCAGGTTGGGCAAACATTTAACCCAACCGCTGGTGGTTAGGTTAAATGTTTGCCCAGCCTGCTGGGTAGTTTTATTTAACTCAATTATTGTTTAAAAATTAATGTATTGCTTGCTTAAAATGAACCTAAAGTATGTTGGAAATTAATGTTTATTAATATGTTTAATAAATGAACATTTATTAATAAGTTTAATGAATAATAATGAAACAATAAACATTTATGAAATTGCTTATTAATAAATGTTCTCCTTTTGATTATTATTGTTGCCTCTAGTAATTATGTGTCTGATTCTTTTTAATTTCCAACCTATTTTGGGTTCATTTTAAGCCAGCTATATAGTAATTTTTTAAACAATAGTTGGGTTAAATAAAACTGCACAGCAGGTTGGGCAAACATTTAACTCAACCGCTGGGTTAAAACAACTCCATTTCTGGGTTTGTCCATTTTCAACCCAACTTGGGTTGTTTTTAAACCAGCATTTTTTCTTAGTGAAAGTTTTAAGGTAATATACAGGTAATATTTAAAATAATTTAAACTAAATCAATATCATATGTCCACATATTTATTTGTACAAAGAATATTGGGTAACTATCTAAAAAGGGATAATAATGTACAGTCAGTCAGTCATTATTGAAAAATATATAATATATAATTTTATGAAACAAGATCACAATAATACATATCACATCACTACACAGATCACATAAATACAAATTATTTTAATTATTAAAAAAGTATTGTTAATACCATTATTAACAGGATATTAAAATCTCAAATCAATCTGAACAAAGTGATTTATATTTTTGAACATGTGCTCATTGAAACATCTTTCACAGGTCCACACATTATTAGAGATCTCTCTAAACAGGCTATTAATTTACTTATTGATGTCTGTGCATTGCCCCAAAGATCAGTTTAGGTCAGTCTGCCTAAACACATGGCCTGACATTCAAGACAGGGCTTCACCTCACACTGAGAATCAAGTGCCATGATTTATAGCAGTAAAAACACCATATGAATCACTGCAGTAGCTCCTGTTGGCAAAGATTCAGAAAAAAAATAGGCTTTCATACGGTTTCATACTGTTCTGTTTTCTAAGCTGGCATTTGTCTAACGAGTTAGTCTAAAATATTTAGGGTTGAGACCTGTGTGAGAGAGAACAGACAGTCCAGGTCCTGTGATGAAAAAAGCCCAATAGAGGAAGGACAGGGGCACTTTGTTGTGGATAAGGTTAAAAAGTTCAAGTCCAAGTCCAGACAGGTCCGCCTGTTAGTTTTCTGTAAACTTGTGCAACTTTGTTTTAATTACAAATCGTGTAAATATCCTGCTAGTGAAGCTTTGTAAATATAAAAAGGCGAATAATACAAACCAGTGTAGGATGTGGAGATGCAAGGTTCCACATTAAGCATTTATAAAAGTTTGTTTTTCACGGGAGGACAGTCACTGGCAGAGACCGAGTCCAGTGAAGTCATATTTAAACAGAAATTAAAACCTACACCACAACGTCATCAGCAGTTTATTACGACTTTTGACGTTTTCTGTCTGCATTCGTTCTTTTATGTCTTTTTGTTTTCAAAATGCATGAAGAACCACCTTGCGCTAAACATAGAGTAAATCACAGTAGCCATGGTTCACACTTTCCACTCACATGGTTCCACTTGCCATTTTTACTTGACAATCTATTTGTTTTATAATCTTTAGCAGTACAAACACAGACAGACACCCATCAGACAGAATGCACACATAAAACGGCATAGAACTAGATTAATGACTTTTTCACCATCCATCCATCTCCAATCTTACACCTGTTTATGTGCGAGTGTCCTGTCTGGTTGTCCATGTGTTTGTGCTGACTTCATATGAGAAGTGTGGTGAATGATGAATATGCTCAATAAACTCTCAATATGTTTGTTTGGACAATATTAACTTGGCTTTCTCCTCTGGAAAATACTTTCACACAGTTAATTTTGCACAGAAACATTATTCTCTTTCATTTTAATAAATTACGTTTAATATTGTTTATTTATTTATGGCCTTTTTTAAATAGATGTAGACAGCAGTCCCGACACGAAGGCTGTTCCAAAAAGCAATTAAACTTAATTTGTGCTGCCTTTCTTTGGCCAAATTCTAAGGCAGCAATATAACGCAATCCCAAAATGCATCGCGTTGAGCTAAAAAAAAGAAAAAATGAAAACATTCCAACATGATAGATAAAGCAATGTAAATATTGGAAATAATATTATATATGCAATTAATTTAATACTGAACAATATTGATTAAAAAAGATAAATAGTTAAAAACCAACCATTTTACTATTGCTTACTAAATGGATAGTTCACCCAAAAATGATAATCCTGTCATTATTTACTCACACTCACACCAAACCTGTTTTGGTTCCCATTGACTTCCATCATATGGACAAAAAATACAATGGAAGTTAATGGGAAATGAAACTGTAACCAACATTCTTCAAAAAATATTTCTTTGTGTTCCGCAGAAAAAAAAAATAATGCATACAGGTTTGGAACAACATGAGGGTGAGTAATAATAACAAAATTTTGTGGACTATCCCTGAAAATTATTGTGTCATTCAACTCACATTGCCTGTGGACACTAGGGGCCTCATTTATAAAGCGTGCGTACGCACAGGTTTGATCTTAGAGTGCGTACACTTAAATCCACGCCAACGCTCATGTTTATAAAAACGGTCTTTGACGTGGAAAAGTGCTTAGCGCCACATCAGTGTCTGAGCAGACGTACGCACTTTTCCTTGTCAGATTACTGCAGGCTTTTGGAAATCTAAGCTATTCTTGCAGCTCGCCATTCTAAATGAAAGGATTTGGATGATGACTGGTGATCTTTTATATGTAAATGACATTAATTAGGTGTAGTTTACAACGTGGAGAACTGAAACCTTTCAGCCACGCGCAAGTTCAAGATCATTTGCGATTTATAGACTTCACATCTGAAAGAGAGGCATACGATTGTTTTCTGTGTACATTCATTCCATGAATCACACGTACCCACATCTGAAAAATGATCGTAAGATCAAATTTAGGATGGTTTCTGCGCAACATTTTATAAATGAGGCCCAAGATATTGGAACAGCGCTAATGTGCTGCAAGCTTATCATCAGTCACCTAGTTTATTGAAACTATAATTTCATTGCACTGCTAAAACTCCAGCTGATCATGATAAAATCGTTGTTACGATGGTAAAGTTACAAACAAAGGAAGATTCAAATGGAGTTACAGAGATTATATATACACAACTCTAATATAGATGTAGAGAGAGACAGGCCTGATGTTGCTGGAAATCTTTGGGTTCTATTGTCCACTTAAACGGACACCCAGACACTAACCACAAGCCACCCAGAAGTTTGGCACACATACCGTACCACAGGATAATACCTGATAGCTGGTGTCAGACCCATTAATAAGCGAATTTACCATTTCTAAATATACCTCACACACAGTTTGAGGCCTGCAGGAGTTTGACTGTGTGCCACCACCACAGAAAAGGTGAAGATAAATAATCACGGGCAGATTCATTCTCTGTGAAGCCTTTCGTATGAATGTGTAAGAATGTGTGTGTTTTGGTGTAAATGACAAAGCTTACGAGTGTTTATCACTTTTATTGCACTGCAACAGTCTTCTATCCTCATTTTGCATAATACACTTCTGCAGCGTAACTCTACACACACACACCTAGTATTTCTGTGCACAGCGCTCCATGTTTTCAGCCCATGTACAGGTATGGCAGTCACTCTGCCTGCACCTGTGATGGTGGTGCTGTGTTAGCGTTTCGCTCCACAGAGTGTAACATAAACGGTGGGAACACACACTGAACCACAGAAACATGGTGATTTTTTTTACACTCTGTCCCTCATACCAACTTTATAAAGTAGTTTTTACTTGTTTGTCAAATTATTTGGTAAAACTTTTCAGAGTTTATCTGAAGATTTGGGCCCAATGAAGCTAAATAATTTCTCAATTTATTTTTCAGACATTGATTTATACAGTGTAATCTAAAGCTAAAAAATTATTATTTTGATTTGCTATCATTGGAAGACTGTCTAGACTATTGATTGTTTTTTATAGTGTGTGGTTTAAAAATAAATTTGCAGTGAATTTACACAACGACAGACGGACAGACAGACAGACAGATTCTATAGATAGAACGATAGATAGATAGATGGATGGATAGACAGACGGATAGATAGATAGATGGATGGACAGACAGATAAATTGTTCTATTTATCTTTCTATCTGTCTGTCTTGCTATAGATAGAACGATAGATAGATAGTTCTATCTATCCGTTTGTCCATCTATCTGTTTGTCCATCTATCTGTCTATCTATCTGTTTGTCTGTCTATCTATCTATTTGTCTGTCTGTCTATCTATTTGTCTGTCTATCTATCTGTCTGTTTGTCTATCTCTCTCTGTCTGTCTGTCTGTCTATCTATCTATCTATTTGTCTGTCTATCTCTCTCTCTGTCTGTCTGTCTATCTATCTATCTGTTTGTCTGTCTGCCTGTCTATCTTTCTCTCTATCTGTTTGTCTGTCTATCTATCTATCTACAGTCAAAATGTAGGATTTCTCTATCCAGTAATATTCCTGCTTTCCAGTATCCTGCTGACACAGTCAGACAGGGACAATATTGTTGGTGCATTCTTCCTTGTCAAAGATTTGCTCAAGAGTCTCCAGCAAGACGCCTTTAGTAAAAGCAGACAAGCACAGTCCTGTCCTGGTCCAAGACATACAGAGAAATGAGACAATAAGAAAGGGAGAGATGGAGGTCAAGGACAGACAGAAAGCAAATTGTGTTATTTTAAGTTATCAAGAAAGAACTCCACACTATGTTTAAAACTTTTTTTTTTCATTATGAATATATATATTTTTTCTTAAATGCACAGAGTCTCAGATCCTGTCATATACATGTTCTCAGATCATATACACTACCGTTTAAAAGTTTGGGGTAAGAATTTTTAAATTTTAAGAATTTCTTTTTTGAAAGAAGTCTTTTATACTCACAAAGGCTGCATGCATTTACTCAAAAATACAGTAAAACAGTAATATTATATTTTTACAATTTAAAATAACCATTTTCTATTGTAATTTTCTATTCTATTATTCATTTTCTATTCCTGTGATCAAAGCTGAATTTTCAGCATCATTACTGCAGTCTTCAGTGTCACATGATCCCTTTGATGATGTTTGATGATTTGCTGCTCAAGAAACATTTCTTACTATTATCAATGTTGAAAACCGTTGTGTTGCTTAATATTTTGTGGAAACAATGATCATTTTTATTCTTTGATGAATAGAAATTGTAAAAGAACAACAATTATTTTAAAATAGAAATTTTTTATAACATCATAGTATCTTTAGTGTCACTTTTGTTTAATTTAATGCATGCTTGCTAAATAAAATGATCAATTTCCTAAAAAAAATGAAAGGACAGTTAGCACAGATCACTTTATAGCCCTGCCTTTGTTCAATATCTCAATACCTGTTTTGATCCCTGATTCTTTTTTTCTGCCAGACGGTCGTATGACAATGGCCATTTCACACAGGAATCCTCCATCCCACCTTAAAAACTACTGACCACATAACGATGTTGATTTCCTTTATCACAGCATGTGCAGCCAAACAGACTGGAATTAAAATGTGCATGACCAGTAGGTGAAAACAGAGTGGGTGTGAAAATATTTAAAAAGAAGAGGAAGGCGGTGAAAAAGAGTCTCGTAAATACCTTTCAGTGCAGATATTAGTCACATTCATCCTCTGAAGACACTGACCACGGCCTCCTCGGAAGGGTGGCTGCATGTGCCAGTGATGATATAGTTTCATGTTTCTGACCAGTTTCATGGTTAAAGATTTCTGTAGTTTTTACTGTGGATCCAGTCAAAACCAAAGAAATCTTTACTATTCTGTTTATACACATATTCAACTGTGTTGAGTCTACATGTCTCCTGAGACTCAAGGTCGTGCCAAGTTTACAGAAACAGGTGTATGCTAGATTAACCCGGAGAATGCGAGAGAAAGAGAAGTCGTTCTCCGTATGAGCTTGCAAAATAGCTCTTCATAGACAAGCTCACATAACATTCAAATGCTTTTGTCAAAACACACTTTTTACAAGCTTCTCTCTGCGTCTGTGTACATGCAGCAAGACGGCGATTCTGCCCACAAAAACATCGGAGCAGACGCTCAGACGAACATCCTCGATGCCCGGCTACTCTTTCCCAGCCTGGGCTGCAGGATTACTTCATGCCTGGCACTAATTTCTGTTTGCATTGCAAACATGGAAATGGAAGTTGTGCAGACAGCGATGTGTAGATGAGTCTGTAGAATGAGATTCACACATTTAGGTTGCACACACTGATGCTTTCAAGCAGGACAAGGTTGAAAGAAAAATAAATGTGAAAAAAAAAAAAAAATCACACTTATTCATGCACATATACAAGAACATACAGGAGCATCTACCACTCTAAAGCTTATATATTGAATGATTCTGATTCTACGAAAACATTTCACAGCTAGTTTTCATCACAAAGCTGCCATACATTGATTGTAGTTAGTCGTTTAGCTGGCCAATTTGTCTTTTACTCAGTGCCTGTATCCAAAGACACATTTGTATGCATGGAACATTTCTAAAGGTTGCTGCTCTTGTTCAAACAACATTTCTTTGAGTTGAAGAGTCAACATTAGGAAATGTTTAGATCCTGTTCCTGTTTTATGGTGGGCAAATGCACACAAACTCATTGAAAATATACTCAAACACAATTTCATGGTTCATGAAACAGCCATGAAATAACAAAAGAAGTGCAAAAGTGCACCCACATTTGTGGAAAAAAGTACCTTCAAAAAAAAAAAAAAAAAAAAATTATTTTTAAGTTTATTTAAGTGGGAGAAATTATGAACTGAAACTCCTATGAATGAACTTAAGTGAATTCCTATGCTATGATGAGCATAATTGTCTTTAGAACAACAGAAGGGCCTTTTCCTTTTACAAGCATGCTAATAAAAGGAGTAACTTCTATTATTTAGACAGCAAGAGGATTTAAATTGGGGCCCACTAACCTAATAAAAACTACCAAGACCGGTAAACCAGCTTTAAGCCAGAAAAAAAGGGAAGTGGTAGCAAATATCAGTCACATGACCAGTCTGGTCAAGGATAAACAATTTCCAAATTATAGAAATACATTATAGATAAATTATTATATGTAATACTGCATATAACTAGATAAAGATTATTGTAGATTCTATTTGGTAACAACTATGATAAGCTACTACAGGATAATACATTTAACAATTAGGCCTACAACATTTTTAAGATTGTTGTAATGCCTGCGATAGAAAACTTACAGCGCCACCCTGTGACATGTAAGTATACTACATAGTAGCTCACTGTTCATCATTGAGTACATAAAAATGGGAAACCACTAAATAATTTGAGTATACAAAATAAATGAATAACTAGCCTAAATAATTTGAAATAAAAATAGAACGTATCTACAGTTATGGCGTTTAATATTGACATTAAGTTTATATCCAAGTTTAAAACGTGTTACTTATAACTATGAAGTTAATAAATAATCATAAAGGTATTGCACGTTGTTTCCGAAATGACCAAACATTCGTTTCCAGCGAAATTAGCCATCTAATTACGATTTAAACTCATGAATATTAATAAGGACTTGCCGACCGCTTCCCAACGTCAAGTCACACTCACACAAAATAATTAATATTCATAAGTAGTGGGACTCGTAAATTCGCGCTCGAGTGGCGGTGTGGTAGAGGCGTCAGAACTGCGGAACTAAACCGTTTGTCAAGAGAAGTGCAGTACTGAAAATATAGAAACAGCAAAAGAAAAACTGCAAGAGTGAGGTGACATGAGGTTACTTACGGTCAGAGTCACGTACACACACACAAACACGAAGAAAGTAACCCAACCCACTTCTCTTACAAGTTAGCTGTCAACTGAACAGCTACATTTCCTTACGTCATTAACTACTTGTGTTTGTCTTTTCTACATTTTCATATATCCAAACCTATACCTGTGAGCTGACATAGTCCTACAATGAAAGAGTTTGTGTTTTCTTCTGTAGCCAGTCACTTACACACTCACAACTCCCTCTATCTCTCTATTACAAATCTACCCATGCACTTGACCAAATATAAACTTCATGATTCTTGGCAGACAGACAGATTTCAGAGGGGAGGAGTCTCATGGTTTAGGCCAGGACAGACCAAAGGACAAACAGACAGAGGTATAGAAAGAGAAAGTGGCTAATAACTGAGGAACAAAGAACAAAAACACCGACCACCCTCTTTGAAAGCAGAGAACGTAAGTGTCCTTTGCATTAGATGTATAGTTTTAGCTGCTTTGTTCTGTTAATGTTAAATATTAACAGCATTGGAGGAGCATTTCATGCTTTTAACAGCAGTAAAGAAACACATGACCCCGCTTGTTTGTCCTTGTGCATGGGCCATGAAGTTGATCAAAATAATCTTATATAAATGTATGACAGTTTTTTCTATTAATGCTACATGTGCAAAGTTTTAAGGGGGGTTAAGATATCAAATAGCATTCAGTGTTGAAGGACAGGAAAAACTACTGAGGCTTTTCAAGGGACGAGATAAGCAACAGGCCACAGCCTGGCTAATATATGAAACCATATAAAAATATTTATTTATTTAAATAATTCATTAACTTTAGACAGCAATGTTGAAGAACATTTATGTAACATTCAACAGTTTCACAGTTTCTCACTGTATAAAGAGACTATGCAAAGTTTACATGGACGTAATGGAGATTCTTGTCAAGTTTGGTCATTATTTGACCTTAGACTTTTTCATCACCTTTGCTTTGAGCTACTGTTCAAAACCACAGTAAAAGTGTAAACATTTTCTGCCATGCTTCCATTTTCATCCATTTTTCATTTGATGAAGGCACTATAATAATACAAGTTTATGTTAACAAATATCACTGAGACTTACAAGTTCATTTCATGGTTTTGTGAACAAGTACAAAGTTGTTAGATTCTAACTTCTCTAGCATACAATAATCTTTATCACTTTTCATCTGTAATATTGTGAATGTTTTATAAAAAGTTAAGAAATTAATACTTTCAACAAATTAATACTTTGATTAATACTATTCAGCAAGGATGCTTTAAATTGATCAAAAGTGATAGTACATTTAAGATGACATTCGTGCATTATGCTACAAATGATTTCTGTTTCAAATAAGTGCTGTTTTTTAACTTTTTTTTTTTCAAAGAACCTTTAAAAAATGGATCACAGTTTCCAAAAAAAAAAAAAAAATAATAATATTAAACATTAAATCATCATATTAGAATGATTTCTGAAGGATCATGTGACACTGAAGACTGGAGTAATGATGCTGAAAATTCAGCTTTGATCACAGGAATAAATTACTTTATAAAATATATTCAAACACAAAACAGTTATTTTAAATTGTAATAATATTTCACAATATTACTGTTTTTACTATATTTTTAATTAAATAAATGCAGCCTTGGTGAGCAGACGAAACTTCTTTTAAAAACATAAAAAATCTTACCGTGTCCAAACTTTTGACTGGTAGTGTGTATATATATATATATATTATACACACACATATACATATGTACAAGTCTTGCTTCCTGTCTTTGCTCCAGAAATGGCGATGTCACCCACTGCTATGGTGGCCCGTCGGGCTCTCGCGGCTGCATCACAAGGGAGCCATGAAGGAGGAGGTTTGAGATGTTTTTTTTTTGTTTTTTTTGGTGGTGGTGCTGTGGGGATACCTCATATGTTTAAAAAAAAACAAAGAATATATATTAAAATTAAAGCTTTTTCAGGTTATTTACATTCCACACATAAGACAGAAATACTGATACAAAATCAGATATTATTAAAACAAAATTTGCACAATAATCAGTGATCAGTTTGTTATATATTATGCTCATCAACAAAAAATGAGATGTATTAATGATTTGAATCAAACACAGCAAGGACCTGGAAGATCCTGTCCTTCGTATTGGCCCTACCCGGTGTGGGTGTCTGCATGGCAAACGCTTACATGAAGATGCAGGCCCATTCCCATGATGCCCCAGAGTTTGTGCCATACCCACACCTCCGCATTCGAACCAAGGTGCCTATATTCTTGGGTTTTTCAAAGTATGCATGATGTGGACTTCTCTGATCCCTGAACAGACATAGAATGAAAAATTAAGACATGACATGAATTCTTTTCAAATAGCATCTTTCTTTCTCAGCCATGGCCCTGGGGTGATGGGAATCACTCCCTCTTCCACAACTCTCATACAAACCCTCTGCCCACCGGTTATGAGGGATCTCACCACTGAGCGGGACACCCTGCGATGCCAATCAACAGTCTCCATTCAGCAGCGACCGACTGCCATGCTTTTAACATTTTTAACAGACATAAACAACTGTTTTCACATGAATTCCTTGTATCTGGTCACAAGCAATAAATGGTAAACAGTTAAGAATATTTTAATTTGTTTTCTTTAATTGCCTGAATTGCTATCAAATTTGCCATTAGAACAATCTTTTATTTGTTTCCACAATGTCTTACACAGTGTTGCTATTTGCTACAGAGATGCTAGAAGGGCAGCCCAAATAAAATGTCTGGGACTAAGGGGAAAAAAAAAAAAAAAAAAAACCCACAGAAATTTCTCAAAATCCAAATGAATCAGATTTAAATTCTTGAAGAAGACGCTGTAGACAACATTAATGCAGAGCTCATTTATTGAGAACCATCCTCTGCCTTCCACCAACATTTGGCCATTTCCACAAATCAATTTCTCATATATACAGAAAAAAAAAGATAGCACTCCAACAAACATCATATATAATTCAGATTTCTACAAATGAATTATACAGTGGCATATACAAAAAGAAAAATATATCAAACATAAACGGCTCTTTCTCTATGACATTATCTTATTCACATAACATACTGTACAAGTTCACGTACTAATATCTGGATGCACCGTGATGAAAGTGGCATCAGCATTAAACCCTTTTTTTTGGCAAAATAAGATGAATAAAAGAAAGATGAACAAAATACAAAAACAAAAAACAACTTCTAAATAAAAAAAAAAAAATACTTACAGTTGGTCATTCTACTCCATATACAAACATGTCTTGGAAAAAAAAACATGAGCATGAATTTCGAATGTTCTGAATATTTTGATAGCTACTTGCTAACTAAAATTTAACAAGAAAGATTTTAGCTATTTCTCATTATATTATATCCCAAATGCCCCCAAAATCCAGTAATTGCCAATCCCTTTCTGTATACTGTGTGCATTTAAGCAGCTACTAAATTAGTTCACACCAACAATTCATTACATTCATTTCACTATCCACTACTGTTTGCCCTCTAGCTGAGGGCTCTTTTGACAAGGTTTAAGATGTCTTGCCTCAGCCCTTTGGCGCAGTCCGCCTCTCGCGCCAAGCGCAAGAAGCAATCGGCGGACAGAGAGGGGTGAAGGGGTGCAGGATGGACCCCCTGAGGTTGCAGCAGTAAGGATAAACAGACCTGGCCCAGTCGCAGGTAAGAGTAGCGCTGTGAGAACCAGTACACTTGTGGCAAGAGAGACCTCAGCCAAGCTCCCTTAGTGTCACTGTCTGAAGAATATGATGATGATGAAGGAACCTGTTTGGAACTCTGAGAGGGTTTAGAGTGACACTTTGACACTTCGGTTTTAGTCAGCTGTGGTGATCCTTCAGGACCCTTGCAGACCGAACCCACATCCATTCTGCTGGTCGTTGTAGTGTTACCATTTGAACAGCAATATTTGGTCAGACTTTTTAGGACAGAATAGAGAAGACCGATACATAGGTCTTCAGCTGCCCTTTGTAAACCAGGTACTAAAAACCTACAAGCCCCAACCATAATTTCGGCGAGTGGGGATTTCTGAAATTCCTTCTCTTCTGCCAAGCATGATTTAACCTCGTCCTGTGGTCTACCCAGCCCACTAGAGACTAGAGAGGCCAATACAAGGCAATTTGTATCTTGGTTTGACATGTGGCCTTCATTTCCATCAGTCAAACGACATCCGTGCAGGTAGTGCAGAACTGGTAAGAGCATTCCACTGTTTACATCCTTGATCCGGATGGCCTCACCTTTAGCTTTTTGTGCCTCCCCAAACCCTCCCATCAACAGGGCTCTGAAATACTCAGACCCGACCTCATTAGCTCCCTCTTCCCTAGTGACAGCCTCATGATTGGCTGGGAGAAGGGTTCCATCATCAAGAAGGAAAGTTAGGTCATGAGTTGCTTTCAGGTAGGGACATGATTGGTTCTGTTGTTGTTGGGACTTATCTAACACTTGGGTTGTTTCCATTCTGGAATCTATGCTACAATTCTTTCTGTCCTCCTTGGAGCCTGACAGCAGATTGGAGAGGCAGCCAATCAGAAGAGAGACGTACAGGAATTTAAATCTCAAAGAGGACACCTGCTCAAGAGGATGCAACCAGCCGGCAAGTAATGTCCTACATCTGTCAGACTGTCCATCTTCATTATCATCATCATCACTGTGACAGTCAATCAGTTCAAGAGCTGCTGCCAGTCCGCCACTATCCAGCAGCAGCTTCTTCAAAAGAACTCTGTTGCTGAAGAAGGAAAAAAGGATAAGGTGGTCAGACCAACTACATGGGTCAAGGATGTGACATTAATATTTTGTTCCATTAATTTATGTGAAAAAAAAAAAAAATGCTATTCATACATACAGTGACTTGAATACACCTCTTCTATGAGCATGCTTTTAATTTTAGTATTAAAATGTATTTGGTATTAAAAGTTCAATCAGTACAACTCCCTAAAAATTTGATATCCATGAATTAATAGATCACAACAGTCGTATTCCAGAAGTAAAAATCCCATTCATTTTCTCCATAGGGAAATCGTTTTTTAACAATAACTTATAAACCTTTAAGGACAGATCTACTGTAGGGCTGGGCGATATATAAAAAGATTTAATATCTCGATATTGTCACAATGTTTACGATGTTCATTATATATCTCGATATGTTTGCATTTGCTTTTAAATAATTAAAAAAAAAATACATGATTTTCTTTTGCCCCCATTAAAAAAACAATTTAGATAGAACAGCTATTGTTACAAATGTTTGGTGCAAATTTAAGCAGTTAAAAAAATCTAGAACAAGTTTTCACTTACTGGTTTCTATTAAATGAACACATGTAAATGTAACTGAACTGAAGTAGTGCAAAACAAGTACAGAAAGTGCATTTCACAAGCAGATTTCAGCTCCCAGTCATCAACAAAATGAATGGTAAGACTGATGTAGGGTTCACAGTTTCGGCTCGTCCATAGATCGAAAGTGGTCGCGAAGTGAGTTATCTGAGAAAGCTTCTGTGACAGCTGTTCGAGAACTTTAAAATACAGTTTCGGGAGCACATCCTGGGCAAAGTATTTACAGCAAGGCAAATTGCATCGGGGGTCGATTGTCTTTAGCAGCCATTTGAAGCCAGGTTTTTCTACGGTACTGACAGGTATCATATCTTTGGCTATGTGAAACGTGACCGCCGATGTAATTTCTTCCCACTTTTTACTATTTCTCGCATATGGCACACCGCAAGAGAATGAATCGACCCGCTTTATTTGTTTAGGGACGACAGGCCTACCAGATTTTTCGGCAGATGAAGAAGCTGAGGCTAGTGATGGTGGCTCACGGAGTTTAATGCATTGCTTGTACTGCACAGGATGCTGCTTGAGGTGATGAAAGAGATTAGTGGTGCTACCACCCTTTGTAGCTATTATCTTCTTGCACACCTTGCAAATGATGGTATTTTGAAACCAAACCACCCCCATATTACAGATTGTGCGTTCCTTTTGGAGACTAATTCATCATCCCCTCCCGGGTCTCTTTCCACATCTGTGTTGTTCGTCGTCTTCATTTTGCTAATGTGTAAAAAAAAAAAAAAAAAAAAAAAAAGACCCTCCCCCACCTCACGTCTCTTGTGCGGTAATACATAAGGGGACGTAATATTGGACATTCGGCACATTCTTTTGGGAAAGTACGCTTGAATTTGAAATATTCGATATTCACGATATTTTCAAATTTTACATCGTCGTCAAAATTATTGCAATATTATCGCTAATATTCGATACATCGCCCAGCCCTAATCTACTGTGAGCTAAAAGGCTGCAAATCAATGATTTAGCTGTTGTTGAAGCCATCAGACCAAACTTCTTTTTTAAAACAGCAGTATTCAACAGTGGAATTCCTTGTGAAAAACTACATTACCCATAATTCCACCAATCAGAGAAACAAAAAGTAGAAAATCACACCAAAAGTACACTTTAACGCCCACCTACTATATATGCATTTTTTTATATACAGTCAAAATCTTTTTTAATCAATAAATACCTTAAATCAATATTTCTCAATTATTTTTATTTTGACTGTCATTTGCGGTGCTTTATGGGAGTCCTTTCCCTCATTAAAGCTGTTAAGTACACGCAGTCTTGTACTTTTGTCTTATTTTCTAACTTTTTTAGGCTTCAAATGAAAGTCTGTAATGTTTTGATGCACCTTGTAGTGGGTTGGGTTGGTTTGGTTTAACGCTTAAAATTCACTAACAAGGACAGTTTTAAATTCTTATGGGAAAAATACTTCCGGAACAAAGGCCACTGTAAATGTGGCTGGGCACTGTTACACTCTACAATTTATATTTGTAAAAAATATTTTTCAAGGCAAAAAGAATTTATTTAAAACTTTTTCTTAAAAATGGTAAAAACCATTTGAAAATAACATGAATATAGAGAGAACATTTCTAAGAACTTTGCACGTGTTATACCCTAGATTTTTTTAAAAGAGTTTTTCCTTTTCTTTATCGCTGACACACCTATTTGGATTAAAAAAGGCATTAAGTCATACCTGTTAATCAGAGGCAGAGAAAGGACACAGTACAGCTTGTCAGATTCGGAGCCTGACAGCATGATATGTGTAAGAACTCCAGAGCCGAATCCAGACTCGCTCTGAATCCTCAGATTACTGAGCAGACACAAACCTGAGGAGTCAGAAAACGTATAAGCTTCAAATGAACAGCAGTCTTAAATATAATGTGCATCAATACTGTATATTTAAAAGTCACAAACCTAGTTGTGTGATTTTGCCTTTGACTTTTTCTGATTGTCTGTCTATTCCTCCGTTGCATCCCCCGATCTCCTCTCCTCTCGCACATAGTCTCTGTCTGATCAGAGCCACGGCTCCAGTTCTAACCAAAGCCTGGAAGCAGTTTGGGTTGCAGCTGAGCCGCCCTAGCATCCGAAAGCACCGCCCGCTGGGGTCATGGTGCTGGGTGAGGTAGTACAACAGCCCAGAGAAAACGTTTGTGTTGATGAGCGCTGTGCTGGGGTCTGAGGCATGGGAGAAGCGCGACAGAAGCAGAAAAATGGGGGATTCTGGGGCCCAGGCCTCAGGGTGATACGGGTGATGGTAGACTGGGGTTTTTGACATCACAGGGGGGCTCTCCAGGGCAACCACACCATAGCAAGAGGAGGGTGCAGAAGAGGTTGAAGACGCACGGAGTCTCTTTCTGGGGGGAGAGGAGATTTGGAGGGGAGATGAGGGGGTCACTGAAGGTTTTGTCACTGAAGACGGTTGCTCAGCTTGAGGGGTGGAGGTACAGGAGGGCTGTAAAGAGGAAGGCGACCCTGGAATGTTTTGAGGAGATACTGGAGTGGAGGTGGAGGTGGAGGAGGAAGAAGACAGTCGGATGGGTTTAGAGCGGGTGGAGGGAGAAAAGTGGGGCGGACGCAAGGTCGGGGTTTGGGAGAGCTCAGAGCAAGATGTAAGTGGTGACGATGAGACGGAGGATTGAGGGCTGCCACCAAAGACATCAGTTCCACAAGGGGATTCAGTCAGCTCACCCTCAGATGAGATCAGACCCTCAGATACCAGCCAAGACCTGGAAGAAGGTAAACACACAGATGAAACTGAGCAACATACAAGCATTTTTATTCCATATAACACATATATCAATGTGAATAACAGACATTTATCATATCACAAAGGGTCAAACTGCCAAGTGTTTACCCAATAAGGACAGTTTACATGTTGTTCATAAATGGTGATGCATGTTTAAAATAATATATAAAATGTTTGAATATTTGGTTTGATTTTGCACTCTCATCAACTAAAATATTAATTTAACAATTCTGTAGACTAAAATTACGTCATTTTATTCAGGAAAAAAACCCTAATAATAATATTTACAAGAAAAATGTTGTAAATTTAAAGACAAAACTATGACTAGAGCAAAAAAACTGTAGAATTGAACACTGCGCATCACCTTACTAAAGAGTAGTATTAGTCCGAGCTTCATCAAAATGCCAATTGTGAAAATATGATATGATTGGGATGTTCATGTGTAAAATTCTGACATCTATGATTTCGGTCATCACTGACAATAATGTTTGATGATCATGATGATGATCAAACGCTTTTAAACTTAACATTTTGTCAATGCCATGTGTGAAAATATGGTATGAAGGGCATGTTCAGTTGTGCAAAACTTATATCATTATTACATCTATGATTCTGTGCTTTCTGTTTTTGGTAAAGCTATGAAGAACTGACCTGAGGCTGAGGAAGCTGGAAGATCCTGACGTCTGGTCTTTACTCACATCTTCCCTCTTGTTCCCTTCAAGGGCTGAGAAGTCAAACGAGTCAAAACACGAGGTCATCAGTTCAGAGCATGGAGAGCTAAAGGACAGGCTGGTGTCCATCTTTCCAGCGGTCAGTTCTTCTCCTTGAGCAAGCTCCACCAACCGCTTGATCAGCAGCGGCACCAACCCAAGCTCCTGCAGCTGTTCAAGAGCCGATTCGTCGTAGACAAAGTCCACACAAGCTAGAAAAGCGAAACGAGTGAGCGGATGGTTTTGATGGGCGGATAAAAAGCTAATCAGCACCTCCAGTCCCCCGCTCTCCTTTATTTTAGCCCTGTTCACAGCCTCTCTGCAGCACAGGCACAGGGCCTTGAAGAACACACCCGATTTCAGAGGATCTTTCTTCACCTCCTCTGCAAACTTCTGAATGACTCCCAAAGAACCGACCAGTGGCCTCAGGCAGCCTTGAGAGCACAAGTTAGCCAGAGTCTTCAAAGCTAGCTCTTCCAAATGTCGACCACATTCTCCTGAGGCGAGGACCCCCAGCTGAGTCAATGCGCCGGACCTGGACATCTCCCTGGCGCACTCCGTACTGCAACCTCTGGTGAGCTCATGAAGGGCACGAAGAGAAGCCCGTCTCAGAGCTAAAGGGTACTCTGGAGCAACGAACAAAGCAAGAGATGCAAGAGCCCCTTGTGAAAGCAGCAGGAGTCGGTTCGCTGGCGTGTCAGAAAGGTAGATGAGCGCCCGGGCAGCAGATTGGAGACATTCCACCTTAGAAGCGCTGAGTTCAGGTGTTGGAGTAAGTGAAGAGGGTGAGGATGGAGGTGGAGAGATAGACAGGCAGAGCAGGAGAAGTGGAACACCACCTGAGCGAGAGAGAGAGAGAGAGAGACATAAATATAATTATTTTATAGCTCATGGAAACAGTTCTTTATGTGAGAGAGGGAGAATATATAATGATTTTATGGCTCAGAGTGCTTTACAATCTGTGACTGTATATAATGTTGGAGTAGAAATTAAAATGTATATATTTTTTTTACATAAACACAGGAGATTCTGGGACTAACCTGCAGAGTGGACCTCAGCAGAACCCTCTGGGTCCATGGCGAGATTTCCTAGAGCTCGTGCTGCTCGATTTTGCACCGTCTCCACAGAGACATTCCTCTTGAGGACATCCACTACAAAAATTAAAGATCACAGAGTGAGCAGACCACAAAAAAATTCACTTTCACAGTGACAGTGATCTGCAAAAACAAAGCAAACTGAAGTCACATGACTTGAGAGACTGTGACCACTGGCAACAGGACTTGGGCGTGTCCAGTGACACAATAACTATGAGAAAATTTTTCACCAAAAAAGAATCTTTTTTATTAGTGTGAAGAACATTTTAATAATCTAAAGAACTTTTTTTTTCCACTATAAAGAATCTTTTGTGCAGTGGAAAGGTTCCATGAATTTTAAAGGTTCGTCACCAAACCATCTGTACCAATAAAGAACTTTTATTTTTAAAGTTGGCATAAAACCGAAGTTGCGATTGTCTTTTCTATTGTGACATATCTGAGGGAAACGGCTTTTCAAATTAGCCAAAATGTAGAGTGGGACTTGATTCTGTCCATCAGGAATCGATTAAAGGGGTCATCTGATGCTATTTAGTTCATTATTTTGATTACTGGGTTAAAAACACTTTCTCATTGGATCTATGCAAATCCCATAGGTGACCTATTTTGATCTCAAAAACCTGAGTTGTCACTGAAAGGTGAGGAGTTTGCATCTATGGTATATAGCCGGTATTGTACTCTCCCAGGTTAAAAATCTGAAAAATGTGCTGTGCGTGTACACAAGCAAACTTTTGGGTTGTACTGCTTAGGAACAGCTTTGTAAATAAATTTTAACCTCTGATTAATCTCTAAAAGTGGTTTTGCTTTCTCATCCCAACACACAGCTTCTCCTCGACATGACGACAACACTTCAATTAGCTGAAACCTCGCCTTCTTTCTTTGCATATGTCTTTGGGCGGGCATTATGCTAATATTTCACATTGTGACGTGCATGTTTGAGGAAGTAATAATATCTGGACTTCAATCAAGGCGTTTTATACAGGTCTGGATCAGTGTTCTCTGTTAGAATAAATGGCTTTGTGGGAGACTATGAGCTTTATAACATTGAATTCTTAAAAAAATAATGATGTGCATGGATAAATCATTTATAATAAACACGGCAACAAAAATAAAAATGTCAAGTATGATTTTATGGTCATTTTAAGAAATGAATGTTACTGAAGAATTTTTCTGACCCATGTGTTTTCCCTCTGCATATATATAAATAAAAAAATATGAGTGGAAAACCTTGTCAGATGGCAGTGTGTAATGGCACACACACACACACAAAAAAAAGGATTTCATTTTAGACTTGTAGTTTAACAAATTATCATAACTGATCTAGCCTTTGAGTGACTTACCAACAACAGATATGCCATCAAGCTTTCTTACCTATGAAAATAATAAAAAAGAATTAATCAGAAAACTTTAAACAAAAAATAAACATTAGAGAAAAATTTGTGTCAATATCAGCATGTTTCTTACTTCTACTCTCGTCCCTTTTTCGGTGCAGCAGTTGGCCAGTATGCTAAGAGCCAAGTCTAGAAACTTTCTGGAGCTTTCTGGCCGCTTGAGGAGATCCAGCAAAGGACGGAGTCCTCCTCGTGATTGGTAGCGAGCTATCATGGCACGACCTCCCTTGATGTGCTGCGTCCGAATGGCCACCAGCGCCCTCCATTGACCAGCTTTGAGTCTCTTGTCTGCATCCCTGGCTTTGTCTCCTCCAGTGATGGGCTTATTGTCAGCTCCCGTCAGTCCACTGCTGTGACTGTCTGCTAATGTGCTTGTTTTGGACAGCTGAGCCAAACACCAGGTCAGAGAGGATTCTGGGAGAATGGTGGATGCCTCTGAGGTGCTGTTTGAACTTTTTGAATTTCGTTTAATTCCTTGTTCTACAGGTGTAGACATGATGAATCAGGAGCCCAGAACCACCTTCCCACTGCCACCCCCTCTTTTCTAACCTAATTATTTTACCTTCTCAATATTTTAAAGTATAACAATATTTCAGTGGCTTTAAATAAGTTTGTTACAATACCAAACACTTATTTTTAGAACTTAAAAAAAAAAAAAAAAAAAAAAAAAGAAATAAAATAAAAGAATCAGGAACTAATACAAAATTCTCCTATGACCGAAACATTCCATCCACAGAGAAACAAACATTTGAAAAACTACAACTACCATGTTCACCAATCAAAGCAAGCCCAAAGCAATGACTTCTGGGAAAAGAAGTCTTTTAACCGTGCGATATATTTCATTACGGCCTACAGTGGATGGTAGGCCTCAAAAAATAAAAACGTTGACAATGCTGCCAAATAATAATCTATTTGGGTGTATTTTTATGTTTCGATGAAGAGTGAGAAGGCTTCGTTAACTGTTCATCTTACTCACGTCAAATTTCCTACGCGCTACAAAGCGCAATCTCCTCAGATTTGCACAGGCGCCATCTTTTAGTAGAGCGATAAACAGGAGGGTTTTTCAGAAAGGGAGGGGCATTTGCAGATTCGACCTCTTTAAAGCATATGGGAGTTGTAGTTTCAGGACAGCTCAAATAATGTCTTTTTTGTAATTCCTGAGATAACGGAACAACAATAACTGTATAAATTCATATATGCATATATACATTTTATCATAAGGAACAGAACAAACTGTGCGTTTTGACGTTCTACCTTACGGGCGAAAGACTTGTAAAACAATGGCATGTATTTCCCACAAATCCTCCGTCACACGCAATGTCCATTTCCGGAAAAATACAACAACACCCTGTTCAGCGCTCTCTGGTGCAAACGAAGTCGTTGTTATTATCATCGCTGTTGTCGACGCTCGAAAAGAACTCATCGCTGGAGTTGTTAAAATCCACGATTAATCGTACAAACGGTTGACGAGATAAATAAAAATAAATGCAGCATGGAGGTCATTGAGACAATTGTCACAGACGCCATTGAGGTGGAGGAATCAACAACTACGGTTACGACTTTGGAGGCCGAAAAGTCCAAAACAGGTGAGATGTAAGTAAGTCAATGCAGCAGTGTGCACACTGGGCATCGCCAGCGAGGAGGACACGATGAGCCCGATGATAACGGCTGGCCTTCTCACCAGTTTTAAGTTACTTAGGATAGCTTCAGACTTTTAAAACAGTAAATTTATTATGGTATATTTTAAACTAACAGTCAGGTTTTTTAAAAGAATATTTTAATTGCATTTAATTTTTTTTTTGTAATATTTTGTATGTAATATTTTAATTGATTACAATACAAAATCACTTTAAGTTTACTTAACATGCAATAATGGCACATGTTTAATAAAATGTAATATATATATATATATATATATATATATATATACACACACACACACACACACACACACACACACACACACACACACTACTGGTTAAAAGTTTGGACACGGTAAGATTTTTAATGTTTTTAAAAGAAGTTTCTTCTGCTCACCAAGGCTGCATTTATTTAATTAAAAATACAGTAAAACCAGTAATATTGTAAAATATTATTACAATTTAAAATAACTGTTTTCTGTTTGAATATATTGAATAACACATGATCCTTCAGAAATCATTCTAATATGCTGATTTGCTGCTCAAGAAACATTTATGATTATTATCAATGTTGAAAACAGTTGTGTACTTTTTTTTCAGGATTCCTTGATGAATAGAAA
The DNA here is from genome assembly GCA_037950665.1 of Hypophthalmichthys nobilis. Classification (NCBI taxonomy): domain Eukaryota; kingdom Metazoa; phylum Chordata; class Actinopteri; order Cypriniformes; family Xenocyprididae; genus Hypophthalmichthys; species Hypophthalmichthys nobilis. The sequence continues at coordinate 25,240,960 of CM075475.1, read as the reverse complement.
GTTCAAAAGAACAGCATTTATCTGAAATACAAAGCTTTTGTAACATTATACACTACCGTTCAAAAGTTTGGGGTCAGTAAGAATTTTTATTTTTATTTTTTGGAAAAGAAATTAAAGAAATTAATACTTTTATTCAGCAAGGATGCATTAAATCGATCAAAAGTGACAGTAAAGACATTTATAATGTTACAAAAGATTATATTTCAAATAAATGCTGTTCTTTTGAACTTTCTATTCATCAAAGAATCCTGAAAAAAAAAAAAATATTGTACACAAATATGTTGTACAATTGTATGCATAATAAATGTTTCTTGAGCAGCAAATCATCATATTAGAATGATTTCTGAAGGATCATGTGACACTGAAGACTGGAGTAATGATGCTGAAAATTCAGCTTTGATCACAGGAATAAATTACTTTATAAAATATATTCAGACAGAAAACAGTTATTTTAAATTATAATAATATTTCACAATATTACTGTTTTTACTATATTTTTAATTAAATAAATGCAGCCTTGGTGAGCAGACGAAACTTCTTTTAAAAACATTAAAAATCTTACAGATTCCAAACTTTTGACCGGTAGTGTGTATATAAATATATATATTAACTTTTTTGCTTTCTAGTTTTTTTTTAATGAAACCTGTCCCTCCATGCACCCAAAACTATAGCGCTTCAAAATGTTCATAAAGAGATCATAAAAGAAATTCATATGAATCGAGTGGTTTAAACCAAATCCTCTGAAGAAACATGATCACTTCATATGTTGAACAAATGTTTATCATATAAAGTTATTGTTTTTCTTCAGAAAATTGAAATGATAAATTAAGATTGATTGTGATGTCCTCATTTTTTAATGGTTCACACTTTAATTATTACATTTCCTTCCAATCCTAAATATTTGGTTAGATTCTTGGTCTGAAATAACTGTAATCTTTTTTTTTATTCAGAGTTTGTGTGGACATTACAAGCTACATGGCATCTGGTCCACGTTCGTTTGGACATGGACCCAGAGTTTGACCAGCCTGTGTGCAAAAAGAAGAAGCTGTGGGAGACTGTGGCCGAGAGGGTCACTGCAAAGCTACGAGCCGATGAAGGCACAGATGTTTCAGTCAAAGCCTTCGAATGTGACCTGAAGTGGAGGAACATGCTAGCGACGTACCGCAAAAATGCGGAGCGAGCCAAAAGACTGGGAACCAATAGTGTTCACTGGGAGTTCTTCAAGGAGATGCATGAAGTGCTGGGAAGGAGCTACGAGGAGGTTGAGGCTCAGCGCAAGGCAAAGCTTAATGGCACTAAGCTGGGTAAGGCCATAGCCAGTAAACGATTTACCCCGATTCTGCCCACACCCACAGCTACAGCTTCACAGTTACCCAATGCTAGGCCTCCTCAGGATTTGCTGCAGTTGTACCTGGAGCTGCAGGAGAGGAAACTGAACATGTGGGCTCAGCAGAAAGCTCTGGAAGAGAGGAAGATTGAGGCCATCAATAATCTGGCACGTGCCATTACTTGTCTGTCCCAGAACAATGCCATGCAAATACCCAAAGAGTGCGTGTCGGACACCTCCTCTACCCAGCAATAGGAATTAGTCATGTTTTTGCCCTTGTCTTTTCATATTAAAAAATGTATTTTTATGTTTTAGAGAAATGCCTGAAATGCTTTTTTTTTTTTTTCTGAGAATTGAATGACTTGAATTGAACATTAACTTGTTAAAGTATGCTCGGTTTTCCTTTCCTTCATTAACTGTAAAATATTACTGAGCAGTTTCAATTGTCGCAATGATGTCAAATTAGTAAAGACAAGTTGTACATTGTATTTTTGTGTTTTAATAAAAATCATACAACATGTGTTTATTAAAACATTTCTGCAAGGCTTTTTCTCAAACCACCAAATATCTATTAATTACACACAGAACTTCAGTATAAAATTTTACAGGTTTTCCACACACTGCTTTTGTTAAACTAGGTCTATATCAGAGCTTTAAAGGGATAGTTCACCCAAAAATTAAAATTCTGTCATCATTTACTCACCCTCATGTCATTCCAAACTCATTAGACTTTCGTTCATCTTAAACGCATGAAGAGATTTCTGTCCCTACATAAAAAGTCCAGGTAACCAAAAGTTGGATTGTTCAAAAAGTTTGTAAAGACACCAGAAAATAAATCCATTTAAATTGAGTAATTTAATTCAAATATTCTTAAGAGACATGATCACTTTATGAAGAACAGATTTAATTTAGGCTTTCATTCATTTAATTTGTTAGCCTAACTTAAGTCATATTAAGTGATCGTGTCTCTTCAGAAGATTTGAAGTAAATGGCTAGATACATATGGATTGTCTACAATTGTTACGTCCGACATGATGCATCTACTTTCAATGGATAGACAAAAATGAAAATATTAAAAATATCTTCATCTGTGTTCTGATGATGAATTAAAGTCAGGTTTGGAATGAAATAAGGGTGAGGTTTTTTTTTTTGGGTGAACTACCCGTTTAAATATGCGAATCAGTGTAAAAATCTTATTGTGTTTCCGATTCCAACGCACTATAAAGAAGATTGACTATAGTCTCCCTCATTTTGACCCCAGCAGCATCTTCGTTTACCTCCTCCGCATCTTCCACTGTGCTTCTCTCTATCAGTCCCTTTGTCACGTCCCCCATGTCCAGAAAAACATTGTGTAATATACAAGCAGTCAGAACCACAGCTTTTGCCCTATCATAATTCCCCATATCCAAATATCTCAATTTTTGGAATCGCTCCTTTAGGTCCGCCACAACCTGGTTGAATCGGCCCAAATGAGTTCCCACTGATCTGTTGTAGAGGTTTTCCTGTGGGTTTCGACCTGTTGAAAACGGAGTAAGTATTTGTTCTGTGAGTGGGTATCCAACTCCGGCTATCAGGCAGGTCCCTGGAGGCACCATCTCGGGGTGTTGCTGAAGCCTTTCAGCTAACGCACTTCCTCTGTCTTTTTCTGAGCCTTTGCTGATGTGGCAGTAAATGAAGCGGCCCTTGTCATTGCAGACCAATTCCAAGTTCAGCCATGAATCTGGATGTGGTTCGTTCTTAAGTCTCTTGGCTTCTGGAGACTCGCTCTCGCTATCCGGTTTGCCAGCAGGAAGGCGGATAGGGATGCGTGTGTCACCCAGCACCCCGAGCACTCGAGGAAGACCTCTCTTTTCCAGACCTTCATTGCGACCCAGCCAACTGGAGAAAGGAAGCAGATGTTGTAGGGCCTCCTGTCCTACAGGGGGAAGCAGAGAACAGCTGTACAACGAGTAAACCTGCCAAGTAACTACAATAAAGTGTTATTAAGCATGTCTACTTCAGTGTTGTTTTAGTGTCATTGATATACTATTATAGTTTTTGCTAATATTTTGAATTAGGTTTTATTTTTACATTGTCTGTTTTTATTTTGGTTAAATTTGTTTTTGCCTTTTTAAAATATGTCTATGTAGTTTTTGTGTTCTGTTTAGTGTCCTTCCTGCTGATCATTCGCTATCCTGCAATTTTGATATTGTTGCTTTTGATACTGTTGCTCACATAGCTGACTAGACAATAAATCTTGTGAAACTAGAAGGATTTGGCTGATTTACCCTTTTCCATCCCAGCCAGTATATTTCACTTCTACATCATCATCATCCAGATTTATATTTAGAATTTAGTACTACTACTTTGTCTGTCTATATTTGTACTTTTCAGTGTACTACTATCATGTGGTAATGAATATGCATTTATGCATTTTATTTTCATCATTACCCTTTGTCATGTTTTTTTCTTTTTATTTTATTTTTTCTGCCCTATATGTATCATAAATGTATAAATCATAAATAAAAATGTTTTATTTAATTTAAGTTATGTTAGTACTTCAGTACTTACTAGTTAATTTATCTATTTTTTTAATGATTTTACCGTTTTTGCTATGAAAACAGCTGTAGATTCTGACCTGAAATAATGTGTGAATTTATGTGTACTTTTCAACTCTTATTAACTCATACCTATTGGCCACTGAATGAGCCGATCCTTTTGTGCGATCACTTGATCACAGAAAGAAAAGAAGATCCTGTGGATATTCCCCTTCTCCAGATGGAAACTCGAGGACACGCTGCGATAGCTGATGCGTTTGGACAGGAGGGTGAGGGACAGGAGGACAGTGTGAGACAGAGACAGTCGAGCTCTTCCAGACAATCGGTTCTTGCTGTAGCTCGTGTTGGAGCTTTGCAGAAAATTTGTCACATACTGCAAAAAATAAGACAACATTATGTAAAGCAGAAGTTCCAAACCTTTTTTTAGTTCCAAGGCCCTGTGATTTTCCAGTTGTTTGTGATTTACAGCATAAGGATTAATGATATATAAAATGTTTTTTTTACTCGATAAAATATTTTAAAGCTTTGAATAACTGGAAAAAAATGTGTATTTGTGACAAAAATGGATGTGGAGACTTTGTTAATTTTGCATTCCTTCTTCAGGTCATTTTAAAATTAGGCTACCTCATATATTCAGGTTTTCCAAGATCACAGAAATCCTAATTCTTCAATAAAGAAATATTAAAATAATAAAAATCTTGATTTAGTCGTTTTGGCTTATTCCAATGCTTCTTTAAATCATCATAAGGCCTAAGCATCACATTTACTGTAATTTAAATGATGTTAAGTGCACGAGACACCTGACCTACCTGTACGGTAGGATTTGCCTCCATGACTTCAGTAGCGTGTGAACGCTGCAAGGCGCAAGCAGGTGTCCCGGACTCTAACAGCCGAGGAGTCGCTGTTTGCGCCTTATTTGGAGGCGTTGAATCCTCTTGTTGAGAATCTTGCAGGGTCACAGAGGCTGAATGCTCCTGAACCTGGGCCACCAGGTCAGCCTCTATCATTTCTTCCACTGCACGGTCTAGTCGCTGATCAAGCTCCCAGTGAGACAGCGGCTCCCATTCAGCCTGGATGACGTCCATTATCACCCGTCCTGCGGCCGCCACTTTCTTTTTACGAACCTCCATCTAGATGTAATTTTTAATCGGATTAATGTGGAAGAAAACGGATGATTTCGGTCAAAGCTAGCCTAGCCAAAACAAAACAAAACAAGTTTGTCCCTCCAAAAACACGTTAACCGTTGCTAACGGTGCTATTTCAACAGATTCAATAGAGCAACCGGAGAAAATATAACGTTATCAGTTAAAGCAATAATGAGTGTAAAACCAGTTAGATATGCGCTATAGCTTCACCGTGCAGAATTAATGAACTAATGTGGTGGATAGCGTAACTTATGATTCAGTTAACAGCGGCTTGAAATGAATTTCATCGGCCTGAAATGAAATAAAAGTCTTAAAACCTAAATTACTTAGAATCACGATTGAAATAATTACCACCTGAAACTAAAATATTTGAACAGACCTTTAAAAAAGACGATCCTCTCTATTCATTAGCTTCTGCGGCTAGATAGATGGATCTACTGCGCAAGTGCGCATGCGCACATTCAGTGTTTGGTCCTACTTCCTTTTTAGTATTATTTTTTTCTCTTTTAACTTGTTCTTGACTTAACTTATCGTGTTCATAAACAAAATGTATGCACGTTTTAAAAATATATAAACCACAGGCTATTCCGTATGTCTCTTGATAAAACGGCCACACAATCAAGTCAGTCAAGTCCTCCGTACATTTCAAATACTGTGGTTCATTACGAAGCAGACGATACGCGAACCGATCACGTCTGAATCGCTCAGGTTTTGTGAACCGATTCAACCAATTCATTTATTACACAAAAATGGGAAAGTTTTTGCGCGTATGTATATATGTGAACTTTCTGTTGTCTTTATTTGGGAAAGAGATGTTTGTTTGGTTTAATTTATACAGATAAAGAAATTGAAAAAAAAAAAAGTTTTATATTTGTATTACTTCTTTTGGCTAAGTGTCACATACATAAATGCCAATTCTCCAATCATTTGAATGCATTTACTTGTAATCTTATTTCTCTTTAATTTTCTTTCCCTTGCCTTTTGTTTTATTATTGGTTATGTTAAATAGCAAATATATGTACATGCTTATATATATATAAAAAAAAAAAACAAAAAAAAAACTCAGTAGCAATACTATTAATAAGCAGACATTGAACATTAAACAAGGAGTGGAAAAGGGCTGATTTTAATTCATTTAAATGCAGTTACAGATACTGCAGCATGATTTTCTTTTCAGTTTCTAACCTTTTTTCTTTTTTTGCAAAAGCACTGTGAAGGAACACTGCCATCACTGAGAAGGATACGGGTGAGTTCGCAAAAACATTAGGAGCGTCTGTTTTTTGGGATGAACACAATGTCAGCGTTTGTGTTAAAGTTAAAACATTCACTTGTTCAAGCAACTGCGCCCAAAGGCTTCATTCTTATTGATCTTTAAATTTTTACTTGATTCTTTCCACCATTTTAAAATGCCACACACACACACACACACAAAAAAAAAAACTGACTAGCATTTACACTCCCCTTTGATTTAAATACAAAACCAGGGAATTAAATGTCAATACTAAACTTCCAAACAAATATTCAAAAGGAAACAAGCGGACACTAACTCCAACACAAAATTGTAAAGAAATGCAAAACACTTCAAGAAGCAACAATGCATGTGGAAAGATGTATTTACAATGAAACCACTGTTATGTCAGAATTCACCATAACCATGTGCTGGGAATTAATCTGCCGGTATAACCTGATGGCATCCATGCCCATTCTGATGTTCAGTAAGTTCCATGTGCATTTACACTAAGTTGGTAACATAAAACAGTTTAGCCTATGGACTTTTGCGCCCCAATAAAATTATGAATGATCTAAATAAGAATAATTATAATATCAATATTCATTAACACACAACAGCGTACTGTAAATGCGATCAGTAAAGTGGGCATTTGTAAAACCTTGCAGCCACTTACACAAACCCACCCCAGCCCTATCAGATCATAACACACAAAAAGCACAAAACGTTTAACTCTCCAAACATAACATTTGCGTGAATTAAATAAGGAGCACAGGTTTAAATACTCAGATATCCAACCACCTCTGACGGGTGACTAACAAATGAGCAATTCATTCAGAAATGGAGGGAAACATTACCAAATCAAAATGTGCCTGCGCCAAAAGGGGTGTTGTGATTGGTGGATTAAGCTGTAGATGAGCACTGGGCAGACACTGAACATTGGAAGGGTTTGCGACAATACAGTGAGAGTAAGCTGCTAGTGCTGGATGGGACGTGAGGCATAACAGGGAGAGCGATTCAAATTCTCAGCAAAGTTACAATATCACACAAGATCACTCTCACTCATGCTTCCCCCTTCTTTATGTAACTCAATACACACCACCATCTTAAAACACACACGTTTTGCTTGTCCGCTGTTTTGGACACTCTTTACCTCTGCCTTCACCCCCCCTCCCTCCCCCCTCCCAACCCTTTATTGTCGTGTTCCTCCTTCACTGCACGGCTTGTTCGTTGGCAGTGCTGCCCGAGTCTTGAGGCTTCATAACATCAGGAAGCTCAGGAGGGCTGGAGAAGGCCTCTATTCTCAGAGGCTCAAAAGCATCATCTGTGAAAAAAAAAAAAAAAAACAGACACGGTAAGGAAATCCAGATCACCAAAAACACCACAGGCAAGTGTTGGAAATGGGAACTCACCACTGATGCGAAAAGCCAGTCCTACTGTGGCCGGAGCCTGAGGCCTGGCTGTCTGGTTTGTGAAGCCACAGTCTCCGAGAGTCTTACTATCTTCTAGCAGCATGTCCTCCTGGGGGACATGAAGTGCACTTTAGTAAACAGTCTCTCCAGCTCAAACTCTAGTCTATACCTGATTTGTGAGGTCATTATAAATGAGTCATTCCTGATATGGAGCACACCTTTACTGTCTTAATACACTGGATGAAGTATTAAACACAAATTTTAATGGTAGAAATACTATTAATTTATTGTATTTAAGTACAGATGTTTTTATTTTTTTTTCCCCCATGTTCCCAGATAGGTCTTCTTTTTTTCCTTTTTATAATGTTTAATGTAAAATGTGTTCAAAATAAAACATGTTTTCTTGGAAATGCTGTTCAAATTAATCAATTTAAAGGTACATTATGTAACTTTTTTTTGTTCAAAATTTATATAAGCGAGTACCATCTTTCATAACCAAACTCCCACCCCTGTGATGACACACACATTTACGGCTTTCTTTTTTCTTTGTTGGAAACTTGTCAATGCAAATACATTATCAACCAAATATAAACATCTTTATTCACCTATTTTTCAATGACCAAATGATAACTGGGCTACACAAGGTGACACATACGCAACAAATGCCCCTTTTGTTTATGAATCTTGTTTCGAATCAGTGTTTCGGAGTGTGTATCAAACTGCCAAAGTCACGTGAACCACTGAAATTTCGAAACACTTATGACGTAACAAAGCCTCTTTTACTGAAATCATGTGACTTTGGCGCTCCGAACCACTGATTCGAAACAAATGATTCGTAAAGTTTCGAAGCTTCATGAAGCAGCGTTTTGAAATCGCCCATCACTAGATATTGTTGAATAAAGTCGTTATTTTGTTTTTTTTGGCGCACAAAAAGTATTCTCGTCGCTTTATAACATTAAGGTTGAACCACTGTAGTCACATGAACTGTTTTAAATACGTCTTCAGTAGCTTTCTGGGCATCTGAAAGTCTGAAAGAGTTAATTATCTTGCTGTCAATAGAGGCCTCACCGAGCCCTCAGATTTTATCAAAAATATCTTAATTTGTGCTCCTCAAGGTCTTACGGGTGTAGAACGACATGAGGGTGAGTAATTAATGACAGAATTTTCATGAACTAACCCTTTAACCCCGAGCCGTGTGGAGCGTTTATGATGGATGGATGTGGATGGAGACACTTTCTTCAGCTCATGCTCGTGAACCCTGTTCACTGCCATTTAGCTTGGATCGTCAGGATATTTATTAAAATATTTTCGATTGTGTTCATCAGAAAAATAAAGTCATGTACACCTAGGATGGCTTAAGGGTGAGTAAAGCTTGGGCTAATTTTCATTTTAAAAGTGAAATCCTTTAAAACAATTTACCATGCTCATTATTCAATTAATTATACTTGGTGTTAGTTTTCAAGAATAATGTAATTATCTCCCTGTGATGGTGTGCCTGATGAATTCATTACACAAAAGTTATTAGTACATCGCAAAGAGAAACATGAACTGCAAATACATTACCAACCAAACAAAAACACATTCTTTCCACAAGAGTTGTCACAAGTCGCTCTCTCGCTGATATACCTGATGATTTTGGAGTGAATTATGTAAAATACAATTTATCACTGTGCAAAAAAACAGAAAGGATGTGTCAGGATGTTATGTTGTAGTGCTAAATATAACGGTAGAGCTGTGTGTATTATGACCTGCCGGGACGCGATATGAGATCCACCAATCAGAGAAACCCAATCTCAATCGATTTTTGGATTGGATAAAATGAATGGAGAATATCTCGTGTTCTTCAGTGGGTGCTCAGCCATTTCCATGGGGATCGGCGCCCATGTCCTTAATCACTATGGTATGCCTATAATAGGTGTTTATATTTGGACTATTTTAGACCCGGTGGGACGACAACCACTGTGGATTAACCCAGTACCCGCATGACTCGTCAAATACATAAACAAAACTGCATAAGTGTCTTGCAAAAGAACATTGTAGTCCGAGTTACTTCTCTCTGTTCATTAACCGCTACAGCACCATAAGTTACATAGTGTACCTTTAAGTTTTTCACTTTTCATTCTGTTAATCTCTTTAAAAAAAAAAGCAGCCAGTTACATTAATAAAATCCTTAGTTTTAATTTAGTTTTTATTTATTTTTTTTAGCCATCATTAGCGATGGATTTTATCAATTCTGTGATAGTTTGTGGTATTAGTTGGTTACACTACCATTCAAAAGTAAGTTTATTAATGTTTTTGGAACAAAAATATTACTGATCAAAAATACAGTAAAAACAGCAATGTGAAATATTAAAACTTCAAATAACCGTTTTCTACGTTTTAAAATTAAAATGTAATTTATTCCTGTGATTAGTCAGTCTTCAGAGTCACATGATCCTTCAGAAAACATTCCAATTTGTTGATTTGGTGCTCAAGAAACATTTATTATTATCATCATCAATATTGAAAACAATTGTGCTGCTTAATATTTTTGTAGAAACTGTGATACATTTTTCAGGATTCTTTGATGAATAGAAAGATCAAAAGAACAGAATTTATTTGAAATGTAATATTTTGTAACATTAAATGTCTGTACTGTCCCTTTTGATCAATTCAATGCATCCTTGCTGAATAAAAAGTATTAATTAAAAACAACAACAAAAACTTACTAACCTTACTAAAAATTAAAAACAAAATTTTAAACAGTAGTGTAAAATTACATAACTTGCCAAGCTTTTATTTCTTCATAACAGGAATGAGCCAACTAAATACAACCTTCAGGCTATACTAAGTGAGCTGTAACATTATTGACTAATACATCAATGAAAATAATAATAAAAACTTTCTTTGCTGACCTTATAAAGCCTCTGATCCTCTGGTGCTCGCTTTAGGATGCCCTCCACAATCCTCTTCAGCTCGTAGACTGTGGTAGACTCCTTAGCATCTGTGAAGATGGTTGTCTTGTGACGTCTGATCATCAAAAAGACATCCTGAAGAGAAAACAAGGAGTCAGGCACGCAACATTCATTCCCATCTCATTATCATCTGGAGATGTGATCTATACTGAGTTCAACCGTCCACAGTATCATGGCTCAAACCTTGCAGAGCACTTCTCGTCCTTCACAAAACAAAGGGAAATATCAGTTATCTTAGGAAAATAACCCTGAACACCAAACACGGGTAAATAATAACAAACAACTAACTTCAATATCCCTCAACCCTAAAGATATGTTTGTTTGCAATGTACAGGTGAAACAACCACTGGCTTTCAAATTAAATAATGAAAAGAAAAGCAGATGGCGAACAGCTGAAACGTCAACTACACAACTGCAAAGCTCTCAACAAATAAAACGCCGACAGCTGCAGTTGTGTTAAGTTGTTGTTGTTCTCTTAGTTACTGGAAACACATAGGAAATGTAGCGCGTTGCTGTGCGGTTTGTTTACTGCTAACAGCTAAGCAGCATTATGGAGAGCTGAATTCTCGGTTACAGTAACGGTAAAGCGGCTAAACAAAGTATATTCAGCTGACGCCAGGTTAGCGCAAGTTATCTTTTAAAAATGGACGTGCAAACTGGAGCTGGTAACGACGGCAGGCTAGAAACATGTAGCAACCGATCTGCGCTCGAAAGTCCTCTTACTGTTCTTCTACTTTAGTACGCGGCTAGATTAAATCACTAGATGGCCATCTGAAAGGCACAGCCCGGAATGATCAATGACAGGACCAGCCCGTTCCTATATTACGGAGCTGTCATGAAATCAACACCGCGATTAACAGTCCCGTTTCGGCTACGGGGACTGCGCAGCTCTCATACAAATAAACAATACAAAACCGATTGTCCATCGATTCTTCATATTGGCTGACCATGTCTGCCGTCGAGCGCAATTCGGTGTCAAACAAACAAGTTACACGATAAATTGGGCGGATTTCGCTGGGAATGTTAGCCGGGCTGCTAAAAATATTGCGAAACAAAGAGGTCTGTGAAAAGGCTACGTTTACACACGCTAGCCACTTCATCCAGCAGCTAGTTTGGTTAAAAACATTCACAGTTACGTTTTCAAACTACAAAACGAATAAATACATTTGATCTAGGTTTCATTTGCTTGCTCACTCACCATTTCTCTACGACTGTTTCGCTGACTTCTTCCAGTATCCCACGCTGCACTGCGGAAATCAAAGCGCTCGAGCCAGTCCTCCACAATCCCAGATGTCTTTGCGCGAGCAGCGTGAACTCTTTTCTGTGCGGGAGACGGTCGCGCCCTAGTGGCCTCACATAATTCATTACATTTTTTTTAAAAACTAACACTTGTTGCTTAGGCACAAACCATTTTAATTATATTTGCTAACTATTTTAGTGTACAGCGTTTGGCTATTTCAGCGAGAAGAACAAATCTTAATGCATATAGTATTTGTGCTTGAGATTGAAATGTATAATGTAGCATTTACATTTGTTTTTACTGGGATTACTGGAATTGCCAAATTTGTTTATTAGTATAGAACATCAACATACTTTTGGCTATTTAGTGTACATTCTAGAAAGTATTTGGGACTGTGTGGCTTAGAAATACAAATGGACATGAAATACACAAAGACAGACATCAAAAGAAGTATAAACAGTTTATTCTGAATAAGACTTTGTTGAGTCAGCATGATAAAAACGTTTATTTAAAAAAAAAAAAAAAAAAAGATGTCATACTAATCCTGCACAGTTCATTTCAGCCCCCACAATATCCTTTAGGATTGCCTGCAACTCAGGAATATTTGTGGTGTCATCAGTTTAATATGACATTAACATTAGATTATCTTTTGCTGGCTCAGACTGGTTGATTACAAGTTATTTACAAACACTACAAATGACCAAATAAAACTAGCTTTTCCCACTTCTTTCCCAGAAGTTTATTTTACAGTTAATACTATTCTCTTAAGTACCTTTAATGGTATTTATTCACAATGCTGCATAACATTTCAATATGAAAAAAAATCACAAATAAATAACGCCTCAGTCTGGGTCTAAATGGACTCATTATTTTCCATCCCTTCATCCATGTGTTCTGTACTTCTTCCTCACTGGACCTTAAGTTTGAAGTCACACACCTGTTACAATATTCAGGCACATTAGCAACACAGGAAACAAAGTAAAACTGCTGAATATGCAGTAGTAGTGCATTTTCTGATTTATAAATTGTAACAACAAGATATAAAATCAGAAAACAAATAAAGTACTATTGTTATTTCACACTTACTATTTTTTTGCCTTATGAAACGACAATGCAGTCCGCTGATTCACCTGTGTTAACAAAAGTTAAATGATGATGAGCACAGATGCGAAGGCAAGGTAAACTGATGATGAAAGGCGATCATACTCACGGAATATTTGTTTTAGTGCCTCAATTTCTTTTAAAGGGTTTGGTTTCTGTATTTTGAAAGTGTACTTTGCAAGGTCATCCTCACTGAGCTTGATTGAAAAACAATACAAAATTAAAAATTAATAATATACTTTATGCATACAGTACATTCGAAAGTTTGAGGTCAGTAGGATTTTAGAAAGAAATTAATACTTTTATACAGCAAGGATGCATTAAATTGATCAAACGTGCCAGTAGAGACATTTATAATAGATTTGTAAAAGATCCTACTTCAAATAATTGGTGTTCTATTGAACTTAATGAAAAATATATATTAAGGTGTCTACAAAAATATTATTATTAATGTTCAAAACTATTGTGCTGCTTAATAAGAAATGTTTCTTGAGCAGCAAATCAGCATATTAGAATGATTTCTGAAGTATCATGTGACACTGAAGACTGGAGTAATGATGCTGAAAATTCAGCTTTGATATCACAAAAATAAAGTACATTTTTAAAGTACACTTTTAAAAAAAAAAAAAAATTACTGTATTTGAGCATTGAGAGACTTCTTTCAAAAACATTTTAAAAAAATCTTTCCGACCCCAAAGTTTTGAACGGTGTATATAAATTATGTTGTGCATACATGTGTAGAATCACAAAACTAAACTTTACTAACCACCACATTTGTCCATGTCTAAACAAAATGACAACAATTCTGCTCTTGATTCTGGACATAATCATAACCAATAATCAGTTGGATTTGGGCTGCCAGTGTTAACAAAGCTGTTGCAATGTCACAGTAACATTTCAGTAAACTCAATACATACTGGCTGATCCCTGGGTGATGTATAAGGTCTAGTTCCCACACTGCGATGAAGGGACAGAGGTCTGTGTTTGGTTTCTGGGTGCACACTGCAGTTGAAGCGCAGCACGCTGACAGGCAAATGAACATGCCAACTGTCTGGATGCTTCTTCACCAGATTTTCCACCATACTGCAGAGAAACAGTACCACAAATATTTCAAAATTACTACAGGCTCTGAAACACAGTGATTTAAGTCCAAACGATTTCAAACTCACTTGACAATATGGTATTGTGTGTGAGGCTCAAGCTGTGAAGCCTGGTGATGCCGAGAGACAAGGGAAATATCCTTTATCATCAGAATATTATTGAGTGCTCTGTTAACCTTGACAAACATAAGCAAAATGGGAGAAGATTACAAACTAAACTGCACTGGGACATTTTAGAAACTAGCACATTTCAATAAATAAAAACACTTTACAATTATAAATGAATAGCCAATCATAATGTAGGACTTACCGTTCTGACCTGAATCCCTCTGGCCCCCCAAGGTGTGAGAAATCCCAGAGGAAAACCATATCGGGAAATGGCATCACACATAAGCAGGGCAATGGAATCAGAATTAGGCTTTTCCGATGGAAAGATTTCAATCCACTTTGTGTAATAGTCACAGATGACCACAATGTGACTATAGGGGCCTTTGCTTTCTTGAAATGGCCCTGTTACATCTATACTTAGCCACTGCCATCTCTCTGTCACCTGAAAAGTGAAGACATTAAGGTAATAGAAAACCAGAGGCTAAAGGTAAAAACTATTTTAAGCCACATTTCAAATGACTTAAGGCCGTGACACTCCAAGCCGACGTCAAAGAACCAGCGGCGACAAAAGCAGCCTGTGTTGTCGCCTCGCATCAGCTTCGTCTGGGACAAAAAGCTGCGCTTGAAATACACAGGACTACAGGCGATGGTCAAATAGCATGTGCTTTCTGCATCTACATGTAAGGAAATAACTGCCTATATCAGCAGGTATCAATAGTCTATATTCATCATTCAAAAAGTTAAATCGAAACTAGGACTGCAGATATACAAACCGTAAACAAAGCAGCGCTTGCTTACCATTTTGAATATCAATCATGCTGATTTCTTGTGGATTATTTTACAATCACACCGTGTTCATTTGTTGGCCTGAGGAGAACTGGCCTCCCAATTGAGCCTGGTTTCTTCCAAGGTTTTTTTTTCTCCATTCTTTCACCTGATGGAGTTTGGGTTTCTTGCCACGGTCGCCTCTGTCTTGCTTAGTTGGGGACACTTGATATTCAACTATTTTATTGATTCAACTGCATTGACACTATTAGATAAGAACTGAACTGAGCTGGACGATGACGTCAATGTTTTCTACAGAGCTGATTTATAGATGAAATGAATTAAATTGATGATCTTTACAACAGAACTGAGTCAACACTGAACTGACTTCAGCTGAACAATATGAAACTGTTTTCTTTTAGAGCTGCTGTACAGCCGAAATGAACTCTGTTTGCATCACTGAATCATTTTCCTGTTATCACTGTAAAGCTGCTCTGAAACAATCTGTATTGTATAAAGAGCTATATAAATAAAGGTGACTTGACTTTCTTCATTCCAGGCGGCTCATGTTATTATGAAAATATTTATGTATTAGAATGCTCAAGTAAGATGATGTAAAATTAGAGCACCCCTCTGTCTGTGCTGTCTTGACTCGCTTTCATCCATTTCACTTTTATTCTCATCCTCTTTCACTAAACTGAACAGCAATCGGAGTGATCTCTCTCACAGATGGCCTCGACGCTGATTCAACATGCTGAATCGGGCACACTGCCACCGACGTGTGGAACACACTGCAAAAACTAGCCCTACAGATGCTCACCGTCGGCCCAACATGCGACCATCGGTTTAGTGTCACGGCCTTCACAGAAAAGCAGCATGAAATTTCACTTTCGTAACTATTATGGCAACAATTTCAAATCTTCACACATAAATAAATACCACTGTAACAGAGGACTTGTATACAAATCAGAAAGAGGCATACCCTGATAAACTGCGTGTTTGGATTTTCAGGTGTATCAAGACGTGCATCGTCATAGGCGACATCATTTCCAGGATCCTGTATATATATATATATATATATATATATATAAAAAAAATAAAAAAAAATGCTAAATCACCATTCAGGTGATTTCTAGATCAGTCAATCTTAAGATTTTAATTTTACAACCTGAAAGACTGTAACAGTCTACATACACTAGTGTCATCATCCTCCTCCTCCTCCTCATCATCATCATCACCCTCCGACAGCTTCATCCAGTGAAAGCTCTGTGAAAACACATTGTGTGGTATATAATGTACAAGCATATAAAATGTTCGACAATCAGCAGCCTAAAAACAAACAAACAAACAAAAAAATGAACAATAATGAACCTGTGGTTTGCAGTAGTCATCGTGGAAGCTGCCAGCATGAAAGGGGCCACGGCTGGAGCCATCCGAATCCACAGACACACGAACAAACTTTCCCTGAGGCCTACCAAACCATGACCGAGAGATGTTAAGTAGTAAAACAATTAGAGAGAATGATTTATTTGACAATAAATAAATAACAAATACACTACCGTGGTGTTACTGGCGCTGACAATGGGGTTGGTTTTGGTTTGATAGGCACTTCAACTGGCTTACGATTCTGGTTTTAAAAAGGATAAAATAAATTTTTAATAGAAAATTAATAAAATGGTTTGAGGATCCAGATTTTACACTACAAGTGTAAACATCAAGTGGTTTCCCAATAGAGCAGAGTGTCCCAAACCTTTTCGTCAGTCAAACCCCTCTGACCTAAAAATTCTCTTTAAATACTCCTGAAGATTAGGTTCATTTTTCAATAATTTAACAATATATTGGATTTTGATTAATGGTCTCCTTACATGTGTGAGTGTTTAATTTTAATTGTAAGTTGGATTGTTTGTAATTTAAAATTATTTATTGTTATTACATTTTTATGTTTTCATTAATTATTAGCTTTAACTCAAGAACCCCCTGCAGTTCAATCACAAACCCCTCAATAGAGCATGAAAATGACTGTGTCATAAGAAATGTATATAATCAAACACTAAAGTTTATTAATATCGTCATGAACTGCATAAGCCCAAATATGTGCAAAATTATTAACATGACAGAGGCTGAAAAAGAAAACCAATAACTTTGATTTATTTAGAAATGCCTTGATGTAAAGAACTACGGTTTCTAAAAATGTATCAACTAAAATTTTTACTTGATATGCAGTGATTCCTCTAACCTCCAATACATACCAGAGATCGTCTCTTGACAGCTGGTACCTGGGTGTAGACATAAAAAAAGTAAACAAGACACCAAAATTAAAGAGTTTATGAAAGGAAAGTCTGCAGCATGAGGCAGCAAACACAAGAAATACACGCATATGCATAACCACAGCATTTTAAAGACATGCAGAAAAAAAAAGAAGTTTTTACTTGCCTTCCACTGAAGATGTTTAGGGAAATTAAAGATAGTCGGGACAGCATTTTTTCGCAATCGTTTGTGGCTGCCCACTTGTTCAAAGCAGTCCTTCTCAAAATGATCCGAGCACAGGACTGAGTTTCCAGTTGGCCACCAGTTCTGCCATCTCATCCGACGGAGCCACTCTCTCACTCTCAAGCCATCAGCTAATGGGAATCTGCATGTATTACACATGAATGAACAAACACACACATTTACATAAGACACACAGAGAAATACATAGGCGTGCAAATGCATGCGTGACAAAACTGTACAAATGTTGGACAAATTTGCGTGCATATTTAAATATGAGATACGGGGTTTTTTGTAAGGTTGTTTGAAACTTTACTCATATGAGATATATACAACTTACTTGTGAAAAGAAAACTCGCCCCTGTTGTATGCCTCTTTATACTCTCTATCTGAACGCTTCTTACACTTGTACGCTGAACACACTGGCATTTTTTTTTCTTACAGACAAAATTTATTCAACTTCTATGCTAGTTATACATTACAGACATCAGCGAGCGTATTTACTGTTTCCGAAAACTCTTCTTCGAGTGGGATTTTAGGACAGATTGAACACCGAGTACTGCCACCTACCGGGCGCTTAATAATCTCCGTTTCGATGGAGCCCCCTATTTTGTACATCTCCTTGACTCTCTTATTTTTCATCTTATTAGTATAAACCAGTGGTGCTTCAATAAAGCATCAGTGTTTGTTTCAAACGAAAATAATGTTAACGAATCGTTCTCGTTTACTTAAGTCTGAATATGAATGTCTAAAAATGTAATGTAAGGACGTTACATTTTATTTAGATACTTTTTTTTTTTTTACTGTTGCCTTTTTGCGTAGTTCGACAGCTTGAGCCAAGATCTGCAGTTAACAAAAATTATAACTCTTCTATTAAATTTGCATCTACGTAAATTTAAAAAACAAAACAACAACAACTTATTTTTAAGTCGTCAACGATCCAGACATTTGTCGCCATGCAACCAAATCTACAAAAAGAATCAGTAAATGAATCTATTTGGTTAATGGATTCAAAAGATTCGAGTCAGTGGAATCAATTAACATCAGCTCTTTAAAAATGCAACACACGCCAACGTTGTGATAACAACAGTCCCGCAGATGGTTACCATTACATTACTTTATGTTTGTCAAAACTGTGGCATGTCTGATTAGCAGCTACACAATATTAAAACAGTTGTTATATGTGTATGTGTGTGTATATTTTGTAGGGAACTTTGCATTTGAGGTTGACTTGGAACTTGCAACACTTAAAACTTACGTGTGAAAAGAAAACTCGCCCCTTTTGTATGCCTCTTTATATAATCCATCGGAGCGTTTCTTGCACTTATAAGCTGAACAAACGGGCATTTTTCTATCAGAATATGTTTCTCTTCCATTCAACCCCAACAGTTTAACGCCGCATACTAGAGCAACAGCAGAAATCGGCTGTCTGTCTGTATTTCCGGATGCTGTAGTTCACTGAGAGTCGCATTACCGCCATCTACCGTACATTGGATGTTATTGCAGTCAGTTTGACAGGCTATCCTCCTGGGACCCAGAAAAAAAAGTTTTTGAATTTAATATTTTGTTTT
Source organism: Hypophthalmichthys nobilis (assembly GCA_037950665.1). NCBI lineage: Eukaryota > Metazoa > Chordata > Actinopteri > Cypriniformes > Xenocyprididae > Hypophthalmichthys > Hypophthalmichthys nobilis. The sequence continues at coordinate 25,221,985 of CM075475.1, read as the reverse complement.
ACACCATTACATCGTTTAGAGCATAAGAAAAAAATGGAAAAATAACATTTTTGAAAAATTATATTTTATTCATATTTTATGCTATGTCCTCTGTACTGGACACCAGGACTAAGTTGTTTAAAAAATAAAATGACAATAAATTACATGTATAGGCAAAAACAATGGATTTTTTTTTTTATTCACCAATCAATTTTTAGGTTTCAGGATTTTTTAAATTTTGTTTAAAGATGATTCTCAACTATGTTATGAAAGATAGAACGGAATGAATCGATATACCATTTTACTTTATGCAATAAAAATGGCCATACATGGATTTTCCCATTCAATACAATGCATCTATACACTGTATCTAATTTTCATATTAATGTGTTCTTGGAGCAACATGTAATGAAAAAAAGTGTAATAATGGGAGTAATAATTAGCAACATTTTCATAATAATATCTAATAATTAATAGGAATACTGATATATAATTTCTTTCCCTATTCAATTGTTGTATCTCCTAAAATGCCTGATAAACATGATTTAAGTCCTGGTGTCCTCTACAGTGGACATGTATAAAATCGATGCCCTGTTTCGTAACAGAACGTCATATTTTGATTAAAAACCCCATAACATTTTCCTGAGATGTTGATTTATAACAAACAATTAAAAAAAAAAAAAAAAAAAAAAATTCAATTTAAATGATAATTACAAAATATTATATTATATTTCCATAAGAGTGCTAAATTTGATCACTAAATTAATGTCAGTCATTTTTAAAGACCGAGGAGAAGTTTTTGTCATGGTGAAACTTCCAAACATTTGGTATCTCTGCAAATGTGCTCTTTACAGGACATCCAGACTTAAAACTGTGACATGTATGATGTCAGAGAAATTCACTAAAATATAATGTCCTCTACAGAGGACAAAAGTCTATTCCTGGGTCCCAGGAGGATATGATAAAAAGTGAGTTGTTGTGAACATAAACTTTTCTGCAACTTCATTTTCATCTATTTATTTATTTATTTATTTATTTACTCATAAGAAAGTCTGTTCTACTGACTTGTTATTTAAACAATACTTTAACTATAATGTAAACAATGTAATATTTAAACAATGTAGCCCCCCACACACACACACACATACACACATACATACATTTTAAATATATAGGCTAATCAAAGGCAACCATGAAGTACAATATTCATAACAAATCAAATACTGAGATAAACATAAGAATAATAATAGAAAAGAAAACGCATAGAAGTTAATAGAAATTAATAATAAGATTTATAAGAATTAATAGAAGATTTAAGGCTTTACAGTAATTTACAGTCTCTTTTTGCTTTGTTCTTATTGCTGTTAAAGTATGAAGGCAGTGACTTCAGGCAGTGTGATTTTTCATATATAATAAGTGCATTTATGATATGCCATATTTTAAATTCAACATCTTTATCATATAAAAATAAAACTTTTGACCTGAGTTGCATTTCAAAGTTTGTATTCTTTTTTTAACAACAAAAAAGCCAAATCACATCAAAATAAAATAAATGGACAATGCTCTCTTTTCCCTCTTTACAAAAAAAACATAATTTAAGCCAATGTCTTTCCAAAACCTTACAATCACCTGTTCTCCTCCTCATGTCCACACTCCAGTCCAGTCAGTGGCAGTAATGTGCCAAAAGCTGGCTTGCCAACCAAGAAGACGATGACAACAACGCAACCCAGGAAATGACAGGTTATATCCCTGGATACAAACTTGAAAAACATATTTTTACAATCAAACCTCTTTTAAATTATTAGTAGAAAAGGCACGAATTAATATTAAATACAGTAAAACGCTTGTAATGTTACCGCCATCTTAGACGAAATATCTGTGATATGCAACTATAAAGATGATGTTTATTAAAGAGGAGAGTGAGGACACGGGTGATCCTGAAACCTGCATAATAAAAAATGAGCAACAAGGAGGTTGGTGTCTATTCTTGATTGTTTTGTGATAACTGTTGTGGTGCATCAAGGTGACAAAACTTCATACATGTCATCAGATTCAGTGTCTAGCTATAAAAATCAAGGCAAAGGCAAATGAATGACTACAAAATAATCATAACTTAAGTTTTGTATTATCTTATTTCCATTTGTCCCATATTGTCATTTCAGGCCTGATGGAAGTGAAAGAGGAAAGTCAAGATCCACTGAATGAAGTGGATGAGAAACATCAGCATCAGAAAGCTCTTGATGTCCTCGCTGGAGAAAAATCATTGAGTTGCTCCCAAACGGGAAAAGAATTCTCACAAAGTAGCACTCAAAAAACAGTCAATAAGCCTTTCACCTGCTCTCTGTGTGGAAAGTGTTGTGCCCATAGAGGCCACCTCAACGATCACATGTTAACTCACACCGGAGAGAAGCCATTCTCATGCCCTCAGTGTGGAAGGAGATTCTCACGCAGAAGAAACCTGAATGATCACATGCTAATTCACAGCGAGGAGAAGCCTTTCGTCTGTCCTCAGTGTGGAAAGAGTTATAAACGTAACGAACACTTTAAGAGTCACTTATTGAATCACAATGGAGGCAAGCCCTTCACCTGCTCTCAGTGTGGAAAGAGTTTCAGTTATAAAAGAAGCCTTAAGGACCACATAAAAATCCACACTGGAGAGAGTCTTCACACATGCCCTCAGTGCGGAAAGAGTTTCGTAAATAACGGACACCTTAAGGAACACACAAAAATCCACACCGGAGAGAGACCTTTCGCCTGCCCTCAGTGTGGAAAGAGCTTCATGAGTAAACGAGACGTCACGTATCACATGAGAATTCACACCGAAGAGAAGCCTTTTAAATGCCATCAGTGTGGAAAGGGTTTTGCATGGGCAAGCTGTCTGAAAATTCATATGCGCCACTCTCACTCAGAAGAAAGGGAGTTTACCTGCGAGTACTGCAATAAAAGATTTGTTCTGGAGTCATACTTAAAGATGCACCTGAAAATTCATCGAAACGAGAAACCTTACGTGTGCTCGGTTTGTGGAAGAGGTTTTTTATGGAAACTGTGTTTCAAAGCGCACCAGAAAATACATGAGGGTGCGAAAACCCATGTGTGCTCAGAGTGCGGGAGAGCCTTTATTAGAGCCGACTATTTGACAAAACACCAAAAAGTCCATACGGGAGAACGACCGTACACATGCTCATATTGTGAAAAAAGTTTCAGTAAGAAAGCAAACCTGAGAGAACATGTACGGCTGCATACTGGAGAGAAGCCGTACACTTGCGCTCAATGTGGAAGCAGTTACATTTCAGCTAAAGGTCTAAGCTATCACAGAGAAAAGCAGTGCTCTCAAAGCACACCGAATTCATGTTCTGTTGAAATCAAAACAGTGTCAGAATTGGCTAAAGATTGAGTTTTCTGCCAAAAGAGCACCTACAGTCTTTAGTGGGGAATAACCTGTCATTCAGATGTAAATGGCAGCAGAAGGTTTGTGCATTTAGAAGTTGTTTTTCAAAGATGATGTAAAGTCATAATGAAATAAAATGGACAATTATTGTTATTTTATAGAATATTGCAGTATTTATTATACATTATTTATATATGCACATCATTATTATTTTTTTTAATTCATTTGCCTTTGTAATCTTTAATCAAAATAACTTCTCGTGCAGTAACATCTCCCTACATTTTTTTCCTGTTTGAGAAGCTGTTTCACTTGGATATATGTCACAATAGGGAAGTAAAGTCTATCACAACTTCCATTCCATGCGGACTTTAAGGGAAAGAAATAAAACCAAGGTAGTCAGAGTGGGGTCTGAAACACTGTACAATTTTCATAATGTGTCTATATATTTAGAAAGGGCCAAGCATATATAGCTGCCTGGAGGAGTACATTAAAAAGACATTTATTTTATTTTTCTTAAATGAATTTTTTTTTCTGGCCTAATATACACTATCAGTAAGATAATGTTTTTAAAAGAAGTTTTTGCTCCATTTATTTAATTAAAAATACAGTAAAAATTGTGAAATATTATTACAATTTAAAATAACTGTTTTATATTTTAATATATTTTATAAAGTAATTTATTCCTTTGATGTCAAAGCTGAATTTTCAGCATCATTACTCCAGTCTTCAGTGTCACATGATCCTTCAGAAATCATTCTAATATGATGATCTGCTGCTCAAGAAACATTTATGATTATTATCAATGTTGAAAACAGTTGTGTACTTTTTTTTCAGGATTCCTTGATGAATAGAAAGTTCAAAAGAACAGCATTTATCTGAAATACAAAGCTTTTGTAACATTATACACTACCGTTCAAAAGTTTGGGGTCAGTTAGAATTTTTATTTTTTTGAAAAGAAATTAAAGAAATTAATACTTTTATTCAGCATGGATGCAATAAATCGATCGAAAGTGACAGTAAAGACATTTATAATGTTACAAAAGATTATATTTCAAATATAAAAAAGATCAGGATTTCAAAGAATCCTAAAAAAAAAAAAAAATTGTACACAAATATTTTGTACAATTGTACACAATAAATGTTTCTGGAGCAGCAGATCATCATATTGGAATGATTTCTGAAGGATCATGTGACACTGAAGACTGGAGTAATGATGCTGAAAATTCAGCTTTGATCACAGGAATAAATTAAATTTTTAAAATATTTCAAATAGAAAACAGTTATTTTAAATTGTAACAATATTTCACAATATTACTGTTTTTGCTGTATTTTTAATTAAATAAATGCAGCCTTGGTGAGCAGAAGAGACTGTGTGTGTGTGTGTATATATATAATCCATGGTGGTGATTCAACCAATCAAATTAAAAGACCTAACTGTATTGAAAACAATATAGACCACTATGAATGCATTATAGTGAGATTTCAAAGCACGTAAGAAAACAAAAACATAAACAAACACAATTTTAATGTGACACTTTTTCTATACTTTAATTTCATTACCCTTGAAAAAAAATAAAAACTTGATTTTTATTTTTTGGTGCATCTCTTTCATGGAGCTAAATATAAATTAATGTTTGTATAAAGTATGATTACTTATACTCTTTGGCATGTTACATATATGCATATTGTTATTTTTTCAATGTGTTTGTAAATGCTTAATGTTCTGTAATAAAACAATAGAATGAAATAGCGTGTCTGGGCCATGCTAACAGTAGGCGGCGGTAATGCGCTATTTCAGTTTGCGAGCCGCTGCTAAACAAAAGAAAAGAAGAGTCTCTGGATGCAACTGGATGGCGGGGAGCTGGGCGCCAAAATAGTATGTTTATTATGGGACAGTATACCCTAATATAAAATCTGAAAGACGTATTTTACCATCATTTGTACTTTTAGCTCATTTTAGAAAGAGACTAATTAAGATTAAGCCCAGAAAAATCCTGTACATATCTCGAATATCACAAGTGTGTGATCTCCTGCTGTAAAGATGATTTTTGTCAAAAAGGAGAACGAAGTAATGTGGGATCCAGAACCCTGCAGAATAAAAAATGAGGAACAAGCAGGTTGGTGTCCATTCCTAGTTTTCTTTATTATCTTTTTTTTCAGTCAGCTCACCAGATTTAGTGTCTGTTGGTGTTAGAAATAACAAAGAAATAAACAGATAAATGACTTCAAAATGCATCCAAATAATCATAATCTCTTCTGGGGCTCGCTTTTATATTTTAGTTATCTCAAATCATTTTCATAATTTTAATGTTATCATTTCAGGCCTGATGGAAGTGAAAGAGGAAAGTCGAGATCTGGATGAAGTGGAGGAGAAACAGCAGCATCAGAAAGCTGATGGTTCCATAAAAGGAGAACAATCACTGAGTTGCTCTCAAAATGAAAACTATTTCTTACAAAGCAGCACTCAAAAAGCAGAAGTCAAAGGGCCCTACACAAGTCCTCATTGTGGAAAAGCTTTCACACGTAAAAGAAACCTTTCTGAAAATATGATAGTTCACACTGGAGAGAGTCCTCACACATGTCCTCAATGTGGAAAGACTTTCAAACGAAAAGCAAACCTCAAGAATCACATGAGAACTCACACTGGAGAGAAGCCGTACACTCACTGTGAAAAGGAATTTGCACATAAAGAAGACCATGACAGTCACGTTAAAATTCACACTGGAAAGGGCCTTTTCACATGCCATCATTGTGGGAAGGGTTTCACTCTCAGAGTAAAGTTGAATCAACACATGCAAATTCACACAGGAGAGAACCTCATCGGCCCTCAGCGTGGAAAGCGTTTCATTAATAAAACTCAAGCTGAAACTCACATGAGAGTTCACACACAAAAAAAGACCTATACATGTCATCAGTGCGGAAAGAGTTTCACATGGGGAAACAGTCTCAAATATCATCTGCGCTGCCATCACGGTGGAATAAAGGAATTTAACTGTGATCTCTGCGGTAAAAAATTTGCAACATCATCATGCCTAAAGAGACACCTGAATGCTCATACTAAAAAGAAGACTTATAACTGTTCTGCTTGTGGAAAGAGTTTTGTATGGATGGACTCTTTTAAAAGGCACCAGAAGGCACATGGGAATGTGAAAACCCATGTGTGCTGTGAGTGTGGAAAAGCCTTTAGTAGAGTTGACTATTTGATAAAACACAAAAGAGTCCATACTGGAGAACGACCGTACAGTTGCTCATATTGTGGAAAGAGTTTCATGCAGTCAGGAAACCTGGTAACACATGAAAAACTGCACACCAGAGAGTCGCTCAATGTCACACCAGAGAAAGAGCGTTTTACCTGCCCTCAGTGTGGAAAGAGTTATACACGTAAAGGACGACTTCAGGAACATATGATAGTTCACACTGAAGAAAACCCTCACACGTGTCCTAACTGTGGAAAGACATTCGCGCGAAAAGCAAACCTCAAGAATCACATGAGAACTCACACTGGAGAGAGGCCTTTCACCTGCCCTCAGTGCGGAAAGACATTCCAACACAAAGGAAATTTTAAGAGGCACATGTTAAGTCACAAAGAAGGGAAACTCTTCAATTGCTCTCATTGTGGAAAAAGATTCATATGTAAAGGTAACCTTGATAAACACATATTTGTGGGCAGTTGTGGCCTAATGGTCAGAGAGTCTGACTTTTCCCAGGTTCTAGTCTCAGTACCGGCAGGGAATGTTGGTGAGGGGAGTGAATGAACAGCTCTCTCTTCTACTTCAGCAAGGTACCTAACACCCAATCGCTCCCCAAGAAATAAACCATTTTTCTTCCAATCGCTCCTCAGGCGCCACAGCAAAAATGGCTGCCCACTGCTCTGGGTGTGTGTGTGCACTTGGAACGATGAAATGCAGAGCACACATTGCGAGTATGGGACACAGTACTTGGCCACACGTCATGTCACTTTTAATTCACACTGGAGAGAAGACGTACACTTGAATCCAACGTTTATTGAATCCTACTTTCTCTTTAAGCAAGGCCACTAATGTTTGTGTGCTGATTGTGCGTTATAAAAATAAAAAAAGTTTTTGTCAAAATTATGTGTGATCAATTAATGCAAACAGGAAACACCAATACTTAGGATAGAGTGGGGGGAAATGCCCCCCTACTGTTTTTCCCAAAATAACCACTATAAAGTCAAGATACACTTTTTGTTACAACTGTGGACTGCATTGACAAGAGTGATGTAGTATTTACAGTGAAGCTTACACTGGCGATGTACCTTAAAGAAAACGGATTTCACTGTAAATTATCTAATTTTCAGCAGTAAGTATTTTAAAGCTTGTCGTTTTGTAGAATATCACAGTTATATGATATGAGAATAGTAAGGCCTGTAGATAGGGAGTACATGTTATTTAAGGAAAATATAATTATATTTTCAGAATGACAATTTTTTTCTCAAACGCCCCATTCCCACTATCATAATTTCTGTAGTTACTCTGTTCTGCACATCAAATTCTTTGTTTTTCAATCAAATGTAATCTAACTAGGTGGTTGAATAAAAATATTTGGACTTTATATTTAAAAATTACCTCAAGTTAGCTTTAGTTAGCTAGCCAGTTAGCATCAGCTAACAATATTTTTCAAATAAGACATTATAATTTAGTAAATCATAATTATTGATTATATTCTTTTTAATTTTAAGCTAAAACTGCTTGTACTCTGATTTTGCTGTAAATTTATAAAGCAACTTGCTTTGTCAGACTGGGGGCATTTTACCCTACCTTTGGGGATGGAGCACAGTAAAATGTGCTCAAAGTAGTAAAATTTGATTGGATATTATTCTTGTGTGTTGGAATTAATTGTGATAGCAAAGCATTTTATCTGCTGAAATAATGTGATAAGGTTGATGTCTGAACTTCTCTCTGATGTAAACAGCTGCAGAGATAAAGCAAGGTCAATCCGACAACATTAGGGCTTATCGAAATTTTACCCCTCTCTATTTTCACAAAGACACCCATGTCTGTCCCATGTCTCCTCTGTTTTAGATTCTAGAATTTCAAGAATGTTATTTATTATTATTGTTTTGTCAGTTTTATTTTTATTTTAATTGACATTTAAATACGTCAAGCTTGCAGTTTCAGATAAAAGTCTTATGTTTGGACGTTGCTATTAGCGCCCGTTGTGACCAATAATCAACAACAAATGATCTGTTGGCTAATATGAGAATCAAAGTGGAAAGGCGAGAGAAGCATATATCACACCGTGGTTTTCAGGTTTTTTCAAGCCGTGTCATCACTGAAGAGGAGAACTGCAGTGGTGTCTTTGAAAAATCATCAGATGAGGTCGATCAAAGAGCGTCCCACCTGCACACCGTGCGTGAGGTCAATGCATCAAAGCACACTGACTCTTGGCGATCAGACTAAATCCATTTATTCCACAACACACGCAGAGGTAAGAGCATGGAGACAACATTACAAGATAAGATCATGCTATGGACCTTATTCAGAGCAGCGCCATGACAGGTACAGGTATGAAAGCGATGCCGTTTTCAATGGCATCTGCTGTAAAAACCTGTATAAAGCGCCTAGATCATTTATAATTTTCCATGTTGTCTAGAGTTTTTTGTCTACTGAAATTTCTTGGAAAGATATTTTTGAAGTGTTTCGTAAGCAGAACAATACAAAAACACATTAGCTTAACAGTACAACCCACTGAAGAGACGTATATCCCTCACAGACTGTTAAAAATCAAAGATGGCGCTGCTGTAAATAAGGTTATATTAAATATGAGAAAAGTGTAAAGGGAACAAATATCAATGTAAATATAACAAAATATTGTAAATGTGCTTAATTTCCAGTGTGAAAATATTCATTTGTGTTTTGATACATATAATGCTGTGAAATTAGCCTTAGCAAGACTTTTGAAATTAGCCTTAGCAAGAGTTTTTTTTTAAAAAGGAATATTTGCTCATTCACAGGGAAAAATAATTATTCTGGGAGGCATGTATAATCCCTGTTGCACATTGATAGTGGACAAATTAAATAAACTGGTCAGTCTGAAATGTGTGATTTAAATTGTTTTATTAACAAAGTCCGGGAGGAGCATGTTCAGATAATCTACACAATCTCACCTCTGTCCCACGACAGTTTTCCAGCATCCCTCCATCACCCCAGCTCCTTACTCTCAACTCTTTCTATCCCAGCCAAGGATATAGGGGAGAGTACTCTGGGTTCAAGCCAAATTCCAAGCTCGGAGCCCTTCCCCTTGGACATGCCAAATATGTATACTCTCCACTCTATCCGAATTATATGTAGGCCTAAGTGTGAACTTGTGAAGTGAGTTTTATTCATACAGAACCAAACATAGCCATAGTTGGAGACGAATGGCAGAACATTGCACTCATAATGACACTATTTCAAAATTTCATATTAGAAAACTGTATCACTAATAAAGCCATGTGAAAGTTTATTCCAAATGAATAATGTTGGTGACAGTAACCACAGTTTCAGTTCTGTTTCTTAAAGAACTTTTCTGGGAGAGGATGTGACGGTCAAGCACTGGTCTTTTTGCCCCAAGATCCACGTTATCCTTCTCAGCATAATAGAAAGCTGGACCTCAGTAAAATACATGTGACACATGCACAGACACACTCCAGAGATGTACATGGCCCAAAGGACATCATACCAGTAAGCCTTAAGTGTTTATCCAGAGTGTATTTGTCTATTTTTAATGCAGTAGGCCTAGTGAATCTTTGCAGTAGCGATACTGAACCTACAGCGTACGTAAAAAAGGTTTAAGAATCTGCCAATAAACACATTGCTCAACTGCACAATGTACCTAATTATTATTAAGCTGTTGTGTCGTGTCGTGTATGTGTACAGCATCATGTCCTACACAGAGTGGGGGTACAGAACAGGGCACAGAATCGTGATGGTGTTGTGATGAAAGAGGTCACCAACCCCACTGAGGCCACAATGTACCAGACCACATATCAAATAGTGCACTGCTCCACTTCCAGCAGATATCAAACAAACGAATCAAGCGGACAGCCCATCTCCTGGCACAGGCATAATATCATCACAGGTACTTTAGTTCATGGCATATGCACACTAAGGGGCTTTCAGTGAAACTCATTTTTGTAGAAGTAGATGTTTGTGTGCGGCAGTATGCAAGTGACTCTCGTAAATGACTGTGCAAAGGGCCATATTTCTATTTTTTGGGCAACAGGAGAGGAGAAGACCTCAGCGGGGCCTATGCGGCCCAGAAGACAGTCTGGGGAGAGCGTTCTGTGGGCAGCGCGGCGCTGGGAGACACATTGCAACTCTTTTCGTTTGTACTGAACCTCTCAGCTAGAAAGTCACAACACCAGTAAAATGTTCTCAAAATTGGACATCATTGTCAAGTCAACTTTATTTCTATAACACTTTATACAACAGAAATTGTTTCAAAGCAGCTTCACTGTAATAAACTGTAAAGTACATGAATTAATGATGCAAACTTCAAATATGAGAGTGGAGAACAATAACAGGTTTAAAACAATATGAGGGTAAATTTTTTTTAATACTATATTTTATTTAATATAATAAATCATAATTGGGTTAATTTATATACTATAGAATTTATTAAGATTTTGAATTAGCTTTAATTTTCATTGTAGTTTTAAGTTTTAGTAATTATGTGCTTTTGCCACTTTTATTAGTTTTTCCCACATATTTCTATTTAGCTTTATAATTTTGGTGCTAGCTAATAACTTATCAGTTGTAAGTTTCTCTTTCATATAATATTTATATTTTATTTCAGCTTTTTTTCAATTACCAAAAATTAATTTTAATAGTTTTGATTTACAATAACAACACTGATATGGGGAAACACGGTAAGTTTTGAGTAAGTTTATTGTCGTGATGAACACACTCAAACACAAAATGACAATTAAAAGAACATAGAGAGAAGACAAACTTAAGACAAGCCAGTAGAAACAAAGAAATAGAAGGAGCGAAAATGAACATATATACACACAGCCCTGAAACAGGTGTTGAATTGAGAAGTGGCTAGAGCTAGAGGACAGTAATGAGGTCCACACAGCACTAGTACAGCAGTATGGATCTAAGATCCCCTACACAAACACTCCAGTTCTGGTTTCCAGTGCAATTTTCAGAACAGTGCAGAAACGCATGTTTTCAAGGTGTCCAAAGAAAAAAAAAAAGCCTACGTTTCAAAACTTCTGATGATGCGTTCTGTGCATCTAATTGGTTAAAGTAAATGTTCAGTGGTTGCCTCACTGATAGAAGAAATTAAGCGCTCTTTATATTTTGCACAGACTTAACAATTGACTCGACATGCAAATAATCATGGATGTGAGAATGAACACATTTCAGTGTTGGAAAAAAATACTTCTGATGGCAAACAAATATATACTTTGAAATGAAACCTAAAAACAAAACAAAAATTACATACGAACCTCAGGAGATTTCAGCATACATTTAAGCTGTTTACTAGATGTTACTTTTCACTATCAGCTCAGTTTCTGCAAAAGCTTTATGTTGGTCTTCAGAGATTTGACTGTAAGCATGGGGTGAGATGACCATGTTTAACTTAAATTTTTCAGAAATTAAATTTTCACTTGAGCCTTTTCTTTTACTCATTCTTCTTCTCTTTCTGCTTGAGAAGTTTGTTGATCTCCCGCTTCACCATGCCAGCATACTTGGTGATGATGCCATGCTGGTTGAGGCCGGGCAGAAGCAGAAGGAAACTCACTGTGGATACAAAACAGAAAATGAGTGGACAATCACTAACAGGATGGCCCTATGAAGGACTAAAGCTTGTTCTACCCAACTCATCTGTGCTAAAGACATTTCAAAATACGTAATCTTCTAAATTATGGAATTGTTGTGTAGTATGTCATAGGATATGACAAAAGGCAGGCCCAAAAAAAAAAAAAAAAAACACTTTAAATTACTGTTCCCCATGAGGTGACTCGCTTCATGTAACAAAATACCTCTTATCAGGCTACTGGTATGACTGGAGTCTTCATATTTTTCAAAAGTACTATTCATTTCATAAGAAGGTAACACTTTTATAACAAATAATGTGTCCAAGAACATTTCACCTAATTGGTACGCACATTTAACAAATCTTGTGTGCAGGTAGGGTAAGAGGCAGCATATTTCTGGAATAGAACTTTGGCTTTCCATGACCTAAATACAATGGCCTCTTTGTCATGCAGCCTAGTCACTGTTTGGATGAGCTAAGCTTTGATAAAAGACTTCTCTGCAGTTGGCACACTGGCGTGTCACAGATCGTACAGCTTTTTCCTGCTAGTTTAAGATTTTAAAACTACAAATGCATCTGTGATGTTGTAACAGTGCATTACTCTGATGTAATACAACAGCCTTTCAACACAGGGGATTTCTTCCCTGCAGTTTGCTTAATTTTTAGCCCAGATAAACAGCGTACGTACCGATCAAGTAAGTAAGGAAGAGGTTATGCACTTGTTGTCCGATCCAGGCCACAGCCACAAGACTGCTGATCACAGAGAGGAAATACTGTAGAGAAGCAGAAGAAATGATTTGCATGGGAGGAGCCTATTTTCTGAAGTTAAAATGATATTACAGAAATGCTGCAAAGTTTTAACTTGCACAAACAATATGTGTGAGCAACATCTGAAATCCAATCAAATTTGTATATCATAAAGTTCTTATCCAGTCAAGTGATGTAATAAATATTTATGTGTCAAGCCTTCAGCTTAGCAGAACTACAGAAGCATACAGACATATGACAAAAAATTAGGTAGTTTGTGCAAATCTCATTTGATAAAACATTCAAATTGATATGAATCAAAGTTGCATTAACAGATATATACACAACTTTACTAAATTTTGGGTTGTTAAGATTTTTTTTAATGTTTCTGAGAGAAGCCATTTATGGTCACCAATGCTGCACTTATTTGCTCAAAAATAGAGATAAACAGCAATATTGTGAAATATAATTACAATTTAAAATAACTGTTCCATATTTGAATATATTTTAAAATGCAATGTATTTAGCAGCCATTACCCCATTCTGAAAACTGTGATGGATGTTTTTTTTTCTTCAAGATTCTTTGATGAATAGAAAGATCAAAAGAACAGAATTTAATTCAAATATAAATGTAATTTCTAGGAATTTAATGCATCCTTACCAAATACCCCCCCAAAAAAATGATGCGTGTTGTATTTGTACGACAGTAATACTGAACATTGACTGTGCCCTTAAATATGTTCTCTTAAGGGCATCAAGTGCACTGCTCTTTAATTATGTATGGGTAGAGTCATGCACTAAGGCAAGGCTCATGTTTGTTTGTTCTTACTGCTGGGTAACAGGGTGAAAGCAAACTTTGTAGTGTGAAATGGCAGTTTACACAGAGTGTGAAAAGCCTATGAGTCACTAGTTCTTAAGACATGAAACAAGGAAGATGTTGTTCAACAAGTCAAAGAAGCATACCATTTTTGGCTTTTCTTCCTTCAGGGCAAACAGACGTTTCCACCAGCCAAGCACACGGCGCTGAGTCTTCACAAGGTTCCCACAGATCTCATGGAAACGCTGCTGCTGTTCTGTGGTCCTGTGCAGGGACAAAACAACACACCTCAGAAAACATGCATGACAATATCTTTATGCTTCAATGAACGTGTCTTTATGGGTAATACTCTCCACCAATAAGCTGGTGTGTGGTGGGCGTTCTGGCGCAATATGACCGCCGTCGCATCATCCAGGTGGATGCTGCACATTGGTGGTGGTTGAGGAGATTCCCCCTTCCATATGTAAAGCGTTTTGAGTACCCAGAAAAGCGCTATATAAATGTAAGGAATTATTATTATCATCATAAATGATGAGGAAATCTGTAGGGCTACAACAACTAATCGATAATGAAAATAAGCGGCTAGAAGTCGCTTTACAGTAGTGAATAACCCATTTCTATGGACAAAACGCATATGGAAAATAGCAGAGGACACAAAGTAAGCTGCTGTGGGAAAGGTACATGATTCACGTTGTCAGAAACTTAAATGCTTTATTTATAAGCACTTTAAACAAAAGCAAGCGTTTACCACGTCTTGCCCTGTCATGCTCTGACAGATGCGTGTGCTATTTAATGCCTCTGACGCGTTTTCCTCAGCACATAACTTACATTTTATGGTTACATCCTTATCTGTAAATGTTAGAAAGTCCCACAAGCATTTCCATTTTGCATATTCTGTCTTGTTAAACTTCACTGACTTGAATGAACGACAAATGGAGAGCAGTAGAATAGGAACACAATAATTCTGACTAAAATACACATTTTGCAAGCATATTTTTCTCCATGTAATAAGTAATCATATTTATGAGAGCAGTAACAGTAAAGGCACTGTTGTTGGAATAGCCCATTAATGTAATATAATTACTATGTTCAGACGAGTAAATGTGTGTTCCTCACCCAAAGTTAACATTTTGTGCTTTTGTTTTTGTTTATCATTTTTTAATTTAGTCGGTTTAATTTCTGCTTTAAAATTAGCAAGCAGTCAAATCAGTTGTTTTTTGGTTTAGAATGTAATGTTTGTATTTTAACACTTTTTTGCTTATAATGTACAACACAGATACATTCACTATATTTGTTTCCTTAGGCTTTTTATTACACATTGTTTGGAAGACAGCATTGGGCAGGATGTGGAATAACATTGTTTAAAATAATTGATTACAAATTATTTTTAATGTATAATAATTTTTAGATTTTTTTTTTTTTATCTGATTAATCAAACAAATTAAATAAAAATAAATAAATAAATAAAAATAACCGGCAGATTAATCGAGCAGCCTTAGAAATCTGCTTCCATTTCTGCTTGTCCAATGCATTTTATTTCAGGGCATAAAACATGACCATATTGAAGGCTTACAGCTTAGAGCCACAGGAAGCTGCCAGACACTAAAATAAACGCCAGGGCTCTGATCTCGCATAGCAAGATCTCTCACTGCAGAGAGAAGAGATAGGATCAGCACAGTGAAGATCTGCTGAGTCAAATCAACACTGCCTGACACTGGATACTCAGCAGCAACTGCAACTTGTCACTCAAAGACACCAGAGACCCGGGTCCTGAACTAGAGCAAGGGAAGTTGCCTGGGGTGACATATTAAAATGAACCCAGAAGAGGCAAGAACATACATGCTGTGCAAACACCTGCATGTGTTCTCAGGGGATCTGAAGTTTTTGCCGTTTATTACATTGAGAAATAAACACTCGAGTTTTGAAGAGAAACATGCTATTAGACATTAATCTTGCTAGTAGATTAAGAGATTGCAACGAGAGCCTGTGGTCAAGTCTGTGGCTTGTTGTTATCCCTTCACTCACCATTTGTTGGAACCAAAGACACGGGGGGCAAGAGTGGGCACCAGGTAATCAGCCAGGCACAGGATCATGACACTGCAGGACAGACCAGTGAGCACAGAAGGGTCCAAGTAGTAGATCAGCCTGCCAATGAAGAGAGAGGAAATGAAACTCTTGCATTCATTTCATTATTTGTGACTGTACACAAACCGTCACAACAGAAAACACAGAGTGACGCACGATTACTTCATAGCACTGGATGTTCTTTAAAGTAAAAGGGGGAAGGGGAAAGACATCACTCATTAAGAACTTGCTTATTCTCCTAATTGTTGTGGGATATTGCACTGTTTTTAAGCAAACATGCAGAATATCAGCTTAAAAATAAAGCTCATGAAACAGATTAAATTTTAAAGCTGAAGAGTGTAATTGTTTGTTTACTTTCTCAGACTGTTGGCCTGTGTTTTAGTTGTGGGTATTTTTAAGTGACTCTTTCAGTAGGTTACATGGTTAAGCCAGTAGGTAGAGACCAGTGAAAAGACAGAGTCATTGAATCACTGACTGAACAGATTCAGTCAAATACAAATTCATTCAGCAACAAAACAGTATGTGACAAAAGAAGCATGTCTGGATGACCAAAAAGTACCCAGATGACCTACTACTTCTGGTGAGATTCTGAAGTATGCATATGATGGACACTTTACTTTCCCATGAGGCCATAGGAGAGGATTTATGAACGGCAGTGAAGCAGCACAACTGATGCTGGTATTCTCGTCGCTTCACAACCTTAAGGTTGAACCACTGTAGTCATATGGACTATTTTAACATTGTCTTTACTACCTTTCTGGGCCTTAAAAAGTGCAATGACGTTTAAGTTTATAGGGAGATCAGAAAGCTCTCAGATTTCATCAAAAATATCTTAATTTGTGTTCTGAAGATGAATGAAGGTCTTACGGGTTTAGAACGACATGAGGGTGAGTAATTAATGACAGAATTTTCATTTTTGGGTGAACTAACCCTTTAACTTGTAGAACCTCTTCTGTATTATCAACACAAGGAAGACAGAAGTTTAATTACCAAAAAGATAAACAAAAGTAAATCATCTACTACTAAATGAATACCGTAAATGATAAAAGAATAAAGTGCATAAGATGCATAAAATACAAGAGATTAAGTTGGGTGTGGCTATGACAGAGTTGCGTTATCTTATGGAAAGATAAAATTAATAAGGTGAAGACCACTGATCTATATAAATGAAAGGATTGCTCATGACGTCATAAAAAGTAAAGCCACCGGGTTGCCATATTGGTATTCCCTAGTACTTCCTCGCATTCTAATCATCGGATTTTAATGAGAAAACATTACCTAACGAGTCAGTCTCCATGTACATTCTTACAATGCAAACATCTTAATTAAACATTTAAATGATTATTTGTTTTAAGTTGGGAATTTCCAATGCTCATTATAGTATAGATAATTCATCTTCATTATAGTAGCGAGTATAAGATCAGCTGACAGACAAGACACCTCATAATTTATATTACAAATGTCAAAATGATTCTTCTGAAAAATTAATAAAGATTTATGATTGCAAGTCATGCACATACAACTTCATTTGCCATGTAGTCATTTACTGGTTATGTAATGTTGTGTTGTAGCCTATAATATTGTTTTTATTCTTTAAATTAGTGTTTTCATTAACAGCATGTATTTCGAGACAGTAAAAATAACAACTTAAGTGTTGGTTAAATTAATAATTAGCTCAACAATACATACAAACAACACTTAATTCATATGCAAACTGTGATGCTAGTAAAAAGCCATAGAATTTGAGCTGACCTGTGGCTTTTTAATGGATTACAAGATATCCAAGAGTCTTAAAGGATTAGTTCACCCAAAAATGAAAATAATGTCGTTTATTACTGACTTTACACACCCGACTTTGGCGCTCTGAACCGCTGATTCGACACGCTGATTCATTATGCTCCGAAGCTTCCTGAAGCAGTGTTTTGAAATCAGCCATCACTATACAAGTCATTATTTTGTTTTTTTTGGCGCACCAAAAATATTCTCGTCGCTTTATAATATTAATATTGAACCACTGTACTCACATGAACTGATTTAAATATGTTTTTAGTACCTTTATGGATCTTAAGAGAGGAAATGTGATTGCTCCCAATGCAGGCCTCACGGAGCCATCGGATTTCAACAAAAATATCTTAATTTGCGTTCCGAAGATTAACGAAGGTCTTACGGGTGTGGAACGGCATGAGGGTGAGTAATAAATGACAGAATTTTCATTTTTGGGTGAACTAACCCTTTAAGTGGATGTTTTTCAAACAAAAAGACATCAGGAAATAATATACATGCTTCACAACTTATTCAGAGAAATAATGCTGTGTATGGATTTAAATACATGGAGCTTTATTTCCAAGCATACTGTAATTCCAAGAATGATGATGCATGGTAATCCTTGGATTTGAATACAATATAGTGCAATGTATGTATTGTATGTATTATAATAGTTATTGTATATTCAAATCAATTTCTGCTAATAATCCCAGATATGTCCCTGCATAATTATGTACATAAAGCAACCTATTTTTTGTTAGTTCAGTTACGCGTCTCAGCAGTGTGCAGTAGACACACACATCAACGATTTCTATATATTATTTATCCTGCCCAAAAAGACCATAAACATTGCAGATAATGTCCGAAGCAACAATTACTTTACATACATGTATCCTAAAAATTAATCCTGCCCTCTGTCGGTAGGGAATACTAATATAGCCGCTTGAACACTTCCGGTGGCTTCACCGCCTGATGGCAGTTTAGAACGCAATGAGCAATCCAGCCATTTTTATAGATCAGTGGTGAAGACCCTTATTTTACAAACAAATGAATGAAAGATTATTTGTTATTAAATAGCATCAATTATATTACCTATAATGTAAATTAGAAAACCATATACTGATAATATACAACAATGCCAAGGTCTCTAGAAAGAGGTTTGGTAAAGTGATATTTACGTTCTATATGGTCAAGTGAGCAGTCTGATGGCAGTGACGTCTTCCACTGGTTGTACTGGGTGACAATGCAGTGGGTAAAGGAGCCGTAATCCGGTTTAACAGCCTTGAACACATAGCTCTGTGGGATGCTGATCTCCTAAAGCATCAAAAAGGGTCCTAAAATCTGGAACACGCAGACGAAGGTACTTTGAAGTGAAGGTTTGCTTTTCTGTGCTTAACCTTGTTGCAAATGTGTCTGTATATCTTCTGCCTCTGGGCCAGACACTCGGAACTGGGTCAGTCCGCTTCACTCTCTCTGGCACGGAGACTTGGGACATGCTATAATTGGTACCGTCTTGCTGGACGAAGACTTTGAACGTAGTGTTTGTTAATGTCTCTTTCCTCACAGACTGGAGTCTGGTTGTATCTGTTGCTGCCTCACAAGCTGTCAACTCGGAGCATGGAACTGGTTTCTGTCTCACTTTTGCAGGCTAAAGACTCAGGACGGCATATTTGTTAGTGTCTCACCAACTGGGAGACTCAGAAGAACCTGAATGTATACGTTGCTGCCTTCCGTTATGTGCCGGAGGCTCAGAGCAAGGAGTGTCTGTTGAAAGGGACATTTATCCCTTTCAGATGAGGAGGAGATTGCAATTTGGTGCTTCTCCACTCCAGTGCTGCGATTAGCTGCTGGCATCAGAGGGGGGCACCCTTCTTTCCACTGTGCAACTCATTAGCATGGTCTAATACACACAGTTAAAATAATGTCTTTAAAGTTTTAAATTAACATTTACATTAAAGTTTTACATTTGTACATTAACAGCTGAATTTGTGTAGGATGTTGCACTACAAAAGCAGTCAGCGAGAATACTTATTTCTCTGAATAAGTATGAAATGGATGTATGTAGTTTACATCAGTTTTAAGGTTTCCAAACATATTTATGAATGGATTTGGATGGATCGTTTGTGATTTGGGACACCACTGTCTTTATAAGACAGTTGTTGAATCATTACCTCAACCAATTTATTCAAAAACACTGATTCAATCAGCAACAACTGACTGGCTGTATCCAAATATGCATACTCCTCTAATATTTTGGGCAAAAAAAGGTCCATAAAAAGTGTAGTACGTCCAAATTCACTGTATTCATAAAACAGTAGGCAAACAGTACCCAGATAACTTATTAGTTCTAGCAAGATTCTGAAGTGCGCATACAATGGACACTTTAGTATCCCACAAGGCCCCGGGAGAGAATTTGTAAATGGCAGTGAAATGATGCAACTGACCCTGGTAGATCACATGACAATTTATTTTTATTTATTTTTTTTACTAATCAGAGAGTAAGCAATTTCAAATGCTGCCACTGTCTTTACTAGTGAGTCACTGAATCATTTACTTAATTGACTTCCTTCGCCAAAGCAAAAATAGACACGCAACTGGCAATATTACTTTAAATTTTATATTAATATTATTCTAAAACGTAAATTGCTCAATACTTGTTTATTGAACGACTGTATAAAAGCAATTACACTGGCAATCGTGATGTTGTTCTGAATATCAGATAGATTGCAATACATGTTGTTATATACAAGTAAGTTTAGAATACATAAAACCTATATATATCTGAGAAAGCGATGATTGTAAAATCCTTAAATACTTCAAGGACTCAAGCTTTTAGTGTGTGACCTTATGTGATTAACTGAAGTGAAAAATTAGGCCTCAAGTCAAGAAGTAGCACTAATGCACACTATGAACCGCAGACTCACGTGAAGAGGATTGTGGTGGCGCCCACTAATGCTGCAGGGTACCACGGCTTCTCCCAGCGCAGGAACTGATCTCCAGCTAGGATGACCTCTCCCCATCCTTGCAACTGCTCTTCCAGCTGACTCGTCTCCTGAGCCTAGAGAAATGCTTCTAGTCAATATTACTGTGAAAACAATGAGTTCTCTTATGTCACGTGACATGGCATTATTGGGGATTGTTGAAAAAATGGGAGTGTCATTAAGTCTTGGGATGGGCACCATCCAGCTGGAATGTCAGGAATGTTATAACTGATACAATCACAAAATTGTCGCTTATGAGAGAGAAATAAAATGGTAAATATAATACTTAAAACCAAAAAGGAGCACGTCTTTATTTAAAGACGGGAACTGTGAAATGTTCTGTATAAACTAGCTGGTCAAGTTTAAATGGCCAGCCCAGTTACATCCTTTCTGCGATATATAACGTAACAATAAAAGTAGTTTCAATTTTAAAATGTATTTTAAAAGGCTAAAGCATAAATTTCAACCAGAATTCTTGGAGGCTTTACAACTAATCTCAAAACCATTTAGAGCCGCATTTGGAGATTTCGTCACGCTTATCTCCAGCAACGCTCCATGCTTTCTAAAGGCACAACTTAAAATATTTATCAAAAAGTTAACATATTAAACATATAAATCCAAGATTTGTGTGAGAAAACCCATTTAGTAAATATACTAGATATATAGTAATCCTTATCGTTAGCACTGCATTAGCTTGCTAACATCTTAGCACGCACTTCATTTCCGTGGCGTATTTCCCTTCCATTCGCTGCGTTAACAGGACTAAAAATTACAAATAAGAGACATTAAGCTTCATGGTGACCTGTCGCTTATTCTTATAATCTGGTTAAGATGGTGACAGCAGTAACGTTACCATATTGCTAAAATAGACTACCATGATAGGAAACATATTTCGACAGCAGTCGGAGTGCTTGTAAAAAGTACCATCAACAGACCACTTACCAACAGATTTGCACTTTTATTATCGCCCTCAGCCATGGTTTATTTAGGGGAATTTCAGAATTGTGTTCCTCGGAGAGAACGATATGAACCCGCTTCCCCTCTACTGCCGCAGTCTGTCAACCGACCGTTAGTTTCAGGATGTTTTTATCTGAAAATCGGAACAAGGAGTCATGGGAAATGTAGTTCACGCCAAAAACAAAATGGCAAAATGATCAAAATGAAAGGCGCTTAAAATGTGCTGTCAGTTAATGTCAAGTGGGGTTGCACTCAAAAACACAAGACAGAGCAATTATTAGTTAAATATTAGTTCTGGTAAATAAATACAATCTTCACTGCAATTGAATATCAATTGCTATGAGTGAAAAAATACCTATACACCTTCAAATGTTTGGGGTCAGTAATATCGTTTTTAAGCGTCTTATGCTCACAAAGGCTGCATTTACTTGATTAACAATACAGTAAAACAGTAATGTTAAATATTACAAGTTTAATGGATCTTTTTCTGTATAAAAGTATTAATTTCTTTATAATAATAAAAATTTACTGATACGAAACATTTTAACAGTAGTGTAACCAAATGGAAAATATGTAATGTTTAAGAACATTTAACATTAGGTTAACCCAAGGCTAAGGTTACTATTAACCCCAGGTTAAAAATACCACCACCTGTAATTGTTGCATTGAAGTATTGTTCTTTAACAGAATTAAAATTCAGTATAAATGGTAGACGTCTAAACATTGTGGAACAAATTCGCTCAAGTTAAAAATGAAAAAAAATGAGTAAACAACTTCAAGCATGCCAAAAGTTATTAAAAAAAACAAAAAAAAAAAAAATCAGCCAAACATGAACAAATACAGCAAACACTCACTCCAATGAAGACCAAAGATTTTTAATTATAGTTTTATTTGACCAACAAAATGGAGTAAAACCATTGAGACAACAATTGTAACCATCACCACATCACTATTCCATTACTTATTTCTCCCACTAAAAATGTAAAACTAGGTCAAGTTCAGTAAAACACAAGCTTTAATGGGGACATGTATCAGCGATGATACACTTCCACAGGCAAGTCAAAAAAAGAAGCAATCTAGACAACTAAATCCATAGTAAAGAAGGACAGGGAGAAAAATCTACAATACACAAACAAGATCAGAGATGCATACTAAGAAAAAAAGCATTTAGAAACTGATTTGCACATCTCACCACATTGAGCCTGGGTCATACTCAAAGATCAAATCAAATAGAGACCACAGACTGAGTACTTACCAACTCCAAGCATATCATTCATTGTGCCAAACACTGAGAAACTCATGAGAGTGAATGTTCCCAAAGCCACTTTGCGATTCGCCTTTTAATTGTGAAATCTGTGCAATACATTAGTGAAGGTGTAAAATAAGTTTTTGCAACGTTTCCTATATATACTTGAGGGGGAAAAGGTCTTTTTTGTGGTTAAGAACAAACTCTAAGGTCTGTCAAAGGCCTTCTGGCTTTGAATGGAGTCCCTTGAGCCTTCTAGTTACACAGCCCCCCACACCCGCTCCAGCAGGAGACAGCTCAGCCGCAAGTCGTGCATGACCCTGAGCCATCCAAAAACAGAGGCCAGAGCATCCCTCGAAGACCAGATCACCCTTTCCTTCCACTCTCGCAAAAATGTAGTCTAGAAACTCGCTAATTACCGCAGACCTCTGCTCTAAGAGTGGATAAACTGTCTCCTGCAAATTTTCCCTGTGGCAAATCCTATTTGTTTTGATAGTTGACAGACGTTTATTTGTTGTTGATACAGGGGTTGGTTGGGGGGGTAGTTCAAGCCATGTGCCTTGTCCCCCCCACCCCGCCTCCCCATCTTGGTGAGCTCCCACACATCCCGGGGAGACAGATGCAGACCCATTTCGTTGTGTTAGCTGGATCGCCGGATGTAGCTGTGCTACGGGGATCCGGTGTGGGCCTGAGGGAGGGTCTCTACACCCCCCCACACTTTCCTGCATGGTGCTCTGTGGCTCCATTGCCCCAGACCCAGTGGATTTTGGTGGATTTCTACCCTCGCTGGACCAAAGTGATCTACAAGGATCCCGTTCACACCCATGCCGTCCATCCCTCGTACAACTGTGCCAGGTTGTCCACGTTTGTTGCCTCTTTGATGACATAATCCACCTTAAAGAGAGAGACACGACATATATGCATTAAGAAACATGCACAACAGTAGCAGTAAGGTCGTAGATGTAAAGGACGAATGCTCACCTGTTCAGTGACACTCATTCTCCTGTTAGGATCTACATCTCTCCCTTCTAGTTTGGCCTTCACCCTCTTCCACACACTAACAGCATAGGAATTCCTCTCTTGCACAGCTGTAGGAAAAATTGCTGATCAGTGATCTTAGCAAAGCTTCAAGTTGATACATAGTAGAGTTGGGCGATGTCTACCAAATTGGCACCAGATGTCTACAGTAAAACAGCGGTCTGCTCCGCACCGTTAATGTGGCAAGCGTCTTGAGAAAGAGAACGCGCACGGAGCTGAATGGACTTGAATGAAGCACGTTTGGCTTTAGATTAAACTACTAGAGTATATAGTGCTGAAATATCATTACCACAAACAATCCTGAGTGCTTGTGACGTGATCCGCACTGCTGTTTTGATGCGCTGCTCACTTCAACTAGAAACAGAAAAATGGTGCAACTGTTTTGTCTCGCGGTCCTGATGGAAACATGCCGGGGTTCGGATGCGGACCACATGAATATCAGTGGTTTAGTTTGTGTAAAACATCTAGTAGCCTATAATTCCTTTGGCATTTTTTGCACAAAATCTTTACTGTTTAAATTGTGTTCATTGAACTGTTTTGAACGTAATTTGTATTGTGATCAACTTCATTATGTTATGTTACCTAATCAGAAAAAAATATATTTGAAGTAACTGCGCGGAAATTGGAGATATATATATATATATATAAAAAAACAAAACCTAAACTTTTGAACAGTAATGTAATATAATCATCAGTAGATGTTAAAACATAAAAACTGGCTTAACACATGAGCAGAGTTAACTTGGTTATGAAAAAGCACTTGACTGATCTAGCTGTTGAAATAATTGGTTAAACATGCAGATGTAAAGTTCCTACATTTGCAATATATTTTAAAATGGAGTGATGTATGAGATCAAGGCATTTGCATTATGACTAACCTCTCCCAGTTTTGGGATCCCGCACAGCTCTTTTGGGGCTTGGGGCCAGTCCTTTACTGTTGATCATCAGAGTGCTGGGGGGAGTGTCCGCTGGGGTCCCAAAGTTGCGAGGAATTGCTTTGCGGGCATTCTGAGACATGCTGTCCGGCTGGGTCTTCACTCCACTACAGCGCACTGCTATAGTGACAGGAAGATCAAGGTCAACAACACTGAACAGAAATCACCTACAAAAAAAGCAACAAAAAAAAGCAACACCTTAAAACTTACCTGCAGCAAAGCTGGTCTGGACTGTGGAAGTGGGACTCACACAGTCACTTCCTCTCTCAGTGACAAGGGGAGAGGCAAATCCCACCAAGCCATTGTAGATGCTGGGGGCGGGAAAGAAACATTTAGAACTACAAAAGCCACTTGGAGGACATACAAGTTCTGTTCTGAATCCAGTGTAAGTGCTCACCCCTGGCTCTGAACCTTTAGCTCCTTCAGGGTGGCAGGAATCTCCTGCAGCAGCTCAACCTGCTCTTGGCTGCGCGGTTGACCTGTGGCTTGCACTACTGTGAATAGCACTATCTGCACATTATCTTGCCATGCCTTGTATTCTGACAGGAACTGACGCACACTGCCCTCATAAGTCACTTCCTCTCCCTCTGCAAGGGCATTTTCCTCATCCTGCCAAATTGAAAAACATTAGAGCAACAAAAGCCATTCTAAAACACTTAAAAACACTTTTTGGCAGCAGATAGGCATCCAATAAAGGAAACAAATCAACCATTTGAATATTACATACCTTTGCCATTGCACGCAGTAGGTGCTTGACATCAGCAAGTTGGCGGTTGTGACTGGACAGGATGCCTTTAATGGAGTCCACCAGAAGCTGTAGTGTCTCTGTCACGCTCTCCAGCTGCTGCTCTCTGTCCTCCTGCATGGCTCTCTGACTGGACATCTCCTGGGTGAGGTGATTCTGTGCATACACCAGCCACTCAGGCCCACCAATGGACAGATCCATGGCAGGACTCTGCGAAGACAATCCAGTGGTTTTCAATTAGAAACGGTCGACGACAAAAAAAATGTATCATGGTTTCCATTTCTGAAGGATCATGTGACACTGAAGACGGGAGCAATAGCTGCTGAAAATACAGCTTAGCCATCACAGGAATAAATTACATTTTAAAATAGAAAACAGTTATTTTGAACTGTAGCTTATTGAATGTGTATATTTGGTGGTGCAGTGTACTTTCAATATAAAATGTAAAAATCAAGCAACACCCACCAGTCTATGCAACAGCTGAAGTTCCAGAGGGGAAACAGAGGTGCTGAACTGAGCAGCGTAGGAGCAGGTGGCCTGGCATCGTTTCACAAGTTCAAAAAGTGCAGCATCCATGTTCAAGGCTTCAGGGGTACGGGTACGCAAACCTTCGAAGTTGAGGATGGTACTGCAAAGAAAAGTAACCTGGTTGGCACGCTGACTCTCCTTCATCACCAAGGCACGGCGTTCTGCTATAGTGGCCTCAAAGTCCTGTAGCACTGGGGCAAGTGCGGGGTTTGCGCCACCTGCCCACTTCAGCCTTTGCTCTATGCTGCCCTCTAGACCTGCCAACTTCTCCTGCAACACAAAACCCAAAATGGTTAAGATTAAAAGGTTTCTATTTCACATTGACATGTCCTCCAAAACAAGTAAAGGCTTTAACCTGGACGCTGCCAATAGAAGCTTCATCCTGACTGAGTTTGTAGAGCTTCTTCTTCATGTTGCTGAGGATGATGGAACGAGGCGGGGGACTGACCGTCATGGGCTGCGTCCTTGCACCGAGAATGTCCTCATGCTGCCACTGATGAGATGGATTGGAGGGTTACAACCAAAACCGCTGTCAATTTTTTCATAAATATAACAGAACCAGTTCTTACCTGGAACATCGTGATGTGAAGCTGAGTCCTCTGCAGGCTGACCTTACAGGCTTCAATGCTGACCTCCAGACGTCGCACCAGGTCCAGTTTTTTCCAGGCCGTGTCGTAGGAGCTGGCCAGCACTGTGGCCCTGTTGAGCAGCAGCTGGGATATCCGCCCTGCCTGCACCCCTTGCTCTACTGCCTTCTTGCACAGGTCATCCAGAGAAACTTTCCCCTCAGCGCCAAAGTCCTTGGCCTCCACCTGGGCGATAAGGTCCATGCCGAGCGCACTGAGAGTGCTGCAGATGGCTAGGCCCAGAGCCTGGGTAGGGAGCCCCATTAGCATCTGCCTCACAAAGTCTGCAGTGAAAGCTTTGATGGGCCTCATCATCTGGTCCTCGCTCACTACAGTGGAGCCTCGATACAAGGGTTTCACTATGGGTACTGGGCCATTAGTGGGTGGAGGCTCATCTGTGGGTGTAGGGCATGTTCCTGTCGGAAAAAGTGAGAAGGGTGCCTAATCAAGAGCCTCATTCTGCACTATAACATACAGCAGTATATACACTGCAATATATTAAAGAAATGCTTGAGGATAAAAAAAAAAAATTCATTAGCTGTTTACCAGAGAGCGTCTGTGCAAATGATCCACACAGACGGAAGAAGTCTCGGATGGTCTGGAGTCTCTTCAGAAAGAAAATCTCTTCCAAGACCTGCCTGGTCTGAACATTATCAAAGAAATGGACCTGCGTAGCTCTGGACTCCCTGATCACATCCACTTTTCTCCAGGCAGCAGGCACATCCATAGAGTTCAGCTGGAGGGGAGAACAGGATTCATTCAGATACCACTCTAATCTAATAAACACATCTCAGGCATGTGGTCAGCTAAGGACAAAAAAAGAAGGAAAACCTGACCACCCCCCAATCCCACCCTTTTTGAGTTTGAGGTAAAGAGCTTTGATTTAACCCAAAATCATATTACGATTATTGTTGTTTTTTTGTTTTGTTTTATAAAAAAAAAAAAAAAAAAAAAAAAAATTCTACAGTTGTCGTCTCAGTTCTAGCATTGTCAAAAGTACCAACTTTGATACCAAATCGGTACCCGTGGTGCCGTGTAATATCGCGCCACTCGCGTCCGGTGTAGACACGGTGTTATATTCTCTGAAAACAGCGACAACTTTGTTGCAGATAAGACACACTGGCTTTGCATTCACAAAACTAGGTAAGAACACATAGTTGTCTTTCTATTCTTCTTTGTATGCCCTATTTTCGCTGTCAATTTTCCTCTTTTGACTCTTTGATAGAGCCATTTTCTCTCACCAGAGCTTAAATGTTAATATCTCACTCTGCATACGAAGTAATAGCATACTTCCATCACGCAAACAATTAAAAAAAAAAAAATGCAGTTTAGTGCGTGAGGATGCCAAGGAATAATTCTAAGTGTAAAAGTAGGCTACGTCAAATAATTATTACGATAAATTAGGCTCCATTGTGTAACAAGCAAATTAAAATGATACACATTTATTATTCACAATATGGAAAGAGGAAGTAAAACATAGTTTGTTACGAGCATGACTCAAACATGCCATTAATGGGCTTATTCAAGTCCTCTTTTATTTTTGAGTTATTTTTACCCATTCCTCATCTCCTACATATGTGTGTTTTACCAAGGCGGTCTGTGTTGCAAGTTGGTGAATGAAGATACTTGCCAGGTCACTACTCTCCTTTATTAATTTATCCAGTGTAAAACCCGCACATCGCCACACAAATGTGGCTTTTTGTTAATGACTGTCCTACTACAGGATTTAACACAGTAACAGCTCACTGCCAGTTACAAAAGACACTGGAACAGTCTGTCACAGGCAATTCTAGTTGCATTTTTCATTAATTTAAATTATCCTTTGACTATGTTCTGGCCCACCATCTAGTAGTTACATTTTTTTTTGGCCCGATGCCAAACGTAATTGCCGACCCCTGGTGTAAGTGCTCAGTGAAGAGAGTCATTGATGTCTATTTACAACATGTTTTAAAGCGTTGATCATTGTAGCATTGATCATTGTAGATCAGTGTTTACAAATCCATTTAAAAGGTGCAGTATGTAAGATTTCTGTCCGCTAGAGGTCGCTAGAGGTCTATTCAAAGGCGTAGCTTGATGACGGCAAGTTTGAGCGGGGAATCTTGGGACATGTGGTCTTCATATCACAGCCAGTGGAAAACAATAGGGATAGGACTCCAGAAGAAATCATGTTCATGGATGAGATTATTAACATTACTGTAGTATGAAGCAGAGCAGGACCAAGTGTTGTGGGAGCTGAACGAGGCCGCTGGAGCGATTTCCGCTGCTCGTGTGTTTTGCGCACTTTTATTATGCCACAGTCGCCGGTGCCAGTGCCGCTTTCGCTTTTCTGGTCATGAGTATGAGGTAACACAGCTCTGTTTATCATATTAGATACATTTGAGTGTGTTGAAAATTATGCTATAATGTGCGTTCGCTCAGCAGCTGCTGTTAAAACGTATTGTATGATGGAGAAAATTCTGTATTACTGTTACTAAAAATAAAGCTGCATCTGATTATGCTATGTTAGCTAATTGACAAAATAGTGTTTTTCTCTGAGGCATGGTAAAGCATGGTAAAGCATGGTACAGCATGGTACTCGCAGAGAGAGGAAAAAAAAAAAGAAAAAAAAAAACATCAAGAAAATTACATTTAAACAATAAGACTTAACGTGTTGAGCTATATAACAATTAGTTTTCTGTCTATAAACGCCAAACAGTTGTTCCCTTGTCTATTAAAACATGTAATATATTGAAGCGTCTTTGGTGTTTCCATGGTTTCTACAAAATTAAACCGGAAACCGAGGGTAACACGGGTATGACGCAATTGACACGTCCCGGAGCCTTGGTTAAAATTGCAATTTTCTCATGATTTACAAATAGTTGGAAACATTTGGGATATTGTAAGTACTCAACTTAACAAAATATATAACATTGGCCTAGTAGTTTTTGCATATTTTACTGCAAAAATCTTACATATTGCACCTTTAACAGCACTCAAAGGGTTACATTTTTAAAATTTCAGTATTGACTTGGTATCAAAGTCGGTACTTTTGACAACACTAAGTTCACATTCTGTTGTTCTTGTAGAACCCATTCAATATGACTATACAACAACAACAATAATGTTATTAATAAAAACTGCTTATTCTATTAAAAAAATAAAATAAAAATATATTAATTTATATAAATTAAATCAATAAAGAAATGTTACTATTGTAATAATACTATTGAACTGTAAACAAAAAATAGTATTTAATAGTATGTATATAATTACATTGCAGCCTTTGTGATAGGGTATATGTCGAACATCACATGACCAAACCAGAAAACTGATCTCATTGCATCCGCTTGTCAGAGAAAGTGTTAACAGCAGTATGAACTGACGGCATATCTACAGACTTTTAAGGTAATCAGCAAAAATACCTAGTTCACATTGTTATAGGTGTTTTATTCTATTCAATATCTAAACGTTAGTGTGAAGAAGAAAAATGAAAAAAGTTTTTAAATATCAATCTGCATATGCGGGGGACATCAGTTATGCTCATCTTTGCTCGCTCCTTTTAAGTTATCTTGAATAAAACAGCAAAATTTTTCATGAAGCACATACAAAAGACCTATACCGGAAGCAATCTGGTATGTTTTACAGAATACGGAAGTTAGATTGCGCATAACCCCTATTAAGTTGTACTAATCCATTTCATGTTCAATTCACATGGGTCACATTTCTCAAGTCGGAAAATATAGAAATCCACATAAATAAGAGAAAAAAAACATCCCTGACATCTGTATTCTTGAAATTCAGTGCAGGTTCAAAGAATACCTAAATTGCACATCAGACTCAAAATATTAGGCAATATTACACTTCTATCCAAAAAGGACTTTCCTTAAGTTAACTATCAGTTTTTTACCTTGTCAATTAGAAGTCCAAAAGCAGCCTCCAGCTGTGCAAACATGCCATCAAAAGCTACCAACAACATCTGACCAGCACTCATCTTGGGTGTTTCCTGCACAGAGCTCTCCATGCTGCGTGGCTGGATCAATTCTGAGTACTGGGCCCGCAGAACCCTGACAAGACAACACACAAAACAAAGACACAAAGTTAAGTCTGTCCTAAAAGTAATGCAGCTTTTACATACACTGTAGAGTAAACATTTCCATGTTACCTGGTGACATCCAGATAGTGGTCATCTGGATCCTCCTCCAGGCCCATGGTGGTGTTACGAAGGTGAGCCTGCAGAATCTCCCCCAACCCCTGCAGCGAAACTCCATCTGCGCACTGATCAATAAGTGCATCGAGCTCTGCTAGCATGGTCTCTAATGTGCTTTCCCCCTTCAGCATGCATCGCAGAGCCTCTGGGAAGATGATCTGACGGAAGTTTGTGTTGAGCTCCTTCAAATATTAATAAAAAATGTTTGAGAGGGGAAAACCATCACTGAAATCACCAAATACCATTAAACAATGAGAACATCCTTACCTGAAGACAGGTGTACACGCCATTGGCCAGGTAGACAACTTGCGAGGTCTCAGCAGGACTGAGGATATCCAGGTCATGTGACAGAAGCTGGCACTGCTGCAACAGTTGCACAAGGCATGTAATATTCCCACTCATACTGCAGAGCTCCTCCAGGAACCAGGCACCATCACGGGAAGTCAGTTCTACCAGTTGCTCTCCGGCACTGGCTGCTGCTCCCTCCATCACCAGGTTACGCCTGCAAAGCACAGGAACATACTGTATCCTTTAATCCTTTAAGGACAAATTTGGGCATGGAGGACTAGAAAAAATATCTTGAGGTTTTCACAAATCTTGTAAGCTTTTTTTAAAAACCACAAAAGCAGACCTGGTGAGTGCACAGAGCGCAGAGACGATGATGCCGGCCAGGCTGAAGGAGCTGAGCTCGGCGTCCTCATGTAGGAAGACTTTGATACATCGTTCAATCTCCTGCAGCTGCTCCTCACACACAGGCACACCGGCGCCCTCTGCCTTCAGACGCTCTACCTGCCGCATCAGCCGAGTATTGGTTTCTGCTGCGTGGTGCTGCAGCGCCATCTCGATACTAGACAGAATCTGACACGTGGCAGGAGGGGGCTGGGGTGCAAACTGCATTTCATACCTAAAAAGAAAAAACGACTTTCATTTATATTTGATTAATCATCAAATATCATGAAAATGAAATGGAAAAGTCACAGAAACCTTTGTGATTATAAAATGTAAAAATGACTGCAATTATTAAAAGTATTTCATATTTCCATGTTTTTCAGGACATAGGAACCCCTAAATTAAATCTGTTCATCATACGAAGCGATCGTGTCTCTTCAGAAAACTTGCACTAAACCGCTCAATTCATATGGATTAGTTTTACAATCTATTTATGAACTTTTAGTTGGTAGTTGTGTAGCTGTCAATAGAGTGTGTATTCCGAAGATGTACTAAAGTCTTACGGGTTTGAGTAATTAATGACAGAATTTTAATTTTGGGGTGAACTAACCCTAAAAAAAAAAAAAAAAAAAAAAATCTTACTGACCACAAAGGGAAGGAAAAGCAGCCAACAAGTGTTCAGCATGTCTTTTAACTAATAGTGAACAATCAGTAGATGCACTTACTGGTGATAGATGGTCTGGCAGTGATCAACGGTCATGTCACACACCAGCTCCTCCATCCACTGATTCCACGTGTGAACTCTGTGCCTGTGTAGCACCGCACGGGGGTACAGCAGGGCCACGGTGGCATAGCTGTGCAGGTGCTCAAGACAGCCACGCAGCTGAGCGCGCCGCTGCTGTAACAGAGCGCTCACCTCTGCCTCCAGCGCCTCACACTGGCTGATCAGATGTGCTTGGCCTGCATTCTGCAAGAAAGCTGTTGCTGGCACATAGCTGGGCGGACCTGCAGTTTAAAAAGGACCAAAAAGAACAAATTGGAAGTTTGCTTCTCGTAATGTTTCAATTCATATTCAGTTAAAAGAACCCAAAACAAATTCTGTACCTAAATCAATAGGGCTACTGATCTCCTGAAGGAGGCTGGCAAGCTGGGTGGCCTCTAAACTGGCAAAGGCAGCTTGATACTGAGAAATCCACTGATCCAGATCTGACAACTTTCCCTGAATGGCATCCTGTACAGTCCTCTGCCTGGACTGCAACTGAGTGTGCTCAGAGTATCTGTGAAGGGACGGGAGACAGAAAAAGAGCAAGAACCTTTAATATGTCCAATCAAATCTATACTAATGATTAATGATCAAGCAATAATCATGAACAGCTGAACAGGATTCCTTTAAAAAAGAAAACTATCTGCTGACCTTTGCTCCAGGGAGTGGATGGGATGATCTGCTCTGGTGTCGGCATCCTCCAGAAACTCCATCTCCTCCAGCAGCTTGCCCTGGACTTTCTCAACCTGTGTGAGCTGCTCCTGAAGGCTCAGGTACTCCTCCACTGCCTCCTCCACCTGCGGCAGTACACCAGTCATCTCATCACGGTTCTTAAACCAATTCACCTGAGAAACAAGAAAAAAAAGAAAAAAAAAAAAAGTCAAATTTATTTGTATAGCACTTTTCACAATACACACAGTTTCAAAGCAGCTTTACGGAAATTCATGAGGTTAAAGGGTTACCCAAAAATGAAAATTCTGTCATTACTCACTCACCCTCATGTCGTTCTATACCTGTAAGACCTTCGTTCATCTTCAGAACACAAATTAAGATATTTTTGATAAAATCCGATGGCCAAGTGAGGCCTGCATCGCCAGCAAGACAATTAACACTTATATTGGCCAGATAGCTAAAGACGTATTTAAAACAGATCATGTCACTACAGTGTTTCAACCTTAATATTGTAAAGTGACAAGAATACTTTTTGTGCCCCAAAAAAACAAAATAACGACTTTATTCAACAATATCTAGTGATGGGCGATTTCAAAACACTGCTTCATGAAGCTTTACGAATCACTGATTTGGAAACAAAAGATTTGTTAAGCTTCGAAGCACACAAAAAGGATTCTCGTCGCTTCATAACATTAAGGTTAAACCACAGTAGTCACATGAACTGTTTTAAATACTTTAGTAGCTTTCTGGGCACTGAAAGTGTTAATGAACTTGCTGTCAATAGAGGCCTCACCGAGCCATCGGATTTTATGAAAAATACCGTAATTTGTGTTCCGAAGATGAACGAAGGTCTTGCAGGTGTGGAATGACATGAGGGGGAGTAATTAATGACAATTTTAATTTCTGGGTGAACTAACCCTTTAATGTTTATAATATCTTCATGCCTTATAGTCACATTTTACAGATTAGAGCTGAGCGATAATACAGTTTGCATTATGTGATGATACAAGCAATCAAGCAGTTGCGATATGCTATACAAATCACACAACACAAGTATACTGTATGTTTTCAGATAAAGTTGGACAATTTTATTGGCCAGCTCTTTATATAAAGCTGGATATATTTGCAGTGTTTCCCACAGGTTTGAAATATACTTGCGGTGGTAGCCAGGTGAAAAATCCTCCTATTACCCACGGCACAAAAATGGTCTACTACATGTGACAAACAAATAATTTGTGATTTTTAACAATATTTTTATTTATTGAAATTCATTTTAATTACATAGGCTACTATTACATTTAATTAAATACTAATATTATTGAATAATGTGTGTCAAATAATGTTCTTAGGCTTTTCTTCCTGTGGGGGAGCATCCCAGCCAGAGACTACAATAGTTTACTCTGAATTAAATGGATATCAAAATAAATACAATTTATTGTGTAACCAAAATACCAATAATGCCCAGAAGAAAAAAAAAAAAAAAAAACTTAAGAGTGTGACTTAATTATAAACAATCTCGAAATACTCTTATTTTGAAATGTCTACACTATTGCTGGCTGATTCTTCAGATGAGAGAGATGTGTTTTCCTTCAACTGTCTCTAAAACATATTATATAAAAGCCATACAGTAGACATTGTCATAATTCATAAAACTCGAGTTCTTTAGCAATCTGCTTGGCATAATTGTGCGCTATTTATTGATTGGGAATCACTTTGAAGCAGTCTGAAGCACTGTTGCACGAGCCTGTAGAATGCGCAACAGCACCGCCTTTGTGAAATATCCACCGCGTCTCTGTAGTGCACGTGGAAACGTCAGCGGGAGTAAACAGTTCTCGCGCACAGCGGCACACAGAACCAGCAGGTAAGAAACACGTAGGCCAAGGGGAGATTTTTCATGAGTCAATCGATCGCGGATGGTTTCATTAACTCGGGCGGATAAAAAAAAAAAAAAAAAAAAAAAGTATAAGAGGATAAAAATAATAAAAGCAAAAATGTGTCTCCAAATATACTTGGGCGGCCTATGTGTGGGAAGCACTATATTAGTTACATTTTGTGATTAAATAAATCAGTCAGTTGAGATTTCCAAAATAGTATATAAGTATTTAATTTATATTCAACTTTATATGTAGAGCTGTGTAATACATTATAATAGTTAATATTTTGTGACGACACAAACCAGTTTGTGTTATTTTTTGTCCCATTCAAAAAGAAACTATAATTAAACAATTAGTAGGTTGATTCCCCTAAAAAAAACAGAAACATAGCTCAACCAATGGAAAACAGTTTGTAATTGGACTACCTGTTAGTACGACCAACAGAATGCAGTAGGAGTGCTAAAGAAATTCATAACTTTAGCAATTCAATGTGCTGCAAACAGCATAAAATAAAACTGCATACCTCACTTTTAAGTGGTCAATGTGCATTTCTGTACAATTTGCACTTTTGAGAATTTGCAATTCTCACCTTAATCTCAGCCACACGGGAAGAGAAGAGGCTACGTGTGATGTCTCTCTCCATCTCTCTCTTGCTCTGCTTGTTCTCCGCCTGCTGGCCACCTCCTCCGTACACAGCTCCTGCAAAGCCCACCTCACCACCTGCTGTCCAGTCCACCAGGGGGTCATACACAAATGCCTCTAGAAGAGTCAAGAGGGTCTCCCTACCACGCCTCATTATCTGGATCACCTGAAAGGGAAGGACACCATTCCAATTTGTAAGCACTTTCTAAATTAGAAATTAAATTAATCGATCATTAAATTAATTCTCACCTGTTCACAGGACAGCCTAAAGATGCCCTCCACTCCTGTGACCCCCAAAGCAGTCTCAATATTGTGTGTCATACGGAAAGGAACCTTTTCTGGTACTCTCAAGCTTTTTCCTGTCAGGATAATGAAGCATTTAAATGTCAATGCAAATGTGCAAAAGTGTCTGGACACATTTTCAAATGAACAAGCACTCACCTTTCTCAAAACAGACATTGTAGTCAATGTGCACCACCTCTCCTGTTGTCATATCAATCAGCACATTGTCCAGGTGACGATCCCCCAATCCAATGATGTATCCCACCATTGACATCACAGCAGTGGATCTGGCATAAGACTAAATGAGACACCCAAGATTGTGTTACTTATAGTACGATGAATTTAACACAGTGCCGAACATGGTTAGGACATGTGAATAGTGGTTCCTCTAACCTGAGTCACGCTCCACCACTCACTGGGGGTGGTACAGGAGCACCAGAGCTCCTTTGCCAAGAGGTTAGGGGGCGTGGCCTCCATCAGTTCTCGTAGAACGTCTCTCATGACACTCAATGGCCAATCACGGCGAGACACATCCAAACTAAGCCCGACAGCCTTTAAGGCAGGACTGATCTTACTGTAGTAGAGCTCACTAGGCCGTGGGACCATGGGAAGATTCTGAGGCTGCTGGAAGGAGTCCTGTGCCTAAATTTAAGAAAAGATAATACATTATCAAAATGTTTAAAATTTAAGTTTAAACATAAATGTCCTTAACAGATAGTCAGTTGCAGTAACATAAAAATGAGAAGTTACTGGAATTACATAACCACTTAATTAGAAGAGGATTACTACAGCTGCACTTCCCATTACAATTACACATTTACAATTTTTTTTTTTTTTTTTTTTTTTTTTTTTTTAAAGATAATGTAGTAATGGATGATTGTTTTTTTTTTTTTATGATGGCTAACTATAATAACCCTGGCAACCACGTTATGTAAAACACTAACAATTTTCAGAAATGTTTTGTGTTAATTCTCACTCTCACCTTCTGGGCTTGGACCACAGCCTCACGCTGCTGCCAACGTTTGTACAGGCCAAACAGTGGAGTGGCTCCATCCACCCACTGAATGAGGCCTGATCTGGTGCCCAGCGGTGTGACGGAATAATGACGGGCATGAAACCTCGGACTCTCCTGCTGATTCACCTTAGTGAACATGGTGTTGACGATAGACAAGAACTGCATGATCCTCTCATCCAAATGCAAGTCCTCTAATCCTAAAAACACATAGAAATCGGCATGCATTAAAGAGAGTTCATACAAAAATAAAAATTCTGCCATCATTTACTCACGCTCATGTCGTTTCAAACCATCATATAAATTGACTTGTATTAAACCACTGGATTCATATGAATTGCTTTTACAATGTCTTTATGAACTTTTTGAAGCATCAAAGTGTTGGTGGAATGGATGATTAAATGATGATTTTTCCTTTTTTGAGGGATGTTCTTAACATCATGAGGGTAAGTAAATTTTCATTTCTGAGTGATTTTCTTACCCATGTTCTTACTTATTCATACCTTTGAACAGGTAAGGATAGTTTCTGCCATCAGAGCCTAAGAAATAGAGCTTCTTGGGTTTAGTTTTAGTTGGCAGGATGGTGATGGTGTTGCCTACACTCTGGATGGTCACTGCATCTGTAGCAGACACCTCCCCCGGTAGTGCCATCTCTGTGTTGGCCATGGCAGTCAGGCGCGGACTGATTTCATCCAGCCTCAGGAGGTAACTGGTTCGTTTCTGCGCCCTCTGCTGCAAACTCAGCATGATCTGCGACAGGACGTGTAGAAGTACAAAACGTGAAATGCAGCAGAGCATGCATATCAGCCTTTCCTCATACTATCAGACCTCTTACACACACAGCTGTCCTAACCTGTTTGAAGGGCACCCAGCTGCTGGCAGGATTGGCTGGATTAAGAGGGTTCCTAAGTCTCTCTAGAGCATTGTGGATGGCCTCTCCATACGTCTCCTGAAACCACGCCTCGTGAGGCGTCTCTGCTGGAGCAGCTGTGATGCTGCGTACGTGATCCAGTGCAAAAACCACAGGTTTCATCAGAGCAGAATGCTTTTCTCTCATAATAGCCACCTTCTCATCCCTAACCCACAACAACCACAAGAAAGAAAAAGGGAATAGGAATTTAAATGATTTTCAAAGAGGCAAGAGTCACACTTAGTAATGAAGTTTCTTCTTCTATATCGATTTCCAGGGTCATGACTCACTTGCGCAGCGTGTTGTTGTTCTGAACTCTCTTCACCTCGTCCTCCAGCTGTTGAATCCTGCGCAAAACATGCATGTGTTGCTGCTGCAAGACTCCCAGCCAGAGCTCATCCCAGAGCAGAGTGACC
Organism: Hypophthalmichthys nobilis; assembly: GCA_037950665.1. Lineage (NCBI taxonomy): Eukaryota > Metazoa > Chordata > Actinopteri > Cypriniformes > Xenocyprididae > Hypophthalmichthys > Hypophthalmichthys nobilis. The sequence continues at coordinate 25,183,957 of CM075475.1, read as the reverse complement.
CTCCTCAGCTCACCCACCAACATCTGCACCTGCACACACAAGAACCAACAAAACAGCTCTTAAACACAATGGCCTTTAACACCATCACACACACTTATAGAACAGTAAAGTCCTTTCTGTAATACCTGCAGCACCATCGTGGGGTTGGCAGAGGAAAGCTTGTCTACAATCTTGCTGTAGCAGTCCTGCATCATGGCTTGGTCCTCGCTAGAATACATCACCATCTCCTCCCCACGGGTGCTCTCCTGAGAAGTTGGCCCACTGCCCGTCTCACTCTCACCTCCACAGAGAGCCTCTCCCTGCATGTTCCCCAGCAGGGTTGGCAGGGACGATGGCAGCTTATTACCTGGCAGAGGTGAAAACGTTTTTTTTTTTACCCCAAAGAGGCTAATCTCCAATATACACTCCCTAAACGGAGAACTTACTGGATGTTCAAGGCAGTGTGTCCACCAAAGCATTTTATCTATTTTTTGAATTGTCTACAATTGGAGTGCTGTGTATTTTAAAATAGCCAAAAGAGGAAAGAGGCAATGAGTGCTGCTAATTTTTTTCTGGTTGCCAGGAGTTGAAAAATCTTCAACTTTGGGCAAAGGCCGTGACACACCAAGCCATCGGCCATCAGTTTAATTTGGGCAGTCGTTGAACATCTGTCAGTCTAGTTTTTGAAGAACAAGAAAAACTAAAGTGATGAAAGCAAGAAAATGACGAAGTGTCAAGAGGGCGCATACAGATTTTTACTAACTAATTTTACGCCATCTTACCTTAGCATTCCAATATGTAAAAAAAATTCATAATAAGAAACGTAGCAATTCCAATAGGGTCCTCACACCATCGGTGCTCGGGCCCTAATGACATGGCTGATATTGTTGGTCTCCAAGTATCCTTGTCTGTACCAGAAGACATTCCTGGACTACCACAATATTAATATGAAAAATTACTTATAATTAGTAATTATAATTAGCAATTGCTTACTAATTAATGTTTAATACATTTTGTTCACCATGGACACTAAGGCTGGGACAATATATCGATGCATCGCAACTCGTGGATCAATTCTAATATTTTCCAAATGCATCGCAAATCAATTCTGGGCTTAGTTTTTAACAGCAGATGGGACTCTAGGCTAGTTTTTAACCGCATGCTCAAATGCTCACGAAGAAGACCGCTCGTGCGTTCAGCTGAGTCTGAGAATGTATTTGCACATCAGAATGCTTCTATGATGTGTGATTAATGTAATCAGTCCACTGCATACATCGTTGGAATTTGCTTCAACCTTATCGAACTTTATGAATGATTATTTTATAGAAGGTTCAAGCGATGTGTTTAAGGAATTGGAAGGAAGCACGCAGTGCCATCTGCTGTTAAAAACTAAGCTCAGAACTGATTCAAGAGGGAATCGTAATACATATGGTAAATATCAGAATCAATCCAGAATCATTTCTCGATTCGTGATGCATCGATATATTGTCCCAGCCCTAATGGACACATGTGGTGGACACATGGACTAAGGGAATCAGGATGCCCCTGCCTGCAAGTTACAGTACATACCTGCCGCCTGAGCCTCTCCACCGAGAGAAATAGATCCCACAATGGCAGGGTAGAGAATGAGGTGGGGCGAATCTTGGGCCACTCTGCAAAGCAGGCTGCAGATGCTCTGTCGGATGTAGGCCTCAGGGTGATTTAGTCTGGAGAATAACTGAGGAATAATACCTAGCGAGAAAACAGACAGCTTAATCCATCTGATGCTAATATAAATATCTACATGTATAAAGTAAGGTATTTATTACTGTATTGAATATCCATGTTCTTACCTCTCCAGGGTGCAGTGGGGGTGGATGCCAGGCCGTGTTCAAGACCCTCTCTCAACTCCCCAGCATGCTTTACCAGCAAGCGCAGCAGACGGAGGGTTGCCATGACAATGACATCATCGCTGCTCTGTTTGCTGCTCTGGTTGTTCAGGAGCAGCTTGGGATCGTCTTCATCTATGGGCACCTGATGATCAAGACACCAAGAAATGTATTTATATAAGAAATTTGTCCAATCGCTGCATAAATACTGAAGGAATCCGCTGACCTGTCCAGCGTTGAGTTTGAGAAAGGTGAAGTATGCCCTGCATGAGACCCGGTACAGGCTGAAGATCCGATCAACCACTCTCCTCCACACTCCGATCAGCCCGTCAGTCACAGTGTCCTCCACCTCAGACAGCCATGGACATGCACTCAACAGCTGTCGGCCGATCACATCCACCATGTCGTCCTCCTCATCCTCTTCATTCTGCAAGGCCATGTCTTCATCCTGCAGGAACACAACAACACATGAATACAACAAAGCCACTGATCTAGAATCATTTGTACAAACTGTGAACTCCATAACCTGAATTCCTGCTGGGCGACACATGGCTTGACCCAAAATGCTGAAAATGGTTTCCTTGTCTTCATCACTGGTGCCTGCTGGGAGCAACTCCTCTATTTCTTTCTTCTCTCCAAGGAGCAGAGGAACCCCCTCTCCTTGACTATAAACAAACAGAATAATAATAATAATAAAAAAAAAAAACAGCAGTATGAGCACATCCATTTTTTTTTTCTTTTTACTAATATTAAATTTTTTTTTTATAGTTAAAAATACCTGGCATTGTCCACAACCTTCCTGCCCCATCTGTATGCCCAGCTGGCAAGAGCAGCCCATGATTTGGCCACTTCAGGAGCCTGAGTAGTTGAAAGCTGGTACAGCTGTCCAAGGACAAAGTCTGGCTCCCCAACACCAACACTGACTGTGAACAAAAACAAACCTTTGTGTTAATGGAGGAGAAACAATGCCAATCAAATACTAATACACAACATAAGTAACACTGTAAAATGCAATACCATCGTCATATTGATCCTTAACCATTAAATGACACAAATAAAATGGCATTAAAATTATGCTTATATTTTGGTGGGCCAAAAAACAAAGTCAGGTCTGTTTTACCTGTAGTCTCAGTAGTAATGTGCGGCATTCCCTGATCTTCCAGTGGCAGCTCCAACAGGCCAGAGATGTTTTTGGAGAGAGCTGAGAGGCTAGTAGAGCCAGAGTTTCTCTTCACCACCATTTTAAGTTGTGGAGTCAGATCTTTCCAGTCGGCCAAAAGCCATTTGCACAAAGTGAGCACAGAGCGACATGCCGCACGCTCGCACTTCCCAGAGTGACAGTACGAAAGTGCACAGGAGCTCAGCATTTCCATAGCGGATCCGGACTGACCTAAAAGGGGAAGAGGAAGTGCTTAAATATTCAGACTGAAACACACCACGACCAAGTAAACTGGCCTAATTAAGACAACTCAAAAACACCTACCAGCAGCAAACAATACTTTAGCCTTCTCGATCTCCAGTTCTGGTCCCCATTTCTCCCCAACAGTGCCCTCTAGTGACAGCTGCCTGAAGCTTTGCACAAGGTCCTGACCTTCAGAGTCATCCGCGGATGGCTTGCTGCACAGGCTCAGCAGACGAGTAGCCAAGGCGATATTTCCTTGCTTACGAGCAAATTTCACCGCCGTCAAACAAAGTTCCATCAGATGAGAGTCCACTGGAGCAGAGGAACCTGGAGGAATCATTGAAGAGTTAAAGGGCAGGGTTTTTCCTACATTAAAAATTTTTTGGCGGCTGCCAAAACAAATTTTTGTTCCGCCAAAGCCTTATTTGATCAGTTATTGAGAGCTGTTTATTAGTGATGCAGATGACTGCTGCGCTGACGGGCAGAACGAGCAGAGAGCTCCTCCCTCGTGTGCGAACTCTCTCTGTCTTCAAAGTAAGCGTGGTCTTTGCTCTCTCTCTACCTCGCACATAATAATCTAAATCAACTGACACGATGCTAAAAGTTTGGACGACCGAATCCATGTTTCACGAGGCGAATTCGGAGAATGTTTTACCTGAATAACCGCTGGGTGTGAATAGTGCTTAAAAGAACGTCACCTCAGATTCTCTGACAGGCGTCCCGCACATGCAGCTGACATAAACCACACTTTCAGTAATCAAAAAGAAAATCCTATCCAGTGATCAAGTGTTTTCTGTGTTGACAAATCTTTTGCGATGTCCTAATAACAGTCGTGATTAGCACGCAACGCGTCAACGTCCGCTAATGTCCGATTCGCATAAGTGTGCTTACCCCATTTAGCAAGAGTGGTGTGTAGTAATGACAATGTGTAGTAAATTAGGCCTACCTATAAAGGTTAGTTTAGACTGGAGTGAGGTAAAACCAGAACACAGCAAGTTGCTGTTAGCTAGGTGCATTCAATTGTATATGGTAGAAAATTATTATTAGTTAATGTAACTTTTTAATGCTACTTTTTTAATACTGATTAATTATTATTATTATTATTATTATTATTCATACCAAAATAAATTTTCAGGTCTAGCAAAGAAGCATCTCTTACAAAGCTATGAAATCACAGATTTTTTTGCAAAGAATGCAAGAAAGAATTACAGTGAGAGTGATGGGTACTTCATTGTCAGTATTGGGCACGTGGGTAGGGCACTTTTTACTGTTTGTGTGGATGACCGTGTCTGTCACCACCGAAGACCATTTTTGACCCAGGAAAAACCCTGAAGGGGTACTTCACTGCTGGAAAAACAGGCTTAAACTTGGCTGCCTATAAAGTAGAAAGTCTTTTTTTTTTTTTTTTTTTTAAAATGGGTGCTACATAATTAAAGTAAACAGAAAAAAAACTTTACTTTTGCCAAATAATTAGAACAAACAAACAAACACCAATAATGCACTGGGCATGTTGCCCTCCAAATAGTGCTTGGTTAAGAAAATACTTCTTGGCAAACTTTTAGTTATAATGGCATCGACTTGCATTGTTCCCAGTATTGGTCATCCAGTTTGAAATGTTGACTATAAACAGGCGAAACGAAGGACAACTTACAATTTTCATTGATAAACCTACCTTTACAATAACTGTCCTGTTAAAAACCCCTAAATCTGACTGTTACACTTTAATAAAACTTTGTATTCATAAGTCACATTTATACACAAGTGATGGAGATCTTACCTTTGAGTTTTTGGAAGAGCTGCCGCTGGAAAGTGGTATATCGGAGAGCATGCAACCATGGCTGAACATCCTGCTGCTTACAGGTGGTCAAAGCTTCACTGAAGAGCGGAATAAGACAGTCCTACAGAAAGAAAAACAAAGAACAGGAATCTTTTTTTTTAAAGGGAAATGACCAAGTTATAATGTATTTGCACATTTATGAGGTTGACATGGTGGCTCAGACCTCTGGGTGCTGGTTACAGAGGGAGTTCTCTAGAGAGTTGGCACAGTGCAGCTGCAGGGTGCTGAGGGTGGGCAAGGAGTCAGACAGGGTGAGAGTGGAGAGACGCAGCGGACCAAGAGAGATGCGACCCGTCTGCTTCAGGTACTTCACCAGGGTGCTGAAGTTGAATACAAAAAAGTAGAACTGCCATCAATAAACGCTCAATACTCAATTTGTAGGAAAACTTACTTAACTTAAAACTGTAGAAACATAATATTTACTTACTCAGATGATGCAAGAACCTTCTGGTCCTGTTCGTGATTGGTTGCGGTGATGGCTCCCACAGCGCTTCTGAGCAGCTGTACCTCAATGGCTTTCTGGAGTTCTGATGGGTCTGGACTCAACACAGCAGGAAGAAGCCTCTTCAGGTCTGTCAAAACAAAAGACCTTTAATCCATACCGCACCACAGTGTTGAGTGACGCTGACCATAAAAACTGATTGCACGTTCTGACCCATGTAAAACAAATGGATCTTGATTAAATTGTTCATGATTAATGAATAAGAATTCTCTTCTTTTTTTTTTTTTTCTTCATTTTCAAAATGTTTCATGGAGATCATCCTTACAAACAGCAGTTTCTAGACAAATAAATATTTTTGAGCTTAACTAGGGGGAAAATGATAAAAATTCCAAACATATTTTCTTTTTATTGCCATGTCTTTTCCCAAAAAGTTCTCAACTATTTCCTGTTTTACCATGACAATGGTTAGTACAGGCTGTTATCATACCAATCTTGTCTTTAGTTGTAGAGTTGAGAAGGCCATAATCCTCCCCGGGGAGAAGCTCCAGTTGGGCACGACACTCTGCAAAATCCCCCTCCTCAAACCTGCTCAAAGCTCTAGAGGACAGACAGTCCAAAACAATTATTTAAACAACTCACATACCCACAGGACAAATTCATTCAGAGTCAACAGTTCTGCTGCTTCACACCTGATATAATTAAAGTCTGTCTTGAGATTGACACTGGAACTGCTGCTGTTCTTTTTGAGGTTCATCATGCTGGCTTGCCACTCCTGCACAGACTCCCAGTCACTCAGGGCTACGTAACACTCACAGGCCTTATTAGCCAGAAAGTTCAGCACCTCTGGAGAACACTCACTGGACTTCAACAACACAGTTTTTCGTCCCTCTCCTATTAAAACAGTCAGGACAGATACAATCAGAAACATCATAAAATAGATCAGGGGTCAACAACTTCTGATATCATTAAAGGCTAGGGATGGGAATCTTTTGGAATCTCACGTTTCAATGTAGTAAAACTACACAGCACAAAAATAAATTTCTAGAAGTTTGTTTCGCATCTTTCATTTCTGGATGATAGCAATGCATTTTTATAACCATGGGCCTCGTTTACACTAGCGCATTTTCATTTTAAAATGCACAACTTCTGCTACAGCTACGCCTGTCGTTTACCCTCGAAAACTGAGACTTTCAAAAATGCTGCAGAGCCCGTTTTAGTTTGAAAATGCCAGGGTTGTGTTTCAGCCTAAACAGACCAAAATGGAGACTTCTGAAAACGATGAGATGGCTGCCCACATTCGCTCTGCATATCTCTGACAACCGTGTAAACAATAACATGGGGAATGAACTGCAATCTTTGCTGTCTTTGTTATTTTTAGCAGCCATTGTGCAGTTAAACTCTGCATTTTTTAATAATGCAGCTACCTACATGGCCAAGAGGCAACTGTTTACAATGCCGTTTTAAAACTAAAACGCACTAGTGTAAACGGGGCCTTATTATATGTATTCATTTGAATTGCTGTTTCATTTAGAAAAAATGCAAGTCATCACCATCTTTATGAACAGGTCCTTGAATCATTCAACTCAAACATTTCATTCAAAAAGTAATGAAACTTCGCTGTCTGTTGCTTGGAGATGTGTAACGGTTCAATTCAAATCAGTAGAAGATAGAACTGTTATTCTTATGTGAATCAATTCCCCTCCTACCCCTATTAAGTTAATTTACCATGTGAGGGATTTAGTGTGATTTGTGTTAACTCCTCACCACTGGCGGTGTGTTTAGGGCTGGAGGTGTTGGTGCCAGTAAGTTTCAACAGGGAGCGATCAAAACCTTTAATGGAGCAGTCCATCCCTGTGACAGCGCACAGCTGCTCTTGGTACTCTAATGCCGCCTTTTCAAACCTTGGGCACAATGCAATATCAACATTTGATGAGAACAGAGCGACAAGACAAATTTGTATGGTATAAACTGGGCTAATTATTTTCAGAACACAAAGCACTTACTTTCCCTCTGCCTGCAGTGCAACTGAGCCTAGCCAGCCCAGACTCTTGCCAGTGTTGGCCAGACTCCAGGCTGCCAGACCTTGTATGGCCTCAGGGCATCTCAGCTCACACAACGCCTCCACCAGCATGGTGACTGGCACCTCCATTTCTGGACCCTACAGGACAAAGCACAGAGCAAAAACTATGAAGTAAGGCTTTTGGTTATTAAAGTCCAAATGGTGTAGAGCCGGTGCCTTGCAATCATATATTTGCAAAATGTAAAATGTATTACATAAAATTAAATGTATGAAGGACAATGAAACCTCTAAAACTTAAGATTTAATTTTTGTTTAATCCACATTTTCCATTTGTTCACAAAGGTTATTTTTCTACCTTCTGTTAAACAACACTGGTTTAAGCCTTACTTGTGCACTGCTGTTCTTGATCTCAGTGAGCAGGTCAAAGCCATGACGGACCGTGACTGCTGGCTGACCTGAGAGAAGGCCCACTCTCATCAGTGCCAAACGAATTCTGGTTAGCCAGTCCTGGCACGTCTGTCTGTTTGTGTAGAAAAATGTTCGGATCCCCTAAATAGAGATGAAAAAATTAAAAATGAAGATGAAAACATGAAATACCAGTGGTAACCCCCAATAATAGTCCTGGAAAAAATAAAGCTAACATCAAAACTAGCTGTCTATAAACAGAGGACAGACCTTTGGTGGTGCAGTAAGAGCGCTGGCACAGCCTTCATAGGCATTGTACATGAGTTTCTCCAAGTTCTCTAGGAACTGCAGGAGTAGAGCCAGGCGAAGCTGATTGGTGTGGTGACCCTCATCACTCTCTCCTCCACTCCAGTGACTCAACTCCTGCTCTGTGTTCAGACTATGAGCCGCCAGGCTGCGGATCATACCTACAGCAGCACAGGGATAAAATGTTGATTCATACACACGAAAACAGTTCAAGAGTTTAGGGTCAGTAAGATTTATTTTTTAAAAAGAAATTAATACTTTAGATTCAGCAAGGACCATGAATTAATCAAAAGTGACAGTAAAGACATTTACAAACGTAACAAGATTTCTATTTCAAAACAATTGCTGTTCTTTTGTTCTGTTCTTTCTATTAATGAAATGAATCCTAAAAAATGTATCACGGTACACATATACAAATATATAAAGGCAACACAGCATTGATAATAAATGTTTCTTGAGCACCAGATCAGCATATTAGAATGATTTCTGAAGGATCAAGTGACACTGAAGACTGGAGTAATAATGCTGAAAATTCAGCTTTGCCATTACAGGAATTACATTAAGATGTATATAAAAGATTTTTATTTGTAAATTTCATAGTATTACTGTACTTTGTTTTCCAAGGCTGAAAGACTTCCTTCAAACACTATATTGATGCTGTGCACTAATAACCCAAAAGAAATAAAATCAAGTCCGAGGTCACAAATTAATTAGTTACCCATAATGTATTCCAGCTTTAATTCATTTAAATTTTTTTTTTTTTTTTTTTTTTGGAAGATTGGTCATTAAATTCATTGCAATCACAAATACATGGAATTGAGCTACCGGCACAGTCTTCAAAATGTATAGTCATACAGATTTTGAATGACATAAGGTAGGGCTGGACGATTATGGCCTAAAATCAAAACCTCGATTAATTGAACATTTTACCTCTATTACGATTAATGAATGATTATTTTGCCCTCATAGTTCACTGACAAGGTTTGTACTGTAAATATACTTGACTATTGAAGGTGGGATATTTTTTCCTATTGAAAGAGTGATCTGACATTACAGCTCACTATCAGAAGTTATTTTATCTATGGTTCATAATATTTCTTACAGATTACTGCTCGTTGTAAATCAGATAAAGATAAATTAGCACAGTATCAGTACGTAATGAGAGCGATTGCGTTTGAATTAGTCATACTGTCTCTCTATTAAGTGTGAAGCTGTGGGTTGTAAATTGTTACTTCAAAAGTCGAAAAATATATGCTATAATAAGTTGAGTTTCTAAGCTACTTTAGTGATAAATCACAGGACGGCATTCTGCGTTCCTCTCGGTGCGTGCGATCTTCACATTTTGTGCAGCTACTGTTTGAATGAGTGTTCGTGCCACACTGCAATTGCACGAACACGGTAGCTCGATTTACACATCCGATCATCTAATCGCTTGAATGTCCAAACTGGCAAACCATAAAACACATACAACTGACAAAGTTTAGTGAAAACGCAAGGCTCACCGCTTGCTCTGTGTGTTGACTCTGCGTTCACCTGCGTGTTGACTGGACAAGGCGGAGTCACGTGGCTACACACACAGTAGTATGTTTTTAAGGGGGAAGTATTAACAGGACTAAAAAAAAACTAAATAACCGACATGGGAAAATTACGTAGGTTAGAGGTTCTGAATTTCGGTTTCGATTACTTTTCGATTAATCGTCCAGCCCTAACATAAGGTGAGTCAATAGTGTCAGAACTTCAATGAGATGAACTATTCCTTTAATAAATCTGGGAATGTTTTTGGGATCACTTAATACAAATTACAAAAGCAACAGTTCACTAACCCTCTATGGTCTGGAAAGTATCCTGGGCTCGTCCCAGAGGGGTACGGAGTTTAGAGAGAACAGTGAACTGAGCAGCCTCCCACACTGCCCACTGCCACAGCACTGCTTCAGTCTTCAGCAGGAAACGAGGAACCATGGCAGTGTCTTTCTTCTCCAGCCGCTGACAGCTGTGGTACAGTCTCTCCAACCAGGGCTCCTTACTGCAAATTAAAGAATTAATACCTGTTAAACAATTCAGAATGTGAAAAACTCCCACCACATGCACAACTTGCTTTTATTTTAGCTGAGGATCATCTGCAATACAGGATTTAATAAGTTCCACTAACTAACAAATAAAAAAAAAAAATATATTCAACTGAACAAACATGTACCCATGTGTTCTCAAAAGATGAGAATAAATAAATGAAATCATGGCCACCAGAATGGCTGTACGCTGACATCCTGGCTGCCTACTCACCCTCCACGGTGGACCGTTCCATACAGAATAAACCCAATGAGGTCAGAGAAGTCCTGTGGGTGGAACGTGTTGCTAGGCACTTTGCTCATGTGTCGGCGGATGGCCAGAGAAATCTCCTTAATCTCAGAGTGACTCCGGGCACTGCTGGGAGACAAGCCGACAATTACCATCATATCAACTACAGCTGGAGATAAAACAAGGTAGGTTTTATTTCTCCTCCCCCGGATTTCTATCGTATGGATTGGAGGCAGATGAAAAGGAGTCTGGCGAACCTCAACGCGATGTGCATGGGTACAGATCTCAGCAATTTCCCAAAGGCCTGACGAACTCGGACTGCTGAGTGGACAAGCTGAACTCGGCACACGTCCACACACCTGCAGAGAAAGAGGAGACAGAACCAGTGCTGATCAGACAAGATGTTTTTTTTACCCCCACCTCCAAAGAGCAGGAGGAAAAGTTGCAGCACTAATGAATGTTCCTGCAGGAAGACAGTTCCTAACAAGCAGAGAATGTGTGATTACCTCTGGAGAAGCTCTGTGGTCAAGGAAGACGACAGAACCTGTAGACTGTTACATGCCTGCAGACATATGGTGGGGTCTTCATTCAAGGCTGCACAGAGGAATACCAACATGTAAATGTACATTCACTTGGTAACTAGATTATTATTTTCTTAAGCCATTATTTGTTTACCCCCTACTGATCTGGAGAATTATTTTGTGTTCATAACATTGTTTTGCCTCTGTGAACTCAAAATGCAGAATTAATAATAGGGATATTTACTCACAATTTGCCAGCAACCCTTTGCAGAATTTGAGGAAGGATGGGAGTGAGAACAGAGGAGAGTAAGTTTCAGATTTCTTCATCATCAAAGACACCTCCAAAGACCAAGTGAGTAACAGCCGCCTAAAATGAGTGGTCAAAAAAGACAAATAATCATTATTGTCTTGTGGCAAAATTGAGCAATTTGCAATAAGAATATTTTCATACTCATAAGGCATGTTTAGACCTTTATTTTGAAACAGCGATGAACATGAAAAATCATGAAAGATTGGTTGAAACATGTTTGTTTTCATTCCAAGAGTTCAAAAGATAACATCCATTTAAATTTGAGAAAAAAAAAAAAAGGTCTGAAAATGTTTTTAATAGAAAAAATAAATTTATGATTGTGGCGGCGAGCTATAACCCACATACATGTTATGTTTATTAGAGGATGAATTCATATCAAATTCTGCCAAACTTCCCATACCACTTCTATATAGGATGTCCATTTCATAAACTGTATGAAAATTAAGGAAATATATGGTTCAGATCACTCAAACCATATATGGAAATGGAGGCACCCTTATATGGTCAGTAATGGAGTAAAACTTTTGTAAAATATATATTTTACATAAAACATTATATTTTTACATTTCTATAAACTTAAACTTCTATAACTTTTTTTTCTGTTTCACTTACATAATCTAAAATAATCTGCCAAATTTCATCTTTAAAACAAGACTAGTCTTATGTCTATATTCCAAAGTATTCTTGAATTACAACCATTTAAGTTTGGATAGTGCATTTTCAGGTCTATAAAAAAAAAAAAGACCTGTAACAGTTAACAGGTTAAGGAAGATACATCCTAAATACAAAGAAATTTTAAACTCATGTAAAGGTTTTCACTGAAATTGACTAAAAAAAAAATTAAGTGAAAAAACTGATTTAATTTGAATACTGAAAACACTTCTGTTTAACATTTTTGGACCCCACTGTATATTCACTAATTTTCTAAAACACTAAACGGTTGCCATATGCAGACAAGTAAGGAATTAAAGAAAAGGTATAATTACACTCATCACTGTACAAGTGATTATAGCAGCTAAAAGAGCAAGTGGTTCAGATATATTATCACAACAGGACTCAGTATAGACAGGCAGTGTGAGCTGTTTACCTCGCCTCAGGGTTGAGATGATCCTTGCTGAGCAGCATACCCAGCAAATTAAGGAGCGTGCTGAAATGCCTTTTGGTTGCCGTGGTAACTGTGCTGATGACAGCACCGTCGAAAAGGGATGGAGACGAGGAGCTCAGGCTGCTTGAGATAAAGTGATCATGTCTTGAGAGAAATAAAGAGAAAAGCAGCAGTCTATTAGTAATCACACCCGGAGTGAGTGAGGCTCAATTCAAGCTTATGTCTGAGTCGAATGGCAAAGTGTTCTTTGACAGTTTTGTACACTGGGAGAAAAAAAACAAAAAAAAAAAAACACTTACAATCTATGATTCAACCATATAGCACTGCATAATTCATGAAACCACACTGCCACTTGCTAAACACTGAATTCGCCGGCTCAGCGTTATAAATGTCTTCACTGATCAATTTAATGCATCATTGCTGAATAAAATTATTAATTTCTTAAAAAAAAAAAAAAAATGTTGCATTCTTACCTGGTGCAGTGAGAGTACAGAGTGTAGAGCACTGCATACTGGACAGCAGGGTGATGAACCGCCAAATCAGAGTGAACTACAACCAGATTCTGACTGAGCAGGGCAAACACAGTAGGAGACAAAGCCCACATCTGTAACACACAAAATCTAAGTATTATTACTCTTGCTTTTACGCTTTTGCTTGTATGGCTGCAAAAAAAAAAAAAAAAAAAAATGCTTTCACAGAAATGATAATAATGGTGTTAAAGTTACAGACTATGATAGCATCTCGAAACAATTATTTAAGAAATGAAGAAAAACTGAGTTCATGCTAACCCCAATGAGGGAGTTCTTGGTGTTGCCAATGGTGGTGAGAGCACTGAGGTTGAAGATGAGGATAAACTCAGCCCTCTCTGGGCTGAACTGCAGCTGGCTGAAAGCAGGATGTTGTATGTGAGGACAGGCGGCAGACAAACCCAGAGGGCTCAGCAAGCTGTTCAATGCACAGCCCATCTCGCCCAAGACCAGTTTATAAGCTGCCTCCAGGATAGGGATGTTCTTTAAGCTCAGCACAGCATGATACACTCCATGTGCTGCTGCCATCACCTGTGACACAAACCCATTTAATGTGTGTTAATGCAGTTTGACATGTTATGTTTGATGAATTTATACAGCCGTGTTTACTGATCATACCTCTCTCTCTCTGTGGAAGCGCAGCTCCAAGAGTTGGGAATTTGGGGCCAACAACTTTTCCACAAAAGCAGCCGGTAGTTTGGTGTTTATCTGGTCAACAATCTATAACCACCCAAACAAAAAAAAAAAAAATAGATTAAATGTGTGAAAAATAATTTTAAAATCACTGAAAAACAACTGCAGAAAGGCCAAAGTGTGGCCAGTGAACAATATTTACAAAAGCCCATAAATTCTAGTCTGGTCTGTCAATTATTGGATTAATCGAGTCAAGTCCTACCAGCGTAAGCAGCGTGAGGACCGACATGCTGTATTCTGGTCCGCAGCACTGGCAGCTGTCCAGCTGGTCTAGGCCATAAGATATTACAGCATCAATCAGCAAGCTGCCCAAGTCCACGCTCACCAGCAGAACACACACACACTCATTTCCTGCTGTCAGCACCGCCTCCGAAAAGAACACCTGCTTGGCTGTGGTGACACAAGCCAAAACACGGTTCAAAACCTGTAAGCGAGAAAAAAGAAAAAATGGATGTTTAATAAAGGATTGTGTGCATGTAGTCAACATGTTAAAAACTGTTGTCAGCAGTTTCTTAGATGATATATTTGTATTGCAGTTAGATAATTAAAACAGAGGTCATGCGTGTTGGATACTAACATCAGTGACGTATGCTTCTGTGATCGGAGGCCCTCGGATGGGGTTGAATCGTTCTCCGATGCTGTGCACAACAGTGCTAAAAACTCTCAACAGGGCTGCCAGTTTTGGCAGGGATACTGTGGGAGGGGGAATGTCCTCATCTCCTGATTCTCCAGATACAACATGACTCAAATCCTATGAAGGAGAGAGACTATTAGAACCTCAGACTTCTCATAATTAAGGGACAATGGGAAATTATTTGAAAACGGTTTACTTTACCTCAGCATATGCCTCCATATCTTCCAAAAACTGACCCAACAGTGTGGTCGAGAAGGCCAAATCCGCCACCCAAAACTGCTCCAGACTCTGTAACCAGCCTAAAAAGATAGAATGAGACAGGTTAGACAGGTTATTTCCCAAAAAGGGGAAATGAAACTAAATATAAATGAAATCTTACCAGACACTTGTTGAGTAAGAGACTGCTTCTGTGTGTGATCTATATGCCAACCAACTAAGATATCCACTGTGTCCTGGAAAACAAAAACAGCCGTTCATTAACAAATTTGTTTCTTTCAGATTTTAAGATTAAAGTTAAGACTGCTTGTCCTTCTTACTCTGAAGTTGGTGCTGAATATGTGTGGATAACAACGGGCCACCAGCAAAATACACTTTACACTTTGGCACAACAGTTCCGGTGTGTCCAAGTTCTCCAAGATAGACTGAAGGCTGCTCATCACCAGCTGAATGAGAAAATGGTAAAACTTTTCAGCCACAGAAATAAATTAAAAGTGTAATAGAAGAGAAAACTGAGCTCAATAAATACCTGCATTACAGCTGAAAAAGCCTTCTTCTCCCCTGCTGTTTCAAGTGCTTTGTGCACTGCTACCAGGTACAGCAGCTTCACCTCATCCTTTGTGGACACACTAAACTTGAGAAACATCCACTTGAAGATCCTCTCGGCTTCATAACTGAGGGCGGCACAGAGCAATCCCAGACAGCATGCAGCCTCCTGCCTGAGCTCATGCAGGAGCTTACTACTGTAAATCCAAACAGAAATGCATAGAATCTTGTGATAAGGTATTGTAGGGGTTTATTTTTCAAAAATGAGTAGCTGACTGTACATTATATTGCAATATCCCAACTTTAAATTATTTTATGATGTGAGAAACCAGTGTAAGAGATTGGCTGCTAGGGACAATAGCCAAATATACATTTTATCGGTCAGTTTACAAAAATAGACAGCAGAATGAAGTGATTGAGAAATGGGAATCAAGTAGTAATGGCCAGTTATGCTTTATGACTAGGATTCAGCATGGTGCTCATAACATGAACAATGAAGTGCTAAATATATCCCTCAAGAGTGAATTCTGATAACCCCCCATTGTGTTAAAAATAGGTTGTGCAGTCGCACCTCTCATTCAAAATGTCATTCAGGGTGCTCAAAATGGAATCCAACTGTTTCACTAGGACCTGTAATGCATGAATACAAACAATACAGATTAAAAACACTAATTCCAGGGACACATTTAAATCCATTTGTGCACATCAGATCATACCACTTTATTTTCAGAGTGCACAATGAACTCCCTCATTTGTTTCACAGTGGCCAGTCTGCGTTCTCGGTCATCTTCCCGTGATGCTCTCCGCAGAAGATTGGCCAGACGAGACTCCTCAGAGTGAGCCAATGGTCGGTCTGAAACATAACAGAATATAATGCTGGTAAATAAGTGAATTAATGAGTCTTAGTAAATCTGCAAGCAATGTATAAGTACTGAGAGGTGAACATACCCTGTGATTTCCTCATGTCCTTTGTAGCTAAAGCACGGTTTCCATGCTGAAAAGTGGTTATATCAGAAGTCACATCATTGATTCTCAACTCTTGCCCCACCGACTTCCAACCATAAGTATTTTCAGAGAGGCCTCCATCAGCATCATATTCACCTATTAAGCAAGAATACTGTCAGTTCCCTTCTCTAAAAGCATAACATTTGTTTGTGAAAACACAAAATGGGCCAAAACATTGTGCCAACAGCAAAGTAGGTGCTATGATTCATAATCAGGGCAATACGAATATAGGCTCCAGACTGCAACCTTTTTTCTTGCCAGTGCGAGTAAGATTGCCCACCACGTTGCCCTGCTGATAAGATCTGCCTTTCTTTTGCATATGAAAAACATCAAACAGCAAACAAAATGAACGCAAAACGAAACTGCCCTTCTCATTTGAGCTGTGAAATGTGCGGACCGTTTATCAGTTTGGACCAATATTAGAAAGCACAGAGTGAGCTCAGTAGGTTTACTCGCGAGGCGATCTCGATCACGCGACACCGTTACTACACAGCACTGGGAGGTCTAGTGAAACGTTTGAATTCACTGCAAGATCTAGTGAGAAGCATTCAAATTCAGTGCAGAATTCTCTGTCATAAACCAGGATAGATCTCAGATTAAACAGCACTAATGTGGAAACCAGGAGAAACATTGTGCCATGAACAAACAAGTTTCAGAAGGCTTTTCAATCCACAAATTACCAACATTCAACATGGATTTATTGTAGTAATGCGAATCATAACCATAGTATTGTGGCAGAAACAAATGTTTTTACATTAATTCAATTAAGGGTTCGTCGTACAACCTTTTGAGAGTGAAATTAAAGCACTTTAAGGACTTTTAAGTGCTTCACACTTTTTCCAGCACCTCAAAGCTCTAAATATTATCCAATTTAAATGTTATTTTTAGAGTGATGACCAAAATGAATATGTATAATTCCCTATAAAAGCTCAAGCTCAGTGCTTCACTGTCAAATATGCATGTATATTACAGTATAATCTAGGGGTGGGCAATATGACAATTTCACCATATAAGTAATATTATTTCACAATAGCAATTTAAACAAAATTATTTTAGATTTTTGTTATATGAAAACACAAAAACAATAGAACAAATATATTGATATTATACATAATATTTTTAAATCTCCATCAATAGACAATTTATATCAAAAATATATATCATCATACTTCCCAGCTCTAGATTAAAAAAAGATGCTAACAATGTAGTTAAGTAAATATGGACTTATTTGCACAAGGAAACTCTGGGACCTTCCAAAAAGAAAGTAAACACTTGCTGAGGTTACTTTCTCTTTTTATTTTTATAAACAGAAACCTTAACCAGGGAGACACACAAAAGACGAATCAAACAAACAAACAAACAATCATCAAACCCTCAGATACCAGACCAGCAGAACAGAACATGGTATTGATGTTGAAAACCACAAAAATGCAGGTGAAAAACACTGGGGCATGTAATCCAGCTGATTAAAGCCAGGCTAAACAAAGGGTCGGATAAAGCACGCACCTCCTTCTTCGAGTATGTCATTGGCAGTGAAGGCATCATTGTGCAGTGGTGGGGTGCCAGGCCGGTCAGAGGGCAGAATGTCGAAAAGAACTTCTGAACCGCGGTCTCTAGAGACACTGCACTTCACGTCCTGGCTGGCTGACAGACTGTTGCCTCTGAAAAGCATTCAATATACCATCAGTGACTTCACAGACTAAAGTTTTCCGTGTTTCTAACATGTTTTTGCAGCGTTGAGCTTTGTAACCAATCACAGACATATCTGTTGAGTGCGTGAATGCAATGGCCAATCATAGTTAAGTTAGTCAGAATCCGCTCAACATGGCTGAGTTTTAGTTCAGCGCAAGTCCCGTTGCACCCCTAACGCTCAAATCCTTTCATTATAATGCTATATAAAGTATAAACACAATGTAAATAAGAGCTTCATTGCATTGCATTCACAGCATAGACCGTTTCACTGTTTGTAAGGGAAGTCTTTGCAGGAGTGCAGCTTTGTGTATCTCGTGTTGAACTGAAATAATTGTCAGCTACAGTGATTATAATGGCAGCGATCTTCGTTCGCTTTCTGTAGCCTTATATAATATATATTTTTCATGCTACTAACTACACATAGCAAAGTTTGACAACTGTATTTAAATGTGCGACAATCCGAATTACAGTGATAATCATAGTAATTGAACAGAACAAAATCTGATATGGCATGTCAAATGATTTGTGCATTAAGTTTTGGAGCGTACATGCAAAATAATAAACCTGCCACTTTTTCTATGCAATGTGTTACTTTGTTGTTCATTTTACTAATAACTTTTCAAATCAGTCAATCAGTGACTTCTTACATATAAATTTACAGATTTTTAAATATAAAATAGTTCTAAGCACTGATGTGCCCTGATAGTGATTATTTTTTATTTCATGATTAAATGGGACAAGTTAATATTACAAACTGTTTCTTTGCATTTATTTTGGATTTATTATCAGTACTGGGCTCGCAGTTCGCATGGGTAGGGTGGGGTAGATGACACGGATTGTCAGCCACCACAAGACCATTTTTGACCCAGGAAAAACCCTTCACACCAAACATCTACAACTTTCTTCTGTGGAACACAAAATGATAAATTGCATGAGTCTGCTTCACAAAATGAACAGATCATTCAGATTTAGTGAATTGGACCAGTTGATTCACTGAAGAGATCAATGTACTCAAAAAGAATGAGGATTCGATCACAAATTCTCATTAAAACTTCCTAATATGGCAGAAATACCAACAATACTCACAGTTTGAACCACTCATCTGATAAAGATACAAAGTCAATGAGCACAATTAATCAATCTTCCAGGTTTTTCATAAAATTACATCTGCATCCGGGACTTATGTACAAGACGTCATTTGACAGTCCAGCTGAGATTTCGTTTTTCCACATGGTTTCAAATTATGCAACTCAACTGAACCAAACTGTGAATGAACACTCAAAATGAACACATCAAGTCGTCGGTCCAATGTTCATATACTGACTGGACAATGACTATTTGATTTTAAGGCAAGCTGAAGACTGAATTCAAACAACCAGTTTTTAAGCTCAAAGTCCAATACACTCGCTACCAATTCATAAGCTGTCCAGACAAACAGAGGCACACAGAGCTGACTTTCTGTCCAGGCTTCACTCGGCTTGTACGAAATCTAACTATGAAAATGTCTAAATTAAAACCGTTTAACGCAGGCCTAAAATTGTAAGGTTATACATTAGAAATCAGATGCACAGTAAGGGGTACACCAAATAATGTTTAGTAAACTAACACGAAGAGTTGAAAAAAAAGCGTTGAAATCAGTAATAGACTGACTGATGAAAATATGATCCCGTATGTATGCAATATACCTACTACAACATGAATCGACTTCGTAAATGCTGAAATACTATAAAGTTATGTACTTAGCGTGTGGCTAAACGTGCCAGACCAGACGCGTGTTTCCTCACACAAACCACAAATGAAAGCCACGACACACTAGACCGCATGTCCGTCGAAAATATAAATCCCTGCCGTTATAGTCACATTTATACTCAGTCTACAAACTAACGCTGGTAATGCACGAACATGATAAACATCGCCAGCGTTCACCGATTGTTTGTGAGTTAGCTTATGCTAACATCTGCTAACCAATCTGAAGAATTGAGCATGAGCGTTTGACATTTGTCGGTTTAGCTGTGCGGTGTTGTAATTCCCACAGACTAAAGCCCAGTGATATTATCGTGATGTGTGAAATGAGATTAATGCTTAAAAAAGCCTCCTCACGTGGAGAGAGAGGCTGCTGTGTTTGATAAAGTGGCGAACGAAAGCAAGGCCTCACTGAAGCTTCGGCATGTAGTGCGAGCGCTCGGCCGTGTGGTGCGCTACTGACCTGGGCTGCCAGTCATTCCAGTTTCGCTGCAGTTTGTGGGCGCTGCTCAGCCGAGACCCGAGGGCTTTGCGGCTCATTACCTTCCCGAAGACAGCATGACCCGTCTAACACGGGAAGAGTCTGCAAACAAACCCTAATTTCACCGTTCACTTTATGTCCATGCACAGGTTTGAAAAGCACTAAGCGTGTTTGAAACTGAGAGCCAGCGGCCTGACCCTCCCATCTATTTCTCTACTCTTTCCTTTACCGCGGTTCACACGGCAGCAGCTCCATCTATCGGTGGAAAGAAATAACTGCAGCGCTATTGTTTTTAGTAGCTACAGACACCTAGGCAAATTCATTACGCACAATGGCAGAAACACGGACGTACTTAAAATAACTCCAAGGTTGTTTGTTTACTTGAAGCTTAAAATAAACGAGTGGCAAGTGTAGGCTAAGCAGAAAAAAGTAATTAACTGAATGTGATATTTCACCTTTTCACTCGAAGCAGAAAATAGAAACATCTGTTGGTGTAGCCCGATTCAATGTGTGGTTGCCTAGTGACAACAGGGTGTCTATGAAATGGAGAAAAAAAAAGCAAGAGATCGTCAACTAGAATAAGAAAACAAGGCAAACCAAAATTTTAGTACGTTTTTAAACCAAAACGCATCTTGTATAAGTTTCCCATTCATCATAAAGGTTCAGGTTCATTCCATTGTCCTCCTTTAATACACCTCCAGGTGATTAGCGATTCTCTGTTACATGTGCATGTAATGAATCTTAAGAATTACTTTTTACCAGAATAGTCTCTCTCTCTCAAATTTCTTCAGCTTATGGTTTTATTTTTGGTGCATTGTTCTCACAACACTTTCTCCAATTCTCCATAGTAAAAAGATGAACAAAAAAAAAAAATGTTTTTTTGTAGTGTGCAACATGAAGTGCCTTCTGTACACATCTGTACTGTAGATTTTGTGAACTATTATTGTTTA
Organism: Hypophthalmichthys nobilis; assembly: GCA_037950665.1. NCBI lineage: Eukaryota > Metazoa > Chordata > Actinopteri > Cypriniformes > Xenocyprididae > Hypophthalmichthys > Hypophthalmichthys nobilis. Next base: position 25,162,980 of record CM075475.1, on the reverse strand, counting down.
CAGCTTATATGGCAACAGATGTGACCTTCTGATTTTAATTTATACAAAAGCATTTCATTTTAAATCAGATAATTATTAGGCCTACATAATATTAACATATTAATAAGAAGAAAATGTGTTTGGTGCATAGTTTGTAGTTCATTATTCAAGGTCAAACTGTTATTTGCACATCCATTCACCACACCCAGGGTTGCATAATTATACCACAAGATGGTAGCAAGGAGCTAAAGCGGTCCCAATATTTTTTTTCTCCTACTTTTCTTTCAAGTCTTGCAATGACATCCAGTAACACTCAAGCCATTGCACATGTTCCAGCGATTAGAAAGAGATGGTCCACTGAAAGCTGCCCATTCTCTCATACAGAGCATTAGTGCTTTGATATGTTTTGTGGCAGCATTGCCCGGCTCAATGCATGGATTGAAGTTGCTAAGCAACAATGTGCACAATAAACACTGTAGGAGTACACGGGGATAACAGCTGGTAACTTACGGAGATTATCTGGCTCACGGTGTGTTATTGCACCCTTTGAGATTAATTGAGACTATTTAACTACCGCAACCCATTATTGGCCATGTTTTTGTGTTTTTTCTCGAAGCACTACAGAAAGCAATGGGAATTGCTCATCTGAGGTCAGCAGAAAGCTCTCATAATTAACAATATGTGCAGCTGTTCGATTGTCCTGCAACAGGAAGTACTGAATGTTACAGCTGTTGCTTATCTAATGTGCACTACCTTCTGCACTACACCTGAAGGATTAAAAGCAACGTAGGGAAATGTTGCGAAAGGTAATTAGAGACATTTTTTTCTGAAATTAATCATTCCCCTGCTGAAAAAAAACCCAGCATATGCTGGTTAGGTATGTTTTGAAGCATGGAAGCTGGTTTATGCTGGTTTAAGATGGTCAAGTGCTGGTCCTAAACTGGTGGACCAGCTTAGGACCAGCGCTTGACCAGTTTAAACCAGCTTCCATGCTGTCAGTCTTTTTCAGTGTAAAATGTATAACTTACAAGTTACAAGAACATATTTTTGTGAATTCTACTACTAAAACAGGGGGTGATATGTTTTATAACATGTCTGCACATCAGCTGGCTTTGAACTGACTCAAAATCAATACCAGACTCAAAAAGGATATTTTTAGCTTGCTCACATGTCTTAGTTCATCTTCCTCAAACAGATCATGGGTACGCCCAATGATGGATATGTCTGAACTACTTTCTTATTGTTGGCTTGGTTGAAAGCTCGGTGATCCAGGGAATGAATTGAGTGTGGCTCTGAGTCCATAATGATGACTTTGAAGAGCCCTGATCAATAATGTATGTCCAGTTTATACAGTGAAATAGGTGGTCGTACATGTAAATGATGCTGAAAGCTATACAGAAGGACTTATTTAGAGACCATATTTATCAGTAATCCCATCTGAAAGTCTTAAATGGAGGTCTTCTTCAGTATAAGAATGAGTCATATCTCCACTCTCTTGCCCTTAGCTGTTATAGGCGGCAGCCCTCACAAAGATAAAAGGAATTCTGGGCCTTTTATAGCATGGGCTCCGTAGGTTGTGAGATAAAGCAGACGCGCTATCAACTGCAAGACGGTGTCAGGGGAGACTAATGGAACTAAACAAGTAGTGTGAAGTGGGTGTTCAATAACTCTGCAGACAAGCTGGACATCATACTTTCAACAAATTATTACAGTGTGAAATGTTTCCATGGATTTGAAGGTAAACCATATAACCACTGGTTATTTTCTTGCTTTATTCTAGGGCCAAACATTTTCTGAAGCATAATTAATCTTTACCCACTCCAGGTTGCTGCGTGGACACTCTTATATCATCTTTTCCCATTGATGCCGTGAATGGGGTTTGGCAATTGAATTTCACAAGTTAAAGAATCAAGAAGGAATCGCAGGTCAGTTGTGTTTAATGTTTCTGCAACAGTGCAAATTAGATGCAGGCCATCTGGTTATGTGAAACGATGTTAAACTTTCATACACTGTAAAAAGTAATATGCTCTATCTACTCAATAGAATTGTGTCAACAGATTACAAGCAATATTATTAAGTAAATTCAACATAAGAATTGAGTTAGAATTAATCAAATTAATTCCTTAAAAGTCAACCATTTAAAATGTGTAAAATTAGTAAACACCAAAACCACAAACTGACATAAAAAGCAAAGAGTCAAACTGCCCAACTAAATGAAACACTGATCACCATAATGGTGACCAAACATTTTCAATAAAATCAACATCAACATCTGAACCTCTGTTAATTCATGTGTTTCTCTTTCCTTCAGTGATTCTGCTTGTTATGATCAGGTGCTTCAATGTTGGCAATAAAAAATAAAAGAGTTCTTTATTCATCTTTGATGTCTGTCTGTTATTCGGATATTTTTTTTAATTTTACTTAAATTTTACTCGTTTTAAATGGTTGACATTTAAGGAATTAATTTTATTAATTCTAACTCAATTCTATTTGTTGAATTTAATTAATAATATTGCTTGTAATCTGTCACTACAATTTTTTTGGAGTAGATATAGCAAATTACTTTTTACAGTGAATTCATAATCCTCTAACAGACTTAATATTGACAGATATTTCACCAATAAAAATAATATTGATTGACATTGATTAATAATATTGATTAATCTTAAATAATGAAATTTGAAATAATCTGAACCAAATCTGAATCCAAGCTATTTTAAACAACTAAATAGTGTGAATTAATTTATTTACATACAAAAGACAAATAAAAACGCAAGAAACATTAATTATTTTTTTGAGCTTATTATGTCTCTCCCCCCCCCCATGTATGTAGTAAATTGTCCACCCAGTGACAATTACATTGAGTTAATGACCCAAAATAACAATTTTAGGCTCTTGGGTTCTCTCTTTCTCCCTTTACGCGGTCTGATGTCAGTGTTCTGGACTTGACCGAGTAGGAAGAGTCCAACAAAAAGGCAGAGGCTGAGAGAGGCTAACACACCCTCTAATCTCCCCAACACTCCACACAGTCCTGCAGCACACATGCTCACAAACACATACACACACACTTCTATCTCATCTCTCTTGCACTAAACATGCTCTGTTGGGAATTGAGTTTAGCCCTACTGTTCACCGGCTTCTCAGCGTGGGCTCTGCCTTCAACTAACATCAAGATCACACAAGGTGAGTGCCACCAGAACCAAAGACAAGGATACAACACAGACACAGATAATATGCTTTAATTAGTTTCTTTAAATAGGAATAGATAGTCTCAAGCTAAACCAGAGCTGCTTTGCCAAGTTATAGATGCTTGTTTGTAATGTATAGTTTTAACCTCTATTTTGCAGTCAGCTGCCCCACTGAATGAGAATGGGACAGTACATACAGTAAATGCTATGCTTGAAATGTTTTATTGATTTACAAGAGCTCAGACTAACAGTGAAAGCACTTTTAAATGTTAAATATGACTCATATTTAGTAGGCAAGGAAAGTTTTCTTGTAAAATAAATCAAGTTGAAAAAATATTTCCACAATACTAAGTAATGTAGGTAACACTTTACAATAAGGTTCCATTTGTTAACATTAGTTAACATGAAATAACCATGAAAAATACTTTTATTAATCTTAGTTAATGTTACTTTCAACATTACTAGATTTTTAAAATTAAATGTTATAATTGTTAAAATTATTTAATGGACATTATTATAAAGTGCTTTCCTTATCCACAAATCCCATAACATTGAAATTAACTGATCAATTATTTATTTAGAAAGCTTTTTTCTGACATTAAGCTGACATAAATTATTGTAATGTTCTTAAATAGTGTAATATTTAACATTTTCCGTGGAAAGTGTACCATATTTGTTTTTGTTGCTTAACAGACTTTCTTTAATTTGTGCACAGCTCAAAGTAAATTGAATCCAGGCTGCTGTAAAAGGAAACAATGACAATATAGTTTGTAATCATCTAGATACTTTCCAGATGATGTTTCAAATAACATAACATTGTAATTTTGTGGTGTTATCAAGTGTTTGGCCTATTATACGCTCATATGCCGAACTGCTGATTTAAATCCAATTAAACACTGCTAAAGGATTTATTGTTCATTTCCTCTAGCACTGCCCCTGCAACTGTCAGACTCAAACCAGCCTGTGACATGTCCGCTCTTCTGGACTGAATTTGAGGGTTACTGTTACCGCTTCTTCCCCTTGAACCGCACCTGGGCAGAGGCAGATCTGTACTGCGCTGAATTCTCAAACGGACACAAATCGGCCAAACTCACCTCCATCCACAGGTATGATTCCTCACCGACAGTGCTGAGATCACACGATTTGTCTTACAGTACAGAATTTTGCTAGACATTTTATAAAACATGCACTTTCTAATAACTTTTTTCATTATAGCTGGGAAGAAAATGTGTTTGTCTACGATCTTGTGAATAGCCGTGTACCAGGAATTCCAACAGATATTTGGATTGGCCTTCATGATAGAAGACAGGTAAACATGATATCATTCTCTATTTAGTGCAACACAAAACATTCCCACACAGTGCATTTTATGAATGATTCATTGATATATTATTTAGGTTGCAATATTAAGCAGATTCTTAGTTACACCTTAAAATACATTAACAGCATCACTTACATGTGTTGTAAAAGGCAAGCCCAGTCTGTCACTAATAATCTCATGAATGGAAAACAGTTTCTTTGAGTGATATTTAATCATTTCCAGGCACTGGTGAACCAACATTCTGGTCTAACACCAAGTTGATAGTTTATGAATGACGTAACAAATCCTCTGATTGGTAAAGCAATGGTTTCAGATGATCCAAAGCTCCTGATCTGTGAACTCATGCCTGGCAGGATGACTTTAATGATCACTTTAGGGTCAAAGGGCAAGGAACTAGCAAACATGATAGCGTTGTTAATCATAGTTTGTTGGTAGGAGGGCACTATGGAGTGGACAGATGGGTCACCCTATGAATACAGTTACTGGGATGGAAATCAGCCAGATGATGGCATCCATCGCATCCCTGAGGAGGAGGACTGTGTGGAGATCTGGTACAGACAAAACAGTGGTGAGTGTTGCAATGAACTGTGGACAGTGCTATTCTTCTATTTAGAATGATTTTTAGAACTATATCTTTATCGATATCTTTTAGAGTTATTGTTCGTGGTGTGAATGGGCCATTAGTGTACTATTTGGTGCATCAGAATATGTTGTAATTAATTCTATTTCTAATTGATTGACAGCCCCACTAATTATGTAAAATTACTAGAAAAGGCATTACAAATTAGAGAAACTGTTTGCATTTTTCATTTTTTGCAGCACTGAGGTCTTGGAATGACAACAACTGTGATAAGGCCTTTCCATTCGTCTGTAAGATTCCTACACTGGAAAACTAACCTCAGATCTAAGATTGTTTTTCCAGTTTTTTATCATCAACATTAACACACCAACATCCCTCGATCACAAGATGTCCACTCGTCTACATCCCTGCAGTGATGATGGCCTCTCTCTAAACTGTTATAGGCATTCAAACGCATTTCTCTCCCCCTTCACTCCAATTCCCTGTCCCTAATCACTGTTGCTGTTTTCTTGTTCCTCTGGGGCCATGACTCATGACACACACATTCCTCTGTTTAACACTTGAAATTGGAAATTAAAAAGTTGGAAATGAACCTTTTTTTCTCACCAGTGGTGCTGTTGATTATATGTTGATATTGTTGGGAAATACAGTTACAGTTGTAGCTAGAGACCTGCACTGGTCTCCACAGAGATAGAAATTTGCAGTATTGGTGTTATAGACTAAACACTTAGTTCACAAGGAAAAATGAGGTCCCCACCCTTAATCATCTGGCTCTTCATGTTCTGTGGACATTTTTTCTCCCAAATAGGGTATATTTGCAGAACCCCCAAACTCCTTTCCAAACGTTTATTTTTGTAAAAAGATGGTCATATTTTTGGATGTTGATGTGCCCACATAATGACTCCTGAGTCTGGATCTGGCATCCAGAACACTGTCCATGTCCGTCTGTGCACATTTTATCTATCAGTGACCTAGAAGGTGAGATTCTGAAAGAGAAGGGATTTAAGTCTTTGTTGACTGCAAAGCTTCAAAAGACAGAAAGAGCTTAACCTCAGCCAGGCTTTTAACCTTTCCTGCTTTTCTCTCCAGCTCATGGGCCGTGCCAATTAGTGACCAAAAAATCTCTGTTCTTACCCACACACAGCTGTTGGTAAAACAACCTTGTGCACATACATTTTCGCCACTGACAGTGTTGAGCAAAATTCAGAATTTTAAAGACTGTCTTTTTATTTTTCAATTCATGAGATTATTTGGATTTTCACTTTTTAAGTCATGAGCTGATTTGGATTTTAAATTTGATGGTTTTACAATTCAAAGAAATCTAACCTATTCACCTGATAGAGGAGTTTGGTGATGAAATAAATAATTACACAATTTTCACAAATTTTCCATCATTTTTTTTATGTTAACTTTGCAAGATGGACATCGTTGACCACCGCATTCACGTCTTTTGCAGTTTCTCGCACTGTTGTACATTAAATGCATTTTGTGTTTTTAAACGCAAAAACATATTTGTACGGAGTCCCTAAAGGGACATGGTGAAGGGGAAAAAAATTAGATGGTAAGAAAAATTGTTCGTCAATGCTTTTGCGACCTCTCGCAAAATGTTTTGAGTTCCCCCTGGAAACTTTGCATTCGCTCGCAAAACTTTTGCGTTCGTTTTGTGAGCGAACACAAAGTTTCTCGGGAGAACGCAAAACATTTTTCCAAGAAATGCAAAAGCATTGACATCATTTTTCTTCACATCTCATATTTTTTGTGAAGTACAGCAGAGAGATAATTTAAAGTTGTCAGATGAAAATCTCAGCTGGGGGCCTTTAATTGCTATTTTGAAATATGTCAAGAGCAATATTCGAGTTTGTTGATATGATCTCATCTGTAAACATGGTAGTTTTGATCATTTAGTGCCTGACACAGACCCAGGACTAATGTTCACAGTGGGGTTAAGCTGTTCCCTTGTTGCTGAAGACAAGTAATTAGGTGACCCTCTTCTAGCCCTCTAGAGTAATTATCTCCCTCTTAAAGCCTGCAGAGGGAACATTTTTACACAAACAAGCCTGAATTTTTGTGATTTAATTAGTGTACCGTCAGGATCATCACTGCAATTGCAAAATATTAGGGTTTAAACAAATATTTCAAATGAATAACAGAGGGATAGTTCACCCATTTTTTTTAAAGTCATCCAATGATGTTACTGGTGTCCAATTTGCACCAAAGTGCAGGTATATGAAATAGGTCCACAAGTATAAGATGATTTAATAATAAAAAACCCTTCTATAAAAAAAATTACAAAACATACTGAAACAAAAGGGAGAAGCCCAGTAACAAACATCACTTTAATGCATTGTGGAACAACCAAGAGACAATTTCCTCACTTAACACATCTCTCTGAAGGATTCACACATTACAATCTCTGTGAAAGAGACCTTTAAAGGGATTCTGCTGATTTCTTCTCACACTTAATACAGCATTACATGGACAACATCAGCGTAACAAGCTCTCAGAGGGTTTAGATAAGACAAGGAGACAGTGGACTAAACATTATTATTATTATTTTGGACAGTTAAAAACAGTTACCTTTGAAACCAAAATTTCAACAACCTTTTGATTTATCATGATTTATCTATATTCTATTTCTATCCATTTCTTTTTTCACCTATTGCAACATGCATTTGTTCAGTTCTCTTTAAGTTATAAATCTATACGGATATGTTTTAGAGATAAATATATATTTATTATTATATGCATTTTTTAAAAATCTAAATAAATATAAACATCTTCACTGGCACAGCTTCATTATTATTATTATTATTATTGTGTGTTATTATTACCACTCTAATCATTTGTACTGTCATCTACACTAACATTGACATTGGTGGAAACATACAATTGACTCTTAACCTGAAACTCTCACACAGGTCACAGACAAGAAAGATTACGAAGAAAGATACAGTAATGTTTCTGACTGCACTTCGATTCTATGCTAACTACATTGTTTTCCCAATCATATCTTGTTTATGCTTATGTACTTTATAGACTGACTGAGAAAAAGACAAAATACAGCTCCAACATGTTGATAATATACAGTATATGAACTGAACTTGGCAAAAGCATTGGACTAGGTGTGAAGGTAATAGAGCAAAGAGAAATGCATATATCTGCACCTTCTTGGCATGGCATTATTGCCTAAGCTGTGAAAGCATGTTTACTGTTGTGCAGACACTAATGCATTTATACAGTGATACAGACCCCTACGGAAGCCTTGAGAGGCCATAATTTATTACTTCTGTCTTTTGTTGTAAGTCTTTTGACCGATTTCGAAACAACAAAAGAGAGACTTAAAAGTTGCATTCTCATGTTGTTGTTCAAAAGTCGGTAAGATTTTTTTAATATATTATCTTATCTGTTATCTTATGCTCACTAAGGCTGCATTTATTTGATCAAAAATACAGTAAACAGTAATATTATTACAATTTTTTAAAATGTAATTTATTCCTGTGATCAAAGCTGAATTTTCAGCATTACTCCAGTCTTCAGTGTCACATGATCCTTCAGAAATCATTCTAATATGATGATTTGCTGCTCAAGAAACATTTATGATTATCAATGTTGAAACTCACTGCTTGATATTTTTTGTGGAAACAGAGAGGCATTATTTTAGGATTATTTGAAGAATAGAATGTTCAAAAGAACAGCATTTATATTAAATAGAAATCTTTTGTAACATTATAAATGTCTTTTGATGAATTTAATGCATCCTTGCTGAATAAACATATTCAATTTCTTTAAAAAAAAAAAAACCTTCCTAACCCCAAACTTTTGAAAGGAAGTGTATGGATATAGAATTATGTTTAAGAGAAGACACGAGAAATATGAGAAGTGAGCAACATACAGAAAAATGAAAGTAAATAAACCTTTGGTATATTCAGATCATGAAAAAATTCAGTCAAGATTAAGAAACAAGACAAAAATAAATAAATAAATAAAATAATGCATGGCCTCTTAAGGTTTCTGTAGACCTCAGCTGTCATAAGTGCAAACATTTACTAAACACACACTCACAAACACTTAAACACAATCAAAGGTCAAAATGTGCACGGAGAACAGTGATACGGATCACAAAACACAAGCTTTGGTGTAAAATCGGATTTGAAACATTCAAACTGTGAAATTAAAGCTACTTCAAAAACTGCAATCATATTGAAGTCTGAAAAAAAGAAACAATATGATTATTAAGACACTGCAGACCATACCAATGGTTAGGTATGGTCCAAATTGCCTGAGCCTCATAACCGCTCTTCCTCTGGACACCTGAGCAGCCTGAATGCAGCTGAGGATCAGATGATGATGAGATTATTGTGTAAGATAGTATCAATGTGATAAAAAGAAAACATGGACAGCAGGCTTCTGCTCATCATCATGAACGGAAAACTCTCCAAGGTCTTTTCTACGACCTCCCCGTTATATTAATGGTATGGGAGAGTGAACACAAATAACAGAGATAAAGCCCCCCATTCTATAGAGAATCGATCTAGTGTATGATTCAAACCCTTAAAAATGACAAACTGAAACCTCAAGACACTCCCAGATGTTTGTGTTTTAGGAGACGAAGTTTTAGGTCAAAGTTCTTTTCCACACAGTAGATCACTGACTCTCCTGTGTTAGTATTATGTGACCTCGAGAGAAGCGGGAGAGACGCGGTCACACTCGGCACGGGAGCGCAGGCTGTGCCACTGTTCCACCGGGGTGCGCTGGGAGCTCATGAGCCGGCGCCAGTGTGTGGTTTCCTGCAGGCCAGTGGAGAACTGGCCAATCACGATGCGACCAACAAAATCGTTGCTGCTCTTTACGTTGTGCCCGTAAACTAAGAAGGAAAAGACATAAAAACAATGTTACATCCAGAGATAATCAGTCTAACACCTTATTTGCAATAATGGCTGCTTGGAGTTTCTGTACTGTAAATGAATTAAAATTCCCCCCCCTCTACCCACTGTTTTATACACAAATCAGGGTTATTATAGTTAACTAAAACCTTAAAAAAAAAGTAAACTTGTTTTATTTCAGCTATAGTTGCCGAGGCAACATTTCTCATTTTCGTTTAGTTTAGTTGAAGTACTTAAATAAAACTTAAACTAAAACTACTTAAAAAAAAAAAAAAACAACAAAAAAAAAAAACGACATTAAAAAACAAACACTAATAAAAAAAAAAATGACAAAAACATACAATTACGGAAACTTTAACTAAAATTTAAATTAACAAAAACTATAATAATATATATCATTGATACTGAAATGACACTGACACGAATGTGTCCTCTCATTTATTTGGCTTATTATTCATCTTTTCTGTCAATCTATTTTTCTCCGCCTCAATCCAATTTTGTTAATGGAGTCAGGTCAGAGTATGAAGCACTGTTAATTTCATCACGTTGCTCATAAACAAGATTGAAGACTTTTCTTCCCGTTGATTTTCCCCTCTTTCCTGTAACTGGCAGTGGAGTGCTGGGAAAATAGCAGGAAGCGCAAATAATATTGTCACAAAGCCCAGAGGTGGCAGTCAATGATGCAGCCGCACTCCAGACAAGGATCTCACAGCATCACGACTCCAGCTGCAGACCAGAGCTGGTGAAACGCCGTCTCCAAGCAACATCAGCTCTTGAGAAGAGCTTTATCCAACTGAACGCCAAGGACTCCTTCACCTTGGTGTGGCTCAAGTATACAGCTAAAGCTTTTATTACAGCCTACAGGAGCGAACACAATATGTATCTCGGCTACTCCTTATCCTCAGCACTATTTGAATTCAATGTGTGAGTTAAACCACATAAAAAGGATGGGAGACACTCCTATTTATAGTGGACAGCTGCTTTTTTTAAGAACCTTCAATTAGCTTAGCTGATGTTCTTTTGTGGATCAAAACGTGAAATATGGTGAATTAAATGAAAATTCTGTCATCATTTACACACCCTCAAGTTGTTCCAAACCTGTATGTGTTTCTTTCTTCTGCTGAACACAAAAGAAGATATTTTGAAGAATATGGGTAATCAAACAGTTGATGGGTCCCATTGACTTCCATAGTAATTTTTTCCCATCAACTGTTTGATTACCCACATTCTTCAAAATATCTTCTTTTGTGTTCAGCAGAAGAAAGAAACTCATACAGGTTTGGAACAACTTGAGGGTGAGTAAATGATGACAGAATTTTCATTTAATTATCCCTTCAAGTAGTCCTCATGACTGTTGTGCTACATTGCACAAGACATTAAGAGTCTAATATCTTCAATGAATCAGCTGATTCAGTTCATTAAACTATTGTGAATTACTGAATGAATGAATGATTGATGAATCCAGTTTTTGAGTTATTAACTCCCAGACTCAATGATCTAGTCACGATGGTTAATAGCCCATTAAAGGAGAAGATTATCAGCGAAAATAAATAAATAAATTTCAGTCAGTTTTTCAGAAGATTTGGAATATAGTGCAAAAGTCGAATAAACCACTTTTACGATAATTTTATGATGTCCTTTTGCATCCTTTTTGAAATTTAAAAGTAAAATGTGTTTGGAACAACATAAAGGTGAATAAATGATGACAGAATTTACATTTGTGATTTTTCTGATAATTTCTAACCAGTCCTCTAAACAGGAATAATTGAAAAAAACACATCAATATTAATTTTTCTTATAATCCTATTATTTAATAAAAGTTTGTTAAACCACATTTACATGTCTTCATGCTCTGCAAAATTTATGTCAGTTAGGAAACAAACAGGATGGCTGACATCATGAGTTTAAAGCGAAGGAACGGGCGTGGTGAGTGTTTGGCTCAGACGCATGCACTGGACTCGCTATGTTGAGCTGATGACATCATCAGCATGTGTCACAGTCCTGAGGGAGCTCTCCTGCTCTAAATCCACAGTTGGGATGAGGTACAGATCGTTCCTGCTGGCTCAGAATGGGAAATACTAAGACTGAGGAGACGAAGGCATCAAGTGTTATCTTATAATGAATGATTATCTCTTACTCCACACAATTGTGCACAATAATGCACAATTGTGTATCAAATAAAGCATATTTGAAAAGTAAAGAGGGAAATCTTCAGCTCAAAACATCACATTTACTGCAGTAAACCAACATACAACAATTATGCTGAGATGCTGACATGAACACTATCATTTACCCCACTATCATGTGAGTTTGGAGACTGGAATTTAAGTATCATTATTATAATTAAGCATTATCATTGATTGAGCATGTGAATAAACAAAATGAATGGTGTTATAGTACTATTATTATTAATAATAATAATTATGTTTTTATTATTAAAAATGCTAACTAAAGTATCTGATATCTCATTTTAAAACACTGGGTGGTGTATTATATCATAATAATAATAATATTATTATACAATCATTAATTTAGTGTTTCATATTATTATTAATATTATTAAACAAACAAACAAACAATATTTTTTTATTATTAGAATGGAAACTAAACTAATATCTGATTATTTTAAAACACTGGATGTTTGCATTATATCCTAATAACTATAATATACAATCAATAATTTAGTGTTTTATATTATTATTAACAAAAACAAATAAACAAACAAACAAAAAATACATGTTTTTATTATTAGAATAACAACTAAACTAATATCTGATTAAGTTATTTTAAAGGGGTCATTGATTATGATTTCACTTTTTTAACTTTAGTTAGTGTGTAATGTTGCTATTTGAGCATAAACAACATCTGCAAAGTTAGGACACTCAAAGTTCAATGCAAAGGAAGATACTGTCTTTTACAGAAATCGCTTTTTAAGGACTACAACAAGCTTCTTCCTGGATTGGTGACATCACAAACCACAAACATTTGCATAAACCCTGGCCCCGAGAACACGCAACAAAGGGGGCGAGGTCATGTTGGGCTGCTTTAGAGAAGAGGAAGAGTTGTTGTAGTAGTGTTGCTGCCATACCGTCATTTTACTCCAGACTGCTTCACAAACGAGGGTCAATTCAATGCTGGATTTGCACAAAAGATTAACATGACGGCACATGCTAGTCGATGAGTTGAATCAACTCTACAGCAACTACATAAATGTATCGATTAACTATTCAGAAACATCCAATTGCATTCTAAAAGTTGTAACTTCATCCTGAGTCTCTCCATCAGTGTCCGACTCCTGTTTGGACAATGTAAAGCTCATTTTGGCTGTGTAAGATTCTCCAGCGTTGTTGTTGTTGAGCAACCGAAGCGTGAGCTGTTAAAGCTCCGCCCTCTTCTGGAAAGCAGGCGGGGAGCAGCTGTTAATTTGCATTTAAAGGGACACAAACAAAAACTGTGTGTTTTTGCTCACACCCAAATAGGGGCAAATTTGATCTGCTATAATAAATGATCTGTGCGCTATTTTGAGCTGAAACTTCACAGACACATTTAGGGGACACCAGAGACTTATATTACATCTTGTGAAAAGGGGCATAATAGGTCTTCTTTAAAACACTGGACGTTTATATTGCATTTTGCTTATGTTACTTCCGTATACTCATGCAAGTACATTTATGTCACTTGGGTGCCTTAAAAAGTCTGTGTAAACACACATTTTGTGATAAACAGAACAATCCAAATATCTCAGACCACTATTGAAAGCACACCACCTAAGATGATGGGCACAATTCTGACCCCTTCCAATGCACATAGCTGCCTAATGAGAGTCATGTTGAACAGAGCCAGAAGATCTGTTTCCACTCACTGCTTATGGATAGCATATGGACATAACACCACCATTAAAATCCCATTACCTGCTCAGCCAGAGGGATCCTTCAGTTAAAGACAAAGAGAATGATAATGGGATACGCAAAGATTTAAAAGTAAAAGAACTGACAAAAAGAGTGAGCTAAAGAGAAGAGAGAGAGACTCATCAAACAGACCAGGAGTGAGAGACAGAGGCCCAGCAGGAGTGGGATTGCAGGCAGTGTTTGATTGCAAGTCTTTGTAGTCAGAAACATCAGAGAGAAGCGGTGGGCAGGCGGCCCTGGCTGGTACCACTGGGAAAGACACATGCTGACCAGCCTAGATGGGGCACAGGCTGCACTCACCCTTTAGCGTGAGATATTCCTGTATTTAAATACCATTGTTGACTCAGCACTGATTAAAGCTGAGGAAGCCAGTGAAAACTACACGTTGGGCTGGGCTTGCTGCTCTGCACTCAAATGGCAGGTTAAGAGCATAGGCCGCTCTCAGCCCTATGCAATCACAGTGCATGGCTGCACCTGGGTGACGAGTGCAAATCTTAAATGTCAGTGTGTAACAGTGCATAAAATCTCAGGATGAATAACTGTCCAGGTCAGGTTCTGACAGGCAGCATCGGTAATTGAATAAATCCTATTGGAATTTAAGCGGTTCATAATGAGGTGCCCCATGGCAGCCTGTAGTCACAAGCTAGATTACACTAATTGTGAGGAGTTGCAACATATCACCTGGTTAAAAATTGTCTTATGTGTGGCTTTTTACCTTTACTGTATTAGGTATCCAGCTAGATAGCTTCAACTGTTATGAATAAGGCTGTGAATTTAATATATTAATCTAGTGTGATTAAAAAAGTATCTATTATCACACTAAAAATACATTTCCATTCAAAAGTTTGGGGTCAGTAAGATTTTTTAAAAGTCTCTTATGCTTAAAAAGGCTGCAAAAATACAGTAAAATCAGTAAGATTGTGAAATATTATTAAAATTTAAAATAACTGTTTTCTATTTTAGCATATTTTATTTATTCCTGTGAAAGCTGAATTTTCAGCATCATTACTCCAGTCTTCAGTGTCACATGATCCTTCAGAAATCATTCTAATATGATGATTTGATGACCAAGAAACATTTCCTAATATTATCAATGTTGAAAACAGTTGTTCTGCTAATTATTTTTGTGGAAACTGTGATACATTTTTTCTTCTTTGATTCTTTGATGAATATAAAGTTCAAAAGAATAGCATTTATTTGAAACAGAAATCTTTTGTAACATTATAAATGTCTTTAGTCACTTTTTATCAATCGAACATATCCTTTCTGAATAAAAGTATTCATTTCTTTTAAAGAATTCTTACTGTTCCCAAACTTTTGAACTGTAGTGTACATATTATATATATATTTTTTAAAATGCATATAAACATGTCAATTAAATTTATTTGATCAATTTTCCTAGCACATAAACCTAATGTACATGAAAATGTAAATTGCATTTGTATTAAAAAAAATTGTATTTCCTCAAAAGGTCATCATAAAGACTGCACACATATTTCATTGTGTACAGTTCTGTATGTATGTTTTTTTTGTGTGTATTTTCATGTGGACACGTTTATATTCAAAACAATACCTGTGAACACAAGACTGACTTCACACAGGTCCTCTTGAGGTACACGGAAGCTAAAGGACTCGTTGTAGCAGGGGTCAATGGTGCCCCTCATACAGGACGTTTTCTTAGTCTTCATCAACTTAAGACCTGTCACCAGCTGCACCTTCACAAAAGGATCTGACAACAGAGAAGTAGTAGCTTTGTTAAAGTTTAACATAAATTGCCATCTGAAACAAATTTCACATCTGTAATGTAACATTTCTGAGTGAAACAGAATACTCAGTGATAAAATATTCCGGGCAAGACTTGATTTTATCCATCAGGAACTGATTAGATTATGATTAAGTGTGCATTAGGCCTACATACCAAAATGGAGCCAGACCACACTGTAAAAACTAACATTTTTTTTTTTTTTAGTTAACTGTGCTTAATGTCTTAACTTAATTAGAAAAATCTAGTAATTTGTTACTCAGAAAACCCAAGTTAACATTGATTGTGTTTGAGTACCATTTTGTCAAGCAAAAAAAAAAAAAAAAAAAAAGAGTTTTTGAGGCAAGGCAATTCTTAAAATAACTTTCACTCATTTCCTCCACTTCTGCAGTTATCGTTCTCCTTAGTTGCATTCATTCATTTTCCAAAGTCATCTTGAATGTTGAATTGTCAAAACAACTGAAAATTTTAAGAGAACATCACATAAGTTGACTTGATAGTTTGATGTTGATTTCCTAAAATGGGTTTGTTTGAAGTCACCATTATGGTGTCCAAGTCACCAAATTTTATTAAAAAATAAAATTACTTTAATGATGAATTCTGAATTCTGCCATCTGCTGGTTCGAATAAAACCTGTAGGAATTGCAGTTTTAGAAATGAAGGCCCGGTTTCACAGATAGGGCTTAGCCTAAGCCAGGATTAGGCCTTAGTTCAATTAGGGCATTTAAGAAGCTTTTATAAATGTTCGCTAGGAAAAAGTCATTACTGGTGTGCATCTTGAGACAAAACAGTGGCACTGACATGTTTTAAGATGTGTCAGTACAAGTTGCATTCAGTTAAAACAGCTCAAACTTGCATTTTAGTCTAGGACTAGCTTAAGCCATTGTTTTGTCTCAAGATGCACATCAGTAATGTTTTTTCTAGGGTATATTTATAAAAGATCCTGGCTTTTTATTTATATTTATCCTGGCTTAAGCTAAGCCCTGTCTGTGAAACTGGGCCATTAAGAAACAAAAAGTCTTTTCTGCTTAGTTTCCTGCAGTCATTTTTATAGGTTCTTTGAGATTTTAAAGAGCAGAAAACAGATGAGGAAATAGATTTACCTGAACCTTGGCACATGTCTGTCTGAAGCAGCTGCTTTGCTCGGATGATGTCCACATTTAACCTGCCAGCACTGGGCAGGTAGTTTAAGGACAGAAGAAGCTCACCAAGCTCAACCTCATTCTGAGAAACATTACATTAGAAAATCAATGTCATGATAATGATATCAGTAAATTAACACTTTTATACTACTTATTTAAGTGTCAAATACTGAAATTAAAGCTTTAATGTCAGAGTAATTTTACAATGAAAGCATCTGCAACATGAAAAATTGCTGGTTTGTTCAGACAGTTTCTTGACAAATGCTTCAGGTTAAAATCAACTGGAACAGAGACAAATACAAAACCACTCAAAAACTGGGGTCTGTAAGCTTTTTTAATGAATTGAATGCTTTTATTCAGCAAGGATGGATTAAATTGATCAAAAGTGACAGTAAAAACTTTTATAGTGTTACAAAACTTTTCTATTTTTAAAGTAATGATTTTCTATTTCAAGTAATGATGCTGAAAATTCAGCTTTGGCCTCACAGGAATACATTATATATATATATATATATATATATATATTTTTTTTTTAATTATAATAATATTTCACAATATTAATGCTTTTTCTATATTTTTGATCAAATAAATGCAGCCTTGGTGAGCAGAAGAGACTTCTTTCAAAAGCATTAAAAACTCTTTCTGACCACAAACATTTCAGCAGTTGTGTATCTTTTCACATATTAACCTCTCAGAATACAAGGTTAATGTGCATTTAACACATCCTAAACAGATCTTCTAGGACAGGAAATATTTAGGAGTGTGCATTCTTTTGAGGCAGGGCATTCTGGCGTATGGCTGCAATGATTTCACATTTGACTAAATAACTTAATTTAGTTCTATGTGACCTAACTTCATCATGTTCGTCATTGTGCAAGTGGCACACCTAAAATAAATGAAAAAAAAAACAAAAAAATACAAATAAATTAAAGCTATAATGTGACTCAGGCGAGTGGTATTACCTGAGAACTGGGCACCAGGGCCTTCCACCAATGTCCTCCCTTCACTAGATCAACCTCATTAAGAGGAAGAGAGACTTTCCCGATGACACAGTGCCGTGAAAACTTGTCAAAGTCGACCACAGAGAGCAGAAGGGTGCGCCTCTGGGCCTCCAGGAAGGGAAGCTCAAAAGTGAAGCGCTCTTCAAACACGGGGTTCTGGGTCTTGCGTTTAACTCCAGTCTGCCTGGAGTTCTTGTGGTCGGGCAGCAGGCTCATCTTCACGTAGGGGTTTGAGTGGGCCATGTCTTGGCGAGCACCGTCGCACGTTACCGGAGGGGGCAGATCCCGGGCCTCGATGACTCGCACGCTAAGGTGGCCATTGATAAGATCATACTGTGTGCTGAAATGTAGCATGCCTAGTTTGTACCGCACAAGGATTTCTTCATCTGTCAGAGAGTCAACATCATCACTGCATGAGTCCAGAGAGTACAGATGAGGCTCCAGTTTGCGGAAGTAGTCATCTGGTGGTGTCGGGGGCTTACGCAGGGGCTGCACCACTTCTTGCCTGGGTCCCATTGCCCAAAATTCAATCGGCTTTACATCCACCATAGGGGAGCTTGGCCGTCGGGCGTTCAGACCTGTGACATGGGAGAGCAATTAAATAAAATTCAAGTCATCATACTCACGCTAGTCTGGTTACATTAAGAGTGAAGTCTGGGCTCACTGGAGAGCTGGCCTGCCAGGCTGAAGGTGGATCGGGAAGTTTCTGCGGTGGGCGGCCTGCAGCTTGTAGTGGTGTCAGATTGAGCAGGTGAAGCATGTTCCTGAGCCATGATGTGAGAATTTGCGCCTTTTTGCTCATTGTTTTCATTGACACTGGAAGAGATGACTTTGTTAAGCCTTAGTGACACTACTGACACATTCCCTATTGAAAAAACAACGCATGTTGACATTTACAGTACTGTTCAAAAGTTTGGGGTCAGTATTAATGTTTTTAAAAGAAGTGTCTTATGCTCACCAAGGCTGCATTTATTTAACCAAAATAAGTAAGAACAATACGAAAAATATTATTACAATTTAAAACAACAAGGAATTGAACCTATAACCTTGGCGTTGCTAGCACCATCTTCTCGTGTTTGAACTACAGGCTATGTTACTATCTTAACAAGCAACATTTTTTTGGTCAATCAGCTGCAGCAGAAAGACTAGGGTTATTTAAGCTGTACGATGTTTATGAAACATTATGTGTGGGGTAATATTACTGTTCTTACTTTGCATGAAACAGTATGATTACAGATGCTTCTGTCCATTAAGTCTATCACACAAATTCATGCTGAACTAGTGCCAACTGCTGCAAAGAACAAACTTTTTTTTGTTAGTTATACTATTTGGATGTCAGTTCATACACAGCTTAAAATATGACAAAAAGCAGGGTTTGTTGACCAACATAGCCTGACAATGAAAAAATCAGACAAACTCAATCATAATGTGCTAAAGGAAAACAAAAACAAAAACAAAAAACAGAAACTTTCGGCATGAACTAGCAAAAGACTTACAACTCAGCTCTTCAATTTGTTGTGCATATCTGACACTGTGACTGAATCCACTTCTTCAGTCATATTATTGCCCAGTATTGTGTAATATCTGTTACAACATTATCTTCTAATCCAGTTGTTTTCCAACTACAGAGGTAAATATTCTGTGCGGGATATCTTTGTGCAGGCCTGAGTCATCCCTTGGGGATCATCAAGGACCCTTTGTGTCCATGACTACAGCTCAGAGGGAGATAGTTGTCATAGCAACGGATGATTCTAAAACAAATGGCCTTAGGAGCAATGCGAGGCAATGAGAGAGGCTGGACTTATAGGGTGAGCTATATGTCATGACTGTACAGTCACAGTCTGGAAGTTCAAGCTCTATTCAATTAAAGATGCATCCCTTATATCTCCAATGTGTTACGAATTGAACACCATTCTATGATCACATTTTTTTTGGAGCTCAACTCATCTAGCCATTTTGTCCCCGTTTTTTGGTTTTATACAAACATCCAGTTCCCACAAAGCATGAGCTCAGTCAGACCAGCATAAACCAGTAGTCCCTGGTGACCACATCAGCTCCAGTCCTTAAACAAGTTTCACAACAGGAAACTGCTGATTGGTGATAATGTGTATTGCAAAATGGAAAAATAGACATGTATGACCACATTTGTTTAGTCCTGGTAAAAGTCATTGAATGATGTCATTAGAAAGGATACTTGTAAAAAGATTGACAGCTTGTGGTGAATGTGTGCATTCAAAGAACAAATTATCCCAGCAAAAACATGAATCACTTCTCCATTTAAATCATATTACCCTTGTTGTTCCTGCATGGGAACACAAATAGCTCCACACCCCAGTCATTATGAGCTTGAGTAACAGGGCATAGACAAACAGGATCCTAGAACGTCTCAGGAAAGCCATCTGTTGCATCAATATCACTTCCATTAGCCCGGAAAAACAATAACTACAAACTAGAGCTACATGATTTACTGCTCTGTTAACAGTAGTTAAAATTAACTAAGTTAACAGTTTAATGAATATCTTTAATAATTTAAATAATTTAATATATATATTTAAAATATATAAATGTAACTAAATCAAATCTACACCCAACATATACCACACATGATTTTAATGCACCGCCTCAGCTTAGGCATACATATATATATACAAATAGTAATCGTACTGTGAATGACAGAAAAAATAAATAAATAAATAAATAAATAAACAAACATGCACACTGACACAGAAGCTAGGATAGGTGTGGTATGTGTCATTATTTCATTATTACATTATTATTATTACTATTGTTATTTTATCATTATTATTATTATTATTAATATTATTACTGTTATTATTATTGATATTACTGTTGCCGTCATCACAAAATATAATCATCATCACCATCTTTAGTATTACTATTGTTATTATTATTATTGATATTACTGTTGCCGTCATCACAAAATATTATCATCATTATTATACATGCTATTACTACTTAAATACTTCTACTATTACCCGTTTATCATTTCTGCTTATTTTTCATTGCTGTTACTATCATTGCTGCTTTATTGTTGTTTTTGCGTTTTGTGTTCACCGTATGTTTTGCACTTCTAATAAAAAAAAAAAAAAACAGTAGTTAAAATTAAGCTGGTAATTTGCAATGTAAGTAGAGAAGTAAAGAAATTGTAACTTTATAAGAAGCTTACACTCAGCAGAAGTATATCACAACTATGATGCCATCACCTTGTACTGAGTAGTGTGAATTTCAGAATTACATACCATTTCTGCAGCATGTATATGGTCAAAGTATGCATTAAATGTACATGCCATAAAGTGTTGCATACAGTATAATATATATATATATATATATATATATATATATATATATATATATATATATATATATATAACAATGCAACATGCTCGACCTTCCATTTTTAGTATGACAAATAAACTGGAAGCTATATCAACTATGCATATATACAGTCGAACCAAAAATTATTCAGACATTTCTGATATATTTTTACTAGTGGGTGCAGGACACTATAGTTCATTTATGTAAGTGAGGATGGCAAAATAAAGTAAACTGTGACATTTTATACCCAAAAATACTTCATACAGTGGACTACCAGTAAAACTGATACAAATTTGGAACCAAAAATTATTCAGACACTTTGACCTGACCATGTTTTGTTTAAGTGTTATCTGAAATAATTAAGATTAATTTTTTCTGACACAGTTTAACTCTGAGATCTTGTCATCTTTTATTACCATTTTTTAAACTATAGTGAATAAACTGAATTAATGAATGAAATGTTCAAGGTGTCTGAATAAATGGTTTGACTGTATATATATGTGTGTGTGTGTGTATATATATATATATATATATATATATATATATACACACTATGCATATCAGTATACAGTATGAAAACATTGATGGAGAAATTATATGTAACAATGCAATAAGCTCCACTATGCTTTCAGTTTAAAAAAAAAAAAAAATCAGCAGAGTAATTCTTCATTTGTTGGAGATAATGCCAAAGTTAAGATATTTTTACATGTGAATTTAAAATTCACGAAATAACCGTTGTAAATTGTAGTGTATCATACTGTTGGCATACAGTATTGCATTTCAGCATACTACTACATTCATAGTCATACTGAACATAGCCTCTTTCTTGAATTTTTTTTAATCAGACTGCCGACATGTTTTTCCCCAAATTTGGTTTAACATGCAAACTAACTGTATTTATCATCAACTTCATAACTGCTGGCACCATTTGCTGAATTAAATATGAAATATATTTAGGTCATGTGACAATGTAGCATACTAATGGTTATAGACTACCTTTCAAAAGTTTACGGTCATGTCTTGTTTGAAAGAAATTAATACTTAAATTCATGGTGCATTAAATTGATCAAAAGTGACAGTAAAGACATGTATAATGTTCTATAATGTCAATGTTCTATCTATAAAAAGATTTCTATTTCAAATAAATGCTTTGTAACTTTCATCAAAGAATCCTGAAAAAAACTGTATAAGTTTTTTACAAAAATATTAAGCATTGATAACATAATAAATGTTTCTTGAGCAGCAAATCATCATATTAGAATGAAGGATCATGTGACACTGAAGACTGGAGTAATGATGCTGAAAATTCAGCTTTGATCACAGGAATAAATTACATTTTTTAAAATATTAAAATAGAACATATTTATTTAATAAATTGTAATAATATTTCACAATATTACTGATTTTACTGATTTTTTGATCAAATAAACACAGCCTTGGTGAGCATAAGAGACGTCTTACAAAAAAATATCACATAAAAAATTGTACCACCCCCAAACTTTTGATAGTGTATACTGTGTATCGTTAAAAATAGTAAAATCATACAGCTCAGATATTAGGTAGATATGCAGTCGATACTGTGCAGTAACACAAGGCTAGTATTCCATTCCAAACATAACCCAGAACACACCATCCATCATCAAAAATGAGCCTTTAACAAATGGTGCCTTTGGGATTGTCTTGAGATTTGTTCAGTAACTCTGTGTATTCAGTCTCAATCTCACTCTGACTGTTATGATGAGAGAGCAGACAGTTGAGATGAATGCTGAGTTGTTCTGGGTTATTTGTGATGTGTACGGGTGTGTACTCACAGCCATGATGGAGTCTGAGCTGGAAAAGGCCCCAGAATCTCCACCTCCTCGTCAGTTGACTGACAGCAGCTGCACTCCCAGCACCACTGCCAACAGGAGCGGCACGACCAGCGACACAACAGGAAGTCAGACAGTCTGGACAGAAGACCCTGAGACCAAGACCGCAAAGGGACACAAAGAGACTCTCCAGTAAACAGTAACTAACTGACCTGCAGAGGCAGCAGAATATACATACATGACAAATTATGATGATAAAAATGGTAATGACTGATCAGTGCATCAAGGATTTTTTTTTTTTTTTCTAGTCAACTGCAGCTTTATAAGTATAAATGTAACAAGAGCTTCAGAGAAATAAATTCTTACATCTCTATTGGCACTCTATTCTAGTGGGACTTTGTAGTAAACCGTAGAAGTCAGAGTCAATCCACTAGAAGTCAAGTGATTTAATTAAAAGGATGCATTAAATTTATCAAAAGTGACATACAATAAGCACAATTTTGTTTCCCATTGTGACATATGCTTCTAAATGAAACAGGAAAATGGGGCGGGACAAACATTACTCAGTCACTTCTCAGTGTGACCGTTATTAGGCTGACCAGAAATGAGGCCAGATGTTTGGACAGAAGTCCTTCATGAAAGTGATGTCAGTCTTTTCACCACACAACTTGCTTCTCTTTGATTTAGACTAACTGACACCAAATGATGAACACAACACAACAAGAACACAACAAGATCTAAAAAGCCAAGTCACTCTCACATCCGCTGAGGCTGAATATGTGCCTATGGTTGGTTAAATAATGTATGACTTGAGACAGGATGTTGACGGTAAAAAAATCTAGCCCAAAAGATACAACTCTGATTGCGTAAACACAATCTTTTTCTTTTTTTATGGATGCAGACAAGTTTGTTTCAAAGCATTTAATGGTCTGAAATGTCTGAGGGTGTCAAGCTTCTCACTAAATTTCTAACTTATTTGGGGTCATGCATGTATGGATAAATTGTTAAAAAGGATCTCAGAGCTTTTATAAAAATACAGTAGCTTTTTTTCTACATCATTGCTAATAAACAGATATGAGAAGTTAGAAGGTTGAATTAATTACTTTTCTGTACATACCTCATTGATGGGTTCCAACTGTTCTTTTTCAAAGGGTGAGTGCAGCAGAGGGTCGAGTTCATGCACAGGAAAGAGAGAAAAAAAAAGTGAGAGGAAAGGTCTCTTTACTGAATGTTCACAATCTGTATTCAAATAAAAATACAACATTTTAATAATTAATATTAATGAAATCTGTTAACAACATTTTGCCCAATTTAATTTTTTTTTAAATTTATAATATTATTAAAAATATTTCATCATGTTAATGTTTTCTATGATATACACTATGGTTAAAAAGTTTGGAGACAGTAAGATTTTTTTTTTTTTTTAATAAATTTACTTTGATTTAGCAAGGGTGCATTACATTGCTCAAAAGTATCAGTAAAAATATCATTACATTGCACAAAAGAATTATTAAAGTTTCCACAAAATATCTGCTCAGCACATCTGTTTTCAACATAATAATATAAGAATGATAAGAAATTATTCTTGAGCACAAAATCATCATATTAGAATGATTTCTGAAGGATCATGTGACACTGAAGACTGGAGTAATGATGCTGAAAATTCAGCTTTACCATCACAGGAATAAATTACATTTTAAAATATATTAAAATACACTACCAGTCAAAAGTTTGGACACGGTAAGATTTTTAAAGATTTTTTAAAAGAAGTTTCATCTGCTCACCAAGGCTGCATTTATTTAATTAAAAATACAGTAAAAACAGTAATATTGTGAAATATTATTACAATTTAAAATAACTGTTTTCTGTTCGAATAAATTTTATAAAGTAATTTATTCCTGTGATCAAAGCTGAATTTTCAGCATTACTCCAGTCTTCAGTGTCACATGATCCTTCAGAACAGCATTTATTTGAAATATAATCTTTTGTAACATTATAAATGTCTTTACTGTCACTTTTGATCGATTTACTGCATCCTTGCTGAATAAAAGTATTAATTTCTTTCATTTCTTTTCAAAAAAATAAAAATAAAAATTCTTACTGACCCCAAACTTTTGAACGGTAGTGTATAATGTTACAAAAGCTTTGTATTTCAGATAAATGCTGTTCATTTGAACTTTCTATTCATCAAGGAATCCTGAAAAAAAAAAAGTACACAACTGTTTTCAACATTGATAATAATCATAAATGTTTCTTGAGCAGCAGATCATCATATTAGAATGATTTCTGAAGGATCATGTGACACTGAAGACTGGAGTAATGATGCTGAAAATTCAGCTTTGATCACAGGAATAAATTACTTTATAAAATATATTCGAACAGAAAACAGTTATTTTAAATTGTAATAATATTTCACAATATTACTGTTTTTACTGTATTTTTAATTAAATAAATGCAGCCTTGGTGAGCAGACGAAACTTCTTTTAAAAACATTAAAAATCTTACCGTGTCCAAACTTTTGACTGATGTGTGAACCCAGTCATTTGGAATTTCGAGTAGATAGTGTAGATCACTTAATATTTCACAATCTCATTTATTTACAATATTACTATTTTACCGTATTTTGATCAAAATTTATTTGCCTATATATATGGTGAGTGTAAGAGACTTGTTTCAGAAACATTTTACTGACCCCAAAGCTTTGAACGGTAGTGTATATATTAAGTAAATGTGCTCCCTGAGGTGCTGGTCTGATTGAAAAATAAAAAGGCAGATAACTTTGAAGCTACATCCAGCGAGGAAAAAGTTTCTATAACCTCAAATATTGTCCTACTTGTATTTTGGGTATTAAATTAAGAGCACTGTAATAATCCACCTCTGAACTAAAGTGTTATTGCACTAATTTATTTTGACAAGCATCCCAATAAACCACATTCTAACTATTCTGTTTATATAAAAAAAGACTTAATAAGGGACAAGGTCTAAAACACACAAAATTGTTCAAGATCAACACATCTGACTTCTTACACACTCATGCACCCTGGGGACTGTTATATTCCTTCCTCTTAACACCTGTGAATATCTACAGGTTGATTTCTCTCCCATTCCCCACCCCCTGTTCCTGCTTCCAACCTCAGTCCAGCTCTCTTGCTCCTCATCAGCAGCCCAATGTTGTCTAAGCAATTAGCTGTGGCTGTAACCATGGCAACAGTGATACGAACTCCTGTCCCTACCAGCCCGCACCTTGCTGCCGCTGGCTCAGGCAGAGATGGCGCATTAGGGTCACTGAGATAGGAAGGATGGGACACTGTCCCCACTGGTCCACATGGCCAGTTCCAGCAGGTGCTATTCCCATACCAGGGGTCTTTAGTCTTTAATTTCATGAATCATAATACAGCATACAGACACACAAATTCATTGCCACAGAGTTTAAACATCAAAAAGAAGCTGCATTCATACTTAAATCACAAAAACCATCAGTGAGTCTGTCTGTAGCCTACACTGTTTTGAATGAAAATATTACTCACATCTCAAATCCCACATAAATCAAGTGCCATTTAGTTTTTAATGTATATAACATAGAAAAAAATATGTCCATTAACATATTTTGAGAATTAACTCATCAAATACTAATATTTCATAAATAATAAGACATTAAAGTGAATAAATACACACAAATCATACATATATACGATCTGAAATGGTTTCAGGCCTTGACCAGAAATAATCATCAAATGAAAGAAAAAAAATTTAATCAGATTATGAACGAATGAGCAAAGGAAGACACATATGAAGATGAAAAGTGTAATCCAGAAGGATCCAGATGGGAAAGTGTGTGTGCAGGACTCACCTGTGTGTACGCCATCCTCCTCTTACTCTCGCCCCACTGTCTCACTTCCCATCCAGAGCAACATGACACTCTCTGGATCCAGATTTACTCAGTAAAAAAAGAAAGAGAGTGAGAGAGAAAAGAGAGGAAAAAAAAAAAAACTGTAGATGACTCGAGTAATGAATTCAGGTCTCTATGGACTTGGTTCCTCTATCCAGCCTAACAAAATCTACTTCAAGAGTGATGAGCCAAATACAAAACAACAAACAAACCCCCTCTTCCCTCTCTATATCTATCTCTCTATCTCCTCTTCCTCCCCATCATCTTCAATCCCACCCACCCAGACACTCCTAATCTCCCTCTCTTTCCTGCCTCCCTCTCCAGTCGTGCCTAGTCCTCAGAAATGACACGCAAGACAGCCAGCTTTCCTCTCCCTGGAGAGAGCAGCGCCCTCCTCCCCTCCTTCCCCCTCCTGCCCTGTGTTTCTTTCAGAGACCAGTGACTCATCCAGGTTTGCAGAAGCACTGATGTATATCAAATCTGTTATGTGCATCCCTCCCCGCCTCCTCCAGTCCATTTTTACAACACCTCGCTGGCTGCAACCACTTGTTGTTCACTTCACCACGAACAGAGCGGAGAGGCTGAGGAGAGACGGGTAGACGGCAGGTGAACGGGCTAATTGCTGCCACGGCAACACGTTACATGGGGAGTTTATGAGAGCCGGGGTCTGTGCGGCCATCTGCTGCTGCTCTGTGATTGAGGTACGCCGATGTGCCACCATCTTTAAAACATGACGCACAAGTCATGGGAAGGTTTTGGAGAGTCTATAAGCTGTATATGATGGTCCTTCCTGGCGTAGCATTGTAACCTGAGTGGGTGGATCACAAGGAACTTTAAAGTAAGTTTCCTTGGAAATGGTAGGGGCACATGACCTGTTGCTGTGTCAGCTGTTCTGACACCGAACAGGCCGTTCGCTCACCAGATGAAACTACGCATCTATGGAGCATGTCAGGTTGTTGGGTGTAGAGTTTCACAAAGAGTGTTCGACTGATGTATAGCACCTGAAAAACATACACTAGAGTTAAAAAGTTTTTTTTGGAAAGAAATTAATACTTTTATTTAGCAGGATGCATTCAATTGATCGTAAGTGACAGTAAAAGACTTGTATAATGTTTTAAAATATTTATATTTCAAATAAATGTTATTTGAACTTTCTATTCATCAAAAAAATTCTGAAAAAAAAAAAAAATGTATAGGTCTCTCCAAAACATTTTAAGCAGAACAACTGTTTTCAACATTGATAATAATAGGAAATGTTTCTTGAGCATAAAATCATCATATTAGAATGATTTCTGGAGGATCATGTGACACTGGAGTAATGATGCTGAAAATTCAGCTTTGACATCAAAGGAACAAATTATTTTTTTAAATATATTAAAACACAAAACAGTTATATTATATTGTAATTATATTTCAGTTACTATATTTTTTTATCAAATAAATGCAAGCCTGGGTGAGCATAAGACACTTACTTTTAAAAACAACAACAACAACAAACAAACAAACAAAAATCTCACCAACCCCAACTTTTGTAATTTCATTCACTTCAATATATTTCTAGTGTGCATTTCACAATACATTTGTGCACTTTACAAAATGAGTGTGTATATAATAAAATAGTGCTTTACAAACTATCTAGTAAGTAAGGCAAAGAGTGCCAGGGCATGGAAAAACCAGGAAAAACAGGATATTTAAGTTAATGAAGAAGGAACCTTGGGAGGAACTAAGACTTAGGAAGCCTCAGACTGGGATAGAATAGAATAGAATAGAACAGAACCATAAAAAACCTTAAGATATTTAAGTTAATGAAGAAGGAACCTTGGGAGGAACTAGGAAGCCTCAGAATAGAATAGAATAGAACAGAACCAGGAAAAACCTTAAGATATTTAAGTTAATGAAGAGGGATAGGAGGAACTAAGGCTTAGGAAGTCTCAGAATAGAATAGAATAGAATAGAATAGAACAGAACAGAATCAGGAAAAACCTTAAGATATTTAAGTTAATGAAGAAGGAACCTTGGGAGAAACTAAGACTTAGGAAGCCTCAGACTGGAATAGAATAGAATGGAATAGAATAGAACAGAACCAGGAAAAACCTTAAGATATTTAAGTTAATCAAGAAGGAACCTTGGGAGGAACTAAGACTTAGGAAGCCTCAGAATAGAATAGATTAAATTAGATTAGAATAGAACAGAACAGAACAAAACAGAATAGAGGTGTTCCATTAAACCACAGCATTTGAAATGAATAAGACTTAAGAAACCATTGCAGGTAAAAAGACTTTAGGTGAAAGCCACATTGTTTTTGTAAATACAGGACAAGGGAAAACATTTATAGGTTGGAAGGATGACATAAACAAGTGGATGTAGATATAATTAGATTAGATTATATAGATTAGAATTAGATGTGAATTTAGTGAGTTTTTTTGTGAATTTTCATTTGTTTCTGCTCTTGAGAACCTGTTGAAAGGCATGTCTCATAAAAATCCAGACTTGCAGTGACCCCTGCTGTTATATTAAAAAAGGGTCTTCTAAATGCATCAGTGTAACTGAAATCCAGTTTCATTGAGCGGTTTGAGCATGATATGAAGTAAATGATTACAGAAATTTGGGGTGAACTATTTCTTTAATTGTAGCTGCCATATATCTACTTGAAATTCCAAATGACTGGGTTCAAAGAGAACGTTTAAATAAACATATACAGCCCACCTACACCCAAGACATCTGTCACATTTGATATTATTAGAGAGAACCAGACAATATAAAGATACAGAGCATTTTAACTTGCATACTGTGAGATTGTTAAAAGCAGAACTGACTGTGCTTTTAATTAAAATCTTTTTATCCTAAATTATTTGTCCCCTAAACAGATACTGACCTCAAGGTAGCACCCACATTCCTTCCCCAATCACGTGTCCAAGACTTCAGAATACAGCCGTGGTTTACTTTGACACCAAATCAAATCCTGCAAGCAAGTGCATAAATTAAATGATAATTACAAAGGATGAGATGATGTCCTTATGTAAGAGAGCACCAGCTTTGAGCCACAGTATAATTTACACTGAGCCACATCACTCTAAACATAACACTATATTAAGAATAAAAACTGCCAGACAAGACTATACAGACGATAATTACTGTGACTGAGGGAAAGTAAATCAGTTTGCGTTTTATAATTATGAAAATAAAAAATGAAAAATGTGCCATGTGACACATATGTAGACGGCACTGAGAAAAAGAATAATTTTAGAGGTATTCTAAACATAGAACTACACAAAAGGATTATAAGATATATTGTGTACAATACATCTCACCACCACATACATCTCATAAAAATAATAATAACAATAAATTGCTGACATGACATGGGCAGTCTCTGTCTCCATGTCCTATTTTCTCCATCACTGTCAAAAAAAGAAAATTATTTCAGGTGTTACAATAAACAAATATTCAACAAAACTCTGTGCAGTCCAAAATATAGATATTTATTTCAATTCATGTATTAAAATACATGTATAAATTATATCTACTATATAAATACACACAGATTGTTTTACTCTATGTACATCAAGTACAATTTCTTCAATCAACTTACATTCACATACAGTACCAAATATACATTAAATTACATATACATTAATATACATATACATTCAACCTTAGTTAATCTGTATTTTATATTGCTTGTTTTGGACTACATTTAAGCATTGTTTTTAGAGCATGTTCTTTTTCATTTCCTTATTTCATTTTCCGTTCCGCTTTTAGAGAACAGACAAAAATAGGCTTCAAAGAAATTTGCTTAGGTACCACAAACATTTCCCTGCAAAGTTAATAAAACTAAGATATGTCTCACGTAAATGACCATGAACACTTTGTTTAATAACACGTAAGCAGGAAAGAGACCAACAAACTAACCCTGTGACACTCAGTACCAGCAAGAGATCAATAAGGATCTCTGCTGCCTTTGTGAAAGTAAATGCAATCAGCCATTAAAACTAAAGCTATTGCATAAATAAGTGACCCTGGGCTGAGGTAGTCTCCATGGTGACAACCTATAGAGCCATGTCTCTGAGGGAAAGATCACGTGCACACATAATGTCCCTGTAGACAGGCAAGATGAAGTAAAGCTATGCCATCAGTGCCTTATCCTCGAGTGTGCCAATTAAGGTAATAAACCGAGGTGAACTAAAGCACTAATTATGATCTGACATATCAAAGGAACACTTTAACAATCAATTAAGCAATACTGAAATTGCTACAGTTATGAAACATTATTCATTCATTCATTCAAAATAAAGAAAATATCTGGTTCTGTAAGACACAGCAGACGATTTTTACAGTGGTCACACTGCAGTTTTTCCCTTCAAAACAGGATGTTCATCTGTTTAGGCTGGCATTACTAATACTGTGTGGGTGTGGAAAATCTTTGGTGTATATGCTGTTTTGACTGCCCCATAACCATGACATCATGGTCACCCTGAGTCAACACAAGTCTAGCAGCTCTCAAACGCATGAGTTTCATGTCCAAACACCTAAATCCTAATCTCCAACCCTGCTCCTGGAGGTATACAGTACCTTTCTGCAGACCTTGCTTTTCAAAGTCTGTCCTGCAATTACAGTACAATACTGATTTGTACAGTACCAAGACTGATTTGTTAAAAGTATTGCTATACCTACTGAATGCTACTATTGTGCTCTAATCTAGTGCTTTGACTGCTTCCTTTTGAGAAAAACAATCCCCAAATTAATTTAACTTAATTTTGAAAAGTCAAATGCAAAAAAAGAGATAAAGATGTGTAACATTAATTTCTGAAAACATAAACCATCGCTGTGTTCAGCAACACCAGTTATAGTTGACCTTTACTCTGCATCAATATATTTGCAGCGAACACCTCTGCCAAGGCTGGTCCTCTGTGGTCGCCCGAGGCGAATTAGGCGAGGGAGGTGGTTCCATGAGTAAGCCAGTCGGGCGGAGACCATATCAAGGGTGATGTCGCTGAATTCCGCCCACAGGTTTGAGGGTACAGTCTCCTTCACAAGTTTGGGTAGAGCGACAGAGTCTGGCAGAAGCCCATTAATGCCTCCAAGGAGTAAATGGCAGAGAGCCCGAGACTGTAGGCTCTCCCTTAGACTGCGAAGAAGATCATCCAGCCGGTCCACAAGGTTGCACTCTTCCCAGGCCTCAGGGGGCGTACTGAGCAGTAAACGAAGCCAAGCGGTCTTCAGAGCATAGGACGAAAGCACTCCTCCCCATTCAGCTCCAGACTTCTGGTCCAGCGTCTCCCCACTGAGGTTACGCACCTCTTTTAGGAGTTGAAGGCACTTTAGATGACAGGAGTTGGAGGGCAGTCTACCTTTTAGCCATGCCAGCAGTCTCTGCTCCTGCCTGGGAAAGTACACGGTCCAAAGGTCTTCTCCTCGCTGACCCCGCTGGCATGCCACCAAGAAGGCACCATCACCGAGAGGAAAGGCTGGGATCAGCCGAATGCCCATTGAGATGTGGCAGCAGACATAATCGGAGCGGGGTGTCAGGCGGAGGAGCACTTGCTGCTCCTCACTGAGAGACAGGCTGAGGGAACAGCGCTGCTCGAACAGGTAACGGAAAGTAGCAAGGCAGCGCTGGGTGGCCATGTAAAACCAGCGCTGTACGGAATCCGGGCTCATCTTATAGACACTTTGAGCATTGTGCAAGTGCATAAACGTGTCCATGAAGGCCTTGTGACGACGTGCCCACTCCGCCTTGCGAGGCGTGTTCAGCGTGCACAGAGGTGGCCCTCCGTGTTTGTCAGTGCAAACGCTGGCCTCCAGTTTCAGCCCACGAGGTGCCCGCAGAGGCACAAGGATGTCGAAGCAGTCAGGTGAGCCCACCTTGTGCTCCTCGTAGGAACTGCCGATCTGGATGAAGTCACCCCGGAAGGCCAGCGAAGACTCCGGCGGGACATCGGTGCGACCGACCTTTACAAGTTCACTCACCAGTTTGGCAACATGGGCTTTGCTGTGGCCCAGCACATGTGGAGAGAGACGCACATGCCTTTCATAGTGATCGTCCAGTAGCTCTCTCTTAGAGACACCAGATTTTCCATGCCCCTCCGGGACTTTGTGGAAAGCCCTCCTAGCAGAGCCAGGTTGAGTTGAGCAGTACTTTATGAAGAAATAACATAAAATAAATGCTAGGATGTACTTGAAAAGTGTGACAGCTCCAAGTCCCTGATCAGAGCAATCGTTCCCTTGGTCCTCGGATCCGCTGATGATGTACTGGTGCAGTAGCAGAAGAGCGGTGAGGATACAAGTGACCAGCGGCCAGAACAACCTGAGGTTGAGAGTGTAAACGCTCATCCTCCTCCAGTCTACTCCAGCTCTGTGGGAAAAGTTAGGGCTAGCCCATGCCAAACCAATCATCCAGATGCTGAAAACAAGGCCAAGCTGATGTTCTTTTAGCCCCCTCAAACAGAAACCGTCGTGTAAGGGGAAGTTCGCCAAGTGAAGTTTCTTTGCGGATGCAGCATGTGCCGAGGGCAAGAGTCCTCTCATTCAGGATGTTTGAAAATCCCCCCTTTTGTCACAAGTGAGCACTATGTGAAACGAGAGAGCAGGCTCTCAGTGTGTGAGCTCAGAGGAAATGCCAAACTCTTGAGAGAGGAATTTCTGTTTAAAAAAAAAAAAGAGGCGTTCAAAACCCAGAGCCAGTCCACACTCCTCCTCCCTCTTCTCTTAAAGAAACAGATCTCAAAATGGGAAGTGTTTTCTGACAGAATGGGCCCTGGCTTAGAGATTTACACAACATGAATATACCACATGCATGGATAGGCAAACCAATTTGATAAAAAAAAAATCAAATGTGTATTATTAACATTGCAAATGTTAATAATAAAGGGTGCTATACTTAAAGGACAGTTCATACAAAAACTCACCCTCATGTCATTCCAAATTTGTATTACTTTTTTTCACTGTGGAACACAAAAGCATATATTTTTAATTAGTACCATCACACAACTCCTTTTGTAAAATGCCAAATTTAATTATAAAAAATGATGTCAGTAGAGGTGTGGCCCTTGTAAACTACACAGATGGTCATTGAGAAAGTTTACAGAAACACTACACACACACACAAAGTATTTCTCTTTGAAAGGAGTGTCACAGTAAGACGTCTGTATCTTTGTTGATCTGTTATCGATCCCTAACCTCAGCGCAAGCCTTCCCCCGGTCACCCCTGACCTTGTAATACTGAACAAGAAACCACTGTCATCTCTCTTAATCAGTCCACAGAGTGCTTTTTGTACTGCTGTATGGACATAAGCCTTGTAGTATTATCTTGCTTTATTATAGACACAAGTTTTTAGAATGGCTTATTCAAAGCTTAGTCAAATACTCCTAATCACATCTATCCCAAATGCATAAACTTAAGCAAATAGACAGTCAGCCCGCTGTTCACTTTATATCAGACACAAACCGAGGTAGCCACTACCTCTGCCCTCTGAATTTCAAAACAAACGGTGCCCATGGCCATGAAAGTTGCGCTTTAAGTAAGGACACACACATAGCAGCACCTGGCTAAGTCATACAAACCTGTATGACCCGTCACAGGATAAACACAGAGACAGCTCGCTAAATATGGCTGATTGAACTGTTTCGATATAAGTATAACTGTCTGTTGGAACTAAGCAGATGCCTGAGGAAGGAAGTGATCTTCATGATAGGGAACTAGAAAAAGCAACGGACAGGAGGCAATTACTGCAGTGTTTCTGTCATGTACCTTCTTATCAGTCTTCTTGAGCTATTTTGATAGTGATGAAGCCCACTCTAAAAATACCAAGCTGTCTGAAGGGGATCAACAACTACAAAACAACAGATAAATGCATTGATGATTTGCAGTAACAACTGAGTTGAATGCAGCTCTCCTCCTGCAAAAAGAATGTCATGTGGTTAGCATCCATGTCCTGAGGGAAACAAGCTTTAAGAAACAGTCTCTCAATTACATGATTCATAATCACTGATGCATAATAAGCTTCTGAGCACAACACATACACTGTCAAAACTTGTTTGTGCTAGTAAGAGAAACAGCTGAATTCTTAAGACATTTACTACTCTTAACGTCTTTAGTGGTGAAGAGTTGACAGTCAAATATCCAGATATGTTTTGTGTATATATTCTGCATTTAAAAGAGCTTCAGATCTTGGAAAACAGTGTGCTATTAAGACTTAAAGACATGTGATCTGTACACAATGAGCCATGCAGTGTTTCCAGATGGGTCAGCTTCCTCTGACACAGACTTATTATGTGAATAAAAGATTGTGTGGCAGCTTCTGCATTACATTAAGCAATGCAAAAGCTTATATGGAGGGTATGTTTAAGAATAAAAACCTTCTGAAGTAGGAAAGAAAGGGAGTATGGGTGAGAGACAGCCTGTGGGAAGTGGGCAGTTGAAAACCTTAACCACTTTGAGTCTGTTAAAGGTTACATGTGGTCACAGTTGATGGTAGACTGAAAGCTGAGGAGTACTTGTAGTTACACAGGGATTGCATCAGCCTTCTTCTCTCTGAATGCGAGCATACAGTAGCTCTGCCCCCTAACAGAATCTGCCAAACTAAACAGGCCTCTCAACTCTTATCCAGTACAG
Source organism: Hypophthalmichthys nobilis (assembly GCA_037950665.1). Taxonomy (NCBI): domain Eukaryota; kingdom Metazoa; phylum Chordata; class Actinopteri; order Cypriniformes; family Xenocyprididae; genus Hypophthalmichthys; species Hypophthalmichthys nobilis. The sequence continues at coordinate 25,127,569 of CM075475.1, read as the reverse complement.
TCAGCATAAAAGACTCTAGCTGAAGAGGAGGAAGGGGCCCGGAGTATAATTTGTGCACTTCTCATAGCCTGTTCTCTTCTTATCAAAGTTTCAAACTAAATTCACCAACTGGCAACATATTAAAAAAAACTTACGGAAACTGAAATCCAGGCTCTCATACTCTCTGTGAAGTGTCCAGGCTGACTTCATGCCCTCATAGATTAAGTCATGGGAACCACAGGGAGATGGAGACAGCTGTTTCCTGCTTCTCTCTGCTACATGGATTATGTTACATGTTTTCATAGCAACCCATGTGATAACTTCCCCCAGTGCTGTATGCAAACATCTCTGACAGTTCCTATGTATTCTAAGATAACAAATGAGCATGTTTATAGCATGCCATATACATTTATATATCTGTGGTATTTCTTCTCGCATTAAAACAATAATTTCAACAGATTTCCCTGTCATGACTGGTGGATTGCAAATTACCTTTAACTTAAGAGGCAAAGACTGCCCTCTTGTGTACCAAGTGGTCTGTGCAAACACACACATCCTGTAAAGACATTTGATTTTAATGTTAACACAATAGTGATTGATAAAAAGTTACAGTATGTTATTCCTGAATATATCCTGATGGGTGAGATAAAATAATGCAGGTCATGTATAAAATCTCAATAAGCAGATTTGCAGAACTGCAAAAATATGATGATATTTTATGATGATGCAAAAAAGATGCACAATGTGTCAGCAATACACACGATGGCAGAGCATGAACATCTCTGTGGCTCTATAAAAAGAACTTTTAAAAGAATTGTAATTGAGGTTTTATATTTTATTATGCTAGTTCATGCAGTCACAAATCATGATGTTACATGGCATTATTCAGACTTACTGATTCAGCATCATGCTCCAGTCCGGTGTCATTGTGCTTCCATTCATCATCCTGAAATTCTTTAATGATCTGACACACAAACACACACAAAAAACACTGTTATTTATCAGTAGTCTGTCAGTAACATGTTATTCATCTGCATAATACATATATTATTCAGTGGGGTTTTGCATCTGATATCACTTTTGAAAATTATTCTATTTAGATATTAAAGGATTAGTCCACTTTCAAATAAAAATTTCATTCCGCCTTCCGTATTCTTCAAAAAGTTTACGCTGTATGTCCTACGCCTTCCCTATAAAAACAGAACTGGCGCTGCGTTCATTCCATAAGTTGAATAGGGAAGGCGTAGGACATACAGCGTAAACTTTTTGAAGAATACGGAAGGCGGAATGGCGAAGCACTTGCAAGGCGATCATTTGTGTTTATAAAGCATATACATTTTTTTTTTTTTTTTTTTAAAGAAAATTACCAATCGTTTCGCTAGATAAGACCCTTATTCCTCGTCTGGTATCGTTTAAAGCCCTTTGAAGCTGCACTAAAACTAATTTTGACCTCCATTGAAGTCTACTATAAGGAGAATAATCCTTGAATGTTTTCATCAAAAACCTTAATTTCTTTTCGACTGAAGAAAGAAGAATATGGACATCTTGGATGACATGGGGGTGAGTAAATTATCAGGAAATTTTTATTTGAAAGTGGACTAATCCTTTAAGCTACTATTTCATTCAAGCCCACCATGTCTTAAGGCTTTTACCCACCTGTAGCAGTTCTGTGTACTTCTCAGGATCTTTCTCCATAAGAGTTCTGATCTGGCTGTTGTAGTGCTCTGAGATACTCTCTTCTACAGCCACAATGCAGACTATCGCCCCTTCTTTTCCCGAGAGCAGAACCAGCTCCTGTCCAAAAAACAGACACATCACACATAAGATGTGTGACTTCCAGACATGCTGCATTTACTCAATACATTGAAGACTCTTTCTAGTTACAAATAACTTAAGTACACAAAGGGTTCTCACATCTTTTGACCAATGATTTTCCATGACAACTTTTCCAGTCGTCCGTGATATTTACCGTTACTGCACTTAAAAAAGGAGCAATTTCAGTTGAGCAATTTATTGAAATGTATTAATTTCTATAATTTTTCAATGCCTGAAAATTACTATTTTACACTCCCCTAATATTTCCAGGTTTCGTGGGAACCCTGTACATAAAAAATATATATATTTTTTTGTCTGCACCAGAATGTTGTATAAAATGAGTTTCTTGGACTGAATTCTTGAGAAACATTATTTTTTTAAAACAAAGAAGAAATAATGTAACAGCCTTTGCTATATTCTACAAAGGAAGCAGGATGGTCGGACATGCTCTGTTCTCACCCAGTATCTCAGGTGCTGCTTCTCTTGTCCCACATTTCCTTTAACAGTGAATGAAAAGTTATCAGAAGTTGACATTCATCATCAATAATAATTCCATATTAAAGCTGCAAGCAGCAATGAAAGGGCCCTCGCACCCGGGGCCAGCTCCACCCGGTGGCCTTAGGAAAACAGTGAATAGTGGGCGACATGCATGTAAGCGAGTAAATACAGGAGAAATATGGCAAGTCATTTCGACGTGCCACACTTCCTGCTGCCAACAGGTAGCGCTTTGACTATAACTGAATATTGCCATGTCGATGTCTTTAGGCCAGGAGTATTATCAAACATGTAAAGTTTGGAGCAGATCAGACACTGTATGCCTAAGTTACAACAACTTCCTGTTTCGCAGGGTTAATCGCATACATTAGCACTAGTGTTGCATAATTTAACGTGTTTCTAGTATGTTTGGTACTTCATGGCATATACAAATGTGTTTCTGGGAGTGAATTACAGTGCTAAGCATGCCATTTGCTGTTGTCAGCAGGTGGCACTATGACTAACTAAATATTGGCATATAGATGTGTTCAGGCCAGGACTCTTATCACACGTGAAGTTTGGGGCAGATCGGACATTGTACGCTAGAGTTACAACAACTTCCTCTTTCATGGCGAAACATCAGACTTTGTCAGGGCGCCGCGGACACGCCCTTCAGCAAAAACTCAACATCTTTGCCCTAAATACATCAGACCTCACTGAATTTGGTCTTTCTAAAAAACAAACAAACAAAAAAATTATATAACATCTTAATCCTTCCAAAACACACACAAAAAAAAACATTACCATTGTATAATAACTGTCAGCTTTGGTTTCGGTTGACACCATATTCTCCAGCATGGTCCACTCGCATCATCCTCTGTAAAGCATGTTCCTTCCTCTTCCTTCTTCCAATACACTATATCCCCTTACACATGGCACTGCACCTGAAACATGCAAAGACAAGCAAGTGCTTTAAACTCTTTATCAAAAAGAAAAACTCGAAATCAGAAAGAACATTATTGTGTTCTCTTCTCAAGTGGATTGTTTTAAAGAATTAATTCACTTTCATATGAAAATTACCTCAAGCTTTACTCACCCTCAAGCCATCCTAGGTGTAAATATGACTTTCTTCTTTCTGATGAACACAATTGGAGAAATATTAATAAATATCCAGAGGCATCCAAGCTTTATAATGGCAGTGAGTGATATCAACGAGTATGAGCTGAAGAAAGTGTCTCCATCCACATCCATCCATCATAAACATACTTCACACGGCTCCAGGGGGTTAATAAAGGCCTTCTGAAGCGAAGCGTTTGTCTAATATCCATATTTAACAAGTTATGAAGTAAAATATCTAGCTTCCGCCGACCGCTCACTGCCGTTATAAAGCTTGGATGCGTCAGGATATTTATTAATATTTCTCCGATTATGTTCATCAGAAAGAATAAAGTCATATACACTTAGGATGCTTGAGGGTGAGTAAAGCTTGGGCTAATTTTCATTTGAAAGTGAACTAATCCTTTAATATGCAGGAGCTCTGAGCACTACAACAAATAACATTACAAAAATAAAAATCTACCGTGAAAAACATCAAACATTTGAAAAATACTGCAAAATTTGGCATACATTAGCACAATGTAAGCATATACTGCTTGTTTCTAAAGCCTCTTTACTAATGTGTTTTGCTTTTCATTTTTAACTTAAAGTTTCAACTCTCAAAACTATGACATTTGGGAAAAAATGTAAATATAAAGGCCAGAATCTGTGAATATAATTCCTTGAAAGATAAATACTACAAATGTGTAGTCATAAGGAGAGTTATGAAACTGTATTGGTGATACTTACAATTGCTGTTTTTACAAAGTTGACCCACTGTCGGCAAAAGAGTCTGTTGAGAATCACGAAGCGCTGAGGTCACAAAAAGCGCCAAATATCATTAGGGGCGTGTCTCAGTCAGCTCCCGAGCTCGTGAATCAGTATATGGTGTACATGAATTCGGGCACTGGTAAGGACAGTAAAGGATGCTGGTTCACTAGACATTGGGACACTTATGACTCTATTTCCGGCGACGTGACAACGTCCTCATTGTACAACATCACTACTGGTATTTATGAACAACAGCGGAGCTGATATTTTCTTACATTACTTGTAATGTTATTTAAAGTACATTATGATAAATTATTTGCTTGGTACATATACGTGCAACATTTCAGCCGTAAATAAATTATAAATGTTAGCTAGATTATGTTCATTACCTGTCTAGCGATGTATGTTTATGCTGAAATATAATAAAATAATGGTTTGTATTTTTGAAAACATCTATCGTGCGTCGTTATCAAGCGGCAACCTCCCCCAGTTTCTCGTGAAGCCAATACGGAAGTGACTTAAACTGCAATTCATCGACTGGCCGCTAGGGACAGGCTGCAAAAGAGAGCAGAATCTCATTGACCCTCATGTTAAAATGGCCAAGTTTACAGCAGAAAAAATCATGTTTACAGCCTGGTTAAAATTGTGGTTTTGGTCTATACTGCTAATGTTGCCCTTCATGACAACTCTGAGGGGGGTGAATTTTTTTTATAACTCATCCGTTTAAATTATATTAAGCCTTAAAGTTCTGCATAATTAAGGGCGTGGTCACTTGAGTGACAGGTAGATTGCCGCTGCTGTCTGTGAGCGTCACCTCAGCTAAATCCAGCCACTGAATTTGGCATCTCTGCCGTGTTTGTGCTTTTTTTGGGATTATTTTATACAATTATAAAATAATATGGCTTGCTGCGTTAATGGTCGAGACTCGAGACAGATGTGCGTCTGTGTACATGTGCACGCATGCGAAGATATACAGAACACACGTTGTTGGATCGTGGCATTGGCTTAAAGTTTTGTTTGTGAGATTTACTACAATGACAATGGCGGGAGAATATTAAACTCCGACAGCACTGCTTGGATATAATAACTAAAACTGCTCCACTATTATGAAAAATTATATTTTGCATCATTTCTTGAAGAACGACGATAGACAGCAGATCATTCAGAAGAAATGTGACGCAAACAATGAATAATATATCAATATTTCATGGATTTAACCTTTTGTGGACAAAAAGTACTGTTTTTTTTTTGTTTTTTCTTCAATGGACACTCATGGACATTTTACCCAAATGCCACAAAAGATTCATCTCGCGATCGCTATATAAAGGTATGAAGTCCCATTTGATTTTTCATGTTTTTGCACACCCGACACAAATTAATCAATTACTGATGCTGGACCATCTATATCATAAAAAAGACACCGTATATTGACAGTACACCTTTAGAACTTTCTAATGATATAACTTATCTTTATTAATATTTTATTTAGATAGTATCTAAGGTAGATAGATAGCTCCTTTGCCTGCTAGCGTGATCACGTCGAGCTAGGCGGGCTGGTTTCAGCAACAAGTCACAATATCATCACGTCCCGCCTCTTTGCCCGTTTTCAGTTATCCGGGAGTGACGCGCAGCTAAGATGGCAGCGGTCTCATTTTCGCTTCAAAAACGCTCTTCAGAAATCTACGGGTGACGTCACGGACACTACGTCCATATTTTTTTACAGTCTATGGTCGTTATGTGTAGTGAGTTGGCTCACGTGATTCAAGTTTCACGCTTCAGAACTTCCGTTAAGGGAGCATAGTGAGCATCGATGCTCCCTGGTTTTCACGGTGCATTGTGGGACTTTTTAGGGAGCGAACGTAGACAGCCCTTAAAATGGCCGACTCCCTGGTCAGTGCCCTGACTACTGAACTAGGGAGCTGATTGAGACACACCCAAAAAAGAACGGCTTCTTTTAATGATATTTGGCGCTTTTTGTGACCTCAGCGCTTGGTGCTCGGTGTCGCACGGATGGCGTTTATTGATGCTGCCTTCACTTGAAATTTGATAATCCCACTTCTGAAGTCGTGATTACAGCTTATCGCATTCAAGTTTTGACATGAGAGGGCGTTCATGTGCAATTTATTATTATTATTATTGTTTTTACCTAGGAAACTCGTATTTACGATAATTCCAAAGGCACGTGAAGTAAGCATAAACACTGGTGTGAATGACACCGGAAGCCAGACACATTAAAGTTAGAAATGTCCGCGCCTGCTCTTACCTGAAAATAAGGTGGATTGGTTTTTAATTAACGTCTTCTTCTTCTTGTCTTTCGTAAACTGACTGAGCTGAAGTCGTTTTGAACTTGCTCAATACCGCGTGTTTGTGTGTGTTTATTAATTTTAATGCATTGTTTTATAATATCTTGCATTCCATTGATGCCATTTTTAGATGTTTATTTTGTTTGGAAATTTGAATTATTTTTTAAGTAATATAGTTATTCCTTAATAAATTGATTATTTCATATGTTCAGTGAATAAATTAAGTAATGATTTAATGATTCAGCAGGCAAATTTTTTAGTTTCATGTGATGATGTAGCTGACTCAAGAGATGCCAAAAACTTGTTGGTAAATGTTTAACAAACAAGTAATGCTGTAAATTATATTTATTTGTTTCTCATTCATTTTCTTTAGTTTGTTGTTATACTAATATTTTAATATTACTACTAATATTTGAATGTTATTTAGTAGCCTGTGTTTTTAGTTTATTCCAAAAGTATCTGGTAAACAAAACCCGATGCCATGTTAGTTCACACGTGGCTCAAATGGTGATAAAAATAAAAAGATAAAAGTTTATTTAAGAAGTAATGGAATAGATTATTTATTTTACTGTATTGTGTAGCACACTTATATCTGGATGGCACTCTGCTGGATTTGTTGATATTCTTGTTGTTTGTGTACGAGATGCTGTCATTCTGGACACAACTGAGTGGGCGTCTGCTGGTGGCGGTTGACATTGCTCCTACAGCGCATCTGAATGCTGCCATCGCTGAGATCAGAGAACAGGCCTGCTGCTCGAGAACCACTGAAAGACTGAAGCACAGTTCAAATATGGGTAAATAATTTTAGAAGCAAACACAAGCACACACACACATGGACTTGATATTCTTATTTCTCCTCTGACTTTTTCTCTTTTACTCCCCTTTACACTCTTAGAAATAAAGGTTCCAAAAGGAGGTTTTCACAGCAGTGCCATAGAAGAAACATTTGGGGTTCCCCAAAGAACATTTCAGTGAACAATTCTTAAAAGAACCATTTTTTGTTTCTAAAAGAACATTTTAGTAATCTAAGGAACCTTTTGTAGAATGGAAAGGTGCCTTGGAAGTTATTTTTAAGAGTGTAGGCAGAGATGGCTGGTTGGATATTAGACTGAAATCTTTGTTTTCCTTTTTATTTATATGAAATATAGTCATATATAATCTTATAGTGTCCTAATACTCACCATAACTATAATCCAATAGATATTATATGAAAATTGCATGTAGAATGTAGTCACTTTACCTCATCCCTCCACACAGTGGCACTCTCACACAGCAAAACAGCAGGAGTAAACCCCTTTGAATTGTGATTTACCAACATAAATCTATTTTCAGACATGTATGAAATGGATGTTTCTTGTGAAACTGGGCTTGTTGAAGTCAGTTAGGGATATCTCTTGCAAAATGTTGTAGAAGAGAATTCACATTATATGCAAAGATAATTTCTTGATCACAGCTATCATTATGCGTGTATGGGCATTACCTCTACCATTGTATTCAAGACAAAGATTAGTATTCTTTTTAAATAATGTGTACAGTAGTTTCTGAGATTTTTTTTTTCTTGGAAGTTTGAATTCCCAGGGAATGCATCAACTGATAAAACGTGTATCTTGAATGCAGTGTAAAGGCCTGTTCAGGCCAAAGATGATAACTAGAATTGTTCAAATTCTTTGGGAATACAGACATCCACACCACAGCTATAACGATAACTGCACAGAGGATTTTTTTCCAGCTGATAAACAATGAGCATTTAAAGCATCAGGTAACTGCAGCATGCGCAAACAGAACATCATTGTGCATTGTATGGATGCTTATATGGTGTTAGTATAGTTACAGTTAAAATCACCCTGGATAAAAGTGTCTGCCAAATGTAAATGCAGAGTCATTTTGTTCTTAACAGTTCCTGCAGTGTCCAGTCTTGTATTTGGTTGAAATCTGAACAATTAACATGTCACTGACATCGGGTAAGGTGACCTCCTGGACTTCTCGCTGTAATCTTGAATTCACATCACTTCACCTTCTGCAGTTCAACTTTGACACCGTCAGTTCAATACTGATCTTCTGCACTAATATGAAAACCCTGTAAATTAGCTTGAACTCTCACAGATCCCACATATTAAGGCAACCTTTGCCCAATGCCCTGCTCAGATGTCTTTGAGATTTCCTTTAGGTGTGTCCTTTCACAAATTACCACTTCTCCTTTTGAGAGCTCCAGTGAATAAACAGTTTATCTTCCAAATGGAAATCAAAAACAGAAATGAGAAAAAAAATAAATAATAATAATTTTGGTTCACAGACCGAGCAGACAGAAAAATAGTCATACACAAAATTTCACACTTTTAAGAACCCTTCAAAAAGGTATACTGCAATATAATGAAATATTTCCAGTTTATGTATTACTTCTTTTTGTTGCTTGTTTTCTTGAATGTATTTTGAATGGCCATCATTGAAAAAAGATGCTTTTTGGCATCTATTTATTGGCATAATTGGCATGAAGCTAACCAGCCAAACCTTGAGCCACAGCATTTAGACTTTTTTGGGAAATCTGTGAACTCTGCAATTAGCTTACTTTGTCCTATCTCAGTTTAATTAAAGGGTTAGTTCACCCAAAATTCTGTCATTAATTACTTACCCTCATGTCGTTCCACACCCGTAAGACCTTTGTTCATCTTCAGAACTCAAATTAAGATATTTTTGATAAAATCCGATGGCTCAGTGAGGCCTTTATTGACAGCAAGACAATTAACACTTTCAGATGCCCAGAAAGGTACTAAAGATGTATTTAAAACAGTTCATGTGACTACAGTGGTTCAACCTTAATATTATAAAGTGACGAGAATACTTTTTGTGCACCAAAAAAACAAAATTTATTCAGCAATATCTAGTGATGGGCGATTTCAAAACACTGCTTCATGAAGCTTCAAAGCTTTACAAATCTTTTGTTTCGAATCAGTGGTTCAGAGCGCGTATCAAACTGCCAAAGTCACGCCCCCCAGTGGTGAACCATTAAAATTTTGAAACACTTATCACATAACGAAGCCTCGTTTACTGAAATCATGTGACTTTGACAGTTTGATACGCGCTCTGAACCACTGATTCGAAACAAAAGATTTGTGAAGCTTCAGAGCTTCATGAAGCAGTGTTTTGAAATCAGACATCACTAGATATTGTTGAATAAAGTCGTTATTTTGTTTTTTTGGTGCACAAAAAGTATTCTCGTCGCTTCATAATATTAAGGTTGAACCACTGTAGTCACATGAACTGTTTCAAATATGTCTTTAGTAGCTTTCTGGGCATCTGAAAGTGTTAATTATCTTGCTGTCAATAAAGGCCTCACTGAGCCATCGGATTTTATCAAAAATATCTTAATTTATGTTCTGAAGATGAACGAAGGTCTTGCGGGTGTAGAACGACATGAGGGTGAGTAATTATTGACAGAATTTTCATTTTTGGGTGAACTAACCCCTCAAGTATTTTAAGAATGTACAGCATTAAGTACAGGTGCAAATCTTATTTATTTGGAGTGTATGTCAGTATTAATTGGCATTTCCCAATGGCGTGCATGGACATGCATACACACACTCAAATGCACAAATACACAACAGCGTAAGCAAAATGGGAAATATTTTCATTGCAGTGCAAAATAAATACACTAGGGAAAGAAAATAATACCGCTTCAAGCTGCAGTGTGGGGGAAATCCACACACTAGGGATGCACCGACGATACCAAGCTCGTGTACTTGTACTCGTAAAAATACCCGATACCAAAGACCGATACCTCACGTTACGTGACTGACAGAATTCCCTGTGCACAGAGACACAGACGGCAGCAGCAGAAACAATGTCAGCCTCAGAGGTGTGGAGATACTTCAAAATGAATGATGACAACACATGCGAATTGCATGGTTTCAATCACAATTCGTTATCGATTAGTGAAAGCGGGATAGGCGGAATCGTACTTTCTTGCGCGATCCCAGTTCGTGATCAGTTCTCCTCGCGCCTGAATGATCAAATGCACACATAGTTGTCAAAATGTCCATCGTGTGGAGTATCTCACGTAAATACAGTCGGTTATGGCTTAAGTCGACATAGACATTTGGATGAAAACAGGATATGCATCAGTATAGCCTATAGCCTATTTGTCATTAATGTTAATAAAACAACAAAAGATGTTAAATAAATGTATACATGGTAAATAAACCTACTGTATCTGAAAAACAAGTTTATTTAATTTGTATCTCTGTAGTATTTGTTGTATTGTTTGTAATTTGTTTGTCAATTTGTTTTTATATAACAACAATTATATATATTGGTAATTATGCCCTTTGAAGGTTATTGGACACTGTGAAATTTTTGTTCTTTAAGTTTGTGACAAGCACATAAAAATTATTACTTTTTTCATTAGAGTAATAATAAAGAAGCTGTCGTACATTCATTAGTCTCACTGTGTTGTGCTTGGAAAACTGCAACATCACCACAAAAAAAAAAAAAGAAAAAAAAACGAAAGAAAGAGAGAGAGAGTTAATAAATGTATAGGCATCGGTATCGGCGAGTGCCAGAAAAAAGTATCGGTACTCATACTCTGTCCTTAAAAAATGGTATCGGTGCATCCCTACCACACACCTGACTCAATATACCCACAGTAGCATCAGAAAAGCACTTGCCATCTGTTTACAGCAGTTCTCCACCACCCCATTACATTGTGCAACAATGCTCCAGAGATATCAGTTAAAGAGCTGACGTTTAGCCTGTTGTATTATGTACAGTATGGCTTTCAATGCAAATGCCACAGCACACAGAGAAAGAAACATTTGATCAGTGCTCTTATTTGAGGATAATGGGGCTGTAGTATAAAGAATGGAACAAGAAGCAATTCACTCCTCATCTCAACCATTGAATTAAGACCTTAGAACAGACTTGTTTTTATTTTTGATGTTGGTTGGTAATAGTGCTGCAGTCTCTTGAAGCTTGCTCTCTACAAATGTTGCTCTTTGACCTTAATGACTGGATTGCTGGTGCGTTAAAGGAGATATCGGTCCCCTTCAGTTTTGGGCAAGTAGTGATAGTTGCTTGTCAATCCTTGAGTTTGCCAATTATAGCTTTTTTACTGATACATTTGCATTGATGTTACTGAATTGTGAGTATTGAGTAGGCTGGAAGGACATCATTTAGTGCCTACTGAAGGAGTTATTCAGCACAAGAGGAGTTTAAAGATGTAAAACGTGCTCTGCCTGTTCTTTGATGCTGTGATTCATTCTTTTTTATCTTTGTCTCTGTCTTTTGGTTCCCATGGTTCAGCTGCCCTCTTCAGGCATTAGGAATTTCCAAATACATATTACAAAATATTTACACAGGACCGTTTCCAGCTTAGGGCGAACAGCCTCGGCTCTCATTTGAGATTTTGAATACACCAATACATACAGAACCAAGCCTTCAGGCTCAGTAAAAAGGCGAAGGTATTACTACGAAATTGCAGAATAAATATTTATTTGAAAATACCTCAGCAGTGGCAGGAGTACAGACAGCGTGTATTGTTCAGAGGGATCTCTGCCCTTATGAGCGAGTAAAAAAAATCACCCAGAAGATGGTTTGACTGAATAACAACACAATGGCTGCCTGATATGAGAGCGGATTTAGCCTGCAGGAAGCATAAGCAAACTGTAAATACACATCTGAGGCATTCTACTGACAGAAAAAAGCAAACCGTTTAAAGTGTGTGATATTAGAGAGGTATTAGATCTGTTTAAATGCTCTCAGATCAGATCATTTTACAGAGTTCAAATGAGCCTAAAAGTCTGGCTAGAAAGCTAAAGAAGAAATTGTGCTAGATTTATTACACTGGTAAATGTATATGCAAACATTTATGATATCAATAACCCATTAGGCATACAAGTATGTGTAAAAAAAGCTACTGTATGATTTTGGTTAAGTAAAATGGCTGACTTATGCAGTATGTTTAGCAAACCTCCTGACTCAAAGGAGACAGCATCTTGTCCCACACCTCCAGTTTTATGATAGCCCTGCCCAAAGGACACATGGTGGCCCTGATGTCCAGGTATTTGCCCTCAAAGTTAATGCCTGACCCATTAGCCTCCTCCCTCACAAAGCCCTGTTGATTTTTTTGATAATACATTTCTTTATAAAGGGCCTGGTCACACTCCTTTCCTTTTGGGTAGATACCTATTGCAAACCAATTCTTATACAGAATATAGTCCCATGGGACAGAAAACATTAGGGCCAGGGTCTCAATGTAGTCATTTCTGCTTCGCTCGAACAGGTCGTAGGTCAGAACCCCCACGCTGCCGGTGGCTTGAGCGCTGGTCTTGCTGAAAGTGCATACTTCAGTCTTGAGGGGGCGCACTGTGGGCTGAGGTGGATTTGAGGCTTCACCACTCTCCAGATAGACCCTGTGGGATTTATACCCATGAATAATACACACACACACACACACACATATACATATTCTTATTGCTACACAACATGCATATTTAAAGGAATAGTTCACCCAGAAATTTAAATTTTTCAAATTAAGAATTTTTCAACAATTTTGTCCATAAAATTTAAATGTCAGTTGGGTCCAAAGCAACGTTGTATGGACAGAAAATGTTGTTTAAAATGTCTTTTGTGTTTCACAGAAGAAAGTAATGAACGACATGAGGAAATGTCCATTTTTGGTTGAACTATCCTATGCATTTCGCACTCCTTTCCTTGAATACATGTTAAGAGACAAAGTTTTAGTTTTGAATGCTTGTTTGAACATTAGTTTTGTTTCTGGTTGTACACTCACTTTGGGTTGATGAGGCAGTAGTTGCTTGTCAGGTTGGTGATCTCTATGGTGGCGTGTCTTCTGCTGCTTACGTTGGCAGCGGCAGCCTCAGCAGACTCAGTCATGATGGTGGATGATAGATCTGATTGACGGCTGAAAAGGGATGCTGTGAGAAAAGAAGTCTGCACCTCAGTTAAAAGAAGTGGAAATGCAGTTTTGTTTACACTACAAGGCTGCAGTGAAAATAAAATAAACTTGTTTTTCTATGATAAAAAGTTTGCGACCATAAGTTAATTGTCCTCTATTTGAACTACTGTGCTGAATTAATGTGTTGAATTCAATGTTTTATTCTTGAAGAACACCCTACTTGTGCGTATGTGCAATTCTGCCCCTCTTTCATTACTATTCTCAGTGTTAACAAGCGCATAAACAGGGTCACAGTAATTACACGCAGAGACCTCCACCTTAACAACCACTGTGCCTGTAGCAATCTTCAATTTTATAATGCTCTGCTTTGAAAGAGGAAGCAAAGAGTGTCCATTCGTAAAAAGTGTCCATAACTGAATAAACTGTCTTGCCATGTTATAATATATAAAAGGATATATTAGCATTTAGTTTTGATTATTAAGTTATGATTATAAAGCATATTTCGTCTCCATGAGAATGAAGGCTTACCTCTTTGGTACTCCGGAGTGCGTGTATGTGTGTTGCTCAGTAATGGTGCGTTCTGAAAAAGTCACTGTGTTTTTTACTCTGTCCCTTTCCCTGTAATCATGATCAGCAACAAGAACAGTTCATACCTACCAGCAAAAAAAAAAAAGCATGCTTATTCAAATTTAGTGTACACCCTCTTTACGCACGGACATGGACACACACGCACACACATATATCAGCTCAAGAGTCATCACTGTCATGGGTGGGAAAATGCTTGGAAGAGTTCCACACTCATAACCGTTAGATTTGTTAGGCCAGAACAGTGAAGTTGCATGCACGGATCTGTCTTAGAAATTACTCAGATTTACAGGAATACATTTTAGGTGGGGCTTTTTGATGATCAATCTTAATAATTTGTTTTTATAGCATTTAGTACTAAAATAGTCATTGTGTGTTTGCTTTTTTATTACGAAACTTTAAGGAAGACGAGTTAAAGGGTTTGGATGGGAATTTTTGTTCTGTGATATGTTTTTAATAACAAGCCCAGACATATTCTCACTTTATTTACTGCTTTAACCACAGTGGGAAAAAATGTTGTTCATAGAAAAAAAAAAAAGGTTTTCACAGATTCTTTTTTTTTTTTTTTGAGTTTAATTAAATTCATAATTTTTGTAGCAATTGTCTATTCAGATTAATTAAGTCAAGAGGTATTAAAATGTTTTTAAATTGTTCAGTATTGTGCTTCATTTGATGTCTCCCATTGGTCGCCTTTGTAGCATGGTGAGGTCATGGGTTTGATTCCAAGTGTGTGCATTACTTTAGGTATACTTATACTTATTTATGAATTTATATATATATATATGCAATTATATATAATTTAGGTTTCACTTTATTTTGATGGTCCCTTTAACACATTCTGTTGCAGTAATGTTGCACCTACATGTTACATGTATACTAACTCTCATTAGAGTGTTAGTAGAGTATTAGTAGACTGGTAGGGTTAGGGTTAGAATAAGTTATTATTATTTTTATTATTACTTTACACCACTGATATTTGTGTGTGTGTAACTACTTAACTATATTTTGGGGACAAATTTGTACCCAGAAGTGACCAAAACCTGACAAAATCTCCAAAAACCTCAGGGTTCGTCCTCATTTGTAAAACTGTTTTAAAAAATAAAGTAATTTAAAGGTTTTTTAAAAATGTAAAAATGCAGACAGTTTTCTGTGATGGGTAGGTTTAGGGGTAGAGTTAGTGTAAGGGGATAGAATATACAGTTTGTACAGTATAAAAACCATTACATATGGAATGTCCCTATTTAGATATCTAAGTAAATGTGTGTGTGTGTGTGTGTATAATGCAAACATAGAATGAGTATTCATTTTTTTTTTTTTTATTTAGAAAAATGTTTGGATAGCATAAATGCAGATACAGACACCAAAAAGTGACATCAACATTTGAAAGCACAATGCCATGTTCATTATTATTTTGCATATGATGAATAAGAACATGTAAAGTATATGAAACCATTTTGAATTACTGCATTAAAGCTGAATTTGTTTAATATTTAGCCCATCTTCTCATGTACCTCTAGCTTAATAATACCCTTGCCCACAGTAGACATGGTCGCCCTTAAGTCAACTTTCTTTCCTCTGTGGATGACTCCAGATCCCCCTGCGTCTACACGGGTGAACTGGCTGAAGTCCTTGCCCTCATACATGTGCTTATACAGGGCCTTGTCACATCCACGGCTGCTCTCAAACAACCCAATGCCCATGACGTTCTTGTAGAGGTGGTAGTCGAAGGGAACGGAGAACAGAATAGCCAGGCGCTCAGTGCACATATGATTCTGCATGTGGAAGAGGTCATAGGTCAAGACGCCCACAGCCCCAGTGGCAGTGTTGTCATCCTTTGTGAATGAGCAAACCTCAGTCTTGGTGATGCGGATGGTGGGTTGGGGAGGATGGAAACTGAACCCACTGAACATGTACACTCTGAGAGAAGTTCAGAGTTGACATTTGTCAATAATGTATTATAGAGATGTACAATTACAGTAAATAACAGAGTAAATCAAAGGAATTTGCCATACAATTGGAAAAAAAAAAAAAAGTAAGTCCACTTCACTAACTGCATTTTTTAAAGAGTTTTTATCTGGTAACTTAAGTTAACTTAATGTAAATGTGAAATCTGCATATGCTCAGGCATCATTTTCTCCTTACTTTGGATTGATAAGGCAATAAGCACTGCTAAAATTGCTGATCTCCACCGTACAGTTCCTGTTAGTGTTTATAGTTGCTGACACGGCCTCTGCAGTCTGCATGTTGGCGCTGTTTCTGTGAGGGTCTTGAAACGAAACAAAAATTTCAAAAACTGGAAAAATTCTTTTGAAAAAATAAGTGCATTCACCAAAGTCTTAAAGGGTCAGTTCATGTAAAAAAATATATTGTTTCATTTACTTTTACTTATGTCATTCTAAACCTGTATGACCTTTTTTCTTACATTGAACACAAAAGGAGATATTTAGCAGAATGTCCAAGCTGTTTTTCCCCATACAATGAAGGTGGATGTGGGCTAAATGTAATCACCATTCACTTACATTGTATTTAAAAGTGCAACTTGGTCATTCTTCTACATTAAGTAAATTACAGAATTTAAATTTGAGTGAATCTTACCTTTTAAGCAGATAAATTATATAGCTGACCCTACAACATTCTAATCAAATTAATTTGATTGCCATGTGCTTAACATTTACACGTCAATCAAGGCAAAGCCTAATCTGTCTTCATGTCAGTAACTAGCCAGTAAATGTGTGACAGCAGGTACAGGTAGACAGATGATTGTTTTCTACAGTTTTAGCTAAGGCGCTAAAAGATCTCTAATAACAGGCCTGACGGCACGGCAGAATAGGCAAGACGCTTGCCATATGGCTCAGAGAAATAAATTGTTAGCAGACACAAACAGTGATTCAGTGAGCTGAGAATCTAAGACATGTACCAGCAGACATAAGCAATGAGACTTCTCACCATCTTTTCAGCACAGATGAATTAAAGGTTAATGCTCATTTCTGTATTTAAGATAAAAGCTTTTTACTTTTTTTTTAGAGCGCACACATGACGCTTAACACAAACTGATTAATAAGTACCTGACAGTTACCTGCTAGTAAGAGATGCTGCTGCTGTTGAGAGAATTGAGGGTTTGCTGCTCTTCTGTTTCAGCGTATATGAACAAAGTGGTGGATGAATGAGAGAGACACTTGTAGACACACACAAACCTGCTTGACAAACGCAGGCGTGTCCTCTTCTTACCTCTCCAATGCTGATGGGGAAAAAAAATTGCAGAAAGATTTGTGGGAGAGTTTGATGGGAGTTGACACAGTTAGATTGACTAACTGCTTTGCATTTTCATCCACAAAGCTCTATTCAGAGAATTCATGGGCACACGGCCAGTAAAAATGCTGGAAAACTCCATCATGATGAGGCATTTTGTAGAAAAACAGAAAAATCCCTGGCTAATTCTGCAACAATTCATATTTTAATAGGTAGATTAAGGACTCTTTGCTAACCAAAACAGTGTGACATAATGGGGTTATAATATACTATGTTGGTAACAGTGCAAATATTGAAATTAATGATGAAAAGTACCAAATCCACCAACCCCCAAAACTTTTGTGAATAGTAAGAAGGAATTATAGAGGGCTTAATAACAGGGTTCAAGGACAATGGGAGATTTTAGGACACTTGTGCAATGTTTGCTCTATGCACTATTATCAAAGCGTGTTAGAACATCTCTCTCCTAAAAGTGACAGCGTGTGATTGAACGTGTCACGGTCCGATGAAGCAGAGAGTAAAAACACACAGACGCACCCTTATTGCTGCCACAGCTGAGACTGAGAGTGTTGAGTGTCCCACTGCAAGTACAGGCATTTTCCTTTCATTCCAGCACATTTTTAAACTCACTTACACAGCTGGAGACTGTGTATGCATAATTTGCAGAAATACATTTAGGATACACTCACATCTCTGACAGAAAGTTCGGGGCCCTCATTCATTTTCCAACAGGGGGCAGCAAATATACACCTATTCACCCTATTTGTCCCCTTCTAATTATGAAATCTTTAATCCGAGAAACAAAAAATCAAAAGCTAACCTTATGATTAGATGTATTTCAGTGTAAAGTCCACCAAAAACACATTTTTCAAAATATATTTTTTGTGTGTCCCATAGACATTAGAGAAGGAAAGTCATACAGGTTTAAAACAACATAAGGGTGGGTTAATGAAAACAGTATTTTGAATTTTGTATGAACTATACAGTACCTTTTATTTTTTCCCCCTAACCCTCAGATCTGAACCTACAGTAAATGAATAATTCGCCCAAAAATAGAAGTTCTTTGATTACATACTTATTTCTTATTTAAATATCTTATTTTGTGTTGAGCAGAAGAAAAGAATTCATACAGATTTAGAACAACATGAGGGAGAGTAAATAATGACATTATTTTCATTTTGATTCTTTCCCCATCCTCATATTTGAACTTAAAGGGTTAGTTCGCCCAAAAATGATTTTTTTTTTCCCGAATCAGTGGTTCGGATCACCAAAGTCACGTGATTTCAGTAAACGAGGCTTTGTTACGTCATAAGTGTTTCGAAATTTCAATAGTTCACGTGACTTTGGCAGATTAAAACACGATCCGAACCACTGATTCGAAACAAAAGATTCGTAAAGCTTCAAAGCAGTGTTTTGAAATCGGCCATCACTAGATATTGTTGAAAAGTCATTATTTTGTTTTTTTTGGTGCACAAAAAGTATTCTCATCACTTTATAATATTAAAGTTGAACCACATGAACTGTTTTAAATATGTCTTTAGTAGCTTTCTGGGCGTTTGAAAGTGTTAATTATCTTGCTGTCAATGGAGGCCTCACTGAGCCATCAGATTTTATCAATAATATCTTAATTTGTGTTCCGAAGATGAACGAAGGTCTTATAGGTGTGGAACAACATGAGGGTGAGTAATTAATGACATAATTTTCATTTTTGGGTGAACTAACCCTTTAAAGTCTATTTTGTGTTCACTGAAAGTACATTTAAAGATTCAGCATAGCAGTTGAGCATATTTATATGCATTAATACAAATGATTTTGAATCATTCAGATTATAAATGCTCCTTTAGAGTAATTCCCATAAGCCATTGATTTATTTTTCTTCTCTTTACAGTGACCAAGAAAAGCTTAAAGTGGCTTTTGGAACTAGTGCGACTATAGCTATCCAATAAGACACTTGAGTCACATGCTCTCCACCAGCCAAGGTAATTTAGCATCGGCTGAATCCTTTCAAAGGAAATCAAAAGCTAACCTTATGATTAGATGTATTTCAGCGTAAAGTCCACATCCCATTACCTGAGCCAATGGAGGCTCTCTAAATGCATAGAGCTGCCGTGCGTCTGAAGGGCTAAAGATTAATCCCTGGAGCCTATGGAGCTATTCACAGGTAGGGCCTTTCAGATGATGGACTAATAGGTATCGTTCTGGGTTTTGTGTGTGTGAGTGTGTGTGATGGGGGGTTATGCAAACAGAAGTGATTACACACAGTCAGGCTGTATGCAGCAATCGCTGTGTGTGTGTGTGTGTGTGTGTGTAAGGGGGTTGGAGTTGTCGGTTGATTGATTGTTAAGGGGGGCGAGAGGTTCCACACGATCACTTTGTGATGAATAGGCTGTCAGATGCCCTCCAACTACCCAAACAAGGCCGTGGTAAAACAGGCATTTAAGTGATTACACCAAACGTGTAAATATTAAACGTCCATTACGGAGGGATTATATATGCTGCCACTCCACAGATGAGAGGCGAAGGTGGGGAAAAAAAAAAGACAGTGATGCGGGGATGAGAGAAAAATGTAATAGAAAAAAGGACAGGTGCTCAAGCTACATATTTGTTGTTTCACGCCCGACTAATGTTTTTCTGTTTATTCTCCACAAGGACCAAATCTCAGGCATTAATCACATTTTGAGAGCGCTTGAGGTGCATTTTGTCGGTGTGAGGGCATTTTGTGTGTGTGTATGTTTGTGTATCTGATGCTTTAATTTGTCCAGGCATGTTACCGCATCCCCAAATTCAAATTAGCCAAGATAAAGAGCATTTGCAGAGATGCAGTGGGTTCTGGGGCTAGGGAATGTGTGATTATTTATCTTTTATTTAATGATGATTTGTGCAGTGTGCCCTTTAATTCCTCTGCAGCCCGGTAATCGATAGGGCGGCGTGCGACATGAATACATTTGCGTCCTCTCTAGGTAGCAAGAGCGAGGCTGTAACCTGCAGGAATTATTTAAACTCGCCTGTCAAACAGACAGAAGACTGAGAAGATAGGCTTGTCCTTGAAGGTATACAGAATTATATTGGATATTCAAGAACTTGCACAATTTTGACTCAAACTAGTTAATGCCAAAGTTTCTGCTGAGAGTCGTGACCGTTTTGATTTGTAAAGTGTGTCATCACATGAATTTCAAATAGTAAATAAATAAATGAATGAAATGGGTCAAGTTGAGCAGTTAATCTGAATAAACCAAATTGAAAAATTAATAAAAAAGGTTAAAGTAAAATATGTAGTAAATAGTATAATATTTGCAGCGAGAATTATGATGTGAGGTTGCTGTATGCATCTGATTTCAATATATCTTAATTTTTTATCAGTTCTATAATTAAAAATTTATATCCCTTTTGGTATCTGTTGCTTCAGAAATGTATCCATTTAATTCAGTAGAATGCAAATTTTTCCAACAAACATTTGTCAGAGTTTTGTCAGATGTTTTGTATTCTGCCTCCTGAAGTGAGGGCCAATCCACAAGTCATGTTTGTTTGTTCTTTCTTTCTTTCTTTCTTTTTTCTTCCTTCTTCCTTCCTTCCTTCCTTGTTCACATAGTTTAGTTGTCATATTTGGGACAACTGTCGTTTTTCGTTTCCTCTCTCTTTTTTGTCTATGGTTTCAAATGTCCCTATCTCCCTCATTCCATTCATCTTTAAAAATGTCTTTTACAGTTCCTGTTTGTCTTCTCGTTCTCTCTTTCTGTAAGATTCTGTCATGTTTTGGCTCTGCTACCTCTGATTGCTCCCCAAAAATTGGCTCTAGTCTCTCTATTCTTTAAAGCCAGGGCAGTTATCATACTATTGTTACCATCCTATTCGTCTCTTCCTTTTGTTCTTCTGTCAGTGTTGCTCTTCTTCGTTTGTCAGGAGGACAGTTTCTTTGTGTTACCGTGGCTATTATGCTGTCCTCTACAGCATTTATAAAGTAAACACTAAAGCTTTAAAGGGATAGTTCACCCAAAATGAAAATTGTCATCATTTACTCACCTTCATGTCATCAAAAACCTTCCTTTCTTCATAGAACACAAAAGACTCATCTAGAGGAATGTCCAAGCTGCTCTTTTCCATAAAATGAAAATGAACGGTGTCTGTGGACTATAAACATTCACTGTATATAAGTTTGGACGTTCTGCTAAAAATCTCTTTTTTTTATATATATAAAAAAAGTAGGATGACTTTGTTTAGATGACAAATAATAGAATCACTCAATAACAATTTATTTATATAAATGAGTACTTTAAATCAAATTTAAAAATAAATTAAATTAAATTAGAAATAGAATTCTGGTTACAATTTATTTCGATTTTACTTTAGACATTCTACCAACTATAACTAACTTTGGAAATACAAGCCAATTAATTCTCATTACTGTTAGCTTAAAGTTAGGCTTAGTAGAATAAAGGCTGGAATACACGACTTTTAAAATCTGAACATATTTGACTAGGCATCATACACTTGCCAACTTTGTAAATGGTTACAGAGGAAAACTGGGCATCATACACTACAAGATGTCCAAATCGTTCCGAACACAACAAACTCACACAAAAACATGCGCCTCATTGCTATGAGATGCATGACAGATGTAACAAACATGGATGTGCAGGAGATGACCGTACAACTGTATGACCGTAGTTGTTGTAAGCACAGTGGTCCAATCCTGCTCCTCGAGGTCCACTTTCCTGCAAAGTTTAGCTCCAGTCAGCTCCAACACACTTGCCTGGAAGTGTCTAGTGAGTCTGAAGACCTTGATTAGCTGGTTCAGGTGTGTTTAATTAGGGATGGACAGAGGCCCTCCAGGTGCAGGTTTGGACACCCCTGTTGTAGCGACTTTGTTTTGAGTCGCAAAAGAAAAAAATGAGCCAAACGCATTTGGATGCGGTCTTGGGTGGGTAAATGCCGTCAGTTTGGAGTCTACAGACTACAATGAGACTTAGAGGTGAGTGGTGTAGTCAGTTGCTTTATCTATACCGAGGACATTACAATTTGATCTTATATGCTAAACAACCAATAATATATTTTTTAGATATTTAATTTTTTTTTTTTTGAATACCATTATTAATCTATTACCAAAGCCTACATTTAATTATACAGCACCATATCAACAACCAGAAAGTATACAGTCTGATCTCTCTCAACCTGAAGTCTATACATTCACAGTAACGCTTGCCAGTTCATTTAGAATCAGACATAACCGAAAAATGACTGGTGGTTCAGTAAGAGAGTCATTTGCAAACTCACTGATTGAGTACGTTTGAGTCAAATTGCGTTTCATTAATCTTCTTTGACTGTTTTTATTTATTTTTTATAAAGAACCTGTTCATAAGCGTGTTCAAATTTGTTTGCAAATTGGACATTGTACTGTGTTCGCTGTTACAAGGCAAAGCAGATGTTTTCCAGATTGTAGTCAGTGCAGACTAGATTTTAAATTAATTTTATATTGATTTTTAAAGATTTTAAATTAGTCAAATTATTCTTTCTTGTTGTTGTTACATTTGCAAGCATTTTTGTCGCCTTCTAGAGGCTGAATCCCTGTGAGGGTGAGTAAACAATGACAGATTTGTCAGAAATGATGAAAAATGGAGCCATAATGAGAAAAGAAAAAAAGTGTTGAGTGAAAGGACACAGAAAGGAAAGTGAAGAGAGGAAGATAAATCAATACTTTCTTGTCTTGCACTTCAGTCATCGTGCATACATGGGATATTTCCTCACCTTATATGTTCTCTCATGCCTCTCTGCTCCTTCATCCTTCATTCACTTGTTCACTTTTCCTCCACAGACATATCCTCTCATCCCTCTTTTATAAGAAATATAATCCCATTGATCTGAAAACCAATGGGAAGCCTTTCTCTGTAAACACACAGCCGTTCAATAGGAGGCCAGGGACTCTATTGGGAATTCACGACAGGTGTGTGTGTGTGTGATGATTACTGTAAGTTGTGTGCATGTGTTCTATATCTGACTTTTGAGATCCTGAGTGGCTTAGAATCAATTATATATCTTATTGCCTTCCTGTCTTGTCACCCCTCATCTCCAACATGCGCACGCATCATCCCGGTGTCGACCGAGGGCATGAACGCCCACGTGTGTGCGTACGTGTACATTTTGTTCGATTTCTCTCACTCCCACCAGTGCAATTAAGCGTTGTGCTCAGTGGACGAGGGGATCAAAGGTGTGATGGTTCTCTTTTGACTGCAGATGAATGCGGAGCGACGGCACAAACGGACCAGTATGAGTGTGGTTATGGATTTCTGCCCCCGTTCTCACTCTCTCTAGCCTGTCGCTCCCATCGCAGTGTGTGCAAGTGTTTAAGAGTATGCACATCTCTGCGTAGTGTGTGTCTCAGCAGAGTGAGAATGTGTGTTGTGACAGGCCGTGGCCTTAAAGAGAGCATCCTTTCCTTTCCTCAGACTGATCCTAAATCATCAGCAGACAGTTTAAAAGGCCACCACACTGCTTTTTACTCAGTCTCTGTCACTGTACATGAGTCCTGTTTGTGAGAATAGGGACACATGAGACTGTCCATGTTTGTGCTCCATTATGCACATTTGTTTGCATACCCTTTGCATAATTGTGAAATTTTAGCCTTTTTTAATATATATAACAATGTATTATTCTGTAAGTCTTTGAGTGGCATTTAGATGCATCATTTCGTAACGTGCAAGCTTTTGGAAACACATTCAGCTCTCCTATTTAAGTAAGACATTTATAATGTAACTAGTCTGACAGAAGTTCACTTGAAATTATATTTTAATTTTTTCTAAATGTTGTTATTATTGTCTATTATATATATCCAGCGTTAGCGTCAGTTTTGGCAGGTCACGTCAGTCAAGCTCGCATCAGCTGACTCCCAGGTGACTTGCGTCTACCTATAGAAATACAACGCTTATCACAGCATCCATATATAAGCTCCTCAGTATTATCAGCAGCTATTGCATTTCTCAGGAGCTAATTACCCTCCTCCATCCCCAGCTCCTCCTCTCTTCAGTCAGGATTGGCATTATGATTCCCCTGAATCAGACTAAAGGCTGATTTATACTTCTGCGTCGAGTGTACGCCGTAGCTACAGCGTAGGGTGTATGTAGCACGTGTAGCCTACGATGTAGCCTGACGTGCATCTCTTCAAAAATGTAACAACGTGTCAATTCTACGCGGACCGCAAGCGCTGTGATTGGTCTGCTAGAACCCCACCCTCAGGTCAAAAAACTGGAGTATTTGGAGAAGAGCGAGCGTTTTCAACTTCCATATGAATGAAAAAATGCTCTGTTTCAGGGGACACATGCAGTCAAACTGCAACAAAAGTTGTTACCTATTTGCCGCTTCTCTGCCGCTTCTATTTGTAAGCTTCTCTGACAACATACATGACAAGCTGCTTCTTCTTCGGCTTTTGCCTTGATCCTCAACATGACCGCAGACACTGCCTCCTAGTGGTCTGCATGCACGTTGACGCGGACAATGACGCAGAATAAAAATAAAAAAATTATTGACATTAATAATATCTTCATATGTTGGTTCTGTTCCGTTTACCCTAGGGGGGTTATTGCTGCTCTCCCTGCTCTTATCCATGCTAGGCTGCATGAATGCATAGGGAGTTCTTGCCCAGAACAGAACCATACTGCCAATACAAACTCTATGCAATTATCAATCATATTTGACGATAGTGGTCCTGACAAAAGTGTTTTTTATATGCTGCTCTTGCAGGGTTTTTCCACAGATCTCCAAAAGGTCAAAGGGACCCACTGAGGGTCTTATAGCAGCATGATTTATCTTCACTACAGGTATATTACAGGATATTAATCAAAATATGGCATTATGTGGCTCATACAGTCCACAAGGTTGCACTCAAAGAGATGCCTGTTTGCTTAATGCTGAAAAAACAGAGGGAACCTTGTTGTGATGAGATGGTATATCAGTAATCTGATTTGATAATACTCGTACTTGGCCGAGGAAAGTTTGAAAACGCTAAATTCACCTTACTGCGCATACGTAAACCCTCATAAAAGCTCACTGAGATGATACAGATGGAACAGACATAATCAAGTTCTTACGCTATTCTTCTTTCAGGATCATAATATGAAGAGTGATATGAATGTGATATGAAGAGTGTACAAAGTAACATATCTTTAGCAACAGTGTGAAAGTGAATAGCACATAACAGGCACAATACTGAGTATAAACATAGATACAGTATCTATCGGGACAATATGCGTCACATGACTAAACATGCATCATCGTTTTCGAAAGCCTCCGTTTTTGATGTTTTTAAATTTATCCACTTGGGAGAACGTTTTCAAAAAGCTAAATTTTTCGCAGGACAAAAATGCAATCTCTGTTTACGGAAGGCCAAAATGGAGAGAAAAAGGGTGGTTTTTTTTTTTTGGTTTTTTTTGTGTGTGTGGACAAGACCACAGGATTGATGCCGGCCTGCATCTAGTGCTGGTGTTGTAAACCCCGTGATTTCTTTTCCTTTATCTCTACTGTCATTTCAATAAAAAGTGCCAAAAGCCCAAAACGAAAAAGTGTCACACTTACCAAGTCTCCTTGAAAATTCCCTATTCACATCTTGTCTCAGATTTCTCCCCCAGATTAGTGACATCAGTTCAGCAAGTCCTAAAACTCCTCTGACAACTTGCAGAAAAGCCTTTACACTCTATAGCACAATGAGCTGACACAGACTTCCCAGGAGAAGTTCATCCATTCCCACAGTTTAACCATTGTCACTCTTTCGTCACACATGCACAGGCAAACATCTGCTCAAGCACAAATGTGTAATGTCAGTAAAGAAACAACATTGAAATTTTATCTTAAGAAAGTTTGTTTCTTTACATGTGCGAAAGTCATTGACATGATGGTACCTGTACATGCAGGTTGTTGTGAGTCGTTGCTGTGTAGATGCTGTGGTGTTTTGTATCATGGTGCTACTGTATGTGGTTGCTAGGGTCTTCTTGCTGATTGCTAGGTGGTTGATCACTACAGTAGCTCAATAATTCTTAATGATTTTCTGATTTGTATATGACTTTAGTCCCTCTTTTAATCTAAATCCATGGAATATTTGCCTGTTGTATCATTCGTCAGGTGAAAATAATAAAGGGACATATCGTGTCAGTAAGGTGTTAATCAATGACACTTTATATAAATATAAGGGAGGCATGTATCCCTGCAGTATCTGTTTACGCTTTTTAAAAATAGAGATGTGATTTTTTTTTTTTTTTTTAAATGTTTTTCAAAGAAGTCTGTTATGCTCACCAAGAGTGCATGCTGATTTAATGCTCAAGAAACAATTATCATTATCATTGTTGAAAACAGTATATTTGTTTTTTTTTATTTCATGCTGTGTTTTTCAGGATCCTTTGAATAGAAAGTTAAAAAGAACAGCATTTATTTCAAGTTTTTTTTTCTCTCATAACAATGTAAATGTCTTTACATTATATATATTTCCATATTTAATGTATACTTTTTCCATATTTTCGCCATGTGTTCTTGCTTAAGGTATAAATTTAGCCATTTACAATTACATTTTGTCTTATTTCAGGCAGAAATGCTTCTACAAAAAGTTCAACAACCCTCACTATTTATATCCATTTGTAAGTACAGTAACTTCTGCTGTTTCAGAGAACTGTCAGGCCCCAGAACCTACAGGATAACAGTTACAGAATACACTGTGAATTTGAATCCACCTCAGCACCCTCCTGAGAGAACCCTAGGGAGCAGATGCTGGATTTGTGTAATGGCTGTTTGTGAGTGTTGTATGGATCATTGTCAGGCCTCACAGAGAGAAAACAGCGAGGCAATAACTCATTGCGAGAGACTCAAATGTACAGTTACATATCCCAGTTCTCTTTAAGCCACTTACTTGTAACAACTTAAGTGGAAATGACCATCAGTTTGCCTTTATGGGTCAATAAAACTGAAAGTGTACATGCTCCCTCGGTGCGTATCTCAATGTAATAAGCCTGCAGGCAAGAGGAGGGTTATGGAAAAGATATAGCTCTCCAAATCATGTCCATTTTGCTTGTTTAGTCCTTTTCAAAGTGATTACTGTTTTGAAGCAGAATTTTACAGTAATTCGTAGGCTTACTGCGGTAGTCGGCGTTACCGGTGTTACATGATGTTCGGCGATTACATTACTTGTGTAACACCGGTTACACCGACTACCGCAGCAAGCATACTAACCGTATTTAGTGCTCTAAAACAGGACTGTATTCTGCTGCTGGGAATTGAATGAGGAACTTTCAAATTTTGACACACGTATGAAATATGAAATCCTGATTCGTATTAAGCGGTGTGGATATTGTTGAACACAGAGACAAATCGTGCTCATCTCCAATGACCCCGGCGAGAAAATGAAAGCCCACACCCTATCAGTAAATAAATCAATCAAAATTTAATTCAGACTTGCTCACGGTGACCTTCACTTCGGCGGTCTTATAAAAACGGCCATCATACCACGTGAATTTCATTTACGGCCTCCTACTCTCTGTCCTCTAAAAGCAATAAGGAGTAATTGGGGATGGCACTCACTCATACCAAATGATCTTTTTCAGTCCTCCACACGAGCTGTCACGGAAACACAATCCTTCTCTCACTCTCTCTCGTCCTTTGTCTTTTCTCTGTCGCTCGCTCTCTTTCTCCTCGATGCACATTTATCCCATTACTCTCACTGTGGAGACTAATTAACTCTGCATAAGTGAAAATGAGAATTGGTTTCTAGTGGGTGTTGGACGCATGACAGAGCCTCTCAATCCTCACGTATGCAGTTTACACACCTTTGGTTTCTACTGTGATTGTTAATCTGTATGTCTCCAATTAAAGCCCACTGGGGGTGTCACCGCCATGTCATTAGGTGTGTGCTCATTAACACTCAAGGGTTCACTCGTCCCACTCAAGACCTGGCACAGCCTCATTTGTTTCCCTGTGTAATGAAGGAGAGTGGAAATGAGCATAATACGTTTGCTTCAATTAAGAAATGGCACACGAGCAAGGGTGCTGTTGCGCTGAATATCTGTACGACTGTGATTCACAACTGTGTTGATATCCAAAACAGAAACCAGGGGTGTAGGGGGATGTCAACCACCACTTTTAGAAAAATGTATTGACCAATTAGATTAGAGGATCTGAATTTTGTGTCAGTCAGCCAAGTTTATTGTGCAGTATTAGTGGATCACTTGTCACCTCAATCATCACTTCAGGTTCAAAAAATATCTGATAAATTGTACTTGTAGTATGTTGCATTCCGAAATGTGACCACAATTTAAAACGCAACAGAAGTACCGTATGAATTGCATTCTCATCTGTCGTTTGCTGCGAACTAACATAAATTTTGTCTTCTATCTATGGTGAGTTTTCCATTTCAGTTCAACTGATCTGGAGCAACAATATATTGCTGCGCAAATCAGTTAAAGTCAATACGTTTATGGCAATTTACCTGAATATTTTCGCATCCGGTTTAATGTCAGTGACATCTGAATGTAACTCTTTCACCCCCTTGAGTATCGATTGTTACAACCATATCAGTGCATGCATTTAACCAGTAAGAGAAAGAAAAAGAAGAGAAACATTAAGAAGTTTTTTTTGGATTACAAATCATTTCTTTAAAGCAACTCTTGCTCACGGTTCCCCCATGTGGTCGATGAGCGCAATTGTCTGTTACCAGTGTCGTAAATACTGTCGCTGTATAAGCTTCCCCGTGGGCAGCGCAATACACGTGAAATTGTTGACTAAGCTCAAAAGTATAGGACAGTAAGAAAAAATTTACATATAAGACTTACAAATCCAGTAGCAGGAAGGCTAGGTCTCCATTTGTTTTGCAAACCGTTGCCTCTTTCAGCTTGCGCCACCGAGTGTAAACCCGTCCGATATTGATTCGTGTTCGGGCTCGTGTCCGATCACTCTCTCTCTTTATTTTCTTTGCTTCCTCCGACAAAACCCTCTTTGGTTTCTTTGCCGGCTCTGCCATGGTGTTAGTTTTGAGACTTGCATATTAGATTGTTTCGTCTTATAGTTAGCTGTTGGTTAACTCCACCCACTCTACGAGTAAAATATGTGACGTATGCCGTAAAGCAGATCGCACTCTTCCGCTGGCGGGGGATGGGCGGGGCTGTGTGTACCGACCCGAACACGAAACTTGCAGAGTGTGGTTGTAGCCGCTAGGAAGCGCTCAGGTAGCAGCGACAGTAGAATTTTTCCGGTTAAGAGTTGTTCTACCACTGAGACATTATATTAAGGTCAAAAACTACATAGTGTTGCTTTAATAATAGTAAAAAGGAGTTTTATTCTTATTCTGTTTTATGAATCTGGCCCCTAATTCTGAAAGAGTGCTGGCTGGGTGCTTTGACCAATAGCATGTAAACAAAATTCACAAGAATAATCAAGAACCACAGTGTTCTTGAATTACCAGCTTTTATTGGAACAGCATGACAGAACTTCCTTCTGTGCGAAGGCTGTTGGTCACAGGCGCTGTTCAAAAGGCTTTTATGAATAGTATGGACTGAAGTAAACACTAGCGTAACTCTGTTGCCTTGTTTGTTATTAGAGAATTATGTTAGTATCATGGCAGGAGTCAGTGCTCTCTGAAAACAATAATGCAAAGGGAACAGATGTGGCCCACTGTGCCTGGCAACACATGAAATGTCAAGTGCACTTGAAAGAATCACTGTGCAGAATCAGGCTAACACAAACTCACTCTCTCTCTCTCTCACACACACACACACACACACACACACACACACACACACACACACACACACACACACATAGATGAAACAGAGCCCTTCTTAAAGGCTTTTAGATTGTATTTAGCTTCCTCAGTGTACTCAGCCTGCATGTATGCTATTATCTCTCATATTTTTGTTATTTTATGCTGTTATTTGCTATTTAATCTTAATTGATTTGAGTTAACCTTGCAGACATGACTAAAACTTTTGTTTGTCTGTGTGTCCATAAACAGTTTAATAGACCATTACTGTAAGATCTTAGTCATACTGTTGATCTAAACTGATTTCTTTCAGAGAAACTGCATCAGATATGAAAATGTGGGGCTGCTCTGTGAATTGCATTAGCATTAACTTTTTTTAAAGGTTAAAGGTGAAGTGCTATTTTTTTCTTTTCAAATACTTTCTCTTATCTCAGCTTAGTGTTCAGAGATTATAAGCAATCCTGACCAGCCCGACATAGCAACACCGGCTCGACCAGTGCTGTGCATTTGGGGGAGGGGTTATCTGTTTTCCTGACCAATGGCAGGCAGAGGGATTGTTTGGGGAAACATGTTTGAAAACTGTCATCATTCATTCAGTTCCATTTGATGCCACTATAGTGGAAGTTACACCCTTCACATTTAAAGGGATAGTTCACCTAAAATACATTGGACCTCGTTGACTTTGATGTTAGTAAATGATTTAGTAAATGATGACAGATTTTTCATTTTTGGGTGAACTATCCCTTTAAGAGTCATGTGCCATCAGTGTGAGGTTAAATAAACATGTCTCATAGCCCTATTCTCTGTGGACAGATTATATGCAAAAGAGGATCCATCAGAGGATAAGCCTCAGAGTGAGAGTCATTGATCTCCTGTGGGTCCCGATCAGCAATAATCACCCCTTCCCTGCTCTGTTGATGCTAACCTATCGATCTGTTCCACGCCCCCTCTCTATGCACACATTTATTTTCATTAACATTGCTACACAATGGGCACTTTAGACATCACGGAGAAACAAACTTGCACACAGTCCAATGGGGCACAGTGGGCAGGGGTCTCTGACCACTTGGGGGCCCCAGACTGTTGCAGATATTATGCATGTAAACAAAAACAGTTTTGTTTTTCCTGAGTAATTGCCTGATCAGTGTAAAATTCTGCCATACTAAAGAAAATATTGTGATCGATATATCAAGAAGCTATTAATAATCTGTTTTGCACAGAGAACAGGAGGGAATGTTCAGAGAAATCGTCAGAGAAAGTTTGCTGTACTAGAATGAAAGACTTAATTCAGTTGTTTGAAGTCTAATCAGGAGTTGAATTTGAATTGGAATGCAGGGAGTGGAATTTACTGAATAAAATAATTGGATATAAATAAATGGAATTCTGGGGGGGAAATGTAGTGTTTTTCCATCAAAACTTTTAAAGGATTAGTTCACATTGAAATGAAAATTACCCCATGACTCATCTTCTTTCTGATGAACGCAATCGCAGAAATATTAATAAATATCCAGACGCATCCGAGCTTTATAATGGCAGTGAGCGGGATCAACGAGTATGAGCTGAAGAAAGTGTCTCCATCCACATCCATCCATCATAAACGTATTCCACACGGCTCTGGAGGGTTAATAAAGGCCTTCTAAAACGAAACGATGCGTTTGTGTAAAAAAATATTTAACGAGTTATGAAGTAAAATGTCTAGCTTCCACACAAGCCGCCATCTGTATTCAAGTTACGAAGAAAGTGTAAACTGGCGTCATGTCAGTTACACTTTTTCTGTAAATTGAATAGGAAAGGTGTAGGAGGAAGCGTAAGCTTTTTGAACTGTGAGAGTTTTACACTTTCTGCAAACATTGAATACGGAAGGCGGCTCATGCGGAAGCTTGATATTTTACTTCATAACTTGTTAAATATACAATTAAATATACAATATAAATTACACAAACGCTTCGCTTTATTAACCCCCTGGAGCCATGTGGAGTACGTTTAGGATGGATGGATGTGGATGGATGCACTTTCTTCAGCTCATACTTGTGAACCCTGTTCACTGCCATTATAAAGCTCGGATGCGTCAGGATATTTATTAATATTTCTGCGAAGAAAGAAGAAAGTCATATACACCTAGGATGGCTTGAGGGTGAGTAAAGCTTGGCCTAATTTTCATTTCAAAGTGAACTAATCCTTTAAAAGACTCTCAAACTGACATTCAGATATTGTCTTGACAAACTCTTTAAAAAAAATAAAAATAAAATGACACTGTAAAACTTAATAAATTCTATGAATAATGGTTATATGAATATATATGAATATATGTATTAATTTTTTTTACTTCCTCAGTTCACATTCAATTTCAATTCTAGTTCATGTTTGGTAGTTGTCAATTCAGATTCAAGGACTAAATTGGAATTTAATAAGCATTCTCAATTCAGTTTTGAATGGCGCACAACCCTGCTGTTTAAATAAGGGGGTCATGGAGGGTGTGATTGGATTTGTTCTCCGTAGTCTAGGATGAATGTTTTAATAGGATACACAAGCACGCTGAAGAAGAAAACATTTAGGAAAGATATACCAAATATTATGCCAGCATCTTGGGAGTTATTTTAAACAGTCCTTATACAGCATGTATGTTAAAAACCTATTAGGTTTTCCTCCTGGTAAAGTTCTCCTAACTGGGTTTTTAATGGAATGTAAGTAATAGGCATTAAGGAAAAGGACTGCAAAAGAGTTTGTAAGAGATGGGTTATTAGAAAGAGAGGAAGAGCTGTGAGGTAGAGAAAACGAGAGACTGTTTTAATTAGTGTGGTCATCTGAGGTATAAGAGGTGGCTTGTTGAAATCACCTCATATTAATGAGACATGACCTATAACCAAAGTCACACTGACTTCAGCTAATAGTTACCGTTCTCCTTCAGAGCAAAGCAGAACGGTGCACGGCACCACACACTCCCTCACCTCACAAAGCGCCCGTTGTACATAATCAGCACTTTGTCTGAGCACGGAGACAAATCAATACGTCATAAATATATGCTGTAATATTTATTCATGGATGATCTGTGAGCCGCAGAGGCCACAAATCTAATTCACTCAACACTATCGTGTACAAGCAGGAAACAACAGCAGCCATTAAATACGGCCCCATCGACCGGGCCAAGAGATTCCAACAGGGCCGCGTCCGATTGTGCCTCGCGGCCACACTGGAGCTAGGGATCTATCCAATCACAGTGCTCAGACTGATGCTGCAGTGCCTTCTGGGACTCTGCCTGCTGTCAGGCCGCAAGTTTGGGGAGGCATTTTG
The DNA here is from genome assembly GCA_037950665.1 of Hypophthalmichthys nobilis. Lineage (NCBI taxonomy): Eukaryota > Metazoa > Chordata > Actinopteri > Cypriniformes > Xenocyprididae > Hypophthalmichthys > Hypophthalmichthys nobilis. The sequence goes on along the minus strand of CM075475.1, from coordinate 25,094,373 downwards.
TTTATCAATTCATTTATTTTGCAAAAAAGAGAAGGATGAGCACTTATTAACTTCTCTCTTGCCCCACTCTTCCTCCCAAAGGTATTCCTCCATAAATAAAGGGAGTGAAGATCTTTGCATAATTGTTTGTTTCTCTTTAAAAAAAAGTAATTAAGAGTGTGGGATTGAAGGGCATTGAGCCAGAAGAGGAGTCGAGGGAATAATTAAGGATTGATCAACAAGAGAGACATCTACAGGAACTTCAGTCTGTTGGCACGATCGCAGATGGCACTCTCAAAATATCTTTGTGTGCATGTGTTTGTATTTGTGTATGCTTGAGTGTGAGTGTGTGTGTGGGTGGGTGGTTTAAATGGGCCTTAAATTGTGAACTAAAATGTTGGACATAAGGCACTGGGTGAAAGGTTCAAGAAAGAATAAGGGAAGTAGAAATGCCAAATGCATCTTAATTTGAAAAAGTTAAACCTGGTGAGGGCAAAAATGCACTGTAAAAATGATGATTAAAATCATTCAATCATTAATTCAATGTGTTAATTGCTGTTTCTTTGTAATTATTTGTAAAATTTGCAATTTCTGAGTGAAAATTGTTTCAAAGGAAATCTTACACCAATTTTGTTTTGTTCATTGTGCAGGGAACTGGGTTATTATTGTTAACTAAATACTGATACTCTAATGAGAGTTAGTTGACATGTAGTTGCACAGTTACTTAGAATGTCTAAAGTGGACCATTGAAATAAACTTTAACCATACTATAAGGCCGTGTGTCCACCAAAGCATTTTTTCCAGTGGCTAGCATACTTTTCCAGTTGTTTTCAATGGGTGCACCGCGTTTTTAGATGGCAGGTACTGAAGCGCTGAGCGCTAGGTGTTTTTCACTGGTCGTGTCGAGTCGAAGAATGTTCAACTTTCGGTAGGTGTCCACTGACCCGGAGCAGAGCGAGCGTTTTCAGTTCATTCCTATGGAAGTCAAGCTTCACACTCGCGAGGTGCATTGTGGGATTGTGAAGCTCGACTTCCATAGGATTGAATAGAAAACGCTCGCTCTGCTCCGCCTGCTCCGCGCCAGTGGACACCTACCCTTTGAGTAAAATGCTGCGCTAATCACTGTCACTTTTTAGTCAGCCGTCCAATCAGAGTGGAGGAGCGGCGGGACAAATACAACACCGACCAACTGTCACAACATTCTTGCTGTACAACGACATCAACAAGCAGAGAACGGAACAAAATGGATGAGAAATTAACATAGGCCTTTTTCACAAGAATCGGAAATCACGTGACGCGGGGTAAAGTTAGTTCCGCTATGGGTCTACGGCTATTAGATTGATATGCTCTTTTCTCAAATATCGCTTCTTACCTTTTCTGTTTTGTCTGTTTTCCAAGTTGCTGTTGTATAATCTACAAAGAAATTCTTTTCTACTTGTTTGTAGCTTATACAGCCACTCAGACCGTTGCTCGAATTTACCGGCAGGTGGATTTATATTACCAGCTGTCATACAGTATAGGCAGCTACTCATTCAGCAGTTCCCGATCGTATCACGCATTTACTTAACATTATTTATATAATTTATTCATTAAAAAAAAATAACTCCCAATATATACTTCAATGGGGGATATAAAGTCGTGAGATACATAATATTGTCGTGAGTTTAATACGTTTTAAAAATATATAGCATGTATTAATCTCATATGGCATTACATCCCACATTCAAGCATATGTTATAACTAATCCTGATCAATTAAAATGATTAAACTAAGACATAATTCATTTCCAACACCACACTGTACACAACTATCAGTCTTTGCATTAATGTTGCAAAAGCACAATAATACTGTGCATAATACACACTTTAAGATGATGACGACAGGAAAATATGAGTGAGAGATGACTGAAGTGTTTATATATATCCAGAAATATCCAGGGTGCGAGCGGTCCTGTTTCATGAATCAGAGGATCAGGCTTGTGTGATAAGGGAGCTGCCAGCTGATCATTTCCCCAGCATGTCGTGAAAAACACTCTATACATCCCAATGTGAGGCTCTGAGACGGGCTGCCCCGCTTCTCATAATAAATGCCTGTATAATACTTGCGCTACGTTTTAATATCCTGCTTACTTTACGACTTATATTATTATATTATATAATTCTAGAAAATCTGAAAAATATTGCAATGTGCATACTATCCACCCTAAATAGTACTGAATATTACTAATGTCACATAGACTACTATTTAGGATGGATATGCACGTTGAGACGCAGGCACTGTCTTTACAGCACATGGAGCGCGATAATGCACAGCCGCACCAAACAGACACGAAGAATATAACCAGTTTAACCGCCATCACTCCGAATTATTTATTAAATGTAGCTCTTAATGAGAGCTCTGTAGTCTCACCAATAATTCACCAAGACCATTTAAACATTTTCATGACATTTAATTCGTAAAACGACTTTGATTCCTGAGCTGGTTCTGATCGAGGCTATCTATCACTGTAACCGGAAAAACTTTTACCCGGCGTAGATCATTCCGGAAGCCAAAAACCCGGAAGTGTGAATTAGGCCTATTGCTGGTCTCCGAACATAGCAAGTACTTTACATTGTGTCGACATTTTTAGTCTGAAACTAATTATCTGTGAAATCAGTTACAAGTACAGTGCCGCAGATATTTCATAGCAACAAAGCGTCTCAACTGGAAAAAAAAAAAAAAACACTGCGATGCCGAGGCGTTCACAGATAGCCGTTTTCAGCAGAGCGTCTAGCGTTTTCAGCTGGCTAAAAATGCTTTGGTGGACACATGGCCTAGTCTCAGCCTCAGATTTCACGCCCACAGACCGTTGGCTGAATGTCTGATGCATATGGCACACTTAACTGGAAACACTTCAGGATTTTCAAAGTCGTCATCTAGTTGGTTGAATTCTGCAGGATGCCTGGGAGACGTGTGTCGCATTCTTTAATGGTCCGTCTGGAAACAAATGCCGTGACACCAAACCCCTTCATAGAAGAAGAACGCCGTCATGTTGAGAATGAGCGCTATCAACTGAACCAGGGGTGGGGAACATTGATCCTGGAGGGCCATTGTCCTGCAGAGTTTAGCTCCAACCCTAATAAACACACCTGAAGCTAATCAAGGTCTTCAGGATTACTGAAGTTACAAGCAGGTGAGTGTTTTTTTCGGGGTTGGAGCTAAAGTCTGCAGGACAATGGCCCTCCAGGATCAACGTTCCCCACCCCTGAACTAAATGCTGGATTTTCAAAAGTATGTGAAGTCTGCGGCTCCATTGTTGCAGTAAACTTGCACAACGTTCTTGAATTAATAATTTATTAGATGCATGCCGGTCTGTTATTGTAAGGACATCAACTTTACATTTTCACGTCCCTAAACATAACGCGGAACAAAACGAACTGTGATTGGTTGCGTTACATGTCAGTCAAACGTCCTCTTGGGCGGTCCTTGGCCAATGAAAGCTGCGACAGAGTCCAGACCTACTGCCATCAGTCAGAAGGTCTACACACAGACTAATATTATATAATGCAGTAGCAGCTCCTGGCCATAAATTTAGGTAGGGCCAATTTTTCTATGGTCTTGGTCTGGAGAGAGGTTTACGTAAGCTAATGTCACATGAAAATTAGCGGGGCAGCCTGAAATTTGCCCTAATGGCTCTCTATGAGAGCGTGCTGCAGTTCCATTTTTCACCACAGATTTACATTGGAAATTTGTGGGGCGCTGTAGAGCTAGGGAGGGCTCTGAGACGGGCTGCCCCGCTTCTCATAATACATGCCTGTAGAATACTTGCGCTACATTTTAATATCCTGCTTACTTTATGACTTAAAATATTCTAGAAGATCCGAAAAATATTTGTAGCAGAATGCTGAACACATTTATAATTTATTATTAATTCAGTGTATTTAGAGGTCTATGTTTGGATGAATATTTTGGTGGGGCTCTGCCACACCTGCCCTTACAGACGAGCTGCGGCTGATATAATGTTAAACTAACACTGGTATGGACATGCAATTACTAGAGGTGATGTTTCTCTCCATAGCCTGATAAAATGACACACATCCAGAGCATCCCATCCAGTAACAAGCTGGACACTGACTGACAGACAGCAGCAGAGGTGGACTTGCAAAATGTAACCTGTCCACAAAATCATAAACTAGTGTCATGTGGTGTAACATTGTAACTGGAAAGCATAAGTATGTGATGATGCCATGAGACGTGTGTCCTTGATTGACAAAGTGTCAATTTTATCAACGTGTGTTGATGAAACAAACTATTAGGCCACTAAAATCAGGCCCCTCTGCGTTCAAATGGCCTGTCAAGATTCAGTTGCAGTTAAATTGAGTTTTGAGTTGGGTTTAGTATGGGTAATATACTAGTAAGTCTCTAGCAGCACAACCATATATGGATAGCTCTTGCAAAGTCACAGTAGTAGCTGTGTGTCAGGAAGCAAAGTTTAAATAAAGCTTAGGTGTTGTTTGTGAATGTGAGATATAGGGTAGAGAATAATTAGCGGTTCAGAGTGCTGATAGCAATAACCAGTGCTTCAGACAGAGCTCACTGTGGGATACCTCAGAAGAGGGAGGGAGAGAGAAATAGCGCACAGAAGGAATGATTTGGGACCGTTGTGGCGAAGGAACTTAGCCTGGGTCTTCATTAAAAGAGGTCAAACACGGGTAAGCTATGATTATGCTGATTAATTTGCGAAGGTACGTGTTTATTATGCTATGCCAAAATCTTTATCAATGTACAGTTTGTTTGGACATTTTTTGAGACTTAAGTCACATATCAAATGTTTCAGTGTTGTTGCACTACACATGATTCTTGTTGTGAAATGTTTTGCTTAAAGTGTGATTGTGCTGTCGTTAAAATAAATACCTCTTGATTTGACATATGTTGTATATACGACTGTTTGGGCTCACTAAGATTTTTTTTTTTTTTGAAAGAGATGAATACTTTTATTGAGTAGGGATGCATTATATTGATCAAAAGTGACAGCTCACTATTCATCAAAGAATCCTGAAAAATGTATTACCGTTTCCACAAAAATATTCAGCCTGTTATAATAAATATAATATAATAAATAAATAGTAAACTGTTTTCAACATTGATAATAGTAAGAGATCTTTCTCAAAGCAAAACAGTATATTAGAATGATTTCTGAAGGATCATGTGACACTGAAATATACTAAAAAAATTTTTTCACAAAATTACTGTTTTCCTGAATATTTGGTCAAATAAATGCAGCATTGCTGATATACGAAGTGTATTTTTCAAATCATTTTTGGACATATATTACACTGTTCATTCTATAAATGATGGTTCGTGAAAAATGGGGCTACTGTTCTGCGTGTCTGTGTGTGTGTGTGTGTGTGTGTGTGTCTGTCTGTCTGTCTGTCAGCATAGACCTTAGACTGACTTGGCAAACATGCTCTCTCTCTCTGCCATGTCTCCAGCCGTCAGGCCCCAGACAGCTTACCTTGCTGGCCTCTTTTTCCTCCATTCAGCTCTAATGGCCAATCCATCCATTCTTAGAACCCACAGCCGCCATGATGGGCAGCTAATTAATCACGATTGTGCGTGAGCTGGCCTGTTTCCTTTTTTTTTTGTAGTCAGGGAAGGTCTGATTCCTCAACCTTGCCCCAACTTGAGAAATGTATCAGAAAATAAATAAATAGCGCTTGCACTTAGCACACGCACAGACGCGCACACACACAAACAAACACACACAATGTCTCTGTAAAGAGAATGATGTTTTGGTCATGGATGCACTGTCAGTCAGGTGCTATTTTCTGAAAAATGCCCCAACCACAAATCAATAACCTGCCATTTGTGATTAAGGGAGCTCGACAGGAGACAGGAAAGGATGGCAAGGAGGAGAGCGAGACAGATAGCAAGCTATGAAAAATGACAAGAAATGCAGATAGAAATTTGGAAAAAGTCTTAAATTGTTGGAGATTGAGTTACTGTAACAACTGATGTTAAATATGTAGCTTTTGGTCTTGTTACGAACAGTCTTGCTATCAAAATGCAGTCGAAAGGTTCAAAATTCTGCGAGCCGTCCAGTGCTGGTCACAATGTGTCGGCCCCACAGTGACATCGAGAATGCAACGGATTGTGGGGAAAAATCACTCCCCCATTTATCACCTAAAGCTGCTCTTATTGCAGAAACCCTCCTATGACTCTATGTCAGAATCCATGATTCATTTCCTGTGTGAAGGAATTCCGGCAGAGGAAATGAATAGAGTCCATAAATTCAGACAGACAGCACAGAGGGAAAAGCATCCAGCCTCAGAGTTTTAGCTCTGACATTCACTAAACCTGCTGTTCTGAGGGGTTAATATTCTCACTGAGGGAGTAAATGCATTTCTGCTTCTACCATGAGCACCTGCGCCAAATATAGAGGGATTGGCAGGATTAAAACTACAGTAACCTTAAAGAGGGACAGCATGTTTGAGAATGTGAACTAAAACAAGCTTAAATCAGCCATTTATTAGAATTTGATGAAAACCAAAACATGGTTGTGAGTGTTGGACACACAATCTGTTCAATATGTCTTACTGTTGTGTTAATTTAAATTTTTTTGCCCCGGCGGTTTCACAGACAAGGCTTAAGCTTGTCCCAGACTACAATGCAAGTTTGAGCTGTTTTAACTGAAAGTAACTTGCCCTGACATTTCTTAAAATATGTCAGTGACATTGTTTTGTCTCAAGATGCACACCAGTAATGTTTTTTTTTTTCTAGGGCACATTCAGAAATACTACTTAGATGGCCTAATTGAACTAAGGCCTGTAAAACCGGGCCATTATGTATCAGTGTTTCTACTTCCATCCTTTATAGCTTCTTTTGCATTTGGATCAAGTTAAAGGTGCACCCAGTAATTATTTTTTGTTTATGGTGTGCTGGTCAATATGACAGTGGATGCATCATAATGTAAATTTTCTATTATACCATTACATTTGTTGCAGACATCCATGATTAATTCTGTGAGAGAAACTTCCCAATAACTATGTTTAAAGTTTAAATAAATGAAATTGCAATGACAATTTCTTTATGTGTAAAACTTTTTTAATGAAGAAATGAAGACTAATGTCAGAAAGGAAATGCTTAAAAGAAATAAGTACAAAATTATATCTATAAAATAATAGGTGATACATTTTGGGACATAAATGTAAACCTATACAGTCTATCTGTATCAAAGGAGAGATAGGTTGCCTTGCATGTTTACCTAGAGAGAGATACTGACTCATGGCCATCGTTGCTAAACTGTCCCACTCTGTCTCTCTCTCTCTGGGGCTGGAGCTCAGCAGGAGACATGAAGTCTCCTCAGCGAGCAGCTGTAGGGGTGCAAATCCCTATCGTATAAGTAAATTATGACATTAAATACTCCCTCTGAACTCTAACTAGAGTCTCTTACAAGATTTTCTGTGTCTGCCTCTGGGATAACCAGGACCAGCGGGTAAATACTGTCTCATTAATATGCTTTAAATTTGGGAATTATGCTGGTTATTTTTTTGAGGAGCCCAGGGAAATCATTTGTGTAAATGGATGTTGTTGTTGATGGAACAAAAGGCTTGAGCAGCATTTTTTACGTGGCTGCACATACAGTATATTGAGTGATTTTATTGCTTGAACAGTCATTTGTAACCTTTTGTTCCCATCATATCCCTTGAGCTGTGCTTGAGGTTGACTAGTTTTACTAGTTATGAAGTCTGGACAGTATAAAGCGTAATGCATTAATGAAACGTGTAAAGCTTTTTATGGCTGCTGTACTGATGCACATGAATGGTTCAAACGCTCTCAGAGATTTTAGTAGCATCAATTTTTGATTTGAAGGTCTCTCCAAACCGAAGCTGTGACCTGTACCGAGGTGTATTCTCTGGAGTTTTATTTTGTCAGTGCGTCTTTTAAGGCTTTTTAGACAGTTCCAAAGATTTCTATCTGTGGCAGTTCTAAAATAAAGTTCCACAATCTTCCTTTTTCTCTGAAACATCTTTAACTGAAAAAATGGTGGGAAGACTGTAGTATGACATGGTGCACTGCTGAATGCACTCTCACCCTGTGATACCATGTGATAAGTCCTCCAGCCTGACCTAGTCCAAAACCCAGCAGGTCTGGGCACCTGCTGAGAAACACAGCCGGGAACCTTGCTGGGTTTTACTGAAGAAACTAAACCCTTATTTATCAGACACTGGCTACAATGCATGCTGATCTAAGGTCAGTAGACTCAAGCTAAACACAATTTGTACAGATTTCATGGACTAAAAATAAGAAGAATTGTAGTAAAAATAGGTCATTTATAAGACAATTTTGCCAAGAATCTTGCTATAACTACATGATTTACTTGTCTGACTTTGTGTATGGAACTAAAGTCCCTTTTAATGCAAGTCAGTTTGGTGACTGGCCATCTCTGTAACGTCCCTGGGCCGCTGTTTGTACCGTTCAAGTACAGCTTCAGTCTACTTGAAAGGGGAAAGACTAAAATCTCCAAAACTCTTTGTCAATGTTAGGTTTTTGTAATAGCATATTACTACTCATTAATACTTTCTGAGAACAATGGTACCCAAAATTTAGCTTAAATCATGCTAAAAAATGTCTTTCCGTTTCTACAGCCACCACATTTAAGGCCCTGTTTACACTAGTGCATTTTTATTTTATAATGGCGTTTTAAAATTAAAACGATCCTCGTCTACACTGGAAGCTGCAGTAATAAAAATAATGCAGAGTTTAACTGCACAGTGGCTGCTAAAAATGACAACAAAGCCAGCAAAGATTGCAATTCAGTCTCCATGTTAGTCAAGGATACGAAGGGCGAATGTGGGCAGCCACGCCATCGTTTTCAAAAGTCTACGTTTACACTGAAACGCAACCCCGGCATTTTCAAACTAAAACAGGCTCTGCAGTGTTTTCGAGGTTCGAAAACGTCGGCGTAGTGTAAACAACAGGCGTAACCGTAGCAAAACTTGCTAGTGTAAACTGGTCCTAAGACAAGTAAAATAAATGTAAACTTTTCACAATACTTATTGTTATAAAAAGTTACTGAGTTTTTTTTTTTTTTTTTTTAAACGTATTTTTATGTGTTTGCACGTATTAACATCCTGATTTATTAACATTGTATTATTTAATAAAATATTTGGTTATCCGTTTTATATATACAGCACAAATATGCCATCCCATAATACTGTGGTGAATTTTTTAAAGTGAATTTCTGGCAACCATTTACTTAACAAATTTAAAGGGAATAATGGGTTAATCTGTGGTTAACCTAGACAGTTTAGCCATATTTCATCATGTACTACAAAAGCTGATCTTATGTTTTTTCCCTTGGCATTTGTTTTTCATGTTCTTTTTGTACATATAAGAAAGATCTATTCTGAAACACTGTTGTTGGATCTCTGCCCTTTATACGGCTGCTATATAAAGGCATTCATTTCTGTAGCATGTCAATTCTTGTATTTTCTCTGATCTCAGGGCTAGCAACTGAAGTGAACTTTCTTTTGCAAATAAGCCTCCCACTTTCATTAAATCATTCACAATACTGCTCTGTGTTGGCTCAGACAAAGAAGTATGTGTGAGAGGTTTGGCAGAGAGAGGTGGCAGAGTGAGAGACAGTAAAAGAGAAGACATGGAGAAAGGGACAAAACAAACCGTGTTCGTGAGTAAGCGTGTGGTCTTTTTGAATCCAACTCTTTGCCACACACATAATCCCGCTATAATTTAAATCACACTCCTGCACAAAACCACCTCGGTTTCAAAGAAAAGCAGCTTTTAAATGTTTGTGGATAGTGATGGGCAGAAGGTAAAAGAAGTGAACGGAGAACAAAAGCAGAGGAGGAAACGAGTTCACAGCAGTATTGAGACATTGGATCAGTTGTTGTAGAAGCCCGGCCAGGAAAGAGGGAAGGTTTTTTTGTGTGCCGGGATTGGACTGTAGACAATGGGATGGATAGATAGAGGTGCTAGAGGGAGGAGGTGAGGGAAATAGTGGAAGGAGGGAAGACAAAGCTGGATGTAATGATGTAGCTTTCAATTACCCACCTATTTCACCTGACTGCCTCACAGGGCAACCACTGCACAACCAGCATACAGACACACACACACTTCCCCTTTCCACTGCACTGCGTCCCTAAAACAGCCCACAGGAAAACGTTATTGCTCAAAGGTTGCTGTTTTATAGCTCAGGGGACGTAATGGCATCAGTTATGTGTCTTTTAAGTATCTCAGATTTCTCCCTAGTCCTTAGGAGAATTAAAACGAAAGCCAATAAGAAAATTGTTGACCTATAGTCAGGGTTCGGGTGTAACAAAATACAGTCAAACCAAAATTTATTCAGACACCTTGAACATTTCATTCATTAATATATTCACTATAGTTTAAAAAAATGGTAATAAAATATGACAAGATTTCAAGTTAAACTGTGTCAGAAAAAATTAATTATTATTTCAGATAACACTTAAGCAAAACATGGTCAGGTCAAAGTGTCTGAATAATTTTTGGTTCCAAATTTTTATCAGTTTTACTGGTAGTCCACTGTATGAAGAATTTTTGGGTATAATATGTCACAGTTTACTTTATTTTGCTATCCTCACTTACATAAATGAACTGTAGTGTCCTGCACCCACTAGTAAAAATATACCAAACATATCAAAAACATCTGAATAATTTTTGGTTTGACTGTACATGCAACTTAGATACGTATTTAAATTACAAAATTTGAGTAACTGTATTTCATTACAGTTACATTTTAATTGGGTAGAAATCAAATGACATCCATAAAGTATTTTGATTACTTTGAATTTTAATGCCATTTATTTCATTTAAACATTAATGTAAACTGTGACGGGCAATTAATGTAAACATCTTAAGCATAATGTAAAGCATCCTAAGCTACAGTTCTGCTCATAAATTTCATACTCTTTGCAGAATATGCAACATTTTAATAATTTTAACAAAAAAAGGGGGATAATAAAAATTGTTATTTTCTTCTTATCTCACAATTCTGACTTTTTTCCTCGTAATTGCGAGTTTGCATCTCACAATACTGACTGTTTTTCTCAGAATTGTGAGATTTAAACTCACAATTGCAAGTTATAAAGTCAGAATTGGTTGATGATAACTTTCTGACAATTTTGACTTTTTTTTCTCGCAATTGCGAGTTTATATCTCACAATTCTGACTTCTCTTCTCGCAATTCTGACTTTTTTTTTTTCTCAAAATTGAGTTTATATCTCAGAATTCTGACTTCTTTTGTCAATATTATGAGTTTATATCTCGGAATTCTGACTTTATAACTCGCAGTTGCAATTTTATATCACACAGTTCTGAGGAAAAAAAGTCAGAATTGTGAGATAATTGTTTTTTTTTGTGTGTGTGTTCAATACTTATTAGTAATCCAAAGTATTCCAAAGTATTTAGATCAAGTTACAAAACTTGGGTAATCTAAGGAAATATGTTACAAATTACTTTTTAAAGCATGTATTTTGTAATCTGTATTGAAATACATTTTAAAAGTAACCAACCCTGCCCTGCCTATAGCTACATTGATTTAAAGTTACATAGCAACTTTAAAGAGATCGTCTCCCTCATTCATTCCAAACCTTTATGACTTTTTCTTTTATGGAACACAAAAGAAGATATTTTGAAAAAATGTGTCTGTTATTCCACTATACATAAAATAGTTCCACGTACTTCAGCTTAAATACTTTTTTTTTTTTTTTTTCTTTTTTTTTTTAATTGCTGCCTTAATTTTTGAACTATAATCTAATTCACTGTTCGAGTCATTTCACCTCTTTTTTTTTAAATCTTGACTAGTTGAAACTTGAATAACTAAACAAATGTTGAAATTGGTTAAATTATTTTGATTAGGTAATGTATATTGCCATGACTTATTGACCATATAGCATTTTTAACAGTTTGTGAAACGAGCTAGTGTCGCTGCGTAAGTGTGGTGTGTGAGAGAGGAAATGCTTTCCAGTGGGTCTTCCCTCTGCCAGGTCCCGCTGTTCGCGACTGGCTCTGACATCAGATTAGAAGCCCTTTGTGCAGTGATGCTGAATTAAGCATGGCGTGTGCGCCAGCACCAATCTGCGCATTGCTCCTAACATTCCATAAGTGTTTAATTAGTCATGCTGGGTGAGTCACTCGTTTACATTTCACACAGATATCCACACAAGCAGAGATGCATAGAGCGAACTGGATTAACACACGGACAGAGCGGTCTGAGTGAGTGATGTATCGCTGCCTTCGCCGTGCGCTCCTAAAGCAGCTGGTAGTGCGAAGATCATTGTCCTACTCCTTCACTTCCTGTGCATCCATTCATATGCCAGTCAAACTGCAGCACACAGCTCTCAACAGATGATTTGGCTCATATTTCTAATTTGCTGTAGCTTCTGAGACTCTGTCTATTCTGTTAAGTGCTCGGAGACCAAAGGCCCCTCTCATTACAAGTGAAATTGAGGCAGATTGCATCAACATCACAAGTACTGCAAGCTAGTCCATGAAGAAGATCATTTTCTTTTGATGTAATATCTTATGAAAAGCTAATGAACTCCTATCCGGTTTGAGTCCAGAGAGGATGCTTCAGGTCTATATGGTAATTCTCTTACAATACAAAAATTATGTTATGTTTAGCTAAGGACCAAACACAGCCTTTAAGGCTCAAGAAGTTCAGTGATTGTCAACAGCACCTTCATGACTGGAATAAACAAAAGAGACACACAAAAATAGAATGATTCTGGTTCAGATTTTTCTTAATGATCATGGTTGCTTAATGGTTCCATTAATGGTTCTTTTAAGGAAAAAATGTTGAAAACATTTGAAAAAAAAAAAAAAGAAAGAAAGAAAGAAAGAAAAGAAGTCCAATTCCATTGCCAAAGTGTAATTTCAATCAAGTCTTTTTCAAGGCAGCATAAATGCAGTCCAATAATTGGCTTTTATTAGCATAGAATATTATTCATTAATTAATTAATTTGCTTTTTATATAAAATACCTCTTACAAAATACATAAATCATATATTTAAATTTGTCATTTAAGTCGGAGCCATAGCCACATGGGCAAGTGCTCCGACATATGATGTGGTTGCACCTCGGATGATTCACTTAAATAAACTGACTTAGAGTCAGTCATTCAAGAATCGGACTACACTTGTTGCACTATATGTGTTTAATTCACTAAAATAAACTGACTTGGAGTCAGTCGTTCAGGAATCTCTTTGCGCTGTATGTGTTTGATTCACTAAAAAGAACAGGCTCATTAAAAAGTCAGTTGTTCAGGAATTGGTCTACATTGGTTGAGCTGTATGTTTTTGATTCATTAAAAAGAACTGGCTTATTAGAGTCAGTTGTTCAAGAATCAGGCTACAAAAAGAACTCATAAAAGTCTCATAAGAGGAATTGGATTACACAGGTTGTGCTTTCTGTTTTGCGCGGTAGATTCAGTAGTGGAGCCGTTGAATTTAATATATAGCCTACTTTAGAACTGTTGTTTCATCCACATCAGCAGAAGAATGCGGAACCAATCTGATCCAGTACCCTATTCACGACTGTTGTTTCCCTGTGCAGGTCACGTGGCATTATATGTTGTTTAAGTTACCGAGGGTGAACTCGCCCACCCTCTGCCCCAGTACCAAGTAAGGCACTGGGTCCCCCACCTCCCAGCCATATGGTCCAGTAGCGGCTGGGTGGAGGTGTCTAACTGGCATGCAGACTTCTCTCTGACGATTCCTCGTTATGGAGGTAAAAATAGACAACAGACACCTCGTCGTGTCACCTCACTCTGACATCAGTGTGAGACAGATGGTGCAAATTAATGACAGTGAAACTGAAAGAACTGGAGATTACAAAAAAAAATCACTCCTGAAACAACAACCACAGTGAATAAACAAATTAAAGGAGTGGCAGAAATGTCCATTGGTAATTAGTGCTGTGGCTGTGTCGCAACTCTGCCTTTGACAGAACCCTGTGTGAACGTATTTTTAATGCTCAAACATGGCACTGTTTGAAGTTATGAGATCCTGCTTGGCCAGCAGTTGCTGGTCTGTCACATTTTTTTCTTTTCTTTTACTTTTTTTTTTATTTTAGATAAACTTTACAGTTTTCAGGGTAAAAAACAAACAAACAAAAAAAACATCAATTGTGGATGAAATGAGAAAAATCCTGTCCACATATATTTCCTACTGGCCACAACTTTTTTTTTTTTTTTTGAATATTTAAGCAACCATAAAAGCACACTGCAATTTTGTCATATTTTTTGTTTTGGTGACTTAATGCCAGAGATATTTTTTGCATATAATATAAATGCACAAGTGTGATACATAAATATTAATTATATTAGTTTTATAGTAAATGCCGTTTGTTTAATTTTCCATTATATTTTCTATTGTTTATCACTTACAGGGCAGTGACATGTAAGTTGCTTTCAGTTAAAACAGCTCATACATGCATTTTAGTCTGCCTTGTCTGTGAAACCAGGGGTATAAGGCAGATGTGGCTTAATGGTTAGAGAGTCGGACTTGTAACCCAAAGGTCGCGGGTTCAATTCTCAATACCGCCAGGAAACGACTGAGCAAGGCACCTAACCCCCAATCGCTCCCCGGCTGCCACAGCAAAATGGCTGCCCACTGCTCCAGGTGTGTGTGTCCACGGTTTGTTCAGTACTCACTACTCCTAATGTGTATGCAATAACTTGGATGGGTTAAATTTCGAGTATAGAGTAGCATCTCGCAAGCCACAGTTGTTTGTTTTGCACATTCCTGATGTACCACAATTATACATTATCGTTTGCTATGTCTTTGTTATTGTTTTGAATAAGCAACATCTAGCTGTGGAACTTACATACTGTGCCTTTAAAACACTATGATTTAAAGAGGCAAATGTCAGCTAAGTCAGCTAATTTAAAGTTTGAAATCACATTAACTACAAAAAAAATGAGATTAGCCTAACCGTTAATAATCATTTTAATATTTATACCTTTACTTTTTGAAGTGGAGAAGGAAGTTCGAGGTTGTGATGGTCATGTTCGATATCCTGGCTTTGCAAATGTGCATACAGCAAATCTCTTTTTATGAATATGATTAATTATACATATTTATCTCCAAAAGAAACAATCTGAGATTCTCTTCTGCCTTGTATATTTTGGCATGCTGCAGTATTTAACTGCACTTACGCAGTTAGCAATAGCGAAAACTCTGATCAGTGGTGCCTGTGGTTTTGTGGCTTGCATTTTGTTTATTAATGATATAAAAAATAATAATTTAATTACAATTATTATGAAGTCATTGTCAAGTCCTGCAGTTCAAGTCCAAACCGTGTCTTAAATCAATGCTCTGAAGTCACTCAAGTAATTTTCTTCATTTAGTCCTTAAATGTGCATCATGTACAGATGGTACTCAACAGAATGTGTTTTTTGCCACCACGTATCTTCTTATAATTCAGTTTAAACCATGTAAAGTTGCAGTTCCTAATAATTTCCAGCCAACGTTTTCTTGCATTTTTTGAGTGTTAATTTTGAACCCCCGACGCTGACTTGCTAGGTGGTTTTTCTATGTAAATTGCAGGGTCACATGGTGACAGACATTAGGACATTTTGTGTGAGACTGGTGGCTTTCTGAGATAGAAGGAATGGGAGAGAGGAAAGATGAATGTAAATATAGCCCTGCTGGAAACTCCCTACTGAATGACCTCTGACAGCCGTTTGTGTTAAATAGCATTGTAGTTCAGAGATTCAGGCTTTATTGCACAGGTGCTCAGGGAGCAAGAGAGGCCTGAGAGGATCTAAAGCATTATTAAAGCTCAGAGAATGTGTGTACATGAAAGAGAGAGAGATGTAGAGGGTTAAAGAGAGAACTCAAGAAGTTACAATTACACAAGAAAGTTCCAGAATTTATATGAGAGACCAACCAGCGAAAACGTTAAGTGAAAGTGCCGTGTAGCCAAGTACGGTGTCCCATACTTGGAATTTGTGCTCTGCATTTCACCCATCCAAGTGCACACACACAGCAGTGAGTACTGAACACACACACATACCCGGAGCAGTGGGCAGCCTTTTTTTTTTTTTTTTTTTTTTTTTTTTTAATGCGGCACCCAGGGATCAGTTGGGGGTTAGGTGCCTTGCTCAAGGGCACCTCATTTGTGGGTAATGAGAGTGGAAGAGAGTTTAGTGAATTAAATTTTATCAATTATGGCAAGTTCCCCCCACCTACATTTTCCTGCCGGTACTGAGACTTGAACCCGTGAACTTCAGGTTACAAGTCTGACTCTCTAACCATTAGGCCACAACTGCTCTAAAGGTAGATAGAAATTTGATTCCAGCTGATTTGAATGCAACCTTCTGATCTGGAGTCAGATACACTACCGTTGTGCCAAGAGGTCCTATAAAGCTTACAATGTACAGATGAAAGGCATCACCTATTTTATGAAGGTGCACCAGTGGTAGTCCTGGCTCACTGATTATAATAGGTAAGTGTAATATAGTGATATAATAATTAAGTGTAAAACATATTATTTTTTTAGTAACAGTATTTAATGGCATGCAGGGGGACCTGGGTTCAAATCTTGACCTTGAAAAATTTCAGACCTCTCCAACTCAAATTTTTCTAGGTCACATCTAAATTGAATAATCAGCCTAATTGAATTTCTGTGAATTAAATTTGATCAATTGTGGCAACAGTCTGCTAACATGGGCGAAATCAGAAATAATATCTTGAGCCAGTGGAAAAGTTTAGTTTACCAAACTGTGCTGTTGGTCCAATTATATATTTTATATATTAATTGTAGTAGCAATTGTTTATTTCTCACTGTCCCAAAAGAAAAAATGTATTAAAAACATAAGTATATTAAGCAAAATAATGAACACACCCAGGTGAAAAAAAAGTACATTTCTATAATGTACTTGAAGTGCTCTATTTTCGTGCACTAATTTTGTACTTAATATACTAAAAATTGTTCTTTAGTACTTCTTAAGATAATCTTAAGAACATCTAAGCGTACTCAACTGTACTATTTTGAGACACCATGAAATATGAACTAAAATGTGCTTTTTATATATTATCTCTGTATTTAAAAAATGTATTTAGTTACCACTTATAGTACATTTGAACCCATAGTGTACTACAAGTTGTAACTAAATATATTTAGTTATATAAAGGCATTTCATTGGCCATGTCAATCACAGTAACGATTGCCTACATCCGACCCTGATCACTAAACCTACCCAGCACTGTAGCCTCAGCCAATGAAATTGGTTGCAGGGCGGGGATTTCCGCTGAACCATTTGGGGGAAAAAATCACGCATTTCACACATACACACAATATTCATATCAGTTGTTAGATCTCCTCATGCTGAACAACTTTGCCTCAAGAACCACTGCTGTCAATCAAATCGTTTATTAATTATTCGTGATTATGTAAAAAAACGTACTTTTGTGAACTAGTCCTAGGTTTTTCGCCAGATCGGAACCAGTGCAGTACAATTCCCTTGACTCTCTAGATCAATAATTATCATACCCTGTGGGTAGCTATAACAGGGTCAATTAGAAAAGGGGCATGGCCAAGTGACCACAAAAGCCTGTAATGTTTAAACGAAAACTTCAACAAAAATAGGTGAACACATGCGACATATGATTCTAAACAAGCATGCAAACTTTTATGGAGATCTGACTATAGGTGGCGCTATAACTGTTAAAAAGTCTTAAAACCCATATATTTCCAAAGGTAAATTGCCTGTATTGGCTGTAAATGGTCTATTCCTTCTATGATTTAAGTGGTTACAGGCTTGATAAATAAAGCGTTGCATCTTTTTGCGCAAGTGTTTAAAGGCCTTAAAGCGCTTGAACCCCGATAATTGCTGCTCGCAGCTATATTTTTAAGTGAACACCTTAAGCTATGATTACTTCAATGTTGGATGCATGGG
This sequence comes from Hypophthalmichthys nobilis, assembly GCA_037950665.1. Lineage (NCBI taxonomy): Eukaryota > Metazoa > Chordata > Actinopteri > Cypriniformes > Xenocyprididae > Hypophthalmichthys > Hypophthalmichthys nobilis. The sequence goes on along the minus strand of CM075475.1, from coordinate 25,076,471 downwards.
ATAATTATTTGGAAGTCTTTTATTGAGCCAATATGTAATTATCAATTTCCACAATTTTTCTAAATTAATTTTTGTATAATGTACAAATTATTTTGACAGCCAGTGATCATGCATTTTTGTTGTATTGAAAAAGACCTGCTTTGACATTTTAAAAATAACATAATTTACAAATGTAACAATAATTTAACAACAACAACTTAAAAGGCAGTGCTGCATTATTAGTGGCTACACAGTTATGTAATATTGCACTATTAAAAAAAAAAAAAAAAAAACCTTAAAAATGAGAATATGACGAACTTTCTTTAAAGAAAAAATAGTGTATTAAACCTGAAAACAATTAGTTTACATCTGAAATAAAGTAGCTTTGATTATGTCGAGGTCTTTGGTATTGTGATGTTCCTGTATATTTTACAGTTCCTAACAATGGAGAAGGCCATGATGACTTTTGGGAATGCATATTTTCCCATAAATGAAAAGATGATTATAAAAGGTGATTATAAATTATATAATGGTGGTTATAAGAATTGGCATATAAAACAGATAAAACAATGTTGTAAAAAAAAAAAATAAATGTTGTTATTTTAATTAACTATAATTAATAATAATTATTATTATTATTTTTTACATGATTGGGCGGAGACAATTTAGATGTGAATTAGGCTATTTGCTTTACCAACTCTACAACTTAATTATCCAAAAAATGTTTAAGTTTGTTCATAATCCACTCATGTCTCATGTGCTTCTGATGACAGAAGAAATGAGAAGAGATAACGGATACATGTAAGAAACAGGAACAGGAAAAATGACTATTTTATGTTCTGTGAGGTTGTTCTCTGTGCACTCCAGTTCTATATTTGATAACTCTGCATGATGATGACAGATTATTGTGTGGGAAATTCACGTGACTTGTTTAAATGTAAAAGTTAAATTGGTTAAATGACAGGCAGATTGCATAGTGGGAGGTTTGTATCCAGATTGGAGAGAAGGCTCAGTAGCTGAACTGTTGATTCTTGTTCACTTCTGTCTCCTGCCAAATAAGCATGACAAACAGTCTGCGGGTGAGTTTACACAAGAAACTTTCTGGTAAATTTGTTTTTGTTTCAAGGTGCTACTGCATGTTCATTTTTAGTAAATTTTATTTCATCTCTCTGGTAAAAGGAATATGTAGTTAGACTCATTTACACATTGTGTTTAACAACAATTGGTAACACTTTACAATACGGGTGCACTAATATGCATTAATTCATGCACAACTAATGCACAGATAATTATGAGTTAAAGGGTTGGTTCACCCAAAAATGAAAATTCTGTCATCAATTACTCACCCTCATGTCGTTCCACACCCATAACACAGCAGGATAATTAACACTTTCTAATGCCCAGAAAGCTACTAAAGACATATTTAAAACAGTTCATGTGACTACAGTGGTTCAACCTTAATGTTATGAAGCGACGAGGATACTTTTTGTGCGGCAAAAAAACAAAATAACGACTTTATTCAACAATATTTAGTGATGGGCGATTTCAAAACACTGCTTCATGAAGCTTCGAAGCTTTACAAATCTTTTGTTTCAAATCAGTGGTTCGGAGTGTGTATCAAACTGCCAAAGTCACGTGATTTCAGTAAACGAGGCTTTGTTACGTCATAAGTGTTTTGAAATTTCAATGGTTCACCACTGGGGGGCGTGATTTTGGCAGTTTGATACACGCTCCGAACCACTAATTTGAAACAAAAAAGAAGACAACTGGAAGTTAAAATAAATATATTCAACCCATTGTGGTAATTAGTACATTATTTTACACTATTAGTTAAAACTAGAGAGGAATTAATACATGATGACACATTTAATTAATAGCAATTACTTAATCTATTAATCTGATAGACTCTTTTATCAGTTGCTTATGCAGTAATCATTAATGAATGGTTTAGTTCTTCATGAGTCATACATAAACTCATAAATATCTGTGCTTTGGTTAAACATGAATTAATGCATATTAGTGCACCCGTATTGTAAAGTGTTTCCCAACTATTCAACTTCATTTTCATAGAACATGACATTATGTGCATACATTATGGTGAAGGCAATTTCATATACCCACCTCGATTACCATTATTGTGCATAGAAATGTACTTTAATACCACTTCCACATATTGAACCAGAAATTACATTTTTTTTTTTTGCTATGGTAACCAAGGTCCCATTTGCGCAAATGGATTGACCTCAATAATACATCATGCTCTTTAATAAACGTAATTGCTTTGGCGCCCCATTGGCTTCAAGTCGCTGCTAGCAGTCTCCCTCTCGATCTCGCACCTGCACATGACAACTTAGAGAGTGCAAGTGTGTTGTCCATTCTTTCATTACACTTTCTTACACTTGACAATTGAAACTTTTAGGGTGGGGGGAGTTGTTTTGGGGGGGAGGGACACCAGATGGTCACCTCTCTCCAGAGGTCCAGTGGAGAGCGGGTAAGTCATCCACTCCGACAGACTGGCTCTTCCCCAGCTGAGGGGCCGTGTGCCAGCCTAAGCCCATATGGCCTCCCTGGCGCCGTAGCCAGGCTCTGGGTGGGCACACTGTGGGTGGCCTGAGCAGCGTTCACCCACCCTGAGGCTCTGCCCACAGGCATGAAGCTGGCCGTGGAGAAGATGAGGAGGTGGAGGTGTGGACTTGACAATTTTGGGTGATCTGTTGTATCACTGAACAACTATAGCTACCGTTGTTTGACAGTTGTTGTTTTCTGTTAGCAGTAGCGTGAAACTCATGACTTTTGTGTATTGTATCAGGTAAAAATACTGTTTTAGCTATTTGGTGGTTATTAGAAAAATATGTGTGAAGGTTCATTAACAAACAAGGAATTTTTAGAAACCATTAGCTGTGCTGGCAACAGCATAATAATGGTTGAATGACATTTAGCGCTAGTTTGAGTGTCTGTCAGACCTGATCGCACTGTTTATTTTGCCATGACGATGAGTTCCAAAAACGGCTAGCGCACAGAAAGCTTGAAGTGTCATGTTGCTAGGTAACATTTCAGTGGGCTCTCTCTGTCAAAGAAACTTATGTGAGTGATTCAGAAAACTTCTGTCTGGAGACAAAATGCAGATAGATGGCACATGTCTGGTTGTCTGTGACTCTGCATACCTTCTGGTGCAATGCTGGACCAAACACTGCTATCCAGTCTGACCATAATACCTGTTCCCTGTGGTGTTCACCATTTTGTAGCTCTATTTTTGTGTGAATTTATAACATTTATCAGGCTTGATTCTGTGCGCAGGGTTTGAAAAGTAATCTGTAAAGTGAATGTCAGATTCTTTGAGAAGCCACTCAAAAATATAAACACATCCTTTCTCCCTGGTGGTAAATAGTGCGTAATTGGTTGACTCGCTGTGTCTGATCCCTGAATGAGAAGTCTATTAGGCAGTCTGTCATTAGAGGGATTACATGTGCAGTCTGGATGCTCATACTGAACAGGCCGGGTTGATTCAATAATGCACAAGAACAAAGTGGATGGTGTGGGACTACAGAACAGCTCAGAGTTTCAAACATTAATGGGTACGGATATATCAATAATAACGCTGATGCTCTTTGCTGTATTTAGTTACATGCTTACAATGATTGTTATGAAGCCCAACTTAAAGAGCAGAGATGTACACAAACCAGAGCGTAAGAGACACAAATGTGTTTGAGCACAAATAACACACACATGTAGCCCTAAATGTTATGACATTTGCCTTTCAGTGCTTTCCTGATCCAGATGACTGACCTTTTGCTTCTGTTTTCCCTGTCGATGAGCCAAAAGAGGAGGCTGCAATCCGAATGTGGGCTTAAAGTGAGCTGCTATTACACATATTTATTGAAATACATCTGAATACATCTCTTATCTTAAGTACCATTGTAGGGCTGCATTACCTACACTGCACTGGTATTACAATAAACTGTGAAAAAAAGTGTTTTAATATAAAAATAGTGTTCTAAATCTGAAAACAGTTAGTTAACATGATCAATGTCACAGACACGATCACAGTCACCTGAATTCTGATACAGTTCACCTGTTGCACCTCATTATGACCACACACAAATACCAGCACTCCGAAAACTGAAAAATGCTGCCTTTGGAGGATGCATTCCTACCTTGGATGTCCAAATCCAATGTTAGCTTCACTTCATGTCTCATGAGATGCCTTCATCTGATCGATTTTTGAAGGAAGCATAGATGTATCCTTCGCTACCTTTGATATCCCACAATCCTGTGCTTTGCATTCTGTGACAGTTGAGCTAAAAATGAAAGATGGTATCTGAAAGTTGCGGTTGGTGGTCAGTTTGTGTGTAAATGTATGTAAACCATTGTTGTCCAATTTTGATGTAATTTCTAGCAAGAAATTACTATTGTAGTACAATTGCATGCATTGTGATTCATTTTTTTTCACTGTTTATGGTAAGTTGACTTACACTTAATCAGTTGACTGTAATGCATGGTTTTTTTTTCAGTTTACAATGTACTCATGAACCTAGATCCCAGATGTTCTGTCCAATCACAGTGCAGTTATTCAGGTCACATGTACAGCGACATGTTTAGGTTTACTCAGAATTCTGTAAACAGACATAAACAAAGGAAGCAAATGGTGTTTTTGTGAAATTCACTGTACTTGCTAATGTGTAACAAACAACAGAGTCAGAGGTGATGATGATAATGAGGAAGACAGCGGAGACCCCTGAGGGGAAACATCACCATGCTCTGACTCAAGGCTCAGACAGAACAGGTCAAGCCCTGCTGATCAGCACATCACAGCTAACCAGCCCCACGTTCCAGCCGTCAGTCTCAGCAATCAGGAATAGTCTGATTTCACTTGACTGCGCCGCTTACACTAGCGTATTGACCCTCTTACTATTTATAATTCTGTAAAAACTGATACAGTATCAACAATAACCTGCATTTCTCAATTATAACAATCTCTCAGTGCGGTCCTATCAATCTCTCCAGCTCTTCTGACGTTGCTGTGGACTTTCCACTGATTTCTATTTTTTTTTTTTATAATGAGCTAATGATTTTATATTTTTACATTATTATTTTTCATTATTTCATTATTTAGTAATACATTTGTGTGAGGGAAACTAAGCTATGAGGGATGGGTTTGGTTTGGCTCAACTATGCTCAAATTCAGAGAAAACAAACTTTGATATGCAAAAAATATGATCAAATCAGTCGAAATTCAAACATTTTAATGCTGTCATTAAAATGCTGTCTACTCCGTTTTGCCATTGCAAGCCATAATACTGACTAACCTTAACTCAAACCCTTTGCATAATAAATAATTATATTATATTATATAACATTATGATTACCTTCCTAATATTGTGTTGGTCCCTCTTTTGCTGCCAAAACAGCCCTGACCCGTAGAGGCATGGACTCCACTAGACCCCTGAAGGTGTGCTGTGGTATCTGGCACCAAGATGTTAGCAGCAGATCCTTTAAGTCCTGTAAGTTTTGAGGTGGGGCCTCTGTGGATTGGACTTGTTTGTTCAGCACATCCCACAGATGCTTGATTAGATTGAGATCTGGGGAATTTGGAGGCCAAGTCAACACCTCAAACATGTTGTTGTGCTCCTCAAACCATTCCTGAACCATTTTTGCTTTGTGGCAGGGCACATTATCCTGCTGAGAGGCCACAGCCACCAGGGATTACCGTTTCCATGAAAGAGTGTACATGGTCTGCAACAGTGCTTAGGTAGGTGGTACATGTCAAAGTAACATGGATGGCAGGACCCAAGGTTTCCCAGCAGAACATTGCCCAAAGCATCACACTGCCACCGCCGGCTTGCCTTCTTTCCATAGTTCATCCTGGTGCCATGTGTTCCCCAGGTAAGCGACGCACACGCACCCGGCCATCCACATGATGTAAAAGAAAACGTGATTCATCAGACCAGACCACCTTCTTCCATTGCTCCGTGGTCCAGTTCTGATGCTCATGTGCCCACTGTTGGCACTTTTGACGGTGGACAAGGGTCAGCATGGGCACCCTGACTGGTCTGTGGCTATGCAGCCCCATACGCAACAAACTGTGATGCACTGTGTATGCTGACACCTTTCTATCAGAACCAGCATTAACTTCTTGAGCAATTTGAGCTACAGTAGCTCGTCTGTTGGATCGGATCACACGGACTAGTAAGTTCAACATGGCACCTCATGGCAAAGAACTCTCTGAGGATCTGAAAAAAAGAATTGTTGCTCTACATAAAGATGGCGTAGGCTATAAGAAGATTGCCAAGACCCTGAAACTGAGCTGCAGCACGGTGGCCAAGACCATACAGCGGTTTAACAGGACTGGTTCCACTCAGAACAGGCCTCGCCATGGTTGACCAAAGAAGTTGAGTGCACGTGCTCAGCGTCATATTCAGAGGTTGTGTTTGGGAAATAGACGTATGAGTGCTGCCAGCATTGCTGCAGAGGTTGAAGGGGTGGGGGGGTCTCCATGTCAGTGCTCAGACCATATGCCGCATACTGCATCAAATTGGTCTGCATGGCTGTTGTCCCAGAAGGAAGCCTCTTCTAAAGATGATGCACAAGAAAGCCCACAAACAGTTTGCTGAAGACAAGCAGACTAAGGACATGAATTACTGGAACCATGTCCTGTGGTCTGATGAGACCAAGATAAACTTATTTGGTTCAGATGGTGTCAAGTGTGTGTAGCGGCAACCAGGTGAGGAGTACAAAGACAAGTGTGTCTTGCCTACAGTCAAGCATGGTGGTGGGAGTGTCATGGTCTGGGGCTGCATGAGTGCTGCCGGCACTGGGGAGCTACAGTTCATTGAGGGAACCATGAATGAGCAGAGCATGATCCCCTCCCTTCGGAGACTGGGCCACAGGGCAGTATTCCAACATGATAACAACCCCAAACACAAGACGACCACTACCTTGCTAAAGAAGCTGAGGGTAAAGGTCATGCCAAGCATGTCTCCAGACCTATAAAGAAGCGCAAGGTCTCTAACATCCACCAACTCCGTGATGTCGTCATGGAGGAGTGGAAGAGGACTCCAGTGGCAACCTGTGAAGCTCTGGTGAACTCCATGCCCAAGAGGGTTAAGGAAGTGCTGGAAAATATTGGTGGCTGCACAAAATATTGACACTTTGGGCCCAATTTGGACATTTTCACTTAGGGGTGTACTCACTTTTGTGGCCAGCGATTTAGACATTAATAGCTGTGTGTTGAGTTATTTTGAGGGGACACTGTTATACAAGCTGTACACTCACTACTTTACATTGTAGCAAAGTGTCATTTCTTCAGTGTTGTCACATGAAAAGATATAATAAAATATGTACAAAAATGTGAGGGGTGTACTCACTTCTGTGAGATACTGTATATTATATTATATTATATTATATTAATTATTTGGTTTTATTTTACTTTTATGTTCCAAATAGGGACACCCCTAAATGTCCCCAAAGGGAGGTTATGTATATTTAGTTCACTTCTGGGGATGAATTTATCCCCAAAGTATATCTAAATAATCCCACCCACACTATAGAAGTGGTCTGCTGATGACACATATGGCCAATTAGAGGTGGATGAGGTGATGATTATCTAAGCTGAAAGCTTGTTCACACATGGCAGGTGACCAGACTGCCAGAAGGGAGATACCGACCAAGAAACTCTTCAGGAGCCTTGCACTTTTTCCTCTTTAATTTCTCTCTCTCTCTCTCTCTCCCTCTGTCTCTTCCACCTCTCCAGTTACACTGCTGTTTCAGGTCAAACTCTGTTTCCCCCCTCAATCAGTAGGTTTTTCCTCACTCTTTCTACATTACGAGGAAGTGTGTGACAGAGGGAGGCGGGAGCAGAGGTGCGGAGTAATATTCCTTTCATAAATCATGCAAGTACGAGATGTCAGAGGGGTAATTGTGCTTCTGTGAGTCCTCTTTAAAGAGGGGGATTTTATTACTGGGTTAATACACAGAGCCGCCCCTCCATTCTCTGGCATTACACACTCATCAGGGAATAATCAGAGTGGAAATGCCGTACTCTTACTCTCAGGAGTGACGATTAGTGTGTGAAGACTGTGAGTGTGTGAGAGGACACATAGATGCTCTCTCTCTCTCTTTCTCAATTCAATTCAGTTGAGCTTTATTGGCATGACTGTGGGATGGCACAATGTTGCCAAAGCAATAAACATGTAACAAGTTATACAGGTATAAATAGATAGATAAATAAATAAATAAATAAAAGGAAGGGAAAAAAAACATATACATGGCTATACTGTATATATGTGATCACATAACAAGTGGTAAAAAAAAAAAATACAGGGTAAATAAATACAGAGAGCAGTAATGAGATTGAAAACAAAAACAACAACAACAAAAAAAATAAAAATAAAATAAAAAATAAATGAAATAAGAGGGTTCATTCTTTGTCCCTCATAATATGGCAGGAGGACACATACTGTGCTGCCAGGTGGATACACTTCTCTTTCTCTCCCAAAATATAACAGAGTTTGTCTATGTGGCTTGCTTGCTGGAATTCAGGTAGAATTTGAGCAATTTGGGTGAAATATGTTTCTCTAATGTTGTTATATTTGCTGCACTGTGTGAGGAAGTGCAGTTCATCCTCTACGACTCACGATTCATAGTTTAATTTAAATTTGGGGCCTCAGATTTCACAGCCGTACGAAAGAATGGGCTTGATGATGCTATCGAAAATTTTCATCCAAAGTTTAATAGGTGGGTTGAATTTGAACAGTGATTTTCTTATACTGTAATAAGCCGTGCATGACACACACACACACACACACACACACACACACACACACACACACACACACACACACACACACACACACACACACACACACACACACACACACACACACACACACACACACACACACACACACACACACACACACACACACACACACACACACACTCTTATAGGGTGTTTGTGGCCTAATGGTTAGAGAGTCGGACTTGTAACCCAAAGGTCACGGGTTCGAGTCTAGTACTGGCAGGAAATATAGGTGGGGGGAGTAAATGAACAGCACTCTCTTCCACTCTCATTACCCACAACTGAGGTGCCCTTGAGCAAGACACCTAACCCCCAATCGCTCCCTGGGTGCCGGGAGTGTGTTCATGGGACACCATGGCATCACATCACTCATACATTTATCACTCTGCTCAACAAGTTGTAGCCTATATGTATGTTCAATTTGAAACAACCTCATTTCAGGTTGATGAAACTTAAAATGTTATACTCTTTTTTTTTTAATTGAAACAAAAAGTTTTTTTTCTATAGTGCAGTTTAGAGAAACACTCAAAAGAGTGGGAAAATGGAGAAAAGTGAGAGATCAGAAGATGGAGTGACAAAGTCCTTTAAAAGCGATGACGATAAATAGATATAGCCTCCATCTGCAGCTGTAGGTCAAAGATACATTCTCCTTATTTTATGATGTGAGATACAGAGAGAGAGACAGGGCAGGAGGCGATCTTGTTTCTGCTGAGATTTATAACCTTTACAACCAGCAATGTTGTCACTGTCTGGCAGAGATAGTAAACCAAGCATAAATGATGTCTCAGATAACAAGAGATCACGTTAAAGGCTGTTTTTTATTTTTCTAGTCATATTTAAACCCACTATAGGGTTTCTATATGCCACGTTTTTTTCTCTAGTGACTCACTCTAAGTTCAAATAAATCTATGACTAACATACATATTAATGGATTCTTATTAATCCAACTCCATGCATTCCCTTGAAATGTTGTCTCGTTGCTGTGTTGTGTCTTTAGTTTGCTTACTATGATGTGTGAACCTATGTTTTAGTTATCAGAGCTGGATTAATAAATAAATAGTTTGATCAGAAGTTAATTATGCAGGAATTAGATATCTAAGCCTTGACTATGAGCGTATTATTATTATACAAGCTTTTATAAAATAGATTCAATAAACAAGCAGATAGCACGTCTCAAAACAACACACAACAGTGATGCTTAGTTCCTGAATGAATAAGTGCTTTTGGACAAATTGGTTGAGTGCATGATTCAAAGACTCGCTCATAAAGAAAGTCTCATTTCAGTCCTAAATTAATTTGTTTTTGAATAAATGCTTCAATGACTCTCTCATAAAGACAGCCACTTGTTTCGTTCCTGAATTATTCTGTGTTTTTGAATGAATTAGGTCAGTGAATGACTCAATTATTATCCGGAAATACTACTGTACGTTTGTTACGTTGTCATTATCATGTGACCTACCAGTGTCAGTTGCACTGCTTCACATTCACAAATCCTCTTCTGTGGCCTCATGTCCATCGTATGCACGCTTCAAAATCTCACCAGAAGTAGTAGGTCATCCGGGTTCTTTTTGCCTACTCTTTTATGAATACAGTCATACATAATACTCTTATCACATACTGTTTTTTGTCTACTATATAGTAGAGAAGTACACTGTAAAATATAATTTTCATGATTTATCAACTTTTCACAAATCTTTTGTCAAATCATTCAGCTTAGGTTCACAAATGTTCAGCTAACATAATATTTTGAGTTTCTGTTGAATAAACTAATCTCTTTCTTTGTATCAACTCAATTTTTTTGTTTAAGGCAGGCAGGTTAGGCCTCTTACATTAAGTTAAACCAACAAATCATTTTTACAGTGTATGTATATTCGGATGCAGCCAGACACTTGAATCAGTGTTTTTGAGCGAATCTCTTGACTGAATGAGTTAATGACTACTTTTTTCTTTTTTGCTGTAATTGTAGCCCATGTGGATCAGGTGACATTCACAAAGCGAGTAAAAATTATTATTTTGAATGGCAGAAAAATATTTTATACATCAGTGAATGTTCTCCAAAATAAAATAATAGGTAAACATTTACCTTTTGACCCATCAAAGATTTCGCTTTAGTTTTGCTTTAGACATTCATAGAAACACTGTTGAAACACCAGGAAATATCATACTGTATGCATCTCTGCTCCTTTATTAATTGAAAGAGACAGGCAAAGCGTGTTCAGAAAATCTATAATAGACTGTGAGCAGGGTCTCCAGGCTTTTTTGGCCAGAACGTATATCTGTGTGTTGATGAGACGGTGATCTTTCAGTGATTATATGCTAGCATCTGGCAGAGAACAGAGAGCAGCAGCAGAGATTCAGTACTCCCCTAAAGTGCACTGGGCCACTAGGCCATCTCAGCCCTGTAGATTAGCGGCCCACAGCGCTCTGGCCTGGGAATTGCACTACCAGCAGCTGTGGGGCTTTCAGTGTCTAATACAGACACTACACTAAAGCTGTTTTTCCACTGAAATTACCCGGAACAATTTGTCCCATGAACTTTTTTCCCAGGAACGTTTTTTTCCCCCAGACCTGTTGCTATCTGTGTTTCCATTGCAATCTAATGTACCGTGAAGATTAAGTCCGGTGACGTAAGACTGTGCAAAACTTTCCAGTTCCAGCTGGATTTCGTCCTCCCCATAAAAGCTTAATAAAGCCTGAACCTCGTTGTCGGTCCATCTGTCATATTTTTAAACTCCATTGTTGATTCAAATAGCAAACAACTCTTCCTGCACACACCGTGACAAAATTGTGGTTGAATCAAAATGCTGCGTGAACTCAACCAATCAGCATGTTCAGTGCCCATGTCCCACCCGTGAAAGTTCTGGAACTTTGAAAAAGTACTACCTAGCGAGCAAGTACTTTCTGAGGGGGAACTTCATTTAGATCCTGGTTCCTGTGGTCGAAACACACCGAGTACCACTCCAAAGTCCCTAGTTCCTGGGTAAAGTTCCTGCGGTGGAAATACGGCTTAAGACACCAGCAAAGCAGATGGCTAGTTTCAATGATTAACTCATTCGTTTTCAATGGTGGAGGCACTTTCCACAAATGAAGTCCAAATGATTTCTCATTACTGTATTTAAAGCAATACATGTACAAAACCCATGTTCGTCCAACGTGATCTCATGAGAATACGTGTGTATTTTTACGTAAAGTGTGGTTCTACCACACGTACATTTACTTACGTTTTCATACACACAAAAACGTACAACATCGACGTATTTATAGCACTAAAACGTAAAAATACTTACGTATTAACAGCAAAAAAAACGTAAATCATGTAACGTAAAGTGTGAATGTATATGAATTCCCATGTATTAATATTGAAATCGTGGCATTAATGTTTTAAATCTGTTCTATTCAATTGTCATATCAATACATGTTTTTAGTCGAATTTATTGAAAGCAGTTTACTCATCTACTTAATATGAAATAACATTTCTGTTCGAGACTTGTGCTGCAAACTCGTTTCGGAGGATTACATAATGTTAAGACTGCGATATGAAACCTTATGAATAAAATTTCTGTAATTGTTTAACCATTTTGTAATATTTAGTTTGTTTGCTGTGCGACACAGAAGGCGTTTTCTCCTATGCAGCGACTGACAATACAACCATAAGATACACCAAAGCACAACATAAATTCACAAATCCATCCGTTTTATTTGTTCGCTGTACTCCAGATCTTTACAATCCATATGTTTGTAAAGAACAGATCCAAATTCAGCCCTTTATCCATCGATCTTCATCTTCATTCTCAGCAACAGTAACAGCGACTGTCACAAAGTCGTATCAGTCAAAGTCCGCGCTCGTTATGATTCAAATTTGAAAGTAGCGCCACCCTCGAGAAGTGCTACGACGTGGTTACGGCACTGATATCAAACGCTCATTGGCTCTCACCTGCTTCGTCAAAGATTGCGACATGCTGTGTTTCAGTGGATTGACATTTGAAATGAGTGTCGCGCCTTCACGGAGAGAAGCCGGATTCATATTTTCATGGATTAATAAATTAAACTCTGCTCTGTACCCTATAAAAAACTATTACTGCCAGAGAGGACTGTGACTGGAACTCATCATCATTTGAACTACTTTTGGTACCACTTTTGACATTTTCGCAAAAAATAAATTATTGTGATTACGCTTGTTTGTCTGTTATTCTTTATTTTATAACAGTACGGAGTTTTAAGAAATGGTTATGGGTAGGTTTTGGGGTAGGTGTAGGATTAGCGGCTCAAAATACCATTTTAATGTTATATTTTTGCTAAAATTGTCATTTTCCTACACATTTCTGTCCATTATGTTTTATTTTTTTAGCATTCTGTATAAAATGGGTAGGTTTAGGTTCGCGGTGCGGTTTAGGGATCTTACATTTATCTACAAAACAATAAAATGGAAATTATACATATATCTTTATGAAATGAAAGATTCGTAAATATTTTACGTTTTTTCGCTGTAAAATCGTAAGTATTTTTACATTTTAGTGCCATAATTACGTCAATATTGTACGTTTTAGCACCTTTCTAAACGTACAAAAATGTACGTTTTGTGTCTTTGAAAGTTACGTATTAATACTTACGTTTTAACAATGAGACCAGGCTGGTTCGTCTGAGGGAAAACCAAAAGATTTGTTATAATCTAACATAAAATTAATTTAGCATGAAATGTAGCTAGCATCTACAAGCCAGAATAGCTAGCGTGATAGCTCAAATTTAGCCTAGCTGAATTTGCATTTATGTAACTTTCAACACTGTTACTGTTTGTTTAGGTTCTATCGGGGTTTTTTTTTCATCCCTGTTTTTTATGAAAATATAAATTCAGTAGATTTCTAAGAAATTATAATAAATTTAGGGGTTTTAAAATTATTAAAAATTATTTAAAATCATTAAATTATATAATAGGCTATATATGATAATTAATTGGTATACAAGCACCTTTCAGATCACATAAGCAAACAACAAACAGTGATGATATACACTCACTGTAAAGAAAAATCATGAATCTCAGATGACATTGATTCATTTTTATCTTAAATTTTTTTTTTTTTTTTTTTTTTTTTTTAAATTCATCAGCTAACCTTTTTGCATGGTAAGGATAACACTTGTTTGTTTTTGTTGTTGAGGGTTAAGCTGCAAGAGACTTTGTGAAAGTCTTACAGGGGCCCTTGGGTAAGATATGTGTGTGTTTGGGGAGAAGTTAATTTTGGTAGAGTCCTGTAGGGCATTCTTTCATCTACAGTCAGGAGTGGCTTGGGAGCTCTGCTGAAGACATGCGTTTGCTAATCTGTGCTTATAGTGCCATAAAATCACTTGAGAGGTCAAGAGCAGATATAGGCTTTAATGAGAGATTTTTGGTGCTTTTGTACACATTTAACTCTACATAAATACAGCTATGTGCATTAGTATGTTCAGGGTCCACTATATTGTATTGAGTTGCACTTGGATGTATGCATGGCCTATGTGTGTGTGGTTTGTGAGAGCAAGCGGGAAGGAGAGCAGAGAGAGTTCCCCAGTGCAGGCCCCATTACTCTCAGCTCAGGTGATTTATGACACATCTCTGTGCTGAATGTAAATGAACTGCTGTGTGGGAGAGGAGAGCTGTCCTGCCTCTGTGGACAAACACGCACACATACACTCACACACAAGAACAGGTAAGAGACAGATAAATTACACTGAATAAATACAGTAACAAACCCCACACCCCTAAAGCCCCCAGAGAGGCTGCTGTGAATTTAAATGCGACATGAGGTTTGAACCAAACCACATATAAGAGGAAATGATCTGAGGTCAGTAATACACATGTAATAATACCTTCCATAAAATATAAACAAAGCATGCATCTATAAAGCAAAGGCCAAACTGAAGTAGGTAATATATTCTTTCAGTCAACTTCAACATTAGTGTCTGGACAGGTTTTTTTTTTTTTGGCATGACTTGTGTAATGTTTTCTGCAACACTGGAGCATCCTGCTTCCAAGTTTCCCTCTAAGGAAGGTGTTGGCAATTTCTCAAGCATTGTCTGTATTTAAAGCTGAATAATATTAACTCAGCATTACCAACAGTACTTCTTAGCATAAAATATAGTTCTGTGTGCACTTTTCTCAGATAATGAATAGACTGAGCAGCTGAGGCTTTTGTCTTATGTTTGCTCCTCTGCCAAGACCACAATCCTTTCTTTAGTCAAAATTCATTTTCTGTTTTTTAATATTTCAATTAATGCTTAGTGTGCTGAAATTTAGAGATGTCATTGAAAACATAGATTTCAAAAAATGTGCTATAATCATAATGTTAGTAATAACATTTTTGATGCAGACTCTGAATGTACTGTATTGAATCATCCCATGAAGTTGAAAATTCAAAACTTAAAGGTGCAATGTGTAAAATTTGGGAGGATCTATTGACAGAAATGCAATATAATATACATAACTATGTTTTCAGTGGTGTATAAAGACGTTACATAATGAACCGTTATGTTTTTATTACCTTAGAATGAGCCATTTCTATCTATATACAACGCGGGTCCCCTTACATGTTAAGTCGTCATTTTGTGCTGACATGTTTCTACAGCAGCCCTAAACGGACAAACACTCTACAGAGTGCGTTTCATCACTATGTTGTTCTTCTGTTAAATCATTTGTGTTTTTAGAGGCAGCTTGCATCGTCACTACATTGAATATGCAGAAGTAAGAAGTAGTAGTAGCCGTCAGGTTTATTAGAAGCAGAGACCGTTCTTTGTTAGAAGAAAGAAGAAATTTCATTGCTTGACTGGCTAATATACTCTCTGCTGTCTCAGACGACGACATCTTTGAATTGTGTCGGCCAGACAGCCACCATAGCTTCTCTATTTTGCTTCTTAAGGGAGGGGTGAGCTGTCGTTGGTTGCAGTTCACAACCTCACCGCTAGAATATATTTTATAAAGTAATTTATTCCTGTGATCAAAGCTGAATTTTCAGCATCATTACTCCAGTCTTCAGTGTCACATGATCCTTCAGAAATCATTCTAATATGCTGATCTGCTGCTCAAGAAACATTTATTGTGTACAATTGTACAAAATATTTGTGTACAATATTTTTTTTTCAGGATTCTTTGATGAATAGAAAGTTCAAAAGAACAGCGTTTATTTGAAATATAATCTTTTGTCACATTATAAATGTCTTTACTGTCACTTTTGATCGACTTAATGTTTTCAACATTGATAATAATCATAAATGTATCTTGAGCAGCAAATCATCATATTAGAATGATTTCTGAAGGATCATGTGACACTGAAGACTGGAGTAATGATGCTGAAAATTCAGCTTTGACCACAGGAATAAATTACTTTATAAAATATATTCAAACAGAAAAGTTATTTTAAATTGTAATAATATTTCACAATATTACTGTTTTTACTGTATTTTTAATTAAATAAATGCAGCCTTGGTGAGCAGAAGAAACTTCTTTTAAAAACATTCAAAATCTTACCGTGTCCAAACTTTTGACTGGTAGTGTGTGTGTGTGTGTGTATATATATATATATATATATATATATATATATATATAATATGTAAAATGATTATTTCCTTATTCTTTCGTTTCAAAACTGAGAAAGTATTAAATGTTTATATTTTCCTTCCTCTCTGTGCAGTACTAGGATTAAACAGCTTTACTAATAAATGAGATGAGAGATCAAATATAAATCCCTAATGACTCTCTCTGCGTCCTTTGTTTACTGTCATCAAGAGCAAATGAAATTTATTCCCTATTTATTCCTCATTTTCCAAAAACAAATTTCAAACCATTTGATTGACTGTAATTTTGCAGATAAAGTGTCTTCAACAGAAGTGTGAAATAATTATTAATGCAATTTCAGAGTTTAGCAGATTAATCACTTCATGCAGCATCAGTCTGGGGACTTTGAAACTACTCATCAGCACGACTTGCAGCTCGCTGTTTTTTCATTGCTCTTCTGTGCTTTTCTCTCTATCGGCTTTCTCTATCTAACATCATCCTGATTCACTGAAAGCCACATTTAATGTCACGTACAATCAATGGCTTACCGCTTCAACCCCCGTGCTTCATGTGTGAGTCTGCACCTCACATGAGAGCGAGTGTCTGTAGCTGGATCGCTAATGTGAGGAAAAAAGTTGAAAGTTGTTAACAATGAAAAATCCAAGGAAAGGCAATTAAATTAAAGAAAGTTAGCTATTCTCGTAAGCATGTGGATTTGCTGCCAGTGTCTCGAATCAGCCAAAGAGATAAAGACTCAGCTCAAGGCTGCTGAAAGCATCGATTTTTTTTTTTTTTGAATCGGCTGTATTGTAAGACTCACCAAGTACAACTAGGCATTTGTTTGCAAAGTAGACTCAATGTACTATCATTATAGGCTATTATATATTACAAGTATCTCACACAGAGAATAGGCATACTGTTTCATTTTTACAAGGCTGATAATTGACCTTTTTTTTTTTTTTAACAGAAATTGAATGATGCTGAATGTTTTGTTAAAGGCTTGAGTACACTACATTACTTTTAAAATCTTAATACACTTGCAGACTTTGTAAATAATTAGAAAAAAACTAGGCATTATACACTAAACAACATCAGACACTACCAGACTTCCAAAGTCGTTACGAACACAACAAACTCATGCAGAACATGTGCCTCATTACTAGGAGACGCAAGACATAAAACAATGTGTGTGCTAAAATTGGCTCAAAATAACATGTTTGATTTTCTCCAACTGGGCGAAATCAGTCTGAAGATTAAAATTCAAAGTCTGTGCCTATCATTACATGGGATTTTCAATAAAATCTGACAACCCTGAATGGCCAAAAATCTGCAAACTGGTGGATTTTCGGCAAGTGTCGTCTCCTCCAGACTGCAAACCAGGGCTAAAGACGTGTGTTTCTTGCCTGCGCATTCTTCAACCGATACGGTAGAATATGGTAGGCTACTAAAACATAGCTATTGAATCTACAGCACGTGTCGTCCAAATGACTTATGACTTTTTTTTTTAGTGAATCAGAAAAATACAGCATGACCAGCGAAGTCTGATTTCTGAAGTGATGGCTCTTATGAACAGGTTCTTTTTAGTGAATCAAAAACATGAATTGATTGGATCTTTGGGGGTTTGCTATTGCTGTGATCTCATATGAGTGACAGGTTGTCCCGCCCTCACTCCAGAATACACAGGGAGGGGAAGTTATTTTGATTAAAAATTTAATTAATTAAAAAATGATAAATCACACAGATAAATAATTTATTATAAATACTGCAATATTCCATAAAAAAAATTTTGATTTCATGGTGATCACACCTCTTGCCACAATCGATTTCAATGTATCCATCCATCCATTCTCCAAACCCTCTGTAGGGTCACAGGGATGCTGAAGCCTATATTTTTTCAATTGATTTATTATTGAAATTATCTCATCATTTGGCAATGGAAGTGTATTTCTTTTTCCCCCAAATATTTATTCTTTCAAAGTACTCAACCCAGAACTGGAATCATTAAATTCTTTATGATTCCCACCCCTAGTTGTGAGTCTAGGCTGGTCTAAAACCTCATATTCCCTGCATGTTATCATAGCTATAGCAGTTATTATAAAACACTCAAACATTTATTCAGTGCTGCTCCAGTTGACCAAAGGACGCCCCCAACCTGAATATGGAGCATGTTAATAATCTCATCTTATCACTGATTGGCTGCTAGAGGAAGAAAAAGTCAGCCTCCTCTGACCCTCCCCAAAATACCCACAGCTGTCCTGTTCACTTCCATTGGATGTCTCGCTCTCCTCATGATTAAAAGAAAATAGCTGTTCGCTTCTCATTAATATGTAAACAGATGGAGCAATGCCCAGGAGCGAAATAGTAATAGCAAGAAAGAGAAGGCGATGCCAGGGTGGAGTAAGACTGTGTGTCCATAGTGCTGAAAAGGGCAGTCCCCAAAATGCCTGCATATGAAATGGAGCGCAGAGTCTCACTTAGAATGACACACCGCTGAAACCTCATGGCAGGGGAGCCGCTTCTTAGAAGACTTCAAGATGATACATGCATAGAGGAGAGAATGCTCTCAGGCAAATTCAGACTTGCAGCGCTTGCTGCCTTATCAAGCTGTGATTTCTGCCCTTACCTTCGATGGTTCTCATGATTTGCTTGTCTGTCTTTCTTTCTTTCTTTCTGTCTTTCAATTTGTAATTTATCATGCATACTACTGCATTTGGATAAAAGGGTGTTTTTGCTCGCTCTCGGTTTCTGCGCGTCTCTGTTGTGGAGAGGTCTTCCCTTGTCTCTGTCCTGAGGGCCAGAACAAATACACAACTAATATTGCACCATAATATAATGTCTGTTTTCTCCCATGTGTGGTCATTTGTGAAACAGTCTTGGAAATGCTATTATACAACTCCACAAACATTTCACTACTGACATTACCACAAGGCATTGTAGCTATCATTTGAATACATACATATTAATGCATGCACGGTTATCAGAGGCCATAGTAGTGCAGAAATACCTGTTAAAAAGGATCTGGGCATGCTGAGCAGCACATTAAATATGTCTGATAGAATGTAGATGGTTTGTGCAGAAAAGACTCAAAAAAGCTCAAAATTCCCATCTCTAAAGCTCAGATATAGACTTTATTGATCTAAAAACTGCTTAGTGTAATGGCTTAATAGTGAATTGAATAGTGAATGGCTTAATAGTGTTGACTATAGTAGCATCAGGGTGGTGCTGTATCCATTATATATGTTAAATGAAACCAGTTGGATGCTAATGTGCTCTTCTAGCATACAGACCAGAGCACTGTTATGACTATGTTGTCAGTCTTGTTTTTCTTCCAGGTTTCGGCTATATACAGTCGCTTTGGATAAGTGTTTGCTAACTGAACTGTGTGGGGAATGTTATTTTTGAAAGCACTGCATTACAACATTTAATCCCTCATAGAAATAATTAGCTAATTAGCTAAAAAAAAAAAAAAGTCATTGCTCTACATCATTACTTTTTCTGGGAAAATAATGCTTTCCACTTTTTCATAAGACAAGTCTCTGACTTCTCTGGAGTGGAGGCATCTTGATGGTTTGCAGCCATTGTTTATATTGGAAGTGCTTTTTATTCTTTCAAGTGTATCAAAATCACAGGAAACAATGTACCACACACCTGCTGCTCTGAGGCAACGCCTGAATTATGTTATTTTGTATATTACAAACAGGGCTTGACATTAACTTTTTTGCTCACCAGCCACAGTGGCTAGTGGTTTTCCAAAGTTACTAGCCACTCATAATTTTCACTGGCCACAATTTTGACATCGATCCCATGGGGGAAAACTGCCATATAGATATTTTTTTTATATATTATCTCATAATTTGGCAGCATAATTTATTAGGCTGCTGTCACTTTAAGACCTGATGCATGGATCCATTATACTGTTACACATGCGTTTACTGTCTACGTTCACTATAAAACATAACTGACTGTGTTTACATGAATACTCGCCAAGACCGGCATTTTGACATTATATTGTGTGTATTGGACTGTTTTAGTGTAATAAGCAGTGATAAATAACTCAATTTAGTACTGAGAGGCAGCTTTATGTGCACGCACTTTGACATGATCACAAAATCTGTGGGAATGAGTAAAATTATGCACAATACGCGCAATCCCATGCCAAAATTCAAGCCCTGCACACCAACAATATTCATCTGTGTGTTAACTCACTGTTGGAGAGATGAAATAGCAAGAAAGAGCAGCTTGTATCGTGTATCTATTCTGCGGAAAATGAGTACCAGAAGCATTTCAGATATTTCTGTGTCTATCGAGAAATCAATATTTTTGACAACACTACATTACACTTAGTTTATTATTTCAGATGCCTTTTTTAAAAACTACATTTGAAAATTGTATATATTATATTAATTCAACCCGCCAAAGTGGCTAGTAGGAGTGACTGCGTTACACGCTGCTGAAATCCACCCGCAATTAGGCGGGTTGGCAGATGTTAATGTCAAGCCCTGATTACAAATATTCAGTACAAATGGATTCCTCTGAAGCAAGAAAACTAAGTTTTAGTGTTTCTGAACAAATGGATGAATTATACAATAACTAACGCATGAAGACAGTCACTTGATTCTTTTTTGAATGAATCAGTGTGTTTGAACAAGTGGTCTTAATGAATGAGCATAAGGGGCCGTTCACACAGAACATATTTTTGCTCTGCCTATTGTTTGTCTATGTAAACATGCGCTAGGCTAGACGGACGTGTTTGACCGTTGTGCTCTCATCTTGCATCTTTTACAGCATCTCGGACTTGGTGCGGCATTCTGAAAAGTGCTTAAGTTAAAAAAAAAGTTTAAAAAACACGTCTCTAGCCCTTGTATTTTTTTTATTGCACTACCCCATGTCTCGCGCTTTTCAGTACAGAAACACATTTATGATGTAATTTACAGATGAAATCCCCATCACTAATGCACAAACTTGCAGTCTGTCTGGAACACACAAATGCAAAAACACGTTCTGTGTGGACGGCCCCTGAATCAAGCGCTGAAAAGTTCCAGTGCTCTTTGATATCAACACTCTTAGGCCAGAACTGACTGTTGTGTAAATAGAAACACATGACATGGATTTGAAAAGCCTAAATTTAACAGGTAAGGAATTACTTACATTGTTATATTAAAAAGCTATTTGATTATTTAACATGCATTGTTTATGACAGGTTATCCCACACACTATAAATAAGTAAATGTAAAATTAAACGTAAAAACAGAAAGAATTTTGAAAAGTACATTTTTAAAATGTATGACCATTAAAAGAAGAATTTAATGTGGTAACCTAGAAATTACTTTAAATTATGTCTAGAGTTGAAGTGTAAAAACAGAAACACCAGCAGTGTGAAAGCACAAGGCAAACTTGCTCATGTACAGACATGGTATGTGTGAAACAGACCTTAGGCTTAATTTTATGTCACATCTGATGGAATGATGAAGCTTTTGGCAAGACAGAGAGGAGTTTAGGTCAACCCGATCCTGTCTGAGTGTGTGGCTGATTTTGCTTCAAGAACGCCTACGCCTACTCTCCCTGCTCTCCCTCTGGGTCTGTGCACCTCACACTCCTCCCTGGAGAGAAGGGATTCTTCCAGAGTATCCCCTCCATGAGGGCCAGGCCAAGCATAGTGCACACCAGCTGGGATCCTGCCTGAAGTCTGACAGCCTCTGTTTCCCCACACCCAGATGACAGGAACCGTCCTGCAATTCCTCCCCAGGGTCAGATAAAAGAAGAGAGGAATAGAAAAAGATACTCACAAAAGTTTTCATTTATTAATTTATTTCTTTAAAGATATATTTTGACAGCTGTCTCCACACTGCAGAGGGGTGGAGTCTCTAACATGAAAAGAAGTGGGCAATAGAGAAAACTGTTCTCATATCTCTGAACTTTAGAGACTGACTATTCAAAGACAGTTCACTCAATTGCGTCCCTTTCAGTCCATAAAGATCCTCAATGGTTTTTTTCTTTTTTTCTCTGAATTGGTTGACATTGACTGTAATAAGTAACAGAGGAATTCTGAGTCTTGAACTTCCATGTCCTCCTTGAAGTCTGTTCAACAAAAGACTTGTCAAATATGTTATTTCATATGTGCCTTTATTCTAATATTTGTAATTTTGGGCACGCCATTTTGTCATTGCTCAAGCTGACCACTTGGTTTTTATTCGTCTTGTTGTTAAATAATATTAAGGTTCACTGCACTTTAGATTTGGCAGTTATATATGTATATATAACAGAAATTCTTCATATATGCAAATGTAAGTTGTAGTAATATTACATTTGTTATATATGACAAATGTAATATTGCAACTTTGGCACATACAATGAAGAATGCAAAGGTAAACTTGAATTGGCTGTTGTATGCAAGTCATATACACTATGACTGTTTTAACACACACACACACACACGTGTATGTGGTTTTACGGGGACTCTTCAATGATAGACGTAATGATTTTTATACTGTACAAACTGTATATTCTATCCCCCTACACAGAAAACTGTCTGCATTTTTTTGAATTTCAAAAAAACACAGTTTAGTATGTTTAGTATATTTTTTAAGCCATTTGGTTTACAAGGACACAAGAAGTGTCCTCTTAAACCATGTTTACGTTGTAATACCCATGTCATGTCAACCATGTATACAAGAACACACACAAATACAGTACAAACTATATATTCTATCCCATAACCCTAACCCTTAAGTTTGAAGAAAATGGACCAAAATTAGGGCTGGATGATATGACCTAAAATCAAAATCTCGATTAATTGAACATTTTACCTCGATTACAATTAGTGAACGATTATTTTGTTTTTGCTTTTTTTTTTTTTTTTTTTTTGCAGTTCACTGACAAGATTTGTTCTGTAAATATGTTTGACTATTAATGAAAGAGTGCTCTGACATAACAGCTCACTTTCAGCAGTTATTTTCTCTATGGTATGCAACATTTCTTACAGATTTCTGCTCGTTGTAAATCAGATACAGATAAATTAGCACAGTACAAGTACATTTATTTGAATGCATTAATGAGAGAGCGATTGCGTGTGTGAATTCATCATACCATCTCTCTATTAATTGTGAAGCTGCGGGTTGCGAGTTACGTCAAAAGTAGAAAAATATATGCTTTAACTTTTGAGTTTCTAAGCTACTTTAGTGATAAATCACAACGAGTTTCTGCGCTCCTTTCTGTGCGCGCGATCTTCGCGTGTTGTGCAGCTGCTGTCTGTATGAGTGTTTGTGTGCCACAATGCATCAGCACAAGTAGCTCAATATAATAATACACATCTGATCGTCTAAAATCACTTGAATGTCCAAACTGGCAAGCCTTAAAACACATACAATTGACAAAGTTTAGTGAAGACGCAAGTGAAAGTGATCTCACTTTGGCACTTGCCGCTTGCGCGCTGTGTGTGTGTGTTGACTTGGCGAAATAACCAAAATAACCGACATGGGAAAATTTTGTCGGTTAGAGGTTCTGAATTTCGGTTTTGATTAATCGTCCAGCCCTAACCTGTACAAAACTGTACAAATGAACACTGAGTCTAGGGAGAGCAGCCATAATCATGACTAGCAGCACTGTCACTATCCACCACTGCCCTTTAGGCAAGTGTAACCAGAGGAATGACACACAAGAAGAACCCAGTGACAGCTCCACATTCCCTCGCCAGCAGGTCTGCGGAGCGTGGGGGGTGGCTTTGCAAAGAAGGAGAAAAAAAAAATTGATGGACAAAGGGATGGGGGGGTTCAAACAAAGGAAGAAAAAGACGAAAACAGCATGCTCTCTTTGAATAAACCTTTCTGATGAAACCAATGTAAGTATGCACACCGTGCAGCCTTGAAAAGTAACGAAAGAGTGTAAAAAATATAATTGGTGTCACCCTTATCTGAAAAACAGAACCTTGACCTCCTCTCAGATAAAGTCCAGCTTTACAATCAATGTGGCTTTTAAAAGATGCAGAGGTGTAATGAATAAATTCAGTGATTCAGCAGCAGCAGTGTATATTGCTTGGATATGGTGTCTTTTGAGGACTGTTGTGGACAAAGAAAGAATAAATGAAAAATGGAGGACAGAAAACATCGTTGGAGAATCATAGTGATTTGTAGAATTTAGGGGAAATATGTCACATGCCATGTATGTGTCAAACTTGCTGGCATTTTTTAGACTAGTTCACCCAGAAATGAGTCATTATGTCATTCCAAACACATATGAATTTCCTTCTAAAGGTAAAAGTTTTGAAGAATATTCTGGACTAACCAATTTATTGAAAATATTTAACTCAAAATAATTCATTCACAAACCAGACATCACCCTTATAAACTCTCAAGCTATTGTATGGCTTCATATGATTTAGACTATAGTGCATGAGTCATATGGACTACTTTGGATATGGTTCATGCTCATTTGTGAGGGAGGGAGAGGGAGAGTATATTATTTATTCAGAATTTTAATTTCATGAACAATTCCTTTAATACATACTTTATGATCTCACTTTTTTGGCTATAATCACATTTTATAGTGGATGTATATGTATAATTAAGTGTGTGTGTCTGTATGTATACTACACAATTTGGAGCCAGTAAGATTTTTTTCAAAAAGAATGTATTAAATTGATCAAAAGTGACAGTTAAGACTTATTTGTTACATGATATATTTAAAATAAATGCTGTTATTTTGGAGTTCCCGAGATGTTTAATAATAAGAAAAAGTTATTGAGCAGCAAATCATCATATTAGAATGATTTCTGAATGATCATGTGACACTGAAGACTGGAGTAATGATGCTGAAAATTCAGCTTTGCAATTACAGTGTAACATGTATGTTCTGTTCTGTTTAGTTTCATTGTGTTTTGTTTCTGTTTTCCCTTTTCCTGTTTGCCTGTGTTCCCTGTCATTGTAAGCTGACCTAGTTTCCTAATGTGGGCCATGTTCTTTAAGTGTCATTACCTCTCCTTGTGTATTTAAGCCCTTAGTTCTCCTCAGTGTTTTGCCTTGCATTAAAGTCCCCATGAAATCAAAATGTTTTTTACTTTTAGTATGCATATGCTAGCGTTAAGATTATCTATAAGCTAGTGTGCTCCAAAACAATGACCAAATTCGCATTTAGAAGATATAAGCATTCAAAACTAACAGTCTCTCACTTCAGCCAATACGGATCAACGATTTTGATGACATCACTCTGCACTTCAGCTTCTCATCAGATCTTCTGTCCAATCAAATGCTCTCTTGAATCTAAAGCATCCCACCTCCTACATTATAAATAGATGCTGATGCTGCGGCTGAAATCCATCACTTGTTATTTATTATTTTCCATATGGCAAATGGCACACAATGCACTATATAGGGAATGATTCAGACAGTGTAAATATGCTTTTCATTGGGGAGAAGGAAGTCTGGTTTCACGTTGATGTCACAATAGCACACAGAGGATCATATGCACAAGTCGGCACAATCCACAAAACGTATCGGACCCATTTGAATTCTACACAGGATGCTATAATTTAAAGCATATTAATAAGGCAGAAACAATGAGCTCATGGAAGTAATGAATACATGTTAACAATGATTAGGATATGTAGAAAAAATTGGAATGGTGAATGTTGATCCAGAGTTTGCGTCATCTGAAGTCCTCTCAGGGGTTGGCGCTGTCTTTTCACAGGTGTTGAGGCATCTGATGTCTTCATAAGAGGCTGGATCCAAACTGGAGCTGATGTACTCTCTAGGCTATTCCAGAGTTTAGGAGCCAAATGTGAAAATGCTCTCCCTCCTTTAGTGGACTTAGATATCCTAGGTACAACCAGAAGTCCAGAGTTTTGTGATCTTAAAGAGCGTGATGGATTGTAGGTCGATAGAAGATCAGTTAAATACACAGGAGCTAAACCATTTAGGGCCTTATAGGTCAGTAGCAATACTTTATAACTGATACTGAACTTTATGTAACCAGTGTAGAGATGATAAAATTGGTGTTATATAATCATATTTTCTTGACCTGGTAAGAACCCAAGCAGCTACATTTTGGACTAATTGTGGCTTGTTTATTGAGGATGCAGGACAACCAGCTAGTAATGCATTACAGTAATCTAGTCTAGACATCATGAATGCATGTTGAATTCTCCATTGTTGTGTTTAATGACCAGCATATCGTAACACACAGGAATAAAATACATTTTTATGTATGTTTTAAATAGAAAAGTTATAAAATAGATAATAAGTTATTTACTTATTGCTTTTTTTTTTAAATAGTTACCACACAATACAAATATTAAAGCCAAAAAATATGTATCAATGCAACTTTCATGAAGTAAAATCAATAAAAGCCTTCCTTCCGCTAAAAAAAGTCCCTGACCGTGAACAGCAACAGAGGTTACATTTATTACACCATTAGATGGCGGCAAAGATTGTCTTTATGAGGGAGTCACTCAGTCGCAAAGATTTTTATATTGAAACTTGTTGTGAACACGGAACAAGACGAAAATGACAAATGCTTTGATTAGCGCTGTCAGTGTCAGCAGGGCACGGGAAAACCCATTAAATGTTAAAAGGACAGGATCGCAGCGGACATTCAAATTGATTTTTTTTTTTTTTATGAACATAGGACTGACCTGAAGGAAAATGCTAAATCTGAATGCAGGTAATACACTCGGCCACTCGATATCTCTCTCACAATACTCTTCTACATAATGCAGTTAGCTTCAATAAACAAAATCAATTGGGAACAAACATATGTTTACGTTGCTAAGAGTGGTTGCTAAGACAGACGCAACAAAATACACACTCAGGCCTAGTTTACACTAGTGCGTTTTCGTTTTAAAACGCGTAAGCTTTGCTACGGTTACGCCTGTTGTTTACACTACGCCAGCGTTTTCGAACCTCGAAAACGGAGACTTTCGAAAATGCTGCAGACCCCGTTTTAGTTTGAAAACGGCGGGGTTGCATTTCGGTATAAACAGACCAAAACAGAGATTTTTGAAAACAATGGCATGGCTGCCCACATTCGCTCTGCGTATCCTTGGCGACCATGTACAATAACATGGAGACTGAACTGCAATCCATAGCTTTGCTGTAATTTTTAGAAGCATTGTGCATTTTTTTAATACTGCAGCTATCTACATGCGCAAGAGGCAACTGTTTACACTTGTAAGCGCATGCCAAGTGTGCATGAACAGTCATGTGACATGCGTTTTAGGCCGTGTAGACGGAGGTCGTTTCTGAAACGCTATGGAAACGCCAGTGTAGACGAGGATCGTTTTTATTTTAAAACGCCTTTTTAAAACAAAAACGCACTAGTGTAAACGGGGCTTCAGTGGTGCAGCGATACTTATGTAATGCGGTCAGCTGTATGTTTTCGGGAGTTTTACAACGGCTTTAAATCCGGCTCAACCAATCAGAATCAAAGGCCGGAACTATCCGTTTTTCAAATATTTATAGTGTCTGAATTAACCTGAATTTGCCCTACTGTATATATACTGACTCCAACATTTTTAACTGTATTGTATATACTCACTGTAGGGACTCCAAGAAACTATTGTTCATAACCACACTTTGTTCTCCTCTGTGCAAGTGTCTGAGGATTGAGCAGAAGAGAATGAATAGTTGGAGTGGATGCATTACCCACACTGGGCCTTCCCAGAGTGTCTTCCCCATCACTTTCATCTATCTATCTATTTATCTATCTATCTATCCATCCATCCATCATCTATCTATCTATCTATCTATCTATCTATCTATTTATCTATCTATCCATCCATCCATCCATCATCTATCTATCTATCTATCATCTATCCATTTTAAAGCGCAGAGAGAGCATAGAGGCAGTGCAGGTGCTAATGTCTTACATTTAGCTTTCTATTTAAAAAAAGCGTGCCCTCCGAATAGTGCCTTTCAATCTGTAAAAATCTTTCAGCTCGAGCAAAATTGTCCTGCTTTGACAGGCTAAAAAGTGTTTGTGCTTATTGGCGGCTGCCATATATTCTGCTTGGGTCAAGGAATTCTTTCTTATTCAGTCCTGTTCTTCTTGCTGTCATTTGGATTGGCCTTACACAAACATTCAAGAATACACACATATGAAAATGCTCAAACTGTTTCAGATATAGACACCCCCTCAGTGGCCACATCCCTCTTGATGCTTGCAATTATCTTTGGTAAATAGGACCCTATCAAAGTTAAGGTAATAATACCTACCAATTTCTAGTGAATTTGTGATTGAATGCAATATGTTTTTATTCATAAAATGAAAGCATTTTATTTCCCTTTAGAAATGTAATCCAGTGAGATACAGGAGGGTTTTTTTTTTTAACTTGAATTCTCCATTACCCTATTCACAGACCCTATTCATGTCTGATTCATATACTGACCTTAACTGATGTGTTTAATTTGTGCTCTGTCCTGTGCTTCTCACTTTCTGTTCTGTTTATCAGCCTATAAACGTTTGTCTATTAAGCACAACATTTAACATAAGCAATCAATGTGAGTTGTGACTTCAAATCAACTCTGACAAAAGCCAAACTGTGTCTGAGTCTCCCTCTCTGGCCATTCTCTGTACATCAGCACTGCTCTGAAAGG
The DNA here is from genome assembly GCA_037950665.1 of Hypophthalmichthys nobilis. NCBI lineage: Eukaryota > Metazoa > Chordata > Actinopteri > Cypriniformes > Xenocyprididae > Hypophthalmichthys > Hypophthalmichthys nobilis. Next base: position 25,047,589 of record CM075475.1, on the reverse strand, counting down.
AGTTCTTTGATAAGGCAGCAGTCAGGAAGGATGCAGGGAAGCAGTCTAAGACATTAGGACTGTCTGTGCTGTTTATAATGTTAACTATTCTGCTTTCTTGTCATATACTTTTCCCCCCCAAAATAGTCCCATGAGTACTAAAAGTGATCTATTCATTTGTTCCTCTCAAGCTCTATACTTTTCTTATTTATTTATTTGTTAGTTTGTTTTTCCATTAGGTCTTAAGAGTCTCCAATCTTTTTGTCTCGTGCACTTTATTTGGTTGCCATGACAAACATGAATGCGAGAGAATCCATTTGAGACCCTTTCTAGTGCGGATGGTTAATGCGTAATCTTCAGTAGGTGGAGATATGAGTCCTCTTGCTCTCTTTCTCTCACAGCACTGGGCTCCTAACAGCACACAGATCAAAGGCTAAATAAACATGCATCACTTGTGTCCAATGCAACACTCCATTCCTTCTGACTTTGCTCTTACACTCATCACTTCTTACAAGTGTCTTGTTCTAAAAGACTTGGTCAAATCAATCAATTTTTTAGGAGGACTGTAGTTCACTTATGGTTTTGTATCACTTGATATGTTTATATATATACACACACTGTATAAAAGTTTGGGCTCATTAGGATTTTCTTGTGAAAGAAAATACTTTTATTTAGCAAAGATGCATTTAATTGATCAAAATTGACAGTAAGGACATTTATAATTTTGCAAAAGATTTCAGATAAATGCTGTTCTTTTGTTCTTTTTGTTCATTAAAGAATCTTGGTTTCATTAAACATTAAATAGCAGTTTTAAACATGCATAATAATAAGAAATATTTTTTGAGCTCCAAATCAGCATATTAGATTTCTTTAGGATCATGTGACACTGAAGTATGGAGTAATGGCCGCAGAAAATTCTGCTTTGCCATGACAGGAATATAAAAGAGAGTTATTTTAAATTGTAATAATATATTACAACTGTTTTATTGTATTTTTGATCAAATAAATTCAGCCTTGGTGAGCACAAGAGAATACCTTCAAAAAATCTTACCAACCCCAAACTTTTGAACTGAAGTGTATTTAAAGGGTTGGTTCACCCAAAAATAAAAATTCCATCAATAATTACTCACCCTTGTGTCGTTCCACACCCGTAAGACCTTCGTTGATCTTCGGAGCATAAATTAAGATATTTTTGATGAAATCTGAGAGGTATATGACTCGTCCATAGACAGCAATATTATCAACACTTTCAAGGTCCAGAAAGGTACTAAAGACATCATTAAAACAGTCGACGTGACTGCAGTGATTCAAATGTAATTTTATGAAGTGAAGCGAATACTTTTTGTGCGCAAAAACAAAACAAAAATAACGACTTTATTCAACAATATCTTCTCTTCTGTGTCATTCTCATATGCTATTTACGTCCAACGCCTCCAGGTTCTACATCAGAATGCTGAATCATTATAGGCCGGCTCCTGCGTCAGCATCACACACATGCGTCGTGCTGCTCACGTGATCAGCTTTGGCCAGTACTGAGCCGGCATTGGGATGTAAACATGGAAGCCTGCACTGTGCTTACTGCGGCAACTGTGAAAGGAGAATGACAGGGAAGAGAAGAGATTGTTTAAGTCGTTATTTTCGTCACTTCATTAAATTAAGGTTGAACCACTGCAGTCACGACGACTGTTTTAACGATATCTTTAGTACCTTTCTGGACCTTAAAAGTGTTGATTATATTGCTGTCTATGGATGAGTCATATCCTTCTTGGATTTTATCAAAAATATCTTAATTTGTGTTCTGAAGATGAACGAAGGTCTGACGGGTGTGGAACAACATGAGGGGGAGTAATTAATAACAGAATTTTCATTTTTATATCTTTAAATATTTAATCTTATCAGATGTGCTTTTGCTTTCTGGATAGAACGTGAACAGATTTAAGCATACGCGTTTTATTAAAGCTGAATTGCAAAAATAATGATTGTTTTCAAAAAAGTTTCATGAACACTTACCCTGTCTTTCATTGGCTGAACAAACAGACAAACAGATAGCCCCGCCCCCACACTTACTCCATTATTCTATCAGTCTGGTTTAAAAGAAAGTATTTTTTCATAATGAGAAAAAAAAATACTCATTTCACCTTTAAGCACATATGCAGCATCTGTTAAAACAGGGTTTTCAAACATTCAGTTATGAGTATATGAACGTGTGCATTCATGTGTCCACTGAATTCCTGGCAAAAATCATTAGTTCACTGCGTGAAACTGACCGGTGTAAACGGTTTCAGTCCCTTACTAATGAATGTCACCACACCTCTTTTTTCAGTCACACTTCCTTTACTGAACCCATCAATGGCAATGAAAACATCATCAGGTCATATTTTACCAGTGAGCACACAGGATCATCACTGTCTGTCTTTCTTGCCTTTCAGTTGCTCTCTCTGTCTATTGACAACTACATATTTCATTGCTTCTTTATTTCTCACATTCTCTTGCTGTTTAATCTCATATTGTGAAAGATTCTTTTTTTCTGATCAAATAGTGAAGTAGTCAATGGTAGCCACACAGATCTTTCTTTTGGATGTGCCACTTCACACTTTGAAATCTAAACAAAACCTCATCTTTACTCACATCACACTCCTGCTGTAATTTAAGATCATCTGACATGTCCAGAATCCTGCAGTTCTTCTAGTGACCAGCACTTTGGGTAGAAATGTCAGCTGTCTAGTATGAGCCATAGAGATGAATTTTTTTCCACACAGGACCCTTAATTCAATCAAAGGACCGGATCAATAGACACCATGCTCAAAAACGCAACAGGCCAATAACAAACCATTTCTGAGCAGGAGGAGAGGGAACTTTATTGGCAGCCAGGTGAAAAAAAGTAAGTGAAATATAATAAGACTCTATGACATAAACTCAAAGTCAAAAAACGCATACAAAGAGGAATAGCAAGTGCATTGTCTTCTTAAATGATCTTATATAAGTATATTAATATTATCTAAAATAATTATTGTAGCACCTCAGTTGTGTGTGTATTTTCAATCATAAGAGGAATATTTTAAACATTAATATATTTAAAATATTAAAGAATATTGCTAACACATTTACAATTTTGCTTTTATGGTTGTATTTCTAATAAAGGGGTCATAACATTTATTATTATTAATAATAGAAGTAGTAGTAGTTTGTATGTATTTGTTAATTTTTATTAAAGGGAACAATTAATTTATTATTATTGAATTATTATTTTTCCTTCCTTTCCTTTCCTTTGTTGTGCCAAATATATAAATGTGATTCCATGCTAAAATGTTCTGCACAAACCCCTAGTTTGTTAACATTGGGATCATCGGATTTGCAGAGCAGCAAGTGCTACACATAGCCAGGCAGAGCACAACATTTGACAGCCTTTTCCAACACAATCTCATGACAGTTCGTAACTATTTTGCCATATTGGTGGATAATTCGTATGAATTTGTTTTTGAACAATCTGCTTATGCCCCAGTCACAAGACAGAATTTCACCTTTTAATAACTACTTTTTCACCTTTGGGGCACCCGACAAGGGCCTCTTCTCATCCATTATGTTCTTCTTTGTGTCATTAATGCTGTATTTTAAAGTGACTTAAAGTTGACTTACGGCATTCTATAATTTACAGATATTAATTTTACTGCACTATTAAAAGTGAAAACTTGTTCTTGTATACAATATACAAAAATAAACAATATAGTTCCAAAATGGTGATTTGTGGCTCCCCATTCTGGTGGGCCCATATGCCTGACATACTCTGCACCCCCCTAACTTTTAAAGGCCTGTTCACACCAAGGATGATAACTGTAACGATAATAATATAGTTCTAAAAATTATTCTAAATATAAAACAATAGCAAAGACCACCATGGTGGTGTAAATGTGTGAATGGTATGTTTATTGGAATGTATTTGTCTGAGATCAGAAAGCTGTAGAAGTACAGATGGAGCCATTTTTGTAGCTAAGTGGTCTTTTTGGATTGAGGAGGATGTTTTCAGTTCATTGTTTTTATCTTCAAATATAAATATATATAACCTGTGTCAAACATCAAATCTTAATGTTTATTGTGAGCTTTTTATGAGATTTTATCTTTCCTAGTATATTTTTTTTATATCCTTTTATATCTCCTCTTGGTTACTTCCTTTCCTCTGGCTGTATCGCTGTGACACAGAGAGGGAGAAGAGAGGATGGGTGTGTGTGTGTGTGTGTGTGTGTGTGGCGGAGGTGGGGGTTACTCAGTATAAAACCCTCAGTCTGAGAAAACGCCTCTGCAAACATACCCTGTCTCTCCTCTATATCTGCTTCTCTCTCTCTGTCTCTGTCTCTCTCTATCTCTCTCTCTCTCTCTCTCGTACGCGCTGTCCTTCACTCCCATGCACACACTCGCTCACTTCATCCTCTCTACCTCTTTGCTGCCTCTGCCATCCCTCATTCTCTTCATTACCTAGTGCAACTCTTTCCACTAGACAATGGGATCGACTTTTTGGGAGCGCGTGTGAGCGCGTTTGCATGTATGCGCGTGCGTGTGAGAGTTGTATGCGTGTGAGTGAGATTGAGTGGATGTGGGATCTGTATGAAAGCTCTTTCCAGCCTGCCCAACGGATCCAGTGAGCCAGCTTAGCAAACCAGGCGTGCACGGAGCTAGGAAAGCGAGTGAGAGAGTGTGCATGTGGGTCTCTTTCACCCTCACACGCTCCTCTACACGTTTGGGATCCTAGGGCTTGGCGCCTTACCCCCGGGACCCCCTGCACCCCTCTGTCTCTTTCTCTCTCTCTGCGGTCTTCTCTACTTCAGCAGTCACCATTTCGGCTCCCGGCAGACCCACGCTGGCTGCCCAGCCACTCCCGCGCCTCAGCCTGGGCAGGAAGACCCTGGTGGCGGCCGCTGTAGGGGTCATGCTGGTGCTGGTGCTGGTGGTGCTCATCCCTGTGCTGGTCAGCTCCGTGAGCAATGACAACAGCCACTACGAGATGCTGGGCACCTGTCGAATGGTGTGCGACCCGTACCAGAACAAGGGCACCACCACAGGCATCACCAGCACCGGCTCTTCTGTGCAGGCCGAGGCCGAGGCTCTGGCCGACCACAGCAACATGCCTCCACCCTCCACGCTCCTCCAGGGGCCACAGGGGAAGCCGGGCCGGCCAGGCAAACCCGGACCTCCGGGGCCACCAGGGGAGCCAGGGCCCCCGGGTCCGATGGGGCCCCCGGGGAACCGGGAGGACAGAGGCCGAAACGGGGTCCTGAGTCTGGGAAATGATGGAGCTATCAGCACGGTTACATACAACACGCATCCACGGGTGGCTTTCTACGCGGGACTGAAGAACCCGCACGAGGGCTATGAGATCCTCAAGTTCGACGACGTGGTCACCAACCTCGGCAACAACTATGATGGCACTTCGGGCAAGTTCATCTGCAGCGTACCGGGCACGTATTTCTTCATCTACCACGTCCTGATGAGGGGAGGTGACGGAACCAGCATGTGGGCTGACCTGTGCAAGAATGGACAGGTGAGTGCAAATTCTTTGCATAAAAGTTCAGTTTTTGTTTTATTTTTTTTGAAAGGCTTAGCTATCACTTGATCATTATATATATATATATATATATATATATATACACATACATACATACATAAATTAATATGTTATTTCAAAGTAACTGTTTTACTCTTTTTCAGTTTTACATTTTATTATCTTTTTCAAGTATTGTTTATAAAATCGTGTTGCATATCTATAAAGCGCATTTCTTCATCTCGTGTTACAGTACGTGCTGGTGGTTTGGTATTCACAGAGCTGATCTAAAATTAATTAAGCTGTTAATAATGACCCCACAGAGGACAAAAAAACTGTCGTTTCTTTCTCTCCTCTCCTTTTTTGTTTCGTGTGAAACTGGTGGGAGACGCAGTAACATCTGCTGTGAGTTTCTCGTCCCCCCAGAGCACGCGGGTGAAGTTCGCACAGCTGCGACGCCACATACCCGGCGAGAAGACACGAGCTGAATGCGCGCTGACATTGTGCGCGTGTCCCCGTTAACAGAGGACAGATATTCTATCTCCCTCTCCTTCTCTTTTGAGGAATTGTCTTAGCATGGGACACTTCAAAGTTTGCCGCTCCAAACTTTTTAATGAAGTGTCCAGTGTGTTTTAAAGCGCGCAATTATATATCGTATGCATCTTAGGAGAATATATTTTATTTATTTATATTGATGTATAAATATTGCAAAAGTTACATCAATTTCATTAATGCTATCATTGCATAGCTATATTAAAGGGAAAATATATAGGCTACGACTCGAATAAGTTTACACTAAGCCATACCCATTTATTGCGAATGTGGCTACTTTCCCCACGAAACTTATTGACATAATTCCTCATTAATTAGGGGGCGCGAACGAAAATGCCAAGATTTGACAAAAATAGGCAGCGCGTGCCAAATCGTGCAACTTCATGAGCTTATAATCACAGTGCCAAGCTACAGCCACAAACACATCTTATTAACTTAGCATGTCCCAGGAAACGACCATTTAATGGACTTTTTCTTTCTGTCGTTTTCTGTGCGTACGCGCACAGAAAACGTGTGTATGCATGTTTCCCTCTGTTCAGAGCTTTTGTTTGTTTGCACTGTTTTAATGATAAAAAGTGGAGTTGTGCACGAAATACAGTGACATGTCAGAAAGTGCAGACAGAAATAGACAGAACACAGAACGCGCGATGTTTAAGGATCTGAGATTATTATGAAGGTTTTGTCGCCACAGTTGTAATTCCGGATACAGTATTTATCAGAAGACCGTTATATATTTATTCTGTTGGAGTCGGTTGGCACTGCAAGAGGGAGAAAGGCGCACGTGCAACGTCATCCACAGAGTTCTGCTGCACGCGCAACGGGGGATCTCGTGACAGATGGAATAGAATTAAGTAGACTTTAGTGTCTGTTTAGGATCTAGTGAATAAGAATTCACATTTTCAAAGAGGCCTACTGAAATGTTACATCGTTTCGGAAGTGTACAAGGACACCAGCCCAAAAGGCCAGTTGAGACTTTTAAAATAAACTTCTGTTTACATCTGTCCTAGCAGACAATTGACAGCATCTTTCATAAACGTACTTTAAACGCTCATTTATGTTGGCTAATTCCGGGTACTATAACTGCAATGGTTATAGTATGTATGTATGTGTGTATATATATATATATATATATATATATATATATATATATATATATATTATATAGCTCATTTAATAACACCAAATTCGTTCTTAACACATTTAAATAATTGAATACAAACGACAAAACAAAGGTTTATCTGATGTGTCCTTATAGCTATATTGTGCGCTTTAGTGCTTATCATTTGGCACCAATGTACTGCGTTATAGTATGCGTGTTTTACATAAAGCAATCAATTAATAAACGTCTATCAGACATTTTTTTTGAGGTACAGTCTGTGACTTCACAACGATCAGCCTACGATAATCACAGAATACACTTCAAGAATACATTTCAAGCTCTTTAATATAGGCGCACGCATTCCAGTTTATTGAAACTACTTAAATGTCTCATATTTGTCTCGCTAAGACAGACAGTGCGACTCATAAAGTGTATTTGTCAACATGTATCTTAACTGTTTAGCTAGAACTGCACCTGGAATTGAAAACGGGGTGAGTAGAGCATCACCTGGAGGGCGCGTGTTGTTTTTAGTCTTTCTGTGGCCCGGAGGTCAGCGCGCGCAGGACTCAGCGTTGCCGCAGCAACTGGAGGGTTCGCGAGACAGCCGATATTTCAGTCAGATAAATACAATTACCGAGGGTTATCCGACTGCCTCCGCGAACATCCAGCAGCCGCTCTCAGAGGATAGTTCAACTCCCATAAAGAAATTGTCACAGACCGCCAGACGTTTAAAGGATGGCCCTGAGGGTAAGCGGAAAAATGAAAGAGATAATAAAAGGAAGCTAACGGTCATAATATCCGAAATTGAAATATGTTTCTATTTTGTTCCCAACATGTCTTAAATTCTCTCTCCCCCCTCTGCTCATATGTGTCTCATACCCCTCCCTTTATATCTCTTAACCTTATAAAGTTAATCATGTTACTTATTAGATCAAACTAGGCAGCTAGCTGAGTTCTTATAAGCGCTGCCTGTCTGTTATACTCTGTTCATTTATCTCGTCTGGTCTCTTGGTGCCATGACAATGTGGGCAGATCTTCCTCTTAATTAAGATGAACACTTGCTTCTGTCACAAACACATCTTTAATTTTATTATTTATGCTTTGATCTGAACACAAACCTACCAATCAACCACAGTGAAATGCATTCCCTGCAAGAAACCTAAAACAGCACTTGGGTAGATTGTTGTAGCTACAACTTTTAGCTGTAGGTGTCTACCTTTGTGAACTTCTGTGTTGTACAGCTAAAAAGTTTGTCTGCTAACTTGCAATCTTCCCAAGTTCTGTTTTAGGTTTCTTTGTTTTCCCTGTGTCCTAACTAGATTGCCTAAGCAAAACAGCATAAAAGCATAAAAGAAGTACACTAATGGCAAAGGCGAGAACAGGCAAAAACTGCTGGGAGCACAGTGCAGCATTTATGGAGTGTGCGAAGGAAGAGCATTGGGAGAGCATATGTTGTCGTAAAGCACCGTCTGTTGAACACAATGGGTCCTGATCTCTAGAGACCGTCCTCACAGACACTTTAGGCAGACATGGGCGACGAGCCTTCCTCCTGAGAGCAAGCTAATCTTTATAAAGTGGTTACCGCCTCACTAATTAAACCGCTATTCCAGATCAGAGGAATTGCAGCAGTGTTTGTGTGTGAGTGAGAATGGGCATATAGGACCTCAGGCGAGCTGCTGCTGAATGAGCTGTTGTCAGAGTCTCACATCGCTCCCTAACAGTTTAAAAGAAACTTTCACTATTTAACTTTGTTGTAACCCTCTTACTCTGAAAGTATGTGGACGCAGTATAGTGTTTCTCAATGGCAGTGATGGAGTGCTAACAGACTTTCAGCTAGTCTGCTGTATCCCTGTGGACTTACTCTATTCTTCAAGCGGCCACTGACCATACCGCCATACAAACCCACACAGCTGGTGTGCAAGATGTGTATGTGAGTGAATGAGAAAGAAGAAAAAAGAATATCTTTTTTGTTCTAGTGAGATTGCATTGTATGTGGAAAATATTATTACCGTCGCTTTTGCTTTGTGTTTAATGGATTTTAGCTTTAACACACATGCATTTCTTTCATCCATTTCCACTCCTCTTTCCAAGCTCCTTCTGTTTATTCCTCGCCATCTTTTTCTTAATTTGCCAAATATTCTCCAAAAAAAAAAAAAAAAAAAAATACTATTTTTGCCAGATGGACATGTTCAGATGCCTCTGTGTTTCTTTTGAAACTCCACTGGCTTTACAAGGATTTCCACTTCAAATGTGATAAAGGAGTAAAAAAAAAATGAAAGACTGGGAAAAGAAAAGGCGTTTGTAGTGTGCCAGAGAGTCTTTTTAATCGTAATTAAAAACTTTGAACCACATCCAGATTGTGCTGGCACCTGTCCTCGTGTTCCTTCTGTTGATATTGTCATTAATCCACCCAAACCCATTCTGACTTCATTATAAGCAAATGCATCCAGGCACTCTTTGTGTTTCTCAAGAGGCTCCTTCGGGATAATCTTGCTGTCTCAGACCACACTCGCACAAGAACACACACTAACGCATGCGCAGATGTGCGCAACTATCTGAAGATTCACCTGTTTGGTTTGCAGCTGGTTTGTTTGTCAGTGAGCTAAAGGAATACTTCACTCTAAAAATGAAATTTTTAGAATTCCGACAACATTTACTCACCCTCATGTATGACTTTTTTTAGCCTTGCACAAATTATATTTTGAAGAACTGTTTTCATCCATATAATGAAAATCAGTGGGGTCCAAAACAACATTAGACCCCCTTGACTTTAATTGTACACAGATTAAAACACATTTTTCAATGTGTTCAATAGCAGAAAGGAATTAATAGAGGTTTAGAACGACATGATAAATCATTAATTTTATTTATAACAGTTTTTATATAAACATAAAACAGATGAAAGTCTCAATGTATACAAAAATATATTATACACAAAAAAATATATATATATAAAAGAGAACCCCCCCCCCCCCCATGAACAAGCACCAGATACAATGACAAAATAAACACCTTAAACAAACACATACGTAATCAAACAAACAAAACATGGAGTGAAGAAATACATCAGTGAAGCAATCCATTTACATGAATGCTAAAGCAAAATCAACTCTTAAAAAGATACCTAAGGAAGGGGCCCCAGATTTTATCAAATTTTTTAGAAGCATCGATCCTGGAAAACCGAATCTTTTCAAGCTTGAGGGCGGCAACCATCTCCGCCAACCATTTATGAAAGAACGACATGATAAATCATGACGGAATTTTGATTTTTGGATGAACTATCCCTTTGAGCGTGACGTTTACTCACTCCTTCATTCACGTCTTTGGGCATAGTGTATGCTTAAAGGCAATTGTGTTTACATGCATAAAATGTGCTAATATAATTATTATGACTAGGAGAAAAATTAATAATATATGTGTACAGTATGTGTGTGGGGAAAAAAAGAACACTTCACCATCTGGAACAGCAAAAACGTGTTTTTAATTACAGAGTTCAGTGTTCAGTTATTAGAGTCAAACAAATTACTTGTTTAATTACACAGCGTACATAAATGCAAGTGTTGTTCATTAGTATTTGGATGAGGAGAGAGAAAGTAACACACTGCTAGAAGGAAAACATCCCCCGGATCAATACTGTATTTGCTGGAAACAGGAAAAAAGAACATACAGTATAGTGTGTGCAATAATTATTTTGGTTGAAGTATACAAAATCTTTCACTTGTCTTTTCAGACGTATTATCCTCAAAATAATCTGAAGGAAGTCTGCATCTTTTAACAAGTCCAATAAGCAGTCCTCTTCAGTAACAGCTTGTTAATTTGCGTTGGAGGTGGAGGGTGTACTTGTGTTTCAGTGAAACACGCTCTTCTCACTCTCCACTCTTCTAATCAGCTGTTGAGGCGCTGGGGCGGGGCCTTTGCCACTGATGTGATGTCTAATTGGACACTAAATTTGCCACCCAGTGGAGCAGAACATTAAAACCAGTCTAATTGGGTGCTGTAGGGTTATTAGCACCGGTTTTGTCCCATGCTGCGAAGAAATGCCACACGTGTCACAAGTGTCTGGGTGAGACGGAGCAAACACTGCGGAGGAATCCATCATTTATTTATAGGCAAAAAAACTATACTTTTAAAGCACAGTCCTTCTGCACCTCAGCTCTATCAGTCAAATATCCAGCCCAGAGAGACCTCAGCGGTACTGCTGTGAGTGTGTATGTTCAATATATGCACTAAAATAGCCGTGCCTCCCTATCTGAGTGACTGTGGCCTGGTCTGTGACTCAGGAGGAGACCCTCTACTTCTTTTAATGAGCAGAAATCAACACACACTCTCACATGCAGTCACACTGATACCCGAACCCCCTCTCGACTCATGTTTTTATGTGTTCAACACACACAGACTTGCGCACATACACACTCATGCTGTCCCAGGGAATAACAACTTGCCCCTCGGCAAAGTTCCTCTGTAAACATCTTGATGCTTCGATGATGCTTTCAATGACTCCTTCCACTCAAATCCACTCAGACGCTACAAACCTACGTACGTCCGCTCCGACTCCCTTGCTCAGCCCACTTACTCGATCGAATTAGTCAGCGTGTGTACGTGCGTGTTTAACACCTCGATCACCTCGGAAAATAAACAACAGCTACTGTAAGATTACAGCTATCCGCCCAGCGCCAAATGATGAATAGGGCAATTCATGAAAAATGTATGCTGCAGCAAAAACCATGCGTTTCTCCCTCGCTCCCTCTCCTCATCTTTCTCTCCCTCTTCCTCAGTCTCCCCCAAGACTAGAATTACTGCACTCTCCTCATTATGGTACTGAGAGGAGGTGAGACTACTCTATCATACGATAATGCGTTATAATGCAGTGAGATGTTTCATTATGCAGCTGCGCTCCTCAAAGACTTCAGAGGGGCTTCGCGTAGAGGTCAGGCCACTGTGTGCGATTCCAGGAGTTCAGCTTCAGGGGATCCGTCAGTTGTGGTTTAGGGGAATATTTCTTGCTTTAAGTGTGAGGTCACTAGTTTAAGTTGAGCTTGACTGACAGTTCTTTTAAACAAACCAATTAAACTGCATCTGTTTGTCAGTTATATCAGTAACAGAGGCATACACTTTAGTTTGTAATTGTTTGCATCACTTTCTAGGAGGAAGAATAGCACTTAATCTAACATACTTTTCTGAAATCTTTTTTTTGGTCACACTTTAGTTTAGGGTCCAATTCTCACCATTAACTAACTATTAACTATGACTTTTGCCTCAAAATACTCCTAATTATTGCTTATTAATAGTCTAGTATGTAGTTTAGGAATTGGGTAGGATAAAGGGATGTAGAATAAGGTCATTCAGAATAAGGCATTAATATGTGCTTTATAAGTACTAATATACAGCTAATACCCTAGTAACATGCATGCTAAGCAACTAGTTAATAGTGAGAATTGGACCCTAAACTAAAGTGTTACCCTTTTTTAAAACAACTGTTAAAAATATAGTTGAGATTCTGAGTGAAATATCCTAAGACAGGGTTTTTCAAACTTTTTGATGCCAAGCTTCCACAAATATGATGTAATTAATTATCATTGCAGGTATATAAAGGCAATAATTTATAAAATATATAATAAAGGCTTGTAAATATTTGCATGCATAATGACCCATTTATTTTGTTAAAAGTAGTAATAATAATTGTTTTGCCAAACATAAGAATTTGCTATTTAAGTGCAATTTAAAGCCCAAAATATTTTGTTTGTATTAAGCTTACTATTTATGTTTTTCTTCTTGTATGATGTATTTCCAAAAGTCTGTCAATTACAGATTTTTGTGGAGCTGATGTGACAAATATAATAAGGTCTAGATTCAATTATGCTGTACACCGCATCTAAAACTTTACGAAGATTCATAATGGATTTGGTTATAAAAGACTGCACATGTTGTAAACTACCTGTCTGTTTTGGCAAAAACCTTCATTAGAATATATGACACACAAATGGTTTTCACAACCAGTCTAAAAATCAGACCTTTTTTTTTCTCAATTCTTTTTGTGGGGGCTATTTTGTGAACTGTCTTCCTTGACTTCAGCTACTTGAACTGTGTATGAATCGGACTGTTTAGATTTCTTTTAGATGCATAAGTGTGAGTAACTGTTGGAAAGCTGCTCTGGCATTAGCTGATGGCTGTTGGCATCCTCTTCTCTATCCAGCTGGCCCTCGTCTATCATGGCCATCAGCACACGACATGATTATTTCAACTCCTTCTCAGTAATAACTTTATTAGTAGTACTTCTGAAGTTTCATCAGAACCTTTTTTCATTGCTATTCATCCTTCATTCTCTTTGCAAACATCATGGCCCGTTTTTCTCAAACAGTTTTAATCATTGTTTAAACATTTTATGAATGTTATTTAAGTATTCCTGGAGTATTCGCTGACAAGACAAAGAGCAGCTGGGTAGATTAATCTCTCCGGGTGTCTCTGCGACAGATGGAAATGAAAGCGTGGCACCTTCACTTTTGTTCTCCACAACTTATCTTGTCCTTAATCAGGTTTGCTTTGCTAATAAACCCAAGTGAAAAAGGAACACACGCAAGTCTCTAATGTCCTCAGGAATTTCACGAGCATCTGGCTCGCTCTCGTCCACGAGGGGATTTTTCTCCGGAGCGCTGTGTGAAGTGCTTTGCTAAGCCTCGATCAGAGATGCAGCTCACAGTCCACCTTTTAAGTATAATTAGAGGCAGGTGCATGCTTCAATTGAACCACACTACCACTAACTGTCTAAAAGCCTGTAATGGGGTAGGAGAAGTCAACTGGTGTCAGTCACAGGAAAAAAAGCAAGAAAGAGAGAAGGAAGGACATGGAGACAGCAGGATGTGTCCATCAGGATTAGTTTGCTTTCCATAGATGAAATGTTTCATATCGTTCAGAGACAGATCAGTCTCTGGCAGGGAGACACTGCTGACATCTGTAAGAATATCCACTGGCTACTACTGCGTTTCAGTCGCAGCACGCTTAATCTCTCCATTGACTGTATTAAAAAATTGAGCCAGGAAATTCAAAGGATAAGGTGTAAGATTTGGTTTACTAAGGTGCAGTTTTGTTACGTAAGTTCCAAGGCGTATGTTTGAGTTCAATAATACATTTCAGCTATACAGATGCACTACTGTTTTACTTGATTTTTACAGCTGATCAGAAAAAAGTCCAAACAATAAAATGGGGTTTGATGACTCTATTTAAAATAACATAAATCAACTCTCATATATGTTTAGAAAAGCAGTTTATATATATATTTATATATATTTACACTATCAGCATTTGATTTCTGAAGGTTCATGTGACACTGAAGTACACTGAAGTAACGGCTGCTAGAAAAATCAGCTTTGCTGTCACAGGATTGAATTACATTTTAAAATGTATCAAAATAGGAAATTTATTGTTATTATAAATTGTAAATTGTTAAAGTTATTGTAAATTGTAAAAAGATTTCACAGCATTATTTCTGAACAAATAAATGCAGCCTTGGTGAGAATATTTCACAATTTTCAAAGTTGTCAGATCACTGTTCTTTTCACACTGCACGACTATCTGGGGTAGCATTCAGTCGCTGTGTGCATATTGCATGATGGATTAGCAACAGAGGGTTTCACATTGAAAAAAAGATGGAGGAGGAAATGTTTGGGGAGACGTGGGTCTATAACTCCTCCCTAAACTTCCCGCTGCCCTGTATCTTGCTCATTGGCTGTAGGTCATCGCCAATGTCGTTTTCAGTCAGAACACATTTCACAAAGCAGGATTTTGAATCGCAGACAGTTCCAGATATTTAGCATGCCAAATATCTCATGGGCATCGGCGACACATTGCTGATTCTCTAATATAACTTCTTTGATAATTCACATTGCGTGATTTTCACTCACGTGAACGAGCACCGATTCTCAATTTGGGGCATTTGTCGACGATTTCGCAAAATCTGACAGCGAGTGAAAACATGCCTAAAATCATGCAGTGTGAACTTGACTTTATTTTTTAAAAAAAATCATATTTATTCCAAACCTTTTAACAGTAGTGTATCTAAAGAATAGAAACATTGGAGATTATTCAGTGATGTCTTGACTTCGCTAGGTACCTGTCCAAAATACCATTCCCAAATCTACACACAAAACAAATGATTTATGATTATGTCAGATTATGTTTAGACATTTAGGTCTTTGATCAGTCACATAAATTGTGCAATATCACCCGAGAGGTCTCTCTCTGAAAGTCTATAAACGCGTGGCATGTATGTGCTCCGAGCACACGCCGACTATTTTCCAAAACAGGGACAAACAGATGTGTGTCAGAGCAAGGCCGCCGGTTTCCGTCTGTTTGAAATGCTAAATGTAGGCTGTCTGTCCCCCTAACCCAGCCCTAAAGCTCAGCAATGTCTTTGGACTTATATTCTTTGACTTTGCCCAACTATACTGCCTCCCTCCCTCATTTGTTCCCCATGGACATGTTTTCCATCTATTTCACTCCATGTTAAATGAATATTCTGTGCTGTAAATGGCAGCATGCTGTTGACGAATCATTTCAACTCAAACTTCATTTTTGAAAAAAACCCAAAATTGATAGATATTCACTTCTAAAGGAAGTCTATATGAGGCAAGTATACAACGGTTGCCCCACAGACCTCCACTGTAAGTTAATTTACACGTTTTTAGTTTGTTTTTACGACTAAGGTACGAATAGTAATTAATTGACAGAATCACACAGAAGCTTTCTAAAGAGCCCAGAATATTCATTTAAATCTCAATGTTTATTGCAGTGTCTGTCTTTGTTAATTATTTTGTTTTGGACTCAGCTTACACAGATCCTCCGAGGGCATCATAAAGAAAGGATTTACCGTGGACCTCTAAGAGGCAATTGATATATCCATCTTTCTATTTGATTTCTGTTTACGCAGAGTTTGAAATGCCTTGTGGTGTCTCCTCATTGCTCTGGATATCAGTTATAGTCATAGTGGCTTTACCAATGAAATCAGTTTTATAGTATTGTCATTCAGAACACAGTTTCTGTCATTAAGTCTTTATACAAGTTATTTTTTTAAGCTTAGATTTCAACCACAGTTCAATTGCTTTTTAATTACCCTGAAATGATATCCCAACACAGCCAACAACGGAAGTCCGGCCTCCCAGAGGAAGCTAATATTAAAAATAAAAAAAGATTAAAACGTGTTTCAATCCTCTCCAACAAATCCCACGCTCTCCCTGGGCACTAAGAGCTCACCCTTTAATAAGACCGCCATGCAGCCTGTGTGTGCTAAAGGCGGATTATTTGATATTAATATGCACCGGACGATCGTCACCATGGATTCAGAATAGCAGACTTTGTTTGCACATCGATATTAGACTCACCAGATTTAATCAAGAAGGTAAACAATGAATAGAAAAAGGATAGAGAATAAAAAAAAGAGAGACAGAGCGACACAGAGTCATCTGGGTTGAGTGATGGGTAAGTCCTCTTCCATTTGACCGACAAAGACTTTATGCGTCTACAAGACGCCACTGAACTACAAGATGCACTGAATGTGCCATCCAAAGCAAACCTTACTTCTGAATAAGGTACTGAATTAAATGCTGGCACAATATTGCCTGAACACTTCTCTAATTTTTTTTTCTGGCTTTTTTAGTAGTATTAGCAAAAACTATTTATAGCCACAGCATCATACACTATGTAAAACTGTCCATGCCTCATATATGTGTAAGGCACAAACTTTGAATATAAATCAGTTCTTACTTTTCCTCTAATTAACATCTTTTCATTAATCTCAGTAGGTCAAAGCAAAATGTCACTCACTCTTTTTACACTATTAGTTATATTAGGGTTGTGGGTGGGGAGAATGTTGTTGATGGCTAATATGAATCTGCAAATTTCAAACATTCACCTTTATCTCACCTGGTCTCAGATGAATTGAAAAAGGATTGAGAAAAATGGCAGACTGAATATTCATGCGAGTCTGGGTTCATCTTATTCTCATCTTCTGATTATACTTGATATAAAGACTATACCATTAACAAAGTAATTCACAGCTTTAGGGTGGCAGACAAAACTATAAGAATTATGTTATATCAGGAAAGTGTTGCTGATGTTTTGAAACCTGTAGATGATGGCTGAAGACTAATTAATTTACACTTCAAAAAGTAATCAAACATTGAAGGTATTTAAAAGAAGATTTGTAAAATGAACATGATGGATATAATGTAAAATGTACAGAAAATATATATTTTAAAAAATATTAATGTGACACTTACTAGAAGTAAAAGTGAGGTGGGGCAGTGAAGATGGTGGACAGATGGCCACAGGGTCAGTGTCTATCCGTCTCTCTCAATCCTTTCTCATCTACATCACCAGCCGTCTGCTCCTCTTATCTGAGTTATTGATAGTCTGCTCTCGACCTCTCAGACTTCAAGACATGGAAATAGATGGAAATAGAAATTAAAAAGAGGGGAAAAAACAGAAAGAGAGGAATAGAACTTAAAGTCCTTTAAGATGATTAAGAAAACTAATTGGATGGAAGAAAAACCAGACATGCATGTGAAGAGGTTTATCAAGGAGAACATAATCTATGACAAGAGAGAAAATGAATGAATGAGAAAATATTTCTTTGCCTGAGAGGAAGAATGTTAACCACACAGAATATACAGTATTTGGACAATTTAGCCACGTTTAAAAATGTATGAATGTAACAAAATACCAAATCAAGCTGCATTTATTTAAAAGAAACCACAAGCTGGTTTTAAAGCAATACATACACTGTAAAAAAAAATGACCGTGATTTTAACGGTAAAAGACAGAAAGTTTCCGTACTATATACGGTGAATAACTGTAATAGATCTAACCATACATTTAATGTAATTTACAGTAAAATGCCATTAAATTTACAGTTTTTGGAAGTGAAAAATAACATTGTATAATTCACAGTGAAAAAACATAAATTGACATTCCCACAATTCCCTGCGTGACATTTAACATTTGATGTATTTTCGTTTCGTCTTAGTTTTTCTTAATATTTTTTTGTTTTTTAATATGTACATTAGGATTTTATGTTACATCTAATGTTGTTAAATTAATGTTTATTGCATTTTTAAAACTTCATGTGTGTTACCATGATGGTGTTCAGTGTTTGTGTGAATGACACTGTGTGCACCTTCTATATATTAGCATTGTCCTTCTCAGCTTGTGGAAAAGCTGCATGTGATGAGCTTTGATTCATCATGTGACTCTCATCACTGTGTTTGGTGGTTGTCAGTGTACTACAAAGGCACAAAACAGATATTAGTACTTTAATAGGTTGGTAAATTAACATTAAATCAGTAAATGAAATACGCTTTTTTTTCCGTAAATTTAACATATTTTTTTACAGTGGTAAAACAAACAGTTATGAACCATAATTATTACAGTATAAACCTTTAATTTATATGGTTTTGAACTGTAAAATAGACAGTAAACTAAGTGCTGTCCCGTAAAACCAAAAATGTTGCTACTGTATTCTTTAAAAATGTTAAAGTTCTGGCAATTACAGCTTCTGGTTTTTTACCTTAAATTTTACGGGGATTTTTTTTTAAATTTTTTTTTTTTTTTTTTTTTTTACAGTGTATAAGGAAAAATAAGGCACTTTCTTGTTGTCAAAACAATAAAAATATGTCCACAGTTTTGGTTTGATACTGAAATGCCATTCATATAATTCAAGCATGGCTTCAGTGTGCAAATATTCTTTGGGATGCTTGTAAATACAGATGTGCCAAAGACTTCATCCAAGAATCCTGAAGCTTTCTGATAGCTGTATACCTGCCATATCTCACTCTTTTCCATGGCCCTGTCACATTTCTCTCCATTCCTTCTTGGTCTGCGCTCTGTCCATCATAATTAAAGAACACGTTACAGTTTCTGGCTGACAAACCCACTGCCATTCAGCTCAAAATGAAAACTAATGAGAGGGCTCCACTGTGTTTGCTGATCCTGCCGTGTCCCTGAGGAGGACTGGTCCACCTCTCCGGATGATGGAAAGCTCTAGATCTTTTTCTCTCTCTTTGGCTCAGAAAATGGACACTGAAAGAGGAGGGCGAATTTCGGGCAATGTCACTCATGCCGCACAGCACTCTTACGCTGGCACATTCGGTACACAATGTGTCCGATCAATAAGGAATGATTCTGGCAAGCGCTGCCTCAGCACAAAAACGGAAAACACACTGCAGAATCATTCGATTTGAAGGAATTGACAGCTCTTTTCAAGATAGCTTCATAATATTCTCTCTCTCTCTGTTTCTATATTGCATTTTCTTTCACCATTTGCTTCGTCACTAAAATCATAAGCTGAAATGGTCCTATAGAAATTTTAGTAGCTATCTCTGCTCAAATTCAGAAGACCTGATTTGGTTAAATTAAATAAGTCTAATTCAACCCCACAGTGTTGGCCTGTGTGTAACTAAGTTTATTTTGTTGGCTACTTACCTAATGAATAGATAAACATGAAGTACTGATTGATTTTAAATTGTTTGAAAAGATTATTTATCAGAATCAGAAGTTATCCATAATTAATAAACCTGGATATTAATACATTCCAGTGTAAGCATAGATAACAGTTGTGTGTTTTCATATCTGCATTTCAGATTGCAATTGAGTAAAGTGTATTCAGCAGCAGCTGGTCAAACCAGCACTGCCCCGCTACCCATTACACTTCAGCACTGCAAGCTCATGTGTCCCTCTACAGCCACCGTACCACAGCCCAAACATCCATATGGCCTTGACCTCAGGGAATCCCCTCTGCCAGAGTATTTACAGGGTGTTTGTGTGGATGAACATAATTAGACAGCTACACACGCACATGCATACCCACAAACACCAGCCAACATTTCAATGGGGCAGGTGGTGATATGTGCCTGGCTAATCAATCCAGCCATTTACTCAAGCAACACAAACATACTATCTCTGTTCCAACACCTAGAGAGCTGCCTCACTGCCGCACTGTCTACATAAGCAGCTGCCGCGTATAGGCATAGGCATAGGCAGGAACTCCACACACCACACAATTAGCGCTACACACAGAAGATTGATTTCGATAGAGTCTACTTGAATGGGGAAATACAGAAATCTTAAAAGCTCGCATTTAAATGACATATTTCAAATTAACAACAAAATCTGACATGAACTGACCCATAAATGTTGCTTCTCAAAAAGAATAAAAAAAAACGCATTTTAGTTCAGTAAAGCCAACGCACATTTGGCGTACGTCTCAGATAGGAACCCGACTTCTAACAGCAGCTGCAGTTAGAGTTGATTTTGACTTTAACAATTGGTAATTGGCTCTTTTATTTAGAAGGTGGTACTTATTCCATCATATTGTTGCACTTTGTCCCATTCTTCAACTGGGTCTCTCCAGAGGTCGCATTTGTCAGCCTTATACATCATCGAAACTGTCTCCTTTCAGAAAAGCAACCATTACATTCCAAAGTAAGATAAAAATTGCAGTCATTTATTCTTCACAAGAAATGGTATTCTGAAATAAGACTGTTTCGATGACGTTTGTGGATGACAAATAGGATCTCTGAAGGGTGCAGCTTTTAAAATGAGAAAGTAATATGAGTGAACAATTTTGATATATTCACAATCTTTGGTTTGACATTAGCATGTTTCTAAGTTAACAACACAATATTCAGCACACAAATACTGGGAAAAAAATCAGTTTTTCTTTTTAATAAACTAAAATACTTCACAATATTGATTGAATGTGTATTCAATGCATTCTGGCATTGCCTTTTTCTCAAAAAAATAGATGCAGTGATATTGAATTGAATTGAACTGAATTGAACACATTTATTGCCTTTGTATACTTGTATACAATGAAATTAATAATGCTACACTACATTACTGGTGCATTGCCACTCAAAGGTAAAATGCAAAAAACAACAACAACAACAAAAAACTAATATGTTAAAATGTGCCTGAAATTGGGTAAAAAAAAAAAAAAAAAAAGAGAGAGAGTTGTTTCAAACCTGTATGCCTTTTTTTTCTTCTGTACAGTGAAAGTCAGTGGGGTCCATCAAAGACTATAGATATAGAAAGACGGTTCACTCCTAGTAGTTATAAATGGGAGAAACTGCAACGCGCAATATGGTGGAATACGTCCCAGTAAAAGAGCCAGTTGCTGATTGATAAAGTCATTTGTGTCACTGTAGCTGCCATTAGAGGCTCTGGTTCCCATAGAAACCTGAGACTCGCCCTGGGACCGCACATGTGCATTGAAAAATAAGCTTTTTTAATGCTATTTAAGCCTAAGAAACAACATCTATGGGACAGTTCATGTCAAATTTTGTTGCCGATTTGAAATATGTTATTTAATTGTGAATTCGGCAAGTAGTTTTTGAGATTTCAGGATTCCCCCATTCAAACAGATAGGACTTGGTCTTGGATGCTCAGAATAGGTGCTCGGAGGCTTTGGGTCCATTATTGTTTTGGATTCCAAAGACTTTCATTCTATGGGCAAAAAGTTTTTTCCACAAAATAAAGAAACTCATATCAGTTTAAAACAACGTAAAGGAACAGAACAATTGTCCTTTTATACAAAAGACAAAGCATTAGTTTGTTAGTATGCATGAAAGCAACAGACTGTACATTTTACTTAGCAAAGTCATTTCTGATCCTTCCCCTTCCAGAACCCTGGTTCCCTCTATAATTCTTACCAGTATTGCCAAAGAGTGCAAGCCACATTGTGTGGGAGGGACACACTTACACACACTGGTGTTGATTATAATAGTGCGTCGGGGTTTGCTCTAACACCTCTGCCTACGAGTCTCTCCCTCGAGTCTGAAAATCCTTTCAAACAGAACTCTTAATTAGATGGAACAGAGGTCATCTAGAACCAGAACACAAGGACACACAAATACACACCCACACAAACACTTCCTTCCTTCTTTTTCTTTAATAAATAACATAGACATTATGTGAAGCTGAACTTTATGTCTTATAATGAACTGATAGAAAAAAAGCCAACCTGTCACATTCATTGCTTTTAAAACACGCTCACATTTCACAGCTTGTTGTGAGCGAGATCCAGGCAGTCAAGCTGTACATATTCATGCCTTTACCAGCTCGAAATTTAATTCACCAGACAGATTACAGAAATCCTTAGCAATTTCCCTACCGCTGTTGTGTGGTACTTGAACAAATCCACACATATTAAATCCATCCGTGTCTCAATCTTTTCCCGGCCTGCTCAGGTGAACGGTAACAGTTGTCATCAATTTTAAGCCAATCTGAATGTGTGTCAACGCTTGCGTGTTTTTATGCATCCCAGGGTCTTTTGTGTTGGTGGATATCTGATACTTCCTGTTTAATGAGGGAGATTTAACCTTCGCAAAGGTTGCGGATTTTAAGTATCAGTGTCAGAAAAGGAGACTGGCACTAAATTTCATTCATGATGTGAAACATAAAGCTTGTGTCTTCCTATTTGTTTTTAATAGCTGGAGAAAGCTATCCATAGCATTTCCATACATCCCAATGACAGTTGCTTGGCTGGCGCAGGACCTCCCGTTTTCTGAGCCAATCACCTGACACATTACTTGCAAAAAATATTATTTATTCAGAATAAACGGCTAATTTCAAATGGAGTAAGATGCCTTTTGGATCCAGTTGGTATATTTACAGCAATCATCACGGTCTAACAGAACCATGCCAACCAGCTAAACCTTGATCGACTGTGTCAGACATTATTTTCTGTTACTGAAACTTTCTCTCTCTTTCTCATGTAGGTGCGAGCCAGCGCGATCGCTCAGGATGCTGATCAGAACTATGACTACGCCTCGAACAGTGTGATTCTGCATCTAGACGCTGGCGATGAAGTCTACATCAAACTGGATGGTGGCAAAGCCCACGGGGGCAACAACAACAAATACAGCACCTTCTCTGGCTTCATTCTTTACGCCGACTGAATATGTGAGCGTAAGAGAGAAGAAGTGGGAAAGAAAGAGATGTAGCGAAAGGAAAAGGGAAGCAAAGGAAGGAGCATTCATCATCCAAACGCTTTATTTTATCAGGATCTCTCCATTGCTTCAGCACACATTTTCACAGAAAGAGACTCAGTGGAACGAGGGTTCAGTAGCTTTTCTCCGAATCACCTTATTGATTGATAAAAGACAAGGAAATAAAGTGATAAAAGTGACGTTTTTCTCTTTCGATGTTGAAAGGGCATCTTTGCCTTTCTTGTTTTAAGACTCCAAGAGTGACTGGCTGAGATCTTTAAACTCATCATCATGTGCTTCTCTTCGGTGAAACTTTCTTTACCCACAGATATCTAATGTTAAAAATATTCCTGGCACCCTGTGGAAAAAGTATTCATAGAATTGTAACGCTCATGTCTAATTCGATTTCTCCTTACCTCTACATTGGTCACAGCACCCCCTGTTGGCTACTGTTGGTAACTGACTTCCATCTGCATTCTTTCCGTATGTGTTGTACTCTGTTGGGAATGCAGTAGCTGATGAGCATTGTGAATGAATGGTATTCCTTAAAAGCACATGATACTCAGTTTAAACAATTGCTACCGCCTCTTCCCATGACTCCTTTCCTCCCCTGTCAATTAGCACTCGACCCTAAACTCCCTCCTCTCAGCCACCTCCTGCCCTTCTGCGCTCCTGAGGAAACTACAGATGACTTTGTAAGAGCCTATTCTCTTTCTTATGAACATGAGTAACAGTAAATGATGACTTAAAGGACTCTTATATTTTAGTATTAGTTAACTTACTGTAGAATGAACGGAGAGCACAAAAACAAATGGATATTTTTCTGAAGCTAAATTTTAAAAAGTTAAAACAAAATAGCATTTGGCAAATATTAGGTGGTATTTTGCATTATAAAAAACACAAAATCTACAATAATTCTACTTAAAGCAATTGTTCCTTTTTGCTTGAGTTGTCATTATAACCTGGAAATACAGAAGTTAGAAGTGTTTTTTTTAAAAAAAGTATTGATTTTCAAGAGGGGTGAGGGAGAGTTGAGGTGCTGTTGAGGGGCTTCACTTGTAACTCAATCATTCATGCTAACAAATGCGGTGAGAACATTTATTTTTATTTATTTTATTCTGACGGGATGAATGAATGTGTGCAAATGAGGTTTGTTTGTAAGCGTGCATGTGCGTTTGTGAGTGTGAGTGCGTGTGAGTGTGAGTGCGTGTGAGTGTGAGTGCGTGTGTGTGTGTGTGTGTGTATCAGTACCAACACCAGAGCATGAACTATATTTTGTCTTTGCCACATTATTTGTTTGAGAAATGTTCTATGCTTTAGCTGGTCAAAGATGTGATATAGAGCTAATGAGATTACATCAGACACGTTTAGCTAAGCCTCTACAGAGAAGATATAAAAGAAACAATAAAGCTGTAAATTAAATAAATCTATGCTATGTTTGTCAGTCCTACTTTATCTTTTGGAAATGTTGAATAAATTTAAATAACAAATGGGATATTTGAAGTCATTTGTGGTATAATGTTTTTTTTTTTTTTTTTCAATGCAAGAAAACAGTTTTTGGGAAATAGAAGACCATTTGCATAAATCTTCCAATTTATCTAATAGATCACATTATGGGCCATTTAATACATGCTCTAGTCATCTGAAATTACATCAGAATAAATGGGAAGGCAACGAAGATTCACATTTATGCCTCTGCTTCTTTTCCATCCACGGATTCCTTCCTCCCGTCCCTCTATTTTTATCTCGTACCTGTCATCTGGCCTGACTCACAAAAGCACACAGGGAAAAAAACAGCTGTAGACTTAACAAAAGCTTTCATTAAGTGTGCCTCATTGCATGATTCACGCTGTCACCTCTGTTGCATCTTAGGACACTTCCTTCCAGAGGACACACTCAAACAGCCAGGCCTGGTGTTTTGAGCAGTCACTCCCTCTGAGACAGAGAGAGAATGAGAGAGAGAGAAATGTTGGCAGGTATTTGCAAAATAGATCAAATGAACTGATATTCTGAGAGGGATTTAAATGAATGTGCAAGATTTTTTTTTTTTTTTTTTTTTTTTTAATAAATAAATGAGGCATCATAAAAATTGCAGTTTATTTTTTATAGTCCACAAGAGCACTGAATTTAAAGATTTCATCTTGTTCATCAAGTTTACATGCATTAATTCTTGTTTTGATGTGAGCAGTGAAAAATCCTCCAAATACTGCAAGTTATTTGGTCTCTCAGAATGTTTTGCACATTTGATTTTTTATTCTTCACATTTTGGCTATATGATACTGAGATCCAAGACAAGACAATATTGAGAAAGCTACTGAGAGGGGTATGAAAAGAAAAAAAAAGTGTACATTAAAATTATCTTTTAATCTTGCAAAATATTTAAAATATGTATTTACGCAGCTTCATCAGGGTAGTGTTAAAGGGTTAGTTCACCCAAAAATGAAAATTCTGTCATTAGTTACTCACCCTCATGTCGTTCTACACCCGTAAGACCTTCATTCATCTTCAGAACACAAATTAAGATATTTTTGATGAAATCTGATGGCTCAGTGATAATAAAGATAATTTACACTTTCAGATGCCCAGAAAGCTACTAAAGACATATTTAAAACAGTTCATGTGATTACAGTGGTTCAACCTTAATGTTATAAAGCAACGAGAATACTTTTTGTGTGGCAAATAAACAAAATAACGACTTTTCAACAATATCTAGATGATGGGCGATTTCAAAACACTGCTTCATCTTTTGTTTCGAATCAGTGGTTCGGAGCGCATATCAAATGGCCAAATTCACATGATTTCAGTAAACAAAGCTTTGTTACATCATAAGTGTTTTGAAATGTTTTGAAATTTCAATAGTTCACGTGACTTTGGCAGTTTGATACACGCTCCGAACCACTGATTCAAAACAAAAGATTCGTAAAGCTTCGAAGCTTCATGAAGCAGTGTTTTGAAATCACCTATCACTAGATATTGTTGAATAAAGTCGTTATTTTTTTACTTAAAAATAAGTTAAAAAAAAAGTTATTTATACTTTTTTTTTTGGCGCACAAAAAGTACTTTCAACGATTCATAACATTAAGGTTGAACCACTGTAGTCACATGAACTGTTTTAAATATATAAATAGTAGCTTTAGTGGTAATTGTCTTGCTGTCAATGGAAGCCTCACTGAGCCATCGGATTTTATCAAAAATATCTTAATTTGTGTTCTGAAGATGAACGAAGGCCTTACGGGTGTGGAACGACATGAGGGTGAGTAATTAATGACAGAATTTTCATTTTTGGGTGAACCAACCCTTTAAATTAAAAATATATATATGTTTAATTATTTTATACAATTTAATAAATTATTAAATTTATTACCATATCTTTTTATTTTTTATCAATTTATGTAAAAATTCTAAACATCAAATTCTGCTATAAGGGTAAGCTTATAAGCACAACTGTATATCATTAAATCTTTTCATATGATGTGAATTGAGATCATAAACATCATAAACCCCTATTATCTCAATTCCCATGTTTTATTCCTGCTATTTTTTTTTTTTTGGTGAGTTCTAACCCTGATATTGTTGTCTTGTTCCTCTCTTTCTATTTTCCCCGCTCTGGTCCTCTTGTGTGCCGAGAGTCTTTTCTCATTCTAAACTCTCTTTTCTGAACATCAGCACAGACGCCTGACAATATCATGGGTCAGAAGACCCTTTTATTCTTCCTCCATTTCTCTCTCCCCCCAAACGAAGTAGTGCTATTCACACACACCATGTACTTGGGCATCTCTAGGGAGCCACTGGAAAACAAGATAAAACAATAGCAACAGACATCCTGTGCTGCTCTCTTCCTTCATGAGCTCTAACCTTCCAGAGCTTCAACACCACCAGACTATTGTCCTGGGATCTGTCCTGCTCCAAAATGTCATCAAAGAGCTTCTGAGTTTAGTCTGATCACAAAGCAGTTTAAAGACTGTCAGACAGACAGCAATTCAGCTCAGAGGAATTCAGCACACCTGTCTGACAGGAACTGAAGGATTCACTGATTTCCAGGTCTATCGTAAACACAGGAAGTGCTGCTGTATCAAAATAGGTGACTTTAAGTTTCAGACAATTCTAATAATACACAATAACAAGTACAACAATAATTTTGAATTTTGTTCTTGTTCTTTTTTTATTAATTTAAAATAACATATTACCTAATATAATAATAATTTTCTTTATAGATTATTTCTGTCATAAGCCCTTTGCTATCAGTATATACATGTGTGGGCATATATACTCGGAAAAAAAAAGAAAAAGAAAACTCCTCCCACTTTTAACTGCTTTTTTCCCCCAGCAAATTACTTATTACATGTAAATATTTGTATGAACATAAAAAGATTTAACAGCTGAAACAAACTGAACAAGTTTCACAGACATTTGATGAACAGAAATGGGGGTCAGTTTCAAAAGTAGCAGTCAGCATCTGGTGTGGCCAGCAGCTCCTTTAAGTACTTTCATTGAATCTCATCCTCATAGACTGCAGCAGATTTGCCAGTTCTTGCTGTGAGATATTACTCCGCTCTTCCACCAAGACACTTGAACTCGAACATGTCTGAGGGACACATTGTTACACGTGGCTTGGGACCGCAAGGACGATTAGCTGTCCTTTCTGTCTCCCTGTAGCAATTAGGCATCTTACATCACAGACATTGCAGTTTATTGCTCTGGCCACATCTGCAGTCCTCATGCCTCCTGCAGCAGGTCTGTGGCAAGATCATGCAGGTGATCAGGGACTTTTCTCCTGGTGTTTTTCACAGACAGTAGAAAGGTCTCTTTAGTGTCCTAAGTTATTGTAACTGTGACCTTAATTGTCTACCGCTTGTAAACTGTTAGTGTCTTAAGGACTGTTGTGTTTATGGTTCATTGAAAAAGCATGAAAAACATTGTTTAACCCTTTCCAATAAAGATCTGTAAAACTTATTTGAATTTTATATTTTGCAAGTGTGAAAAATCCACAAATGTTCACAAGTAATATATAGGTCTCAAGCCTAGAGGGAACTTCTAGTGTACTTAGACTCACTCTTTCCAGTACAACTCTTCAGGCATCCTTTCATATGAACAGATGGAGGTTTATCTCTGGGAGATCAGCTAAGGGCTGATGAGGCAGACAAAAGGGGAAATGATAATTGCGTGTACGCAAGTGTGATAGGAAAGGTGTTGTTGTGTCTGTGTGTGTGTGTATGTTTTGCTTAAAGGCCACTGCATCACTGAGGGAGACTCACAGAGCCATCTGCCCAATTAGGCAATGGACCCGCCGCAACACACTTCTTCAATTACCACACTGATCTAAGACAACACACACACACACCTGCACAGGGCCAACAGGAACAGCATCCACTAATATATTTGTGTGAACGCCAGCTAGATACACATACACAGTCCATGCCAAACTCAGAGAGCTGGTGACTTTCTTCAGAGTTTCTGACTCAAAGGTCAAAGCCACACAAGTCGAAGGCTCTTAACGTCGAGAAGTCACTGGTTTCCATGATGATGGGTGAAGTTTGGTCATCAATTTCTGCCAGCTGAAAAGGCCACAGTGCCCTGGCATGCTGGTTAGTTAAAGATCTAATAAATCCTTCTTAATAAATGTGTATGTGTGTGTACTCTGCTAAAAAAAAGCCTGAAATACTTTAAGCAAATTAGACAAAGATTCAGCTCCTCATATTAAACACTTTTAACATTTTCGAGAAATTTGCGCCTTGAAAGTTCAGTGTATTTATATACTAAAGTAACTTTCCAACTGCTTGCAAAGATAAATATTACTGCAATCTTTGTGTAATATTAAGAATCTGTATTTATAGATCTTGGATATTAACTGACATTTCAAGAGAGAATCTTATGACAATAAACAGCTGATTAGTCAAGACTCGCATTACATTGCTCTCGAATATTCCCATCATAACCATTTCCCAAAATAAGTCTATGTTCATCAAAGCTGCATTTATTTGATCAAAAACAGTAATATTGTAAAATATTTTGACAATTTATATTATTATAAATATTATTTACAGTTTAACAACTGTTTTCTATTGAAATATATTTTAAAATGTAGTTTATTCCTGTAATGTCAAAGCTGAATTTTTAGCATCATTACTCCAGTCTTCAGTGTCACATGATCCTTCAGAAATCAGTCTAATATGCTGATTTGATGCTCAAGAAACATTTCTTATTATTATAAATGTTGTAAACAGTTGAGCTGCCTAATATTTTTGTGGAAACCTTGTTGATACAATTTTTTCAGGATTCTCTGATGAATAGAAAGTTCAAAAGAACAGCATTTTCATTTCAAATAGAAATATACTTTGAAATACTTTTATTAATTTAATGCAATAATATGTGCATGCATGAGATCAAAACTCATGTTTTCTGTTAAGAGTGGACATTATATTCAATACAATAGCTGATATGATCCTGTTATCAGCATGCTTACAGAGGTTTTTTTTCCCCCTTTTATCTCAATGGTATGTGCCAGGTATGTGGTTCACTTATATCTTTGAACAGGATTTATTTCCAGATATAACTGTGTACTCAAAACTCATTTATATAATTAACTATATTCTAAATAAAGTACAAACAAAAACTTTTATATTTCTTTTGTTATTGCATTCTTTCTTAGTTCACTCAGTCACATTCCTGACTGAATGGCTCATTATGCGGCTCATTAGGGGCAGGGTCTTAATCTCCTCAGGTGTGAATCACAGCATTATTCATGAAGATACACGCCTCCGTGCATATGGCCTTTCTAAACAAAAAGTGTCTTAGAAAATTAAAATCAAAACATTGTTTTATGTGACTGAGTAAGAAGGATGTTTTTTTTTTTTTTTTTTTTTTTTTTTACGTTTTGAAGCAAAAACTCTAGACTAAAATATACAGTTCCCAAAAGTCTTGTGAAAAAAAAGATTAGTATATGTTTTGAGGCCTTATTTCAGTGACTTTTTTTTTCAAAAACCACGCATTTACGTAATTCTCTCAAAAAATACAAACATGAACATACTTGTTGCTCACATATTATTGTAGCCTAGTTTATGCTGAATACAGTGCAATGAGACTTTTGTCATTAATATTTTTATAAGCAACTAAAAAAAGCACAAATGTCAGGGCATGTCAAAACTACTCCAGAACCCCAAATCAGCCTCAGACCCCAGAGGGTTCAAAATAAAAATATTTTCTTTAAAAACATCTTACTGACCCAAAACTTTTGAATGGTAGTGTAAGTATATATACAATATATACTGGATGTATATAGTAACATGATACATGCATGCACATACTGCACATACATATACAGTACATAATAATATATATAAGCAGATTGATATCTTTGATGACACTGCAGGTTGTTCCAAATGAACAAATGTTTTTTCAAGTGTAGTGAACATTTAAAGATACACCCTGTTGAGTGTGTAGGAAGCAGTGAACAATCTGTAGACTGCAACACAGCTTGGGTGATAAATACTCTTACAATGCACTCCATTGAAAACTTGAACGAAAAAGAGAGACAGATAAACAGAGAGTGAGAGAGAGAGATCTGGTGCTGCAACTATGAGTGTCATACATCTACTCCACACACCTCCTGAACCCAATGTGATTATGGCACATCCCTCTGCAAACACAAATACTGATAACCACACAGAGCAGGAGTGTTTGCCTCTGGCTTGCTGACAGGTGGGTCATCACAAAAGCATTCGTCTGTATTTGGCCGCCACCAAGCAAGACATCATGGATCACGGTAGTACTGCACAAACATGCTTCTGGCTAGGAGAGGAATCCAGGGGAATTTATAACATTTTTCTTAATTGATTAGTCTTAATTGATAGTGTTGATTGTTTTTCCAAGCAGATTCTGAAATGTATGCTAATTGCATCACCTAATGCATAATTTTTTTTTATTATGAAGCTACTATGCTAAAAAACTGTGAATTTTGAAGTTTCAGTGTAACACAGAATGACATGGTCGTTTATTAGTGCCAACAGCTTCATCAATTTCCCTAAAATCTGCTGTTGATTTCATTCATTGGCTCTTTTGTGTTTCATCAGTGTAAGTGTGTGTGTGTTCAGACAACAGAGAACAGAAACCCTGCACAACAGCATAATATTCAATTTGACCCTACTTTGATTTGATTTGACATTAGCAGAGTGCAAGCAATTACGCACATTTGCCTGTTTGCAGCATTTCTGGCTGGCTGCAAAGGGACAGGCGTGATGTCTTTACCCTGACGCCTGGCCGCGTATAGCTCATAATGGAGGTCAACATCAAATACGGCCTCTCAGCATCCATGCCTAATGAAAACAAGTGTGTGTGCGAGTGTTTGAAGTGCGTGAAAGCCCTATCACACGCCATAATCCAAACACATCCTGAATTCCGCATGCACTGTCAACAGACTTAAGCAGAGCGCACACAATCCACTGAAGGAGAAAAGAGCAGCCTCTGACTTTGATAAAGGCCAGCTTTATCGCGCGCTCTCTTTCTCTTTCTCGCCCCTTCTCATTCATGTTTGTACATGTTGCCCTTAATCTTGCTGCTACACGATGACATCCAAAGACCCATATGATTATGCATGATGGCAGGTTAATGCCAAGGAGATCAGGCATATCATACAAAAAATGTGTGAACTTCTTCTAAGGGGTTGTGTTAAAAGTTATGTCATAACCATGACCATTTCAAAATGAGTTATTTAAAATGGAGGGGGGAAAAACTAGGTTTGGCTCCTGTGGTAGATGCCATAGCTAAGAAAATCCCCTACACCATTACACTACCATAAGCATGAACCGTTGATACAAGGCAGGATGGATCCATGCTTTCATGTTGTTTAAGCCAAATTCTGCTGCTGTAGCACATGTGCTTCAAGGTTCGACATGTTGTGCGTTCGGAGATGCTCTTCTGCAGACCTTGGTTGTAAGGAGTGGCTATTTGAGTTACTCTTGCCTTTCTATCAGCTCGAACCAGTCTGGCCATTCTCCGTTGACCTCTGGCATCAACAAGGCCCACAAAACTGCCACTCACTGGATATTTTCTCTTTATCTGACCATTATCTGTAAACCC
Source organism: Hypophthalmichthys nobilis (assembly GCA_037950665.1). Taxonomy (NCBI): domain Eukaryota; kingdom Metazoa; phylum Chordata; class Actinopteri; order Cypriniformes; family Xenocyprididae; genus Hypophthalmichthys; species Hypophthalmichthys nobilis. The sequence continues at coordinate 25,015,374 of CM075475.1, read as the reverse complement.
TAGAGATGGTTGTGCGTGAAAATCCCAGTAGATCAGCAGTTTCTAAAATGTTAATGCTCGATTCTTGAATGAATCGTTCTTTTGAGCCGGTTCTCAGGAAGTACACAGTCGAGCTGGTTCACTAATCGAACTGAATTGAACTTTAGCTCCAGGTTGATGATGCAAGACGCACAGCCAAACTGGCACATCTGACTCAAAAAGAACCGAAAGAGCCCAACTGACTGTCAAAGTTTGCCGAGGAGTCTGATGAGCGAGTTGATGATACAATGCAAGTCTGAGGCACGTACTGGAAATATGCTTATTATGACTACTCTTATTAAATAACATTTTATTAAAACCTGCAAAAACCTTTCTGTCGAGAAATCTAAATACATTTTACTAGGGTTTATTGTACATGAAGATTATATTTTAAGTTGTTAAGCGAAATCAATGAGTTTACAAGACTGGTTTATTTCTATATACTTTAGACATGTAGAACATATCCGCGTTTGTGCATCAAATGTGTGCTGTAGTTGTGAATCTTACCCAAGATGTAGTCCGCGGATTAAACTGTGACCATAAACTCCATTAACTTAAGTGAATGAAAGGCAATATGTTTTCAGACAAATAACTATTTATTTGAATGTTTCAGTATGCGTTGACACAAATTACTTTATTTGAATGTTTCATTGATATAACATGACACTGAGTTGTGTTATGTTATGTCAATGCTGTGACATTGCATGATGACATCAGGAACCTATGAATCGTCTTTTTGAACTGGTTCATTGAGCCAAACTGTCCGAAAAGAACCAGTTCGCGGAAATGAATTGGACTTTGCATCACCATTCTGAAATACTCAGTCCAGCTCGTCTGGCACCAACAACCATGCCACATCCATATAAATATATTTAAAGACAGAGAGAGAGAGAGAGAGAGAGAGAGAGAGAGTCATGCATGTCAATGGCTGTGGAGTTATGTGTTGACCTCCTCTAAGAACATATTCCTGTCCATCCCCTCTATGCTTGCTTTAGCCCCAGGATAAGGCTAAATCACATTAGTGTTTGCCAGGAGAAATGCTGAGTTAGGCATTTGAGTGGCCCACTGCCTGAAACACACACAAACACACAACACAACCTTCCTGATGGCTCACAAATGCACACACTCACAGCTGGTGTCAGATTTAGCACGATGACCTTTTGTGGCGTTGTTTGTTGCGGAATCCTTACAAAGTGTGCTCTAGAATCAATGCATGACTTGTCAGTCTGACACTAAATATTGCTCCAGTGCTTTCTTCTTACCTTTCTTTGCACCGGTGCACAAAGGCCAAGGACGTGTCTCATAAAGGTTAGTGCTTCAATGCTAGTCTGGAGACCATAACTTATTCAGCTGTAGCTGCAGACATCTGCTACTGCATGTCGATACTGCAGGACTACTAGTTCAGCTTAGTCTATGAAATGTAGCATTCACAGTTGTTACAAATTCAGCTTTTTATATATATTTATCTGTACTGAAACCATAATAATAACAGCACTGTAGCACTGGAGTCTTTCAGCACCACGGACAGCGAATTTCCCACTATGTGTCTTCTATGTCACTATGTGAATTCATCCATCAGGAAAGCCCAGAAAAAAAAGACATCATGTACAGTTAGAGACAGGGAACAGCAGCAGTTTGGTGAGTGTGTCAGTGTGTGTGTGTTTCTATGCGCTCATTAAAAGTAGAGAGGGGCTCCTCATGCATCAGTGTCCAGGCCAGAAATAAGTAAGTCAGTCAGAGCAACACAGCTATTTTAATGCATGCACTTCTTGTGTAAATCACTATGCTACACACACACACACTTACACTGATGCCATCATCATCATGCCTGGATCTGATGACTGCTGTGCATTTAAAATAAAAAGCGTTGGTGTGTGCACTCTGTGCTTGAGACAGTGGGTGTCATTGACTAACCATACAAAATTTGTGCATTAAAACTACGAAATCATGATTCATCAATAACTTTCATTCTAACATTTGTTCTAAATGTATGAAAAAGACATCTAACAACTAAAAACACACATATGCAAAAATAAGATATTCTTGGTGGCATTATAAATGTGTTAAGATGAAAATTCATTTTTATTTTATACATTTTATACAGTATTGTTTGGGCGTGCTTTATGCAAATGACAAACCTCTGGCATTTAGAATACCTTTGTTCCACAACAGTTTTCCAGCATCCTTCCTTCACCCCAACTCTTCACTCTCAATTATTCCTATCCCAGCCAGGGGTCGGGGTTGGGGTACTCTGGGTTTGGGCCAAATTTTGAGCTCAGAACTCTCTCCTTGGACAGCATGCCAAATATGCATATTCTGTACTACTGATTATTAAGTCACGTGATATTAAGTGTGAACTTGTGAACAAAGATCTTAACGTAAGTTATGTGCAAAAGTGGCTGTGAAAATAAATCTGCATTGTTTATCCTTTTGATCTTTCATTAAAAAAATTCACAAAATTCTAACCTTTCATCGAAGTAAAACAATTGAAAGTGGGGGGAAACTCCAATACATGTTGGTCACAATTATTGGCACCCCTAGAACTTCTCATGGGCAAAATATCTCTGAAGTATATTCCTATTCATATTTACATTTTTTAGCACACCAGGGTGATCATGAATATGAAATTATCTAGCCATGACTTCATGTTCCACAGGAGTACAAATATGTGTAAACACAAAGGCCAAATTCCCTTAATCATTCATCACAATGAGAAAAACCAAATAATATAGTTCTGATGTGCAGCAAAAGATTGTTGAGCTTCACAAAATAGAAAGTGGCTGTAAGAAAATAGCTAAAGCATTGAAAATCCCCATTTCCACTATCAGGGCAATAATTAAGAAGTTCCAATCAACTAAAGATGTTACAAATCTTCCTGGAAGAGGACGCGTGTCTAAATCGTCCTAATGCATAGTAAGGAGGAAAGTTTGAGTGGCCAAAGACTCTTCAAGGACCACAGCTGGAGAATTGCAGAGATTAGTTGAGTCTTGGGGTCAGAAAGCCTAAAAAAAAAAACAGCACCTACATCACCAAAAGTTGTTTGGGAGAGTTTCAAGAAAAATCCTCCTTGCTCATCCAAAAACAATCTCCAGCACATTCAGTTGTCAGACAAGACTGGAACTTTAAACGGGACCGGTTTCTATGGTCAGATGAAACTAAAAAAAAGAGCTTTTTGGCAGCAAACCCACCAGATGGGTTTGGTGCACACATGGATAAAAAGTGCCCCATGCCCACGGTTAAATATACTGCTGGATCTTTAATGTTGTGGTCCTACTTTTCTGCTGGAGGTCCTGGACATCTTGTTCAGATGCATGGTATCATGGATTCTATCAAATACCAACAGATAAAAAATCAAAACCTGACCGCTTCTGCTAGAAATCCAATAATGGGCCGTGGTTGGATCTTCCATCAGGACAATGATCCATGACAAACATAAAAAAAAATGTGTCACTGAACACAAAATAAAGCTTCTGCCATAACCGTCCCAGTTCCCTGACCTAAACCCTATAGAAAATGAGTGGGGTTAACTGAAGAGAAGAAGCACCAACATGGAGCTGGGAATCTGGAGGATCTGTAGAGATTCTGTATGAAGGAATGGTCTCTGATCTCTTGTCAGGTGTTCTCCAAAATCATCAGGCATTATAGGTGAAGACTCAGAGCTGTTATCTTGGGAAAAGGACGTTTAATAATTTGGTGCCAATAATTGTGGCCAACGTGAACTAGAGAAAAACATTTATTTCACAATGAGCTTTTCCCCCCATTTTCAATTGTTTTACTTAAATGAAAGGTTAGAATTTTGTGATTTTTTTAAAATAAAAGATCAAAAGGATAAACAATGCAGATTTATTTCCACAGCCACCTTTGCTCATATTTACCAAGGGTACCAATATTAGTGGAGGGCACTGTATTACTTGAAATGTAAAAGGTAAAGGATGCAGAAGTGTCACTGAGTACCTGATAACATTTATTTATGTGAAGATTGACTAAATAGTAGAATAGTAAACTGTTTTATTCTTAACAACATAATTTGGCTGTTATATAAATACACCTTTGAGATCTTAAAGTGTAGGGCTTAATCTGTGATACAGGGAGTGTATGATCGCAGGAATTTTGGAACCTAAAAATGGGCTGCAGACCAAAAAAGGCTGAGAAACCCTGACCTAAACTGACCCATCAAACAAACCTTTTTACATTAGGTTTCCATGAGGACATTTTTGTACATTAACTCAACATTTGGTCCCCACACTTACACACGCACACACACACACACAAGCATGCACGCACACGCACACACACAGGCTAAGATGCATGTCTGGTCTATAACAGGATTTCTGAATTTCTGATCCTACTGAGATCTGAGACCCAAAGCAAGCCGTCTGATAATTATGCACATTTTAATCAGTCATATCCCCTTTCCGCCAGTAAAGCTCTGTGTATATGTGACTCTCTTCGTGTACATGTGTGTGTGTGTGTGTGTGTAAAAGATGGGGAAGGGATTGGAAAATGGAACGGGACCATGAACACACTTGGGGTACAGAAAAAAGTAAGTGCATCTGTGTGTATGTGTGTGTATGTGTGTGTAACAAAGTCAAGGGTAAAAAACTATTAAACTAAAGTGGACCTCGGGCCACTGTAAGACTTAATGGCTTTTTTCCCCTGCTTTCTCTCTCTCTCTAGCTCTGGGTCTCATTCCTCTCCTCTAATCCCACATGCTCAGACGTAGCAGGTAAATTGACTTTTCAGTGACAGACACGGGGGCTTTTCTTTCGAGCTTGACAGCGGTAGCCGCGTTCCTCACCTGTGACAGAGCATGTCTACGGCTCACATCACCGCTCCATTCTCAGAGCTGCTGCCATTAGCTCCAGATCACTGCTGCCATTAAAGCAACCTCCGGGTAAAACAGCACTCCAACCGTCATCAGCCCCTACACACACATACACACAATCCATCACAACCACAAATAAAAGCAACAATCACCACACACTTAGGACACTGATCTGTCCACCATTCTCATCAAAGAACATTCTTCTTATTTTCATGTAGAATAAACTTAAATTTACAATAAAAAAAACTGCCAGCTGTGGTTGCCAGAAATTCAATTGCAAAAACAAAAAAAACAAAAACATTACAATATGGCACAAGAACAATTTAAATCAGATATAATCAAATGTGATTACCATAAATTATAACATTACTGATCATTTCCATTTACACGAACAAGTATATGCACTGGCTTTAATGTAATATAGTTTTTTACTGTAAATTATTATTATATTAATTCCTTTTTTTTTTTTTTTTACAATATTTTTATAATAAAATTTGTAGTGTTTTGATCTGCTATCAGACGAAAACTGAAGCTTTATTAGGTTCTTTAATAAAGGGGTCTTCAAGTATTGATGCACCTCTTGATGGAAATGACATCACAACATTTGTTTCCATCAAGAGGTGTATACATTTTTGGTCAAGATCTTGTATTGACAATGCAAGAGGTGAGCACTCTGTAAAGTCTCCTCCAGCACATCCCAAAGACTTTTAATGAAATTAAGGTCTTGACTCAGAGGTGCCAATTCATGTGTGAAAATGATTCTTCATGCTCTCTGAACCATTCTTTCACAATTTTAACCCTGGTGAATCTTGATATTGTCATCCTGGAATATGGCCATGATGTGTCTTCCTACATGGTTGTTTAAGAAATGAAAAGCTACACACTCCAACCTTTAGGGTTAGAAGAACTGTTTCCAAACATATAACATGCTAGAAACATAATAATCACATTAAATAATGATCCATTCATAGACTCTTAAGTATTTGCCTATTTAAATCAAAACAGCGACTTTTTGGTTGGAAAGTGTATAATTTTGTGTAATGCATTAAAAAAAGTTACAAATATAATTGTCAGTCCCCCTGTTGTAGACTATTGACACTTTAAAGATTCAGTAAATATATTGTTTTCTAAAGAACTAAAAGAATAAAAAGCCCTTTGAGGAACATAAAGAGGTTCTTCCATGGCAACAGGCAGCAGAACCCTTATTGGTTCTCCTTGAATCTTTATTTTTAAAAGTGTAATAGTATCATATGAAAATAGAGTTTTCTTCCACTCATGCAGATTTAAAGAGATACATTTATTCTGATTCATTACATATTCTCTCATTAATATGAACATACATGAACATTGCAGAACCACTGCAAAAGAAACATGAGACACCTGCAACTCTATTTTGCTTCCTGTCTGAGGGAAATCTAAGACCCCATCTATCCTGCTGAGCTCGAGCTGTATTTAAGACAAGCATGAAAATACCCATGCATGCGCACATGTGCACACACACCACATAAGCAGTTTCGTCCTGTGGATGAGCTGGAATCAGCCAAATGCGCTTCACAGTTTATTCCATTACTTCACCGCACAGCTCTTCCGGTCAATGAAATACAGAAAACAACAGACGTGTGTGTGTGTGCGTGGTCATATCGGGCATCTATTGTCCCCTCTAATTGCACAGGATTAGAACAAGTTTGCCCAATTTAAGCAACAAGGAATGGCTGTTTAATCATTTGCCTAATTGCTGCCAACTTGCTTCCTGAACCTCTCCATGGGCTGCATGCGCTCTGTGGGTGAATATGTGTGTGTTTGAGACGGGTGGTGAAAAGATATATGTGCATCCTCATCCGTGTTCTTCCAGGAGTATTTATGCATTAATTTGTGCTTATGTATAGGTGTTTGCTAAACCTGTTTCCCCTGATCATGCAGCTTTCTTCTCCTTCTCTTCCAGCAGCTGTAATCTAAGGCTCATACAGTAATTTACACAGTAGACAAATTTGTTCTGCTTTCTTAGCATAAATAGTGTCAATACAGCCATGTGGTGCTCGGTAGTAACGAATGGACCTGCATCGTAAGTCACCAGAGTAGCCGTGTACGATAGCAGGCGGAACCCTCCTTGGGACCAATTGGAATAGGTTGCTATTTGCTGCACTTTGCCTTGTGTGCTAATTGTACAGGTGCTCGTGAGAAACAACTCTCAAACACAAAGCATTCACTATTCTTCATTTCCTAAGATATTTAGAACTTACATTGTGATTTACGCTTCTTATTTCTGGCTTTATAAGAATATTAAAGTGCACGAAAGCTGCAGTTGGGTACATAAATGTTAGACATGTTCCAACTCTTACCTTGATTTATGACCAACAAGTTTTTACATGGAATTAAATGTAGGGGGAGAATTCACAATTAGGCCATTGTGTGCAATATTTCAGCACAAAAATCTGCATCTAAGAGAGAATTACTACTTAAATGTAGGTCTGATCCTCACAAAAACTCATAAGGCATTAGGAAATGGAATATCTATATATATATATATATATATATATGTTTGGAATGTGAAGGTGAGTGAACAATGGCAAAACATGCGGCCACTTGAACTACACATAAAAATGTATGTATGTCAAAATATCAGACCCAGTGGCATTTATTCAAAATAAATAAATAAATAAATAAAAATAATAAAACAGGCAAAACATTTCACAAAAAATAAGTTTGTAAGGTTTTAAATGATAATAAATTATACATACTGTTCAAATTAAAATAAAATATTGGACAATGTGTACAAATGCGTTAATAATTCATTTATTTATTTTTTCAAATTTTATTCACCACAAATGCATTAAATTGATCAAAAGTGACAGTAAAGAAATTTGTTACAAAAGATTTCTATTTCTATCAAAAAATAAAAATAAAAATAAAAATACTGAACCCAAAAATCTGACCTGAAAAACTGTGACAAATCCAGAGATAATTTCATTCTCAAAAGTTCTTGTTATAGCAACCCAGTACCTCATAAACAACCTAGAACCTCAAACTTTGTTCCCAGGTGGACTGAAAGAAAGCCAATGCACTAAAATTAGAGTTTTCCAGATTAAGAAAGTCCTTGCCAGTTTTGTAAGCAATATACATCAGACAGTCAGTGTGTCACTGGATGCTGAAATAGCTCAGAAAATATAAGTTAGTTTTATGAAAAGCTAACATCACATGTCTGTAAAAGACACTTAAGTTGAAATTATGTGATATAAAGTAATTAAATTTATTCATGGGTAAGTGTGACTTCAATGTCCAAATACTTTTTGGGGTCAGTGTATCCTTGAATACTTTGGCCTACATTGTCTCGGTCAGCAAATCCATTTCTCTATCCTTTTCTTTATCCCCTATCCATTTCTGTTTTCTACTCCTCTCACTTCTCAAACGAACTCCCTCTTTTTGTCTGTTTGTTTGTCAGCATGTCTCCACTGACATGCTTTCATGCTTCAGCTTTCATGCGATTTTATCACACAGCACCAGCAAAAAAGTTCCTGTTGCTCAAATCTCTCTGACACACACATACACACACGCACGCTCAGATTGATGTGAACATTCAGAGCTGTCTGTGTCTCTCTCATGCTGTATGTGATTCAGGATGATAAGTAGAAAACCGGAGTCGTCACCGTATTAACATAAAGGTCACGTAAGGAATCATTTTTCATCTTCCTGCCCATCCTTTCTTCTCACTGTCTGTCTCTTTCGAAACATAAATCAAATCTCTCCTCTTTCCAAGACTCAAGCATTCATGCATAGTGACACCATTACGACGGAGAGAACATGAAGCTCCTTTACACAATCCGCTGATGGAAACAAAACAGACAAACTCCGATTCAGTGATTCCCAGCCACAGGAAAAAATATTAAAATTACTTTAAAATAAATATTAGAGATGTCAAAAGATCATTTAAAAAGTCCACCATTGTATTAATTGCAGTTTTAAAGGTACACTAGCAACCCTGTAGCGGTTTAAAAACAAAACTTCATGCATTTTGCGGAAGAACATTGTGGGTCTCATTCACTAAGCATGCGTATGCACAAATTTGTGCATGAGATCTGCGTACGGATATTTTCATAAACAAATTGTGATTCGCTAACTTTCATACTAAAATGTTTTCTAAATTTATGAAAAAAATGTAGAAACAACTGAAACCACACATATGCAAAATTTAATTTCATCTTAAATACATAATTTACTTTCATCATATACAGTGAAAGAGTAAGGGGTGGTTACACTGCACTTTTCGTTCCATTGACTTCCATTCATACGCATGCGAATTCATCAGACCGGAAACGCAAGCTCATGCGAAAAATTTCGCATTTTGCTTTGTTCCATTGTTCAAGTTTGGTGAACTCTGGCCTGCGAATTCGCATCATGTGAAGACATGTGACCGGTGGAAGATCGATACATCACGGCGTGACCCCTCAAATTAACCCTTTGAGCGGTATGGTCCCACATGTGGGATTTTTATTTCTGTGCCCCTGGGCGTACAGTCCCACACATGGGATTTCGAACGTTCAGCGACGTCACATAACTGCCAGATTCAAACTGTGCTTTCGCGCTTTGGCTGTGAGACGGACGCGCAGCTCTTGTCATATACCAAAGCTATGCAGTGTTTTCAGCCACATAATGCTTCTTTTAAGGTTTCAGACATTTAAATACGCATAAGCACCATTAAAACAATACATTTAGAGTTTATAAAATACACACTGATGTCAGACATCAGTGGAAGCAGTAATAACAATCCATTCAAATATAATTTGCCGACATTTATTCATATCAGACACACATAATGGGCCTAAGTAACTATAAAGTTTACTCTATTATTCTTCCAGTTCACCAGCCACTTACTTGCATATATTTCGGGAGAAACTGATGAATTCACATGCTGTAAATCCGACTGACAGGACTCTGTGAACTGCAGCGCAAACTAAGATGGCGGCGCCCATCTCGCATTATAGATCAAGATAAAGATCGTTTATAAAGGTTTTTAAACGACAGAACACACTCACTTACACATATTTGAGAATCGGAATATCATATGGTTGATGACATGGTAAGCAAGTTTGCGAATATTTTAAATAAAAAAGGAAAAACAAAATAATAGCGATCCATCTGTCATACAGTGTTATTGTGGCTGCGTTCAGCGCCGTGACATGCAAGACGCAGCGTTGCCATGGAAACAATAAGGGCAAACGTTCTAAAATAACAGTCGCCTTAAAGAAACTCACTCTGGGGGTCCAGTTAGAATATTTTTTAAACTCACGCTTGAATGGGTTAAAATGTAGCTAAATTAAAAGACCAATGTTTTTTGCAGTAAAGTCGAGAAGATTGTATATTTTTACATTTTGAATGTATTACTATTTGTTATATGTTGAATTCATGTTTATAAAAAAGACGCTGCAGAGCGTGACGTCATATCATGACCGTTAAGGTATACACGCTGCAACTTTTTGAGCAATGTTACCGGGCAATGTCACTGAGTTATGATGCTTGGGCACTTTCCCATTGAGAAAGGGAAACAAATTTCTATCTGGATACTTTAGATCGAAATTTGTTTCCCATTCTCAATGGGAAAGTGCCCAAGCATCATAACTCGAGACATTGCCCAGCAACATTGCTCAAAAAGTTGCCCCGTGTATCATCACCTTTACAGTGTCTGAAGGAACTTCACATGCTCAATAGTGTGATCACAGCTTTAGACAGAGATTTTTTTATGAGAAGTTCTCCTTTGCGTACAAATACGAAATAATCCACGCAATGAGACATATTGTTTTAGTTGTGCTTCGGCTCTGCATGACTGTTTAGGTGAATATGTTCTTTCTCATAACTTAAAAAAGAGAGAGAGATTATTCTACTGCTCATAAAACATTCACTACTAGGTTTAAAGGTATAACCAGATTAGATGGAAAGGATCTCAAGCTGACTAGCTGAAGACGTTACTGTAGCTATACCCATTAATAGACACTTCCTTAAAAATAAATTCCAGCACAGTGCTACAACAACCATAATGAAATGACCCTTCATAATAGATAACGCTTAACAATGCTTATCAGACTGTCTGTTCTGCATTTTTTTTAAACCCAGAGGTTTAAGATTTAGTGTGCTCCATGTCAACCTTTCTCACTCGTTGTGACAACTAACCTATGCCACTCCTACAATATGCGTCAAAGTAGCTGGAGCAACTTTTCTCTATTTACGGGTATGGCAAGACATGCAAAACCATCCTGCCCGGTCTAAAATATAAACACTTATAATAGGCTTACAGTACCATAGTAAATCAGGTTAAGACAAAAACACGTTTTGGAAGAATGATTGATGATGTATTGATTCATTATTTAAATTTTGTTAATTTTGAACAAAAAAGTTAAATAGTGTACCATTAATAATAATAATAATAATATCAATAATACTAAATGATATCTAATAATATTTTTAAAGGAACATGTAAGACAAACAAATTTGGGACACACTGTTTTCAAAATTGCTATACTCAGGAACCTCAGATGTAATCCCATAGCCAGGGACTCCATTAAAGGGTTAGTTCACCCAAAAATTCTGTCATTTATTACTCACCCTCATGTCATCCCAATTCCTTAATACCTTTGTTCATCTTCAGAACACAAATTAAGGTATTTTTGATTAAATCCGAGGCTATCTGATCCACTCATAGGCAGCAACATCATTGCACCTTTTGAGGTCCAGAAAGTTATTAAAGACATTGTTAAAATAGTCCATGTGACTACAGTGGTTCAACCTTAATGTTATGAAGCGACGAGAATACTTTATGTGCGCAACGACAAAACAAAAATAACGACTTTATTCAACTATTTGAACTGTTGTCATACGCAGTTCACGTAGTGAATGCAGTTCAGCGCTTCCGTGTTTATGTCCGAACGCCAAACACCTATATGTGGTTCACAAACCCTCGGATTTCATCAAAAATATCTGAATTCGTGTTCCGAAGATGAACGAAGGTCTTACGGGTTTGGGACGACATGAGGGTGAGTAATTAGAATTTTCATTTTTGGGTGAATTAACCCTTCAAGTGTGGGTATTATAAACATGAAGTCTGATTTAATAAAGCAGTTCCCTATCTGTCAGTCACTTCGATGTTATGTCAATGTACAGACACTAGGAATTTACATGCTCCATTCCCCTAGACATATGGGTATAAAAGGAGATGGCATGCAGACACTCATTTAGTTTTGTTCTTCAGAGCCGAGTGGTTGTGAATGCAGTTACTCTATCCATTCATCTCATTGCAAAGGAACCTTGATCCTGAGCTGGTGTATATGGCACATTACAGCGGTCTCTCTCTCTTCGCCAGTGCACAAATGCAGAGAGCTCCCGTGGATGCTTCAGCAAAAAGAGCAGTTTCCCTAAAAAAGCTTGCACGGAGAGCATCTTTTTAAAGATGCCTTTCCGTCAGTGTGTTTCTGGGTGCGGTCGATACCTCTCATCCTTGGATGATCATGATCTCTGCCTTGCGTGTTTGGTTTCGTACCCACGTTAAGACAGTGTTCGTGGATGGCTCATGCCCTCATTGTGAGAACATGACCATGGCAACACTGAGGTCATGACTCCCTTTTCTGGTCAGAGAGAGAGTCACTTAAGTTGCTCCCCTGCTATGCACAAGGCCGTGGCAGCAAAAGCTGAGGGTGACATGGGGACAACAATGGGATTGTTTCTGCTGAGTCAATCCCCATGTGCCCCGTTCCGGTGCCTTTCTTCCTGGAAGTGCATGAAGAGCTCAGGAAGTCATGGAGGGCATCTTTTACCTTTTACAGGGCCTGCTTCATGAGCTCTTCCACCATCACCACCTTCGACGGTTGGACAACCCAGTACATAGGTAGAGTGTGCAATTGTGGTGCATTTATGTTCACAAAATGCTACCTGGTGGAAGCGTCCCAGACTCCTATCCAGGGCATGTAAATTCACTTTGTCTCTGACGGCGAAGGCTTACAGTGCTGCTGGACAGGTTGCCTCCGCTCTGCATGCCATGGCCATCCTACAGGCCTGAAGTCACTGCGGGCCATTCACATCCAAGGCGAACTCAATCGTGAATATACGTTTTCCCCAGTGAGCCTGATTGCACAGACGTTGTGCAAAGTCAGGGAGGACAAAGAACAGGTCCTGTTGGTTGCACCATACTGGCCCACCCGGACTGATGCTCCTCCTGACAGCCCTTCCCTGGTGAATTCCCCTTAGGAAGGAGCTTTTAGGAAGGAGGGCAGGGCACAATTTGGCACCTGCGCCTAGACCTCTGGAACCTCCATGGAAGACCTAAGTGGACTATCACCAGAAGTGATAGACACTATCACCAGAAGTCATAGTCATAGTATCACTCAAGCCAGAGCCACCCCTACGAGATGACTGTATGCTTTGAAGTTGCGTCTATTCGCAAACTGGTGTTCTTCCCGAGGTGAAGACCCACAGAGATGCAGAGTTTAGTCCGGCACACTCTCACATGATCCTGAGACCCCAGCTGGGCTATGTGCCCAAAGTTCCCATGACCCCATTTAGGGAACAGACCCAGGCTTGTCGTTGCTGTGTCCCGTATGCACCCTACGTGTTTACCTGGACCGACCAAGGAGCTTCAGATGCTCTGAGCAGCTTTTTGTCTGTTTTGGAGGACATCAGAAGGGGAAGGCAGTCTCCAAACATAGGATTGACCACTGGATTGTGGATGCCATTGCTTTGGCATACCAGGCCCTGGGTGTGCCATGCCTTCTAGGAGTGCTAGCACACTGCACAAGGAGTGTTGCATCCTCCTGGGCTCGAGCAAATGGTGCCTCTCTAACAGACATCTGTAGAACAGTGGGCTTGGTGACACCCAATACCGTTGTGAGATTTTACAATCTGCAGGTTGAGCCAGTTTCATCGCATGTGTTATCAGGTATGAACAGGTCAGTTGCAGGCAACTGGCTGGGTGTATCACTTGTACATAGCGCCTTTTCCCTCTCTGAGGTGAAAACGTCCACTTGTTTGTCCATGTGAGTTCACCCGGGCAGGCAAACCCTGGACTTGCTTTTACCCTCCCACACCCTGTGGCAGCTGAATTTGGCAGAGGAATTCAGTCCCAGGCCAAGTACTAGTGAAGTTTACCATTTCAGGTCAGCCTGTGTACTTGGGCTAGGTGCTGCATATGTAGTGATTCCCTGTTGGTAATGCCATATGTTTTTTTCCATGCTATGGTTTGCCTGATGGTAAAGCTATGTCTTCCCCTGGGCAGAGCTCTGCTCTGCCACCAGTGTATTGATTCGACTGCACTGACACCATTGGATGAGAACCGAGCTGGACGATGACATCCCTGTTTTCTGCAGAGCTGCTTTATAGATGAAATTAACTAATTTAGTAATTTAATACCTTTACAATGAAACTGAATCAACACTAAAATGACTTCAGCTTGAACAATGACACTATTTTCTTTTAGAGCTGCTTTACAGCTAAAATGAACTGTTTGCATCATTGAATCATTTTCCTGTTATTATATGCTTTGAAACAATCTGTATTGTGTAAAGCGCTATATATAGAGGTGACTTGACTTGACCAATCACTGTGTTTGTAGAAGCTCCTCTCTTTTCAGGTAGGACCAACCGCAGATACTTCTTCCCATGTGTGGTACATCCCGGTTGGTCCATGTGATGTATTCTCCACATGTTAACCTCCATTCAGGCAGGATTTGGTCTCTGCATATAAAAAAGTGTTTTTTCCCTAGTGCTAACTTCTGGTCTGCACAGCTGTTTTTATTTATTTATTTGTTTGTTTATTTGTTTATTTATTTATTGAAAAAGGTCAAGAAATGGCTGAAGCGACCTATTCCCACTGTAAGTACAGTCCTTACTGCTCCCGTTGTGGGGATGATGCTGCTAGGGCATGGGAAAGTTACAACATTTGTAATCTCTGTTCCCTGATGGAGGGAACAAGATGTGTCCCTCCTGCCACAACAAAGAACTACCCGCTGAAATGGCCGGGACAATGTCTAGGCTCCTCAGCACAAACATGAATGAGTGGATGCACGCCATCTCCTTTTATATCCGTATATCTGGGGGAGTGGCGCACGCAAATTCCACTCGTCAATTCTTATTGGCCTTTTCTCTAAGTATCAGAGGTATTTGGGGGTCACAGATGCGACCACTAGTGTACATCAACACAATGTCTCATTCCAATAGTAAGCAAGATGTTTTCCTTAATGAAATACTGTAATTGTCTTTACCATGTCAATGTACTAAAGAAAATTATTAATACTGTATTATTTCTGGAAAATAAAGTGAAGTAAATAAAGTATTTTTTCTACCCAATACAGAGTAATGTTAGATTACAAATCTTTAAAAAATAAATGTTGATTTTATTTCTTACTGTTAGGACTGTAAGTCTTTAGATAGCAGAATAAAACCATAATAAAATTATGAAATTAATTAAATGTTTGTTAATTTTGACAGCCAATGATACATTTTTGTAAAATAAAAAGAAAAGAAAAGTAGAAAAGAAAAAGAAAAAAAGAGAGCATTCTTCTGCAAACCCTGGTTTGAAAACCCTTGCTCTAGGTAACACTGGTAGGAGAAACTTGGTTTCTAAATTGGTTTATGAATTTCTCCATGTATTTTGAGTAATTAGTCCATTTGTTTGTTTCCTTTCTGAATATCTCTTTATCCTATTAGAGTCCCTCTCTCTTAGTCTCATACATTCACACTCCCTCTTCTCCTCCTGCACCCCCTCCCTTGTCACCAGCAGTTCAATTAACTGCACAGGCATTAGCTCACAGACACTTTGGCTGGCTGTTAATTTAAATCAGCCGTCACATTATACTTGCCTCATATTCATCACCTTCTCATAACCTTGTCATTCCTCTGACAAACTTCCTTCCCCTACATCTCTGCCTCTCTATTTTAGTCAGCATCATGGCCACTAAGACTCCCAGCCGGTACTTAACACTGTGGCAACATTAAAGAGCTCATGAGGAATGTTTGGGAGCGAAAAACGTCTGTCATGTTGCCGTGATTTGGGGAGACATTTATCCAGGCACGGATATTTGAGATGGAATATTCTCGACAGCAGCAGTCTGTGAGAGGAGGCGAACCTCCTCCTCAAACATGGATTCAAAATGACCATAGTGATCAAATTAACTGCTGTTTTAATCAATTTACTTACTAATGTGCAAAACTTAGATGCATATAAATGTAAAAAAAAAAAATTGTTGTTCTTGCATCCACTGTAACCAAAGAAGATTAAGGGGCCATTTACATATCGCGCTCATAATAGAAGTGACGCGGTCGCGACATGCATGTGGTGCGTTTTCCAGGCGCATCGAGATGAAAAATTCTCAACTTTTCAGAATGCGGAAGCGCACCGCAGGTCATGTAACAAGAACCAACTGATCAGCTATGGCCTTTCCGTAACAAAACTGAAAGCTCAGCCGAACAGCTGATCATAGCTGTACAGGGTGGGTTTTTATTTCTCATCTTCATCAATATATCTAGTAGTAAAGCTAATGCAAGGGCTAGAAATCAATTAATCTTTTGCTGATACTTCCTCGTCGTCGTGGAGAGCGCAGTTCGTGGTTGCATAGCAACGATAGACGCCACGGAAGCGCAAGCGCTTTGGAAAGAAGGAGAAAGCAACGTGGTCGCGCTTTCCACGCTTTTTTAGACGGGATATGTGAACGGCCCCTAAGAGTCTGAACACACCCCTAGTTAGCAAACTGACAAATCAAAGTAGATATTCAAATGATGCAACATCATTTGTTTCTTTAAAAAATGTGTCCAAAAAGGCAATAGCGAGAAGAAATGAAGTTGGCTCCATGTGCATAAATAACCAATGTTCAGAGATAACCTTTCAAGCCAATTAGCTTTCACTATCACTTCAGTGCATCATGAACGGCAGCTTATGATTAATGCAACAGGTGGAGAGAGACAAAAAATAAACTAAAAACAGATGGAGTGAGACTGAAACAAAAATTGTTGAGGAATTTCAAAACAAGTGAAAGAGTGAACAGCAGGGCCATATATAAAGTTCCTTTAGTTTATTGACAAGTGTTGGGTTGGTGACACAATAACAGTCACCCCAAAATGAAACTTCTGCCATAATTTACTTACCCTCATATCATCCAAACTTTATTTCTTCCATGGGACATAAAATAAGAAAAAATGAAAAAAATGTCTTAGTGTTTTTTTTTTTTTTTTCCTTTTTGCTTATACAATGGAAATCATTGGTTACTAACCAACCAACAAGTCATACAGGTTTGGAACAACATGAGGGTGAGTGAGAAATGATGACAGAATTTTTGATTGTGCTTGAACTCTCCTTTTAATTATTAAGCATATTTTAAGATATCGGGAAAAACAGGCTCATTCTGAGACTCAAGCCTGCTGTGCTCCAGTAAAATACAATAAACATGTAACAGTGCGCGCTAAACACAAACAACACAGGACAAAGAACAGAACAACCTGAGGGTACATTTACACGACAACGATATGCTTAAAACACAGGAGTTTTTCCTTTGAGTTTTCCGCATACAGACCATTTTCAAAACGATCCCCATTCACACGAATCCGTAAAAATGACTAAAAATGCTGTATTCTGCTGGCAGGCCATTAGATGGCGATGAAATAGACTGAATATGTAAGATGCATATGCATTACCTCATCGTTTTCACAGATTTGCGTTTTTGTTGCTGACAAGGAGACCATTTTCAGAACCTTGCACTTTGAAACCCGTTTTTAAAAGATTGCGTTTCCAGGCACCCAAAACCCTGTTGTCATGTAAATGAGTGGACAAAATGCATAAAAAGTTTTATGTTTTTAGTTGAAAACGGTGTCGTGTAAACAGCCCCTGAGGGCAACATACATAGCAAAACTAACAATCTAAACAAGGAGCAGTTGGATATAATCAATCAAACAATGAGTAACTATGGCAACAAATGAAACCATGACAACCAAGGAAACTGAAAGAAAACACAGGAAATAACAATGGGTGCGTCTCAATCAGCTCCCTAGTTCAGTGCACTGGTCAGGAAGTCAAACAATTTAAGGGCTATCTCAATCCCAGAATCCTTCCAGGGCACTGAAACATTCGCTCCCTTAAAAAAGTCCCACAATGCACCGTGAAAACCAGGGAGCAGCGATGATTCCCGTAACGGAAGTTCTGTAGTGCAAAACTTAAATCAACTTCACTAGACAAGTAATTAACATAATCTAGCTAACATTTATAATTTATTTACGCCTGAAATGTTGCACATATATAACAAGCATTTATTACAATGTACTTTAAATAACATTACAAGTAATGTCAGAAAGATATCGTCTCTGCTGTTGTTCTGAAATACCAGTAATTATGTTGTACAAAGAGGATGTTTGTCATGTTACCGGAAATAGAGTCATCAGTGTCTCAATGTGTAGTGAGCCAGCATCCTTTACTGTCCTTACCAGTGCCCGAATTCGTGTACACGATATAGGCTACTGATTCACAAGCTCAGGAGCTACCCAATGTAAAAACTAAGAGTCCATGAAAACTAAACTAAAAACCAAAACTGATTGTGACAGTCATACAGGTATGGAACGACATTAGGGTGAGAGTAAATAAAGTCAGATTTTCATTTTTGGGTGAACTACAGTAAAGAGTTAAGAGCTAAGAGTCTCTGTTTCCAACGTACATTAAGAGTTCTGGATACATTGCACTAATATATGACCCCTGCAGGAAGGTAATTATTGCTAGAAAAGCAGTCTGAAAGCCCTAATATACCTCAAGAGAAATTGAAGAATGAACTGGTGTGACGTAATTTCAAACAAAATCAGGCCAAAATGAAGTTAGTTTTGTGTTCATTTCTGAAGTTCAAAACAGCGTGCCAAAGCAAACATTACAGAAAAGTTTGTTCTGGCTGGTAAACACCTACATCCACATTGCTATGATCAGATGCTTTCTTAACTACTGTTTTCTCACCGCTGTGATTTTTTGTGTGTGTGTTTATTTTGTTATTGAAAGGAAAGCGCACAGCACATATTAACATATTCATCTACAGTAAATGCCACTCTCAACAGTGAAAAACGAAAAAGAACTTAAGCCTGTACATATTCTGTGGCCTTAAGTCTGTGCATATTTATACATGCACACATGTATGTTTTTGCATGATCCTGAAAGTAATAAATGTACATGAATAATGGGAATTGTGATTTATTTCCTGAAAGAGAATAAGCATCACATAAAATGTTTATATGCGTATACGCAGGCGCATGTTATGTATATGTGTGCATGTACATTTGCAAGGGACACGGACAGAAGGTCATGTAGAGTTCAAAATACAGAGCAGAGAGGGCAGTATGAGTATGAGAGGGGCACGGGCATGTTTATTTTGCTCTGCAGGGCACAGAAGGAAAGGATGTGTAATCACACACACACACATCCAGGGGACATATTCACTCAAGTCTCAATGGAACAATACCAGCCTGGATGTACCAATCCCATCCATCAGCTGTTCAAGCCTAAAACCCCAGAGGATTACCGGATGTGCTACAGTATGTGTGAATGTGTGTTTGTGTTTATTACAGAGAGCAAGTAAAAGACAAAGGAGGATGCGTTAGGTGGAAGATCCAAGTGTAAGCAATAAAGGGCTCCAAATAAATGATTTATCTGAGAAGCTAAGCAACCTTTTAACTGCAACTCAGAATACTACGCTAGCTCTTTTTTCTCCCCAGGCCATTTTCCCCGAAACAAAGTACAATCTTGTGTCCCTGCACCAGCTTCAAAGTGGGTGATTCATAAAATCTGCTAACTTCCACAAAAGTGCCCCTTAACAAATTAAAGGGATAGTTCACCCGAGAAATAAAAATGTGATGTTTATCTGCTTACCCCCAGGGCATCCAAGATGTAGGTGACTTTGTTTCTTCAGTAGAACACAAATGATGATTTTTAACTCCAACAGTTGCAGTCTGTCAGTCATATAATGCATGTCAATGGTAACAAAATCTATGAGAGCAAAAAAAACATGCACAGACAAATCCAAATTAAACCCTGCGGCTCGTGATGACACATTGATGTCCTAAGACACGAAACGATTGGTTTGTGCGAGAAACCGAACAGTATTTATATAATTTTTTACCTCTAATACACCATTATGTCCAACTGCTTTGAGCGCGCGCACGGCATCCGGTGCGTGAGGTGTGTACGCGACTGGCGTAGTTCAAACATGGTGCCTGTAAGACAACACAAAAAGTAAACCACAAAAAGTAAACCACAAAAAACATGGTTTTATTACATCAAAACTTCATTTTATTTTGTTACCTTTCGTAAGGGCAGCTTTACAAATAAAAAGGACACATACAAAGTTCTTGTTCACATACCTCAGTTGGATGTGGAAAAACCTAAAACGCGTACACACCTCACGCACCGGATGCCGTGCGCGCTCAAAGCAGTTGGACATAGTGGTGTATTAGAGGTAAAAAATGATATAAATACTGTTCGGTTTCTCGCACAAACCGATCGTTTCATGTCTTAGGACAGCAATGTGTCGTCACGAGCCGCAGGGTTTAATTTGGATTTGTCTGTGCATGTTTTTTTTACTCTCATAGATTTTGTTACCATTGACATGCATTATATGACTGACAGACTGCAACGGTTGGAGTTAAAAATCATCATTTGTGTTCTACTGAAGAAACAATGTCACCTACATCTTGGATGCCCTGGGGGTAAGCAGATAAACATCAAAGTTTAGTTTTTTGGGTGAACTATCCCTTTAACACTGATTTCCCAGAGACCCGAATTATTCAATCCCCCACGACACAGCCCGTTCAACCTCTGAACACCCTTCAGATACCCTTACATATCCCCCAGAAGGCCTTACAAATGCTCCTTGACCTTTTCAGTAACATTTAACACTGCTGACACCATCTATACCTGTACAAGCCCTCTCCATTCCTTCACCAGCCTCCATTATTCTTAACCCGGTGGCCCTTGCAGCGTTCTTCAGCCCTTTACCCCCCTCCCCCTCTGCTGTTGTTGGCTTCACAGTTTGGATTCAGGCCCAGCAGTGACAAGGTGACTGCCTCCTTATGTTTGCACTAATTAAAAGAGAAGCGCTCATTTGTCCCTGACTATATGAGGCTGGTCTAGTTGGAGAGCCCAGCTGTATGAGAGAGGGGAGAACTGTACGCCTGTCCTTCCAGAAGTCCTATAAACAGATTCTCTCTCTCCCTCTCTCTCTCTCTCTCTCTCTGTTCTTGTCACACCAATGTTCTTGCGATAGCTTTATTATAGCAATTACATAGATGGGCCTGCAAGAAAGCATATACAGATGGAGTGAGATGCTCTCAAACATAAAAATTTGCATAAAAACTTAAATAGAAAACATAAAACAAGCTTCATCTTGGTGGAGAACAAGGGTTAGTTTTGAATCACTTCCACTAAAGTTTTGGGCAGTTTTAAAGTAATATCATACTTCTAAAAAATTAGACAATGAAGAAATACAGTTTAATTCATATAAAATGAATTATTTTAAATAACTGAATTAACTAAATTAAATATTTTCTTGACAATTAACTGATTATGAATGGATTTGAGGCATTAAGATAAGCCGTCAAATATACTGAAAACATTTCAGCCATCTATCCCGACAAATTTGTTTTATCTTCATTCCATCGTCGTCTAAGTCATAGTGTTGTGCATGTTTTACTAGGCTGCTTGCAATATAAAAATAAATATATCATAAAATCTGTAACATAACATAAAAATAAAATGTTTTGAAAAAAAAAATAGGGGCGGATCTTAATTTTATCCATCAAGAATTGATTGGATTGCAAGTTGGTGTTAAATAAGTGACCAGGCAGTTGGAGGGCATAAGTTGAAAATATTGCTTATGAAAGATGATAAAGATATTTTTTCCCTCTTTTAAATAATGTGCACATCTGAATTGTGCACAATAAGACTAGGAGCATGCACAAAGTAAGTGAATAGCATTTTGATTTCATGTTAAAGTTTTACAGTAGCACAGATATCTTCTGAATATAATACTGCATTCAAGATATTAAAGCTGGAATACATTTACTAAGAAAAATTACCAGGTTTAACTATTCTTTATGGTCAACAGACTTTCTAAGTACATGCGATTTCCATTGTAAAGTATCTGAGCAGCAGGTCAATGTGTGAAAGCGCTTATATTTAAATAAGACAGCCAACAGGAACAGAGTCACACATGATAAATTAATGAATGCAGTAAAATAACACATCTTCATTATCACCTCTCGTCTCTGTGGTCCTTTCAGCATAGTTAGAAAGTACTGTGGTGGCTTAAGTATAGAGCAGTCACTTTAATTAATTTATATGGTTATATGGTATTTATACTAACACACATTCAACATTTAAGTGGTAGTGAGCGCTGTGTTTGTTTCTTATGTAATCATACTGTACAGTCTATGATGGTTAATTGTCTGGGTTTTTCAAGATAAACATACAAATAAAAAAATAAAAACCACTCTGATTGATGTCTTGTGCAACAGAAGGGAATATTCACCTATTTCCAATGACGATGCCAGCACAGTTCTTGCTCCCATGGTAACCATGTTGTCGTTTGAAATTACAAGCCAGTGATCAAGTTAAAACTCATTGACTTGCATGTTTAATGAGGCAACATCTAAAACAGTTAATTATAGTGATGCAATTCACCAGCAGTATATTAGATTTTCACCAACATTTGGATGTGAGGACGACTGTAATTCGCTTCACTGAGCTCTGGCCTTTGGCATTCGTGGAGGTATATTTTTGCTCTCCCAAGGTGTATTTGTCAAATTTCCCTTCCATTTTTATAGTAGGTGGGACTTTTCCCCAGTTGTTCAATTTGATTAATATTAAACTAGATTTCATAACTCTTAAATCTATTTTTTGTTTTAATGGGACATTTTATTAGAACATTACTTTAAATCAGGATTTGATGGCGTATTTAAGACCTAACCACCACGATTATTACAGGGGGGAAAAATAATTCATTCATATGTGTAATTTTTGCTCAATGAAGTAGTACCTTTTGCAGATCATTTCATTTAAACTGAAAGCTACTCAATTTCATGTTGCTCAGATTTTTTCTCTTTTTAATTGTAAACAGAAAAAATGGTAAATAAAATAAATAAATAAATAATAAAATAAAATAAATATGTTCCAATAAAATAAAAATAAAACAATATGTTCCAATAAAATAAAATAAAATAAAATAAAATAAAAAATAAATAAACAATGTTCCAATATAATATCCCAAATCAAGTCGGAATTTGAATCTGGGTCCTCTCTTGCTTGATAATCATAAACTGCATGTGACAAAAATGATTATGTCATGTCTGATCTCGCCTAGGGCACCAAATGAGTCAGGACTGTCGCTGTTGCCCCCTCAGAAAACACCCCTGCAAACACTTTCACACAAGTTGAGTGAATCTGGCAGCCATATTTGTTAGAAAAGACTATGTTCCCCATGAGTATGACAGTGAGCAAAATCCCAGTCAAAGAGCGATCTCTGAAAAGTGCACTTCAACGACTCAGAGAAAGCACACGACAAAGAGAGTGACGAAGGGAGAAAATGAGGAAAGAGCAAGCCAAACGGGGTCTTTAGAGGGCATGGGGACATAAAAGCCAACATAAAAGAGGAACGGAGAAAGGGACTGCGATTGAGATTGAGATAAAAAAAAAAAGAATGGTTGAATGTGTAAATGAAAAGTACAGATAAAAAGAAGCACAGGCCACAGCGAGACTATAAGGAGAAGACATGGGACGGGACAATAACAGCAGAGCTTGTCTTTTGAACAATCGTAGAATCGGACCACAGTGACCACACAGAAATGACAAACAAAAGAAGAACCGCAGCTCTGAACCTCCATTTTAATGCAAAGAAACAGTGAAAAGACTTTGAGTGTAAAACCCATATTTATAAGTGCAAAAACTAATGTTTTTATCTTATTTATCAGTTATTCTTCAAGACAGAAAATAACATGGCACACCCTGCATGCAGGGATACATTTTATATGCATGTACTGTATATTCGTTCCATTATTATATCTTCCATTCAAAATGTCACCCCTGAATTTCTGTACAAATACAGAGCAGAGCATCAATAAATCAATGGAGGGATAAAAACAAATCATATAATTGACTTCAATGTTAAATGAAACACAAACAACAGTTCTTGCATCCCCTCATTCATTCACCTGTGCACCCACAGGGACAAAACTGTAAAGGAGAATCACTTAAAGACAGAAGCTGACAGGAGGCAGAGAAAAAATGTCACTTCCTGGAAAAGTGGGAGAGATGAGCCATGCAGTAGAAGTATGTGTGTATGTTTCTGCAGACTGTGAGCTCATTAGGTGTCTACTCATCCCGTACCTCTCGCACCTTTACTTCCTCGCACCTTTTAACCCTTCTTCCAGAATCTCAACACCATGCCGTTCTCCTCCTAAACCCCTCCTCTCACTCTCGCTGTAAGTTTCTTTGCATCTTTCTCAATATTTACTTTCTTTTTCCAAGACCCTTAGTTTTAAATCTCAGCCTCGGTATATTCCGCCCTGCTCTTTTTCTCAGCCTGTGCTCAGAGAGACAAAAGATGATCTCCATCTGTCACTCCTCATTGGTCTCTCTATCTCTCAAACTGTTTGACTCCATCACAATCTCCATATAGTCCATCTCGGCTCGCTTTAACTCATTCGCACACACCCTCGCGTAAAGGCGTGTTTATTAGCATGTCGCTGGGTTTGTGATCCACTCTCGCATCATGTCAGACAGCTGGAGCTGATTAGTCTGATGTCACAGTGTGTCATATGGAGCACAGTGGTCGCTGCCGACACAGAAACACCACCTTCTGCCAGCCAGCTGTGCCCACAGAGGGAGAATCCTTGCTGGGAATACTTAATTACCGAGATCAATCTATAGCCATTCTTCATTTATTGATAATCATGTGCGTTTTTTAGCCCAGTTGGCTATTTCTCTCTCTTAAAGGGATAGTTCACCCAAAAATTTACTCACCCTCAAGTAGTTCCAAACATGTACGAATTTCTTTCTTCTGTTAAACACAAAGTAAGATATTTGGAAGAATGTTTGTAACCAAGCCCCCATTTACTACCATAGTAGGAAAAATAAATAATTAGTTCAGCAGAACAAAGAAACTCATACAGGTTTGGAACTACTTGAGTGTGAGTAAATAATGACAGAATTTTCATTTTTGGGTGAACTATCCCTTTAAGTTATTCAAGGTATTCAAAGCGCTAACATGTTCTAGTGATAAAAAGCATTCTCTTTCACTCATACACTAATGATCACATTAAATCTGCACCACTGATCACGATTCTGTCATTTTTTTCTTCTAAAAATCTTCCCAGATATTTAACAGTTTGGAAACGATCAGTTATAATGGTTCTCTAGGCAGTGGCAGAAGCTTTGCATCTGATTAGAGAGTTTGCGTGTGAATGTAAACAGATGAGTGGGCCAGAGCAGGCAGCCGCTCTTGATGCTCATCAGACAGGTTGTTGGTTCAGTTGCCCCTCAGCCTCATGCAAACAAATCCAGATGGACAACTTTGCCAAGAGAGAGAGAAACAGGAGAAATGAGAAAGAAAGAACGACAACAACAACAGGAACAGGATTAAAGGAGAGAGTGAAGAAAATCATATCCTCAATAAAATATACTATTCTAGCAGGAAGAACACACACTGTCTGAATGCTGACACTCCAGATCTTGAAAATCAATATTCATAAATCAGAGATATTCTAAAAAGGAATTTTGCTGTGTTTGCATGGTTTTATGTCTTATTCTTTGCTTGCACTGTGCATCTGCTCTGTATTGCACATCATGTTTATTTATTCACTATATTTTCTATATTGCATTGGAATTATATTGTCTATACACTTCAGAAATTTTGCATCGGTAAGATTTTTTAAAATGTCTCAATACAGTCAAAATACTGTAAATAAAATGATATTGTTAAATATTATTACAATTCAAAATAATAAGTCATGTAATTTAAAATGTAATTTATTCTTGTGATGTAAAGCTGAATTTTCAGCATCATTACACAGTCTTCAGTGTCACATGATCCTTCAGAAATCGCTCTAATATGATGATTTGATGCTTAAGAAACATTTCTTATTTTCAGTGTTGAAAACAGTTGTTCTGCATCATATTTTTCTGGAAACTGTGATACTTTTTTCAGGATCCTTTGATGAATAGAAAGTTTAAAAGAACATTTATAAATGTCTTTACTATCACTTTAATGCATCATCTATTGAATGCATCCATGCTGAAAAAATATTAATTTCTTTTAAGTGATGCACTATTATATTCAAACACTTACAGTCAAAAGCATTCCCAGACATATCAAATGAACAATATCATACAGACTGGGCCAGTAACCAACCATTTAGTAATGCAATGGCAACCATCCATAACAAACTAACAAACCCCATAATGGCCTTACAACAACACCCTAACAACCATCTAGTAAAGCCCAAGCAACCACTGAGAAGCATTTTAGCAATATCTTAGGACCAGAATATCATTTCATTTCCTCCATGAGCAATTCTTCAGCTAGTTTATTCTTTCCTACTCTAAAAAGAAACCCTATCACAATGTTAGATGTAAATACCACAATGTAGTAAAATTATTATTATTATTATTTAAACCCAAAAGACTGTCGGCTGGCTTTTACACCTTCAAAGGGCATAGGACTCAAAGTGAAATGTTCACATTAACTAATTTCTGTCATGACAACTTTTGGAGTGTTTGGCATGGTAATGACTATGACAGTGTTGATATGTTTGGTCTTGGCGGAATAGATCTGCTACGCTGCTGCTGTTGACTGCAGAGCAAGTACGGGACTTGCTACTGCCAATACATACATGAAATGCTGCTGTGAGCAAGTAAGACATGCTGCTGCTGTAGAATATACTGTAGCACACATCCATTACCCGTAGCAGATCTATACAGGTGGAGCTGGGGAAGGTGGAGGGTTTCTGAGGCGAACTGCATTGCTACAGCAAATGCTAACCAAGTATTTGAAGGTTGAGCACGCAAGCTGTGCCCTATAGAGAATAATGATTTCAAGCAGATTAAGATAAGGATCTATCAGCCTGCGCCATCTAGAGTTTCATGACAGAACTTTGTATTTAAAAGCTGTAATGATGTCATCTTCATCAACTGTTCATTATCATAAGTAAAAAAAAAAAAGAAGACAAAAATAAACACCCAACCAATTATAGATATAAATCATTTCACACACTTCCTGTTCTTATCACCCTCACCGGGTCTCTCTCAGTCAGGGTGCACATTAGCGGCAGCCGCAAGAGATCGGCACACCAGTCCCTGTTTCTGTAATCTGCAAGCATGAGCCGTGTTTACTCCCCTCATCAGCTTTGATGCATGTAACCCCAATTATCTGAAGTCTGAGAGCCTCACCTGTGCCTAACTGGCAAAACGTGTGTCAGAATATGTAGCCTAAAGCTGACTGATGGCAGCCTGATCATGGTCTGTGCTAACACGATTCCCACATTTGAAGATCTATTCCTCTCTTTACCGTGTCTAGCCTTTACATTTTACTTCTCTACTTGTATTTCTACATTTTTACCTCTTAAGTGCATTTGTCATTCTCTTGTTCCAAGGTATTCACTCATACTGTCTCGCTCTCCTCCCTTTCTATTTAGTTTTCTGTTGTTTTGTCCACTGCCACTGGCTTTTCCTCCATCATTTTACTCCTCTTCTCATAAACCACTCTTTAACTTTACTTTATTTTGCCCATTAGGATGAGACAGGAAAGGTACTGGCATTCGTGTATGAAGAGCCGGTTCCTCCTCAGAGGGACATTAGAACTGACACCTCATTTAAGGTAGTGAATGACTGTATGTTTCAAAGCGCCTGCAATATCTTTCGCCCTCAGGGCTTTTTTTTCATAAGTTATATCCATCTTAAAAGCGATGAGTGGTTCTTCCATTTGAAATCAATTATGTGCATTTCATTCTTAATAAATGATTTAAACATCCTTCTTACCATTTAAACAGGTTATATTCTCCATTTCCCCTGCTGAACCTTTCTCACACAGCAGGTCTTTTCAAACATCTTTGTAAAAATCTCTCCACTGGTCGACTTTTCCTCGGCCTTGAGGCACTATCCCCGGAAAACAAGATGAATTTGGTTGTTTAAGTTCAGATATCACCAAGATGTAGATTTAGGGATAAAAGAAAAGGTTAGTCCAATTAAAGGTTCACACTGTGAAATGCTGTATTGTTCTTTATAATTACCTTGGTTTGACAAGGCTGTCTTTGTTATTTCCCAATTATCGCCGAAAACAAGCTAGTGCAAAACTCGCTGTTCTCATTACGATTTCAATTCCTATACCCTTTAATAAATTTTCTCCCAAATCTGGGGACAAATAAACAAAGTGTGAACTCCGCCAACAGCCTCCAGCTCATTTGTAACGGTATCACCAGCCTAATCACGAATCCTGTCTCTACTTCCCCCACACAAATCTGCTAAATGAAAATGTCAACCTTTACAATGCCGTAAAGGATGGATCATAGGAAATAGAGGCTTTGCAGCAAACATGAACATGAGCTTCAAGTGCCAACCTTATGTAGAGAACACAAGTGTTTTAATAGATTACTTCATCTAGCAAAACAACTCTAAAATCACAACGACCACTTAACTATGGGATTTTTCGCAACTTGCATCACATTGCAGGACTCCTAAACTA
The DNA here is from genome assembly GCA_037950665.1 of Hypophthalmichthys nobilis. Taxonomy (NCBI): domain Eukaryota; kingdom Metazoa; phylum Chordata; class Actinopteri; order Cypriniformes; family Xenocyprididae; genus Hypophthalmichthys; species Hypophthalmichthys nobilis. Next base: position 24,986,806 of record CM075475.1, on the reverse strand, counting down.
CTACTGAAACTACTACAGTTGGGTACTTGTGCGATGCAGACCCATAACTGTATCAAATGATGATTATAATGTTCCACTTGCATGCTGATGTAGGGAACATTTGCTGCACTACTTTATATGCTTAGTAATGACAAACACACTTGAGGCTGAGATTAGACAAGAATGAGATATCCCAAGGTGATTAAATATTGTTTATGATGAAGACTGAGAAAACTGAAGACACAGACACAGTAACTAAAAATAATTGTTTAAATTATTTATTTTACGGCCAATTTATTTAACGGTAAGAGCAGGGAGAAGGAACCGCATAAAGCTCAAGGGTGTTTACAATAAAAATATATGTTTTTTTACAAAAGTCTATTTGACTAAATCAAAAAGCAAGTGGAGATTGTAAGTAGTTATGTAAACAACAGCTTGAATTGCACAAGGAAGTGCAGAAAAACTTAACTAATATGCGACCCATCAAACTGAAATAAAACACTTTTAATGAGCAAGTGTTCTGTCTGTTTGTGTTAAGGGAATCTGCTTTTAATGGGAAACTACTTGTGTTTGTCCACTTTGTGTCTGTGCGATGAACGTATTGCATATCTTTCAAAGCAGGGTGTACATTTTGATGGAGGTCTCACAGTACATGGTTGGAAGTGGAGAGCTTAAGTGAGCACAGTTCTCGTACTTTCCCCTCTGACCCTTCACAAATGTCTGTGCCTCGTGAGATAACTGACAGTAATAACTGACTACAACCATCCACCACAGGGGAGGACAGCAAAGAGCAGACCAGTGTCCTTCAAAAATAACCAAGAATTGCCTTTTAGTTTATAAATGAGACCATGTTGGTCTCAAATGGTCAGAATTTCAGGAAGTACAGTACAAACTGCTGTTCTAAGGGAAAAACATATAGTTAAAAATACACCAAAAATAAATACTTGCATAAATACAATTCACATGCAAATACATAGAAAGTAGGGCTGTCAATTTAGTCAGATAATTCAAATTCCACAATAATGTCTTTTTCCTTAACATTAGCATATATTTAGGCAATACAACAAAAGCAAGGTAATGTTCAAAATATCCAACATCGAGACCAACAGTGCCAACAGAAAATGTGATTGCTTTTATTCAAAAATTTAATCAACATGAAATTAATATTGAGCAACTTATATTTTAGACACAATAATGCCAGTTATGGTTCCAAATTATGTAGAATTGCTACGCGTCTCTGAGCAACACACAAAGTAGACTGTGAAGCAGACTTCACAGCTTCCCAGACAGCAACATAGTGTGGCCCAGATCCGGCCCACATCGGGATTACATGCGGACCAGATATGGGCCGGATCTGGCCAGAAACAATGTTGCTGTCTGGAAGAGTATTCTGCCAATCTAAGTGAGATTCCAATCTGAAGGGAAAAGGAAATTTGGCAACAAGTCATTGCACATCCCTACAGTCATGGTGTTCCTGAATGAATCAGTGTTTTTGAACAAATCAGCCTACTGAATGATTCATTGACTCGCTCATTTTGTCTCCAGCGTAACAATCTGCAGAAAGAGCCAATGAAAAACCATTAATACACAGACTGGAACAATATTATATTGTTAACAAGTAATTTTTCGTCATGTTTATTCAATGACTTTTTCAAGTGCCATAATAATGTAAAATCTGTGAATTATCTTGATGTGAAGGAATATTAATATGTGCAATTAATTAATTCAATTAATTAAACTAAAATATATCTATTTAACTGACATCCCTAATACAAAACATGTACATGAGACATAAAGTAAATCTTTCGAGTGTAACATAAATTACGAGGAATCACATGAGTGAGCAGCCGCCTAGAGACTCAAGCGAACAAAGGGCAGGGGAATTTATAGAATCTTCTAAAGACCAGGAGGTGCCGGCCGCCTCCAGCTACAAGCAACACCTCATGTAATTATCTGTAGAATCACCAATTAAAAGACAGGACTGTCAAAGAGGGAAGTGCTGGCTGCAGCCTGGCTTCCGTCTGCCCTCCCCTGCCCGTGCTGTCTTTTTTGGTTGTTGCGTTTTTTCTTCAGCTGGTTTTGCATTCACAGTGGAGCATCGCAGAATGGTGCTATTTATTTCAGCAACAGCTTACTGATTTGCCTTAATTAACATGTTGTTTCGTTCAAGGGGAGGGATGATGGTGTCAGCATCCCTTTCCCTCCCTCCTGCTTGCCCTCCCTGACAGCCATCTGAGCTGATGGGACGAGAAAAGGCTAGAGAGAAAGAGAAGAAAACAATACACACAGAGACTTGGAAAACAGAAATGGAGGTTGCCTGCTAGATGCCTCGCATTGATGGACTCCAGGCACAGTGAGTCAGAGTTTACCTGCCTTAAAGTGACAGTTTATTAGGACTACATATGCTGGCATTTACTTCACAGTCTCCCTCTTGAGGGTGGCAGGCAGGGTCACACAGCCAAGTCTGACCAAAATACGGGGCAATTTGAGTATGATGACTTGACGCTAGAGGACTGGCTGACTGACAGGAGAATATATCCATTGGTTGTGTGGGAGTTTGGTGTGAAAGACAGCACTGACTTCAGAACAGTCCTAAGCGGCGCCACCTCAGACCATCTTGCATCCTCTCAGCCTTAACAGCTTCCTTTGCACCCGCTGTCTTTAACACCCAACAAAAGGCTGTAATCAAATAAGCGGGTATGGAAATAAACAGCCGCGTGTAAAAGCGACAAACACAAGCGGGCGGAATAGGGTGGGATCTCGCTCGGGATGCGAGTGGCACGGCGGCAGCCAGCCGGTTAATTGGAGCGAAGTGACATTTTCAGTGTTAGGTGTTGCTGGCTTTATGTCACCACTCGTGCAGAGAGCTAACAGGCCCGGTTGTCTGAGCTCTAAGAGCAAAAAAAAAAAAAAAAAAAAAAAAACACAACGCTATTTCCATCTCCCCTGATCTGATCTCTCGCTCGTTCCGGCATCTCAATTAAGTATGACCTGCACATCCTTCAAAAAAGCCATCCTAATAGTAATCAATAACCAAAATCAATCGGCTCTCTTGCTCCCTTGTTACTTCTTTCGCTTTGCCTTGTGCGCGGCTGCTCCTCCCTCAGGCGTTTGAAGCCACTCAGAGCACCTATCAACTTCACACAAATGTCACAAACGCCATTAATTGCTTAAAATGGATATTCAAAGCGTCCGAGGCTCGCCTCTTCAATCACTTTCTGATTAGAAGAGCAGTATCTAAAGATGAGAGGTTTAGAGAGAGAGAGAGAGCGAGGGAGAGAAAAAAGACGCACTTGCACGTCCCACTCATTACTGATGTGCATTGCAGACACATTTATGAAGATGACTCTACAGTACTAGGTGCTGAGATCTATTCCCAGCTCTGAATGGATGCAAACCTGAGGAACCTCTACAGTTTCATAATTGGCATAATAACCAAGGCAACAGAAAGATGTTAAAAACTTTTCATTTTTACATAAAATTTCTATTTTAAATGAGTGCTGTTCCTTTGAACTTTTTATTCATCAAAGAATCCAAAACTGTATCATGGTTTCCAGCACAACTATTATCAACATTTATATGAATAAAAAATGTTTCTTGAGCAGCAAATCAGCATTATAGAATGATTTCTGAAGGATCATGTGACACTGTAGACTAAAATAATAATGCTGAAAACTCACCTTTGCCATCACAGGAATAAATTACATTTTAAAATGAATTACTATACAAAATAATTATTTTAAATTGTAATAATATTTCACAGTATTACTGTTTTTCTGTATTTTTTGGTCAAATACATGCATGAGTGAGCATTTATTTGATTTATGAAATTTTTTAAAACATTGAAAAATCTTAGTCAACTTAATAATATAACATTATAATATAATATTTTATACTGTACAACATTACAAAAAAAACATGGATAGAAACCGAACTAGTGAGGTCAGGCACTTACAGCAGACTCAGTAAACCATTTCACTGGTGGCATGCTGGTGACGTGATTGTGCCATGTTGCTGTTCAGTGAGAATGGGGTGTCCATATACTTCTGTGTAGATAAAGACAGAGAAAGCTGTACAGAGAGAGAAAGAACATAATGAGAATATAGTTTTGAAGACAATAAAAACTAAAATAATTAAAGCTGCAAGCGGCGATGAAAGGGCCCTCACACCCGTGCCACCGCCACCCGGTGGCTTTTGGAAAACAGAGCACTATATTTTATGTAAATATAGGAGGACTATGTTAGTTATATAGGAGGAGTTTGTTAAAGTACAATGTCTGGAAATGGCAAAAACTGCAAATATTTTGCAGAGAAAACTCAAAATATCTCACTTCCTGTTGGGTTTTCAGCTTTTGCACCCTGGGACTTTTTTGTAGGGACTGGACTGCTACATGTGTCTTCCGAATTTCATACTTGTATGTGAAACGTAGCGCAAAGGGCGCTTAATTGAAATTTTGTAGGTGGCGCTATTGAGCCATTTTGCCACACCTAATTCTGAAACCCATATCTGACGTAAATTTTCACCACTTCTGACGCATGTGCAAAGTTTCATGAGTTTTCGAGCATGTTTACGCCCTCAAAAATGCAATTCATTTCAGAGAAGAAGAATAATAGACCGAGCAATTACAACAGGGTCCTCACACCATCGGTGCTCAGGCCCTAATTAAATGACAAGTAAACTTAAACTTACACGTTAAAGTGCAAAAGCACACAAGAATAAGAGCACACAGAATCTTTGTTTTTGGTATCGGTTGAAAAGTCTGATCCTCCCTGAGACTTCCCGTTACTTTTTTATCCCATTGTGCCGTAAATCCATCAAGCAGGGCAGCCATCTTCCCAATCCCTGCATGCCCTCTGCACAGCAACATAAAGGGCAAAAGTGTGTGGATAACAAATATAAACACGCGCACACACACACACATCCGACATACATCAGCAAATTCATACAAAGATCCTGCAGATCATTTTCCAAGACCTTCCTGATCACCCGCAGTTTGATCCCATCTCACTCTAAAGGTAAAGGATGTCTTTTCCCTTCAATGGCCTGCCATAAAGCCAGTCTCCAGAGCCCGTCATCCTCTTCTGAGAATTCCAGAGCCTTTACCCCACCTCAGCCCCTCACGCACAGCTCCTTTCAGCCGCTGGCAGCCTGAGGATGTAGAGATGATCCAATTAGGGGCAGGCAGACAGGACAGGCCGCTGTGCCAGGTTCACCCTGGGCCTCATGGAGCCTAATGAGGCATTACCTTTAGTGGTGACAGCCCGGGCCTTGCACCCTGACAGCAACACTCTGTGTGTATGTGTGGATGGGGGGACACTGGGGTGAGGTAAGCTTACAATGCCACATCATAAGAGAGCACGTGTGGAGAAGAGAGAGAAAGAAACAGGATGACTACAGCAGAAATACAGGAGACTGTGAGAAAAAAATATTGTAAAGAATAAAGTATTGTTGCGCAACTCTAGCCATACAATGACTGTAGTGACCATATCTGACAAGATAAAAAAAAAAAAGGCGATACAAATATCGAGAATGTAGTCCATACAACACCTAAGCTTAATTTGTAGTCTTTTGAAGTTTTTATGATAGCTTGGTGTAAGGTAATAATCTGATAATCACATCACCAAAGGTTTGTGTCAAGCCACAATCAAGTCCACATCAAGGTGATGCGTCAATGTAATTGACTCTAAACTGACATCAGGATGGCATCAGGATGACATTTATGACATTTATTTAATTATGCTTTCTTCTTCTTGACATACTATTTTATGTTTCAAACTGGAAAAAAAATTACCTTGTAAAATAACATCAAACAGGTTTGGAATAACATGGTGGGTAAATAATGACAGAATTTTAGGTGAACTATCCCTTTAACTAAAACAGAAGACTAAAAGTCTTAACCAGATGGCAAAAAATAAAGCAAGATATCAAACACATTGCTACTGATTAGAGTTAATAATGCAAAGATAGCACATGTTGTTGGTATACTGTATGTGATGTGACTAATTCTGTTTTGGGATGTTATTATTCTGTTTGTTTGTTTTTTCTGGAAAAAGGCTGTTGTTTTTATTTGACTATGGAGGATTATTTTTCTAACAAACTATAAAGATACCAACTTTTAACATTACAGTGAATTATACTGTGTCTAGTTAGACACAATGTGACTAACACACACTGGTATGTTTTTCAATGTTTTTTACATTTCTGTTTTTTCCTCATTTTATTTACAGTTTACACTGTAAAACCGTGAACAGTGAACTTAATTAAATTATTTCACTCAAATGATGACAGTTCATTGTACTTAATAGAAAAGTTGCATGAACTCAAAATTTTATTGTAGTAAGCTGAACTTAATATGATTTAGTTGAGGCAGATTTCTAATTCCCAGCATGCTTTGCATCAGACTATATAAATAAATGCTGAAATGTAGTGTTATTTTGTGTGTATTTGCACAAGATTAACATAGGGAGACATATTTAGTGTTTAATGTTGTGTTATATTGGGATTTACAGGAGGTTCTGTTATGTTAGTTTTGTAGGGTTACCATTTTGGTGAAGAGTAGAGCCTGTGGTTAGGTTGAGGATGGGCTGCAAAACTTTTAAGACCATATATACTGTAAGTTGTTTGATTATATACATGCAAGTATATAATGACAGTCTCTTTGATAGTTATAATCGCATGTGTTATTTGCTATCTAACATTTAACCAAGATCTGAATGTGATGTAAATGAACTATATGTAATTAACATTATGAAGAGTTGGGAAAGGCTGAGAACTGTGGGAGCGAAGGGATGCTGGTGACGGGGATTGTTAATGAGAGACACACCACACTGGCCTTGTTCCTCTTCCACAGCTCTCGGCCCCGCCCCACTTGTCACAAAAAATTTAAGTTCTACTAACTTAAAAAAATGAGTTAGTTTATTTAAATGTTTTAAGTATTCTGAACTTACTGAGTTTTTTTCAGTGTAGAATTAAAATGTTTCCTATACATTTACCATGAAATTTACATTTAAAATGAAATGAGGCTGGGTGATGATAGGTGATACTAATTACTAATTACTTAATGGTAACACTTTACATTAAGGTTCCCTTTGTAAAGGGTTTATAAAGGTATTTGTTAATGAGTAATAAGTCATTTACAAATGCATGATAAATCATTAATAATGCAGTTATAACTGCATGAATAAAAAGGGTGACTTTAATGCAAAACCTGCCAAATAGTGAGCCGTTTTGAACTCACATGTTATAAATGCTTAATAAATGTATTTATTAACACTTATTTAACCCAAAACCAGATTCCTGGTTTATTTCATGATGCAGCAAAAAAATCAGACTTATCAGACTATCAGTTTTCTTATTAATATCTCATTAATATCTCATGACTGCCACTTTTCTTACTATGTTGCTTACCAGAAGTTTCTGTCTTGCCCATGATACTCTCCAAAAAGGTCATGATGCCTATCCACAGCTATGTATAAAAACCGATTTCTTGTTTTTTTAAAGATGAAATTCCAACTTTATTTTGAAAATAAAACATAAGATAATAACCATAACTTGATGAGATATTAATAATGAAAAATTTAATTCCAGTATTAGTTAACTGTGAACCTTAATGTAGGGTGGACACTTGTGAACCATTTATTCATGAGTTATAAACATTAATAACCTGTGAAAGTGAACCTTAATGTAAAGTGGAAACCTGTGAACCATTTATTCATGAGTTATAAACATTCATAACCTGTGAAAGTGAACCTTAATGTAAAGTGAACACATGTGAACCATTTATTCATGAGTTATAAACATTAAAACTTGTGAAAGTGAACCTTAATGTAAAGTGGAAACCTGTGAACCATTTATTCATGAACACATGTGAACCATTTATTAATGAGTTATAAATATTAATAACTTGTGAAAGTGAACCTTAATGTAAAGTGGAAACCTGTGAACCATTTATTCATGAGTTATAAACATGAATAACCTGTGAAAGTGAACCTTAATGTAAAGTGAACACATGTGAACCATTTATTAATGAGTTATAAACATTAAACCTTGTGAAAGTGAACCTTAATGTAAAGTGGAAACCTGTGAACCATTTCTTCATGAGTTATAAACATTAAAACTTGTGAAAGTGAACCTTAATGTAAAGTGGAAACCTGTGAACCATTTATTAATGAGTTATAAACATTAATAACCTATGAAAGTGAACCTTAATGTAAAGTGAAAACCTGTGAACCATTTATTAATGAGTTATAAACATTAATAAACTGTGAAAATGAACCTTAATGTAAAGTGGAAACCTGTGAACCATTTATTAATGAGTTATAAACATTAAAACTTGTGAAAGTGAACCTTAATGTAAAGTGGAAACCTGTGAACCATTTATTAATGAGTTATAAACATTAATAACCTGTGAAAGTGAACCTTAATGTAAAGTGAACACATGTGAACCATTTATTAATGAGTTATAAACATTAAAACTTGTGAAAGTGAACCTTAATGTAAAGTGGAAACCTGTGAACCATTTATTAATGAGTTATAAACATTAATAACCTGTGAAAGTGAACCTTAATGTAAAGTGGAAACCTGTGAACCATTTATTAATGAGTTATAAACATTAATAACCTGTGAAAATGAACCTTAATGTAAAGTGGAAACCTGTGAACCATTTATTCATGAGTTATAAACATTAAAACTTGTGAAAGTGAACCTTAATGTGAAGTGGAAACCTGTGAACCATTTATTAATGAGTTATAAAGATTAATAACTTGTGAAAGTGAACCTTAATGTAAAGTGGAAACCTGTGAACCATTTATTAATGAGTTATAAACATTAATAACCTATGAAAGTGAACCTTAATGTAAAGTGAAAACCTGTGAACCATTTATTCATGAGTTATAAACATTAATAAACTGTGAAAATGAACCTTAATGTAAAGTGGAAACCTGTGAACCATTTATTCATGAGTTATAAACATTAAAACTTGTGAAAGTGAACCTTAATGTAAAGTGAACACATGTGAATCATGTGTTTATTAATTATTAATGTACAGACAGAAGATTGTATTTTTTTCTGATGAAATATTTTATTTTTGATGCATGGATCAGTAAACACAACTTTAAACTTGAAACAAAAAAGTTTAAACTTTTCTTTTACAGCACAAAATTACAGAGCATGACTTCTCATGAAAAGTGGCTTATGCAAGTAAACTCACATTAAAACATTCAGAGAAGCAATCAAGTATTCCAAAAAAGATAATAAGCATCACACCTATAAGCCAAACATATTTGATACAAGTTGAATAAAAGCACCTAAATATGTATTATTTTATTTAACAGTTGTTTAAATCATTAAATCAATGACCGAATGCACCGTTACAGAACATTAGCATATTAATATGCATTCAATAATTATTTTTGATATCATGATAAAGGCCACTATAACTTGAGTATTTGGCTTTGGCCATCCGCACTTGCAGTACCTGTGCGGGAGCGCCAGAGCGGTTATTTGTTTAAGATAACTACAAACTAACACAGCGATTACTCATATAATATAAACACTAGAAAAACATAGTCTGCGATTTCACTTCAGTTAGCTTACCCATCAAATCAGTAAACACAAATTTTCACCTCAAAGCATGTTGGAACAGAACTAACTGTGTGACTTCTTCTGGTGAAAAGTGGCAAGGCTTTATTGGATGCTCACTAGCGCCAACTCCTGTCACACGCCAGAACACGCTTGATGATGTGAACCTGCGAGTATAATAAAGTATATAGCCTACTACTACTACTTATAATAATAATAATAATAATAAAAAGAATACATTGCTTATTATACATTATTGTCACATTTGGTTGTAAAGAGCAGTGAGGAAGCAGGATTTAGATGCAGCATTTTTTATTATGAAGATAACTGAACTCAAAAATGTAGGAGAACAAACTATAGTAAGCTATAGTTATAGAAAACTATACGTGACAATAATATATTAGGCTATACTTTAAATACTCTTTCAGGTCACATCACTCTTTCAGGGTTACATCACTAAGCATGCGTGTTCTGGCGTGTGACAGGAGTTGGCGCTAGTGAGCAGCTAATAAAGCCTTGCTACTTTCATGAGAAGAAGTCACGCAGTAACTAGTACTGTTGGAACTGTTCTGACATTCTCTGAAGTGAAATTTTGTGTTTAACGTTACTGATTTGATGCGTAAGCTAACTGAGGTGACATTGCAGACTATATTTTTCAAGTGTTTATATTATAATCGCTGTGTTACTTTGTATATTATATGAGTAATCGCTGTGTTAGTTTGTAGTTATCTTAAACAAATAACCGCTCCGGCGCTCCCGCTTCTGTCGCGCGCAGGTACTGTGTGGATGGCATAATATTAAAGTTACAGTATCCTTTATCATGATATCAAGAATAATTATGAATTGCTTATGAATATTTCAACAATAAAATATGTCACCAGGAAAAAAAATATGATCTTCTGTGTGTGCTTTAATAAATACATGATTCACGTGTGTTCACTTTACATTAAAGTTCACTTTCACAGGTTATTAATGTTTATAACTCAAGAATAAATTGTTCACATGTGTCCACTTTACATTAAGGTTCACTTTCACAGGTTATTAATGTTCATAACTCATGAATAAATGGTTTGCATGTGTTCACTTTACATTAAGGTTCACTTTCACAGGTTATTAATGTTTATAACTCATTAATAGATAGTTCACATGTTTCCACTTTACATTAAGGTTTACTTTCACAGATTATTAATGTCTATAACTCATTAATAAATGGTTCACATGTGTTCACTTTACATTAAAGTTCACTTTCACAGGTTATTAATGTTTATAACTCAAGAATAAATTGTTCACGTGTCCACTTTACATTAAGGTTCACTTTCACAGGTTATTAATGTTCATAACTCATGAATAAATGGTTTGCATGTGTTCACTTTACATTAAGGTTCACTTTCACAGGTTATTAATGTTTATAACTCATTAATAGATAGTTCACATGTTTCCACTTTACATTAAGGTTTACTTTCACAGATTATTAATGTCTATAACTCATTAATAAATGGTTCACATGTGTTCACTTTACATTAAGGTTCACTTTCACAGGTTATTAATCTTTATAACTCATGAATAAATGGTTCACAGGTTTCCACTTTACATTAAGGTTCACTTTCGGGCAATGAATCGGTCCTCCAATTTGATCAAAGGAAGATTTTACGTTTTGTTAAGATGGCTCTGATAGCAGCAAAGAAATGTATAGCTATACATTGGAAATCAGAAGAACCGCCCAGTCATGCTGTATGGCTTAGAGAACTTTTGTCCTATGTGCCTGTGGAAAAAATAATGTATAATTTGAAAAAAATAATCAACGATGCTCGAAAGGATTTGGATTTATTGAATGTTTGAATAATTTGGATGTTACATTGATTGAAAATGCTGATGTGATAATGTAACCCTTCTTTACTTCTTTACTTTAACTTTTTTGTAATGTATTTATATATTTATTTTATTATTATTATAATTTTTATCTTACACATAAGCTCAAGGCCTTGTAATAATGTCCATGCAAGTGTTCTGTCTCTTGAGGGGTGGGACAGGGCTGAGAGGGTGTTTAGAAAAAATTGTTTACTGAACTGATTCTGTAAATTGTTCATGTAAAAAATAATAAATATATTGATAAAAAAGGTTCAATTTCATCTTGATAAACAAGCTGTGGATAGGCATCATGACCTTTTTGGAGAGTATCATGGGTAAGACAGAAACTTCTGGTAAGCAACATAGTAAGAAAAGTGGCAGTCATGAGATATTAATAAGATATTAATAAGAAAACCACAAATACAACACCCCTCAGTCTAATTATGATAGTCAATTTATGCTGCATCATGAAATAAACCAGGAATCTGGTTTTGGGTTAAATAAGTGTTAATAAATACATTTATTAAGCATTTATAACATGTGAGTTAAAAATGGCTCACTATTTGGCAGGTTTTGCATTAAAATCGCCCTTTTTATTCATGCAGTTATAACTGTATTATTAATGATTTATAATGCATTTGTAAATGACTTATTACTCATTAACAAACACCTTTATAATCCCTTTACAAAGGGAACCTTAATGTAAAGTGTTACCTACTTAATTAACAGCGCTCTTTGTACTTGATAAAAAATAAGCTGTATTTTTTATTTTAAGATACGTTGTAGATTTCTAAACTACTTCAATTTGTAGCAGACATAATTAGAATATATCATAGCTTGAGACACATTGTATAAGTTACAGATACTGATACAAAATGAGTCTTCCAGGTCTCCCCTCTATGTGGTCTGCAAATTGCTGGGCTGAAAAGGAGAAAGTGTACACAACTAAAATACTGCTTTGAGTCAGCACTTTTTCCACTTGGAGAAGGTATTGTTATCTCTAGCCATAGTGGTCTTTATCATGAGATTTTAGAGGACTGCATGTGTGCACATTCTCTTACTGTATAATGTCTCTAAATAATTATTAAATGGATGTTTTAATCACACAAGCAAGAGTGCTGTTGTACTGAATCTCAGAATGGCTGTGATTTGACCATAGACACAAGGTCAATATGCTAATATCCACTACAATAGCACAACTGCAAGTATGATCTCTCTTTTAACATGTAAATTGTACTATTAAGGCTTTAGCATATTAACATTAGCATAATTTCAAAACTATAGAAGAAAATGTGGAGCAATTAATACTTCTGTAGCTCATTGTCTGGGCAAAACACACACGGCGTGGCATTTCTCTTCATTATTGACTATGTGGCATCTGTATTCTCCATTAGTGATAGTGAGCATTGGCTAGCAGACACACAGGGAGGGAGAGTAAGACAAATGCCTTCTGCACTCATTGTACCCAAACAGGTCAAGTGGAAGAAGGAGGGAGAAGATGAATTATGAACAGGACCTGCACCGGGCATCTAAAGTGAGCAGAGAGAGACAGACAGAGAGAGAGGAGAAGTGTGCTCTTGAAACACTTTAAGATACAAACAGACTTGAAGTTGGTGGAGTCAGAGATGGTAAAGTATTGTGACATCAGTGCTGAGTCCACTAAGAATCAACAGCTTCCCATTTTTTGCTCTCGCTCTACCTTTATTTTCCTCCTCATGCTGACTGTCAACGGCCCACCTCAAGGGCACCTTCTTCTCGATCCCCTACTGATGATCTATAAGACCCACAGAAACATTCCACGGTAGAATGAATATACACTGCTCAAAAAAATTTAAGGAACACTTTGAAAACACATCAGATCTCATTGGGGAAAAATATGCTGGATATCTATATGGACTATGATATGGACTGGGTAATAAGTTAGGAATTAAATTAGGATGCCACATTGTTTGATGGAAATGATCAACCTACAGAGGACTGAATTCAAAGACACCCCAAAAATCAAAGTGAAAAAATGATGCAGCAGGCTAGTCCATTTTGCTGAAATTTCATTGCAGCGACTCAAAATGGTACTCAGTAGTTTGTATGGCCCCCATGTGCTTGTATGCATGCCTGACAACGTCTGCTCCTAATGAGACGACGGATGGTGTCCTGGGGTATTTCCTCTCAGATCTGGACCAGGGCATCACTGAGCTCCTGGACAGTCTGAGGTGCAACCTGGCGGCATCGGATGGACAGAAACATAATGTCCCAGAGGTGTTCTATTGGATTTAGGTCAGGCGAGCGTGGGAGCCAATCATCGGTATCAATTCCTTCATCCTCCAGGAACTGCCTGCATACTCTCACCACATGAGACCAGGCATTTTCGTGCACCAGGAGGAACCCAGGACCCACTGCACCAGCGTAGAGTCTAACAATGGGTCCAAGGATTTCATCCTAACACCTAATGGCAGTCAGGGTGCCATTGCCTGTAGAGGTCTGTGCGTCCCTCCATTAATATGCCTCCCCAGACCATCACTGACCCACCACCAAACCGGTCATGCTAAACGAGATTACAGGCAGCATAACATTGTCCACGGCTTCTCCAGACCCTTTCACGTCTGTCATGTGCTCAGGGTGAACCTGCTCTCATCTGTGAAAAGTACAGGGCGCCAGTGGCAAACCTGCCAATTCTGGTGTTCAATGGCAAATGCCAATCGAGCTCCACAGTGCCAGGCAGTGAGCACAGGGCCCACTAGTGGACGTCAGGCCCTCAGGCCACCCTCATGAAGTCTGTTTCTGATTGTTTGGTCAGAGACATTCACACCAGTGGCCCGCTGGAGGTCATTTTGTAGGGCTCTGGCAGTGCTCATCCTGTTCCTCCTTGCACAAAGGACCAGATACCAGTCCTGCTGATGAGTTAAGGACCTTCTACGTGCCTGTCTCCTGGAATCTCCTCCATGCTCTTTAGACTCCACTGGGAGACACAGCAAACCTTCTGGCAATGGCACGTATTGATGTGCCATTCCTTTAATATTTTTGAGCAGTGTATAAATACTGTACAGTGGAGCCCAAAAGTCTGAGTTCACCATTGAAAACTTGGGATTCAAAATGTAATTTAAACTTGGAAATAAACAGAAAATAGGCATTTTAGGCATTGAAACAAATGTTATGACATAAAATTAATAAAACGTTAAACATTTTGACATTTCAAAATGTTAATGTCACTCAAACTGTTATGCTGGAAAATAAATGAGAAAAAATGCAAACTAGATGCATTTTCGCTAATTGTCTTAGACTTACAGACACACATCCTTCCCTAAACATGCAAAAACAAGTTGAACTTTTCTTGGTCTCTGCTGGAGAAATCTATCCGTGAAATCGCTGGTTGACATTTCTAGACTAATCAAAGCCTCCCAGACACACAGTGTCAGCTGAACACACTGGACATCCTTCCTGCGTGACAGAGTGTCAACACAACAGTTTTACTGCACAGCCCATCTGAGAACTAACAAATAAACAACTGCTCTCAACTTATAAAATGGAGAGAGGTCAGTCAGACTTAAACAGTGAGTGTGTTTGACTTCTTTAAATAAACTTAACATGATAGACAGAGAGTATGATAGAGCAAGAGAGAGAGAGATAGGCAACATCTTGCATGCAGTCATTTTCTATAATAAGAGACAGGTCTCACGGATAAAGCCAGCTTACCCCTCAGACTGTGTGCACGCGCATGTGTGTGTGTGATTTTTTTTTTTTTTTAAGAGACGAATGCGTGGCTGGTGAGCAAACGGTACAGAACCGCACATTCTGCCTCCCGCTCTCTCTTTTTCACTCGCCCTCATTTCTTTCGCTTCCCCTCTTTCATCGCCTGCTAATCAGCCACCTGTCAGGGCGAAAACATCCAGTGTGACAGCTATCACCAGCTACCTGTCTCCCTGCTCTGCATTCCCACACCTCCACTCATTTACACAGGCACGCCAGCCTGCTCGCTCTCATTGTTTGTTTGATTCATAAGCCCAGGCTTGTTGCAAATCCCCCTGTATTGGGAGAGGTGACAGGAATCGTTTGATGGTAATGCCGGTGGCATTTGGGAGTGTGGACTGTACGACAGGCGGAGAGGTAAGGAGTGATCTGGCATTAAAAGATAATGCTGCCGCGACCTGATGGGAGGAACAGGAGCAGCCATCAACGCCTCAAAGTTTAGAGCTGAAAAATAATGCTGCCGATGGCCTGGCTTGACCTGTGACACCTGCTGAGTGATCACTATTTGTTTGTCTAGATTGAAGAGGCATTGCCAGTGTCTATGCAGTCCATAAGTATTAAGATGTCAAAAAACGTAATAGGGTGCCAGTTAGAGAGAATGAATATTAGCCATATAAGTTGAAGAACAGAAGAAAGTTAAATGCATTTAGAGTTGGCACTTTTAAGACATATGCATACAGCAATAAAGCAATATTGCAAATTTTATATATTGCATGAAGGATGAAGAAAAAGCTCATTTTACCCACATCACTCACTGTAAGACAGTTGTTGTTAACTAAAACTATTAAAAATAGGTTTTGGATAATTAAATAAAGCTGAAATAAAATTAAATATAAATATTACATAAAAAAAAAAAAAAAAAAAAAAACAATTGTTGTCTGGGCAACTAACTTAAAGGGTTAGTTCTCCCAAAAATGAAAATTCTGTCATAAATTACTCACCCTCATGTTGTTCCAAACCCTTGAGACTTTAAAACACAAATGGAGGCATTTTAAATCAAATCTGAGAGCTTTCTGTCCCTTCATTGACAGTCCAGACAAATATCACTTTGTTGCTTCAAAATGTTCATAAAACTAACCCATAGGAATCAAGCTGTTTAGTCCAAATCACCTTATATGATGAAAAGATTTAATTTAGATTTTTATTCACATAAAATAAAATAAACAATATGATTTTTTTTATTTTGAGGTGAACTAAGGGCTCATTCTCACAGAACGCGTCTTTTCGTCTAAAAACGCGAGACTCAGCGTTCAGGAATGGTTTTTTGAACATAGCGCAGCACAGAACGTGAGGGTCTCGAGACGTTCTTTTAAGACATGATGCAATAACAGCAATAAATGAACAAATAGTTCTTCTGATTGGTCCACTATTTTGGAACCGACATAGAGTACCTCAGAGATGACGTGTTTTTGTAGGCGAACCCGGAAGTTAGCGGCGCACAGGTTCCCTCGATCAAAAGCCTATGCATTTTTCCCATAGACTTTTGTAAAATCGCAAAAAATAAGCTCTGTGTTTAACAAAGGGTTATGACACTTACACGTTTTGTCTATCAAGATAATCTTTACAAGTTAACACAACATTTATACATTTTGAAGCCTAAATAAAGATATAAAAAGATAACAGTAAGCTATAAACGGACTACAGCACACCATGGTCACGGATCAACATCACCACCACCAAGCTTCCTCAAACTTTATTTAAAAAACAACTTTATTCAAAAACATGCTCGCTGATTATGATCTGCACTGTATATGAATACTTATCCACTTTTTCATGACAAATGCTGTCCAAATGTCCTGTTTGTCATGATAACGTCTAAAGTCCCCGCCAAAGGAAGTAGTCCCTTTTAGCAACTTGTTAGCAACTGCCGTTTTTAAGACACAATAAAGGTTTAAAAATATCACAAGCGGGTTATAACAGGTGTGTTTTATGTCATAGATCAAAACGTGAAAATATTTAGAGGCTTTGTTAACCACAGACCTTAATTCAGGAGACTTAGCAAAAGCCCATTAAAAAAACCCATTGACTTTAGGGCGATGGAACCGGAAGTCCTAAAATGCTAACTCGCTTCTGGGTTTTGCATACAAAAACACGTCATCTCTGAGGTACTCAATTGATGAGCAGCGCTGTGTGTGAAAGTTGACATTCTATTAACCAGACATGGCGTCTTAAAAACGCGGCACTCATGTGCGAGGCGCTGCAAAAGACGTGAGACGCATACATAGAAAAACAATGGAAAAGTAGCACATTGGTATAGAAAAATGTGTTCTGTGTAAACTGCCCCTAACCCTTTAAATAAGTTTAGATTGAAGTAAAATTACTAAAACTAAAATTGAAAAAATACCAATAAAATGACAAAAGCACATAACAAAATTACTAGATTAAAACTAAAATTAAAATGAAAACTAAAAATATATAAAAATCTAATTCAAAATAATAATAAATGCAATAAAAGCATTTAAATAATAAAATAATCCTGCTGTAAAATAAAAAGATTAATTTTGTTACCTTTGGTAGATCAAAAATTGTTTATTTTAATTTAAAAACAGTATTTTTAATGTAATTTATAAAGACTATTACAGTAATGAGAATCATTATTAAAAGTAATGAGAAAGACAATACTAATTGAATTAAGTGTCCTAAAATCAAGGTCACAGGGCATAACTGGGCTAACCAGCCAAACCTTGACCCCTTGGTTCTTGCTTACAAAACTCCCAGAAGCATAACGGATTCATATAGTTCAACATTTTTCAGTGAATAACAACTTAAATTTCTGTCTTTTCCACACATATGTTATGTTCCTTCCGAAGATAGGACAATAGCTTTGGAAAGAACAGCTTGGGCACATTAAACATCTCCTTTTGTGCTCCACGGGAGAAAGAAAACAATGTCAGATTTTCATATTTATATCTCTTTAAAGCTAACTAAGTTCTCTGGATAGTCAGAAACAGAAACTCCACCCACATTATTGCATTTCTGACAAGTTAATGAAATAATACTGAGAACAAGAGCTGTGATACTGACAGAGCACTGCATCTTTCTGACTGCATTCATTGATTGTCGAACCTCACGCCTCTCTTCTTTCTCTGTCTCTGGCACACTCAAACTTAGTCGCAGTCAAGCATTCCCCAATGTTTGTCTCTCTTCAATTTCCATTTTCTACTCCCTGACATCTCTGTCTCTCCAACTCTCACTTTGTCTTAATTCTTCCTCTTTGTTTGTCCCCCCTCGCCCTCCCTTCCTCTCCCCCACACCTTCCAGTGTTTGCCTGGGGATGCTTATCATTGACGTGCACAACATCTTTTCCTGCACCCCATCGATCCTGTTATTGAAACAAGCCTCATTTGCAGTCTCCTTCCTGTTTTGGCCCCTTCCCCCCAAACAGCCCCCTGCTCTCTCTCTCTCTTTTCTTCGTTTGCTCTGTCAAGAGAGAGCCACCTCAACAGCTTGACAATTACCCATAATCCCTCACTTCAGCTTCTCTGCCATTTCAAGCAAATGAAAGATGTTGCTACAAATTTAGACCAATTTGACTGGTAGTTAAGACAAACTGGTCAATGTACTTAGGTTGTCAGGGTGTTATCATGATGAGCATATGCTTATGAAGGTAGGAGTCTATTATGTTGAAAGACCTCTCATAGGATCTCGTGTAACTGAATCAATACAGGGTTAAATTAAGTGGGTCTGTTGCTGCATGGTGCACACTACGTTCCTGATTTTTATGTCACGCTGTATTTCACACACAACAGAGCAGGTTGAGGCAATCAAATGTGCTTTTTTAAAATGCCCCTATCTTGATTTTAATGTTGTGAAATCTGGGGCTGTATTACAGAAACTTCATCACTTAATTTTTGACTTAAAGGGTTAGTTCACCCAAAAAATGATCATTTATTACTCACCCTCATGTTGTTCCACACCCATAAGACCTTCGTTCATCTTGAACACAAATTAAGATATTTTTAATGAAATCCGAGAGGTATATGACAACAATATAATCAACACTTTCAAGGCCCAGAAACATATTAAAGACATCATTAGAACAGTCGTCGTGACTGCAGTGGTTCAACCTTAATTTTATGAAGCGACAAGAATATTTTTTGTGTGCAAAAACAAAATAAAAATAACAACTTCATTCAACGATCTCTTCTCTTCCCTGTCATTATCCTTAGGCAGTTACTGCAGTAAGCACAGTGCAGGCTTCCGTGTTTACATCCCAATGCCGGCTCAGTACTGGCCAAAGCTGATCACGTGAGCAGCACGACGCATGTGTGTGATGCTGACGCAGGAGCCGGCTAATGATGAGTCAGTGTTCTGATGTAGAACCTGCAAGCGCTGGATTTAAACAACATATGAGAATGACACAGAAGAGAAGATGTTGTTGAATAAAGTTATTTTTGTTTTGTTTTTGCGCACAAAGAGTATTCTAACCCTTTATAGTCAGTATGAAACAGAAGTTGCAATAGTCTTTTCAACCCCGTTGTGACATATATATTTAAGTGAAACTTCTTCTTGAACAAGAAAAAATGTAGGACTGGATTTGATTTTGTCCATCAGGAATTGAATGGATGGTTGTGGTTTGCCATTGCTGTGATCTCATGTGAGTGACAGGTTGTCCAGCCCTCGAGCCAGTAAACATGTCATCAAAGAAAACGATGGATAGATAGATAGATAGATAGATAGATAGTGAGACAAACAGATGTAGAGTAACTAACTACTTTTTAAAAAGTTTTTACTATTTTATATCATGAATAGTTTGCAGCTCAGGAAGCTTCAATGTTGGCAAAGGGCTCATAACCCTTAGACTCCTCTAACTGGCAGAGTGGAAGAAAAAGACAAAATAAGAGAAGTTACGAAAAGTAACTTTCCCTCAGTGTTGAAGGCTCAAGTGTCACAACATCAAGAATTCCCCATCGGGAGGTGAGATTGCTCAAATCCACAAGCCAGCACATTTAGGGTAACATCTTAAGTCCAGGGCCAAGAAAAGCAGACAGACACACACATACACACACAGAGAGAGAGAGAGAGAGAGAGAGAGAGAGCTTCCTCTTGGGATGAAAGAGCTTTTGTTTCTCTGATTCCTCAGTTGAGGTGCCATACACCAGGACTCTGGGGAAAATCGTGAGTCTTCTATCCCACTCTCCCTCTCTCTTTTCCACTCCACATCCCTTCATTCTTTCCACTAATCCCAAAGATGCCGATTCAGAGAAAGAGTAAAAGCGATGGAGAAAGAACAGGAGAAATGCCTTGCCTTTTGTCTCCCTCAAGATCAATTGTACAAACTAATCCATGAGGACTCTCCTTTCACCAGTTCCAGCTCGGACACATGCAATCAATGCTACTGTGTGTGTGTATAGTTATGCAGGTGGCAGATATAAAGCAGGTGAGGGAAGGAAAAGGGATAAAGAATATGAGAGTATAGAAGTGGCAGGAGGAGATAAGAAATTCTTCAGATCTGATTTTCCTTAAATGTCACTAGCTTGAGGAGTGTCTTTCCATACTAGCCAGAGGCGTAAAAAGACATCTCTACCCCCATTCCTCTCTCCCACCGTCTCCATCCTACTCTGTCAGTTGGAGGCACCGTACTGGGCAACAAAGCGTCTTTTTATCCTTCATTCAGTCCTCATAACGCTCAATCCATCAGCAAATAAAAATGTTAGGTATGACCCTGAGCTCTGGGAATTATGGGTAAGCAGCTCCAAAATTGCTAAGACTAAAGGTCAAACTGTAAAATATGAATGAGCAGGTGGGTTGATCTCGGTTGTGGTTCTTCAAAATCTTCCCTATGTTCCAACCGTGCATGCAATCCTAAAGAAAAATGACCTACAGATGATTCTGCATTATGCTTTGATTTCAAAAAGCTTCATGGGGACTCCTGGAAATGCTTAATCTTAGTTTATCAGGATCTTTTCACGTCATCTCTTGCCGTGTTCGCAGCCTGTCTCTAAGTATGTCAAGCATCTCTTCTCCTAAGTGTCTCAGTATATCTAAAGTATCTCTACCTCTTTTAGCATGTTAAGTGTCCTCTTCTCTCTCAACCTCTGTTAACCATTTCCTAATCTGGGTCTTCTTAGTGTAGGGAAGGCTGGGGTATGCTGTCGTCCCCTTAATCCCCTTAAAACTATGCATCATTTTTGTCATGTGTCCATATATTTGAAAGGACTCATATATAGCTTCTTGCAAATGAAAAATGCACATGATGGCATTTAAATAGAACATGCTAAATGCTAAAATCTACTTTTTGTATGTCAAAATTAATTTTCTGCATTAAGGTACAATGAATTTTGTGTCAGCAAAATTTGTCCAGGTCTTAACATATATATCATACATGGTGGTGGATTTCCTATGTATAAAACCTTGTAAATTCCTCCTGAAAGATTAGCAGAAGGTACCTGTGGGGTAAGGTGAGTCAGATGCTGTGCCAGGAGCTTAATTAATAGTGACCTATTACAAGCAAAACCAAACTAAATCAACCATTTTATACTAAACTAGTTTATTGGTGGTCTGTTGGCTGGCTTTATATATATATATATATATATATATAAATGGGTAGATACTTATGAATTGTAATCAGTTACTGATTACAAATTACATGACAAAATTTGTAATCAGTAATATAATCTCTTAGATTACACATTTTGGTAAAGTAACATAATCTGACTACTTTTGGATTACATTTTGATTACTTTTGTGCTAACTCTTATTTGATGTCACATTATATTATAGGATAATCTTGTACTATTTTGACAGATACAAAGAAAAAATATATTCCAAAAAATATATTCTATTCACCAACAAGAGCCTCAACAGATTCTTTTTAAACTGCAATGTATGGACAGTTAATACTTCAAAATACTAACACTAATGTACCTGTTAGTGTTTGCTGATAGTAACACTGAATAAAACAAAATCACATCTTATGATTTTAAAACATATTTACTTTAAATTAAGTAAATTTAGAAAACGGCAACATTACAAAAACAAATATTGAAAAACATGAAATTCACAGCAATAATCACTGCTACATCAAATATTTCATCAATATTTCATAATTATTATTATTATTATTATATTATATATTTAATCTATATTTCATATATATTCATATATATTTCATCTATATTTCCCCCTCACCGCCGGAAAAACTCGAAGAATCACGAACGTATAAGAGCGACAGGTTTATTATAAAAAAATATATAAACATTAAAAAAATGAAAATTAGGAGAATCAATGAATTGTGAACAACTTACTGCCATTGTGTAACTAATATGTAATCATGTAATCCATAAAAAAGTAAATGTAGTCTGATTACGTGTATTTTAAAAAGTAGTTCACTCTAATTACTACCCAGCTCTCTGTGTGTATGTATATATATATATATATATATATATATATATATATATATATATATATATATATATATATATATATATATATATAATATAAAATGTTGAAAATTCTTTTACTACTACAAATATCCAGAATATCAAACCTTTTTCTGGAAGGTTTTATAAAAATAACATGCAGCAACATAAGATTGTAAGATAAGTAAATAGAATCATTTATGTAAATTTTTAATTTTGAAATTAAGCTATTAGATTCTGATAATGGGGAAAAGTTGTGTATGTTTTTTTTTTTTTTTTTTTGAGATATCATATTTCTATGGCCCTATCATACAACCTAACTTACACAGCTTACCCAGTTCTCCCCTCTGTTAACAGTCCCTGCTTCAAGTGTGTTATCTATTCTTTCCGGGATGTGAGTTGACTTCTCACACGTTCGCTGTGTTTAGAGAGAACACCTTCGATCCGCTGTCACCAATTTACCACGCTAACTCCGCCTTAGACAGTTTATCTCAACAACTAAGGACTGGCACGTCATTAGTCATTTCTGCACTACTTACCTCTCCCACTATCCATCCATCCATCTTCCTCTCTCTCCATCATGTTCTGTTACGTTCATTCCCTACTTGATCTGCTCTCAGGTTCAAGTGTTAGCACATTCCTGAGGATGACAGTGAAGAAAGGCTCATTACTTTCACAACATAAACAAAAGCAGCTGCTGCAACACCTGTAACCTTAAAAAAACCTCTATGATTATACAATAAATTAATGTTATTCTTCATATTTACATAGCGACAGATTAGTTTGTGTGTATACGGGCTGTAATGATAAAGTTAAAGAGGGTCAGTATGTGTTGGGTAATTCTCCAAAGCCACCCACCCAGTTAAAAGAGACACAGCATCCTGAAGAAACCAAAGTGAACATGGGAAGTGTGAAAGAAACAAGAACAGAGATAAAATTCTAAAAAGAGCCAAAGAGTAAGAGACAGTGTTGGATACAGAGTAGTAAGTTGATATAATAGGGGCCTGTCTCTCGTGGTTTTAAATGGAGGATTTGGCCTTCACGCCTCTCAGTGCCATTCTTAAGGAAAGCGGATTTCCGCTGCCGTGACGACCATTATCCTGGTTTCCTGGCAGTAATCCGCCATTCTAGGGCCGTAATAGGACAGAGCATTGCAGAAAGTCAGGAAGCTGTTGCTGCTAGTCACTGCCATGGGGATCACGGTTCTAGATCTGCCACAGAGAAACACAAGCTGATCTGATACAGCTGATGAAACAGTCATGCACAGCAGGCCTGGAGAGAGAACATCACAAAGTCCGACATTACAGTTGTAACTCCAAACTGTTTACAAGATACTGTATAACATTCTTCTGTATAACAGTCTGTCTATCTGTCTATCTATCTGTCTTTTCAGGTTGCATAAATGCAATCCATAAATGTCCTTAAATACACATTAAAAAACAATCTTAACAAAATAAATAAATAAATAAATAAATAAATAAAAATGGTAGGTAGCATATTGTGCAACTACACATTGTCATATTAACAACCAGTAACTACACAAGTTTATGACTCACATGTAAGCTGAAAGCTGTATATGTTTCATTCACTAAAAAGATCCAGCTCATTGGAGTAATTTATCTGTAAATCAAACTGCAAACTAAACTTTTTTGGATTTATTAAAAAACAATCAACTCTTAAAAGTCATTTATTGGGAATCGGACTACACTGTCGTACTGTCTGTTTCACACTGTACGTTTAGAAACTAAATTGCAGCATCACTGAATGAGTAGAGCAGGAAATTTTGTTGGTGTATTTTAGTATGCCATTCTGTTCGAATGAGCAGAAGACTGACACAAGCAAAAACCATTAACAAAACGTCATTCGGTCTGGTTTTGAGTTTTTAAATGAAAACTTCTACACTATGGTGAACTGTAAACATTTCTTTCATTTTATCCAGCTTCAAAAAATCTCCTCTGAGCTGTTGATGTTGAAACATCTGTAATTCCAGCAGTTGCACTTCAGGCTCAGGTAATCAACCAATTTCAAAGACTTATGACTCGAATGAACTTGTTCTGTGATTCTCAGGACACTCTTTGCCTGCATGACCATTGTTCCATCCTTCAGATTGCTATTTTCTTAAAGGTGTTTGAAAATCTTGCCCACCATATATCTGAAATGGCCTTTACTTTTTTTGTAAAGTACATTATATTTGTGTAACTGAGCATATATTGCCATTTCTACTTCTTACATAGTAATAATTTTACACATAGGTTAGTGTTTTAACACTACCAAAGTCCCTTTAAGACAAGTCAATTCACTCGGTGGCCATCTTTGAAACGCCTCTCGGGCATGCAAATGCAGCTCCTATCTCTTTGAATGGGGAAACATAAAATTCTCCAAAGCTGTTTTCCAAGATTTCGATTAAATTTCATATTTGAAATCACCAATGAAATCTGAGAACAACGGTCTCATTAATTTTGATTCTAAACGCTCGAATCGTGACAAAAAAAACGGTATTTTTCTGGCTGGATCAAGCTAATGCGCATACGCAGTCCTAAGTGTGCGTCTCTATAGAGAGGTTTCTTGTATACAAATGATACTGGATGCGTGTGCATTCAGGGGGCAAAACCGCTAACGAGTCTTATAAACGATTAACGTGGCTTAATGTACTAAGACAGTGATATTAACAGACCAAACTCAGTAAACATCATACTAATAAACCATACTATGTACAGAAAAGTAGTTGAGCCCAGAATATGAAAGCAGTTCGTTTAATTACACATTAAGCTTTTTCCTCCCATAGAAAACCATTATAAAGAAAAAGCTTAATGTAGCCTACAAATATTAAAAGATAGTGATATTCAAAGATCAAATTCTGCACAAACCAATGTTTCTGTATAGTATGCTTTATTAGTATAGTGTTTACTAAGTTTGGTCTTTTAATATCACTGTCTTAGTACATCAAGCCACGTTAAGCGTTTTCTTTATGGGAGGAAATTGCTTAATTAAACGTGTTGATATCTTCATCACGTTCATATTATGGGCTCATCTGCTTTTCTGTACATAGTATGCTTTATTATTATGGTGTTTACTAAGTTTGGTTTGTTAATAACACTGTCTTAGTAAATTAAGCCACCATAAGCTTTTTCACGTTAAACGTTTTAAAACGTCCCGAGTTCTGCATGCACCTCACAGGAGGTAACAGTCATTTATGCTGAGAAAAGAGGTGGATGCATCATGCAAATCTCTGCAGGTAGCCTACAATGTCTGTTCTGCCGAATTATTTATCACCATTAATGAACCCCAGAAAGAATATTATATCGTTTTTAAACAGTACTTGGAAGTGCATGCAATTCTTGGCATGTGACGTTATGCAGAACTCGACTTAACACCTGTAGAAGATTGTAACGTTAATCAACCATTGTAATTAACGTAGATTTCGCATTGTTTGTAAATTGTTGTTGACTCAATAATAAACTGCCATTTCAGAGTTGGATCGTTTGTTTCATTTGCATATTAATATAACATTATGTAAAACGTTAGCTGATTAGTGGGCTAAGTAATGTTAGTCAACAGGTCTCGAATCAAATTGTCCAACTAAGTTTGCTAATCATAAAAACCTGACATACCCTGTGAATTTATGAACTTACCTGGTTTTGTTGGCTGTTGAGCCTTTCTATCCTAAATGTTTACGACAAGGCTACGCACGACCCGCCACATTTGAAAGAAATTTGATACTGTAAATATATAAATATATACTGTACAAGACATGAGACGTGTGACAGCTAGCTAGGTGTGTGATAGTGAGGAAACGGCTAGCATCAATTACTTTGAAAGCTTAGGTAGCGCGGACTCGACCGATTATATTAAGAAATTAACTCTCAGTAACGGTGAGACAATTGCTTTCTGCCCCCTAGTTGCACGCGCATCTCAGTGATGACGTTGCACGGAAACCCTTGCGTGTCTATAGCAACCGGAGCTTCTAACGGCCGCTACAGTGATGCGATGACTTTACAAATCGGCGATTGGCTCTTATTTAGAAGGCGGGACTTATTCCGCCATATTGCGCGTTGCACTTTCTCCCATTCAAAACAATACAAGTGACAATTCTTGTGTTATTCTATAGTCTTTGACACTACTTCAGACTTTCAGACTTAATTGACACTACCTTCTAACTCAATTTCCTTGGGTTCGCCACTTTTCATTTAAAAACTCAATTACTGAGTGCGGTTCAAACGTATATAGGTACACAAATCATGTAAGGGGATATTGAGTATTCATAGACAAGTCTGTACATTATTGATAATATTAAAAACTGGTCATGTTTACATCCTCACCCTCTCATTCTTTGTTCTCCTCACTGTCTAAAGGCACAGCTTAAAATGAAATCTAGTGGTTTCCATGAATGCCACCACTGTGGTTTAGTCACTATTTACTGAATTTAGACATTCACACCAACCAAGAAAAAACAGAGAAGCATGCCAGAGGAACAGAAAAGGAATAGGGGTGTAACGATGCCCTCATGTCACAATTCGATACATATCATGATACTGAACTCACAATACGATATTATTGCGACACTCCAAGATATTTGGTAAAAGGTTAACAAAAAATGTACTGTTGATTAAAATGCTAAATTTGGTATTACATTAGGTTAGGTCTGAAGTTGAAACATTTATTTTAGACGAATATGCTTGCGCTCTGTCACTGACTATATATATTTAAAATAATGTAGGCCACTTTTTACTGGTAACATAAGACATGTGGCATTATCAGGGCCCACAAATATTCCCCCATTGCATTATTATACATTATATTCAACATTATATATAGTAGTTTAATGTAGTAATGACACTAAATCTATGTAAACTTAAATACAATACAGATACGGATCTACAGAGGTTACAGGCATTTAAAATCTAGAAAAATAGATTTTTAAGTGCCAGACTAATTTTTTCATTAATAATAAAAACCGAAACCCAATGAAATTTGTTTTTAAAGGGTTTATTGAGGGCCGCCACTACACATCATGGGTCCTTGAAAACATTCTGCCTGACTTTTTGAGTTTGACTAAGTAGACAAAATCCAACTTTCAGATCTTAAAATTATAAATTACCTTAGCATACACATCTCTGAGGAATAAGAAATTGATTACAGTTTGATCCATCCTGTAATCACAAATTTACACTCACATACACATACGAACCTCTCTCATTTTATGTCTCTCTCTCTCTCTCTCTCTCTCATCACTGCAGTCCAGGGAGGGCCGTCCCAGCCAGGCAGGCTGTGAATATTCATGATCAGGAGTGAGTTGCAGTGGAGGTTGCTGTGAAGGTGTTGAGTTATTCATCATTCTTCAGGAGAAGAGACACGGGAGTCGTCCCTCAGTGCTGGAATATTAACGAGCCACATTAATAAAATATCCACCCTCTCTTTTTCCTGCCTCTTCTTTACCTAGAGATCTCAGGAGTCCCCATTCAAGACCACCATGCAAACTGGAGCACACACATATATGTGTACATGTATATATAAACACACTGTTCATTGCCTAAAAATGCAAAAAGACGCAAAAAGATACTTATTCCACTGAAATTTTGTGACACATATATTTCTTAAATCATTTAAGCCTCACAAAAAAGCCACAATCATCAAAACAGAAATCCAACAATACAGCAAATCCCAACAGCTCGACTCGCACATCACAGTGATGACAAAGCATTTGACGACAAAGACACAATGCAGACTTCCAAGAAAGAACTAGTGGCAGTTTTTGGGATTTTTGTTTTTTGTTTTTTCATGGTAAAAATAGGAAAACATAGGATACAAGAAAGGGAAGATTACGTAAAAAAAAGAGAGCGAGAAAGAAAGAATAGACTGGCACTCAGGGGAGAGGTATGTTTAATTCACAGAGTGGCATTTCGGCTGTGTTATCAAGCTAACATACAGAAGGCCAGGCCAGACACTGAGCTGAAATGTGCATCAGTGGTCGTGTAATATTAAAACAGCCAACTGTGCTTTCTTTCACAATTTCTCCTGCTGCTTTCTCTCGCTTTCTTTCTAAATGCATATTTCTGCTCTCAAGATAACCACAAAAAGCCTACGATTTGCCCCTATTTCAGTCTCAATTGTATAGCACACACACCATTTCACAGCATGAGACAGCAACTCAGATCTCATCCACATAGCTGCCACTGCACTACTTAAGTATGAATAGTTACTATATTTAATTATGTGCATAATTATGCTATAATAATATTTTAATTATACTTTTAATTACATTTTTGCCTAATTGTATCTTACAGTGAGAATTTCTGTGAAATGTTCTGTCAATTAATGCACTTTTTTATTATTAAGTTCATATTAATCCTATAAATGCCTAAAAAACATATTATAATACTAAATAATAATTTGTAATAATATTAATAATAACAAAGAAATTTAGAAAAATCAAAATATGGAAATGTAATATTATTTTGCAATATTTTGCTGAGGACTAGCTGACATTTTTTGTTACTTTAAATTTTGATGATTTCACACTTGGCACACAAATGCACATAATGTGCACTGCTGATATATCCATGATTATTTGCATGCCTCCACACAGCAACCGTTTTATCAATTTTTCCAAATGCTTCATACACTTAAGTACAAATGACAAATGAGAACATCCTATATAAGATTCTCTTTTCATTAAAAATGGAGTATCATAGAAGAGAAGAGAAGCGGGATAAGCCCTATTTTCTATTCTTTATGTGTGGATTTTCTGTTTTATTTTTCTCTTAACTCATCATTTTTATTTTCTTTATTCCTTGCAGTCTTAAAAGCACCTTTTTATGGACATTTAACATTGAGTACAAAAATACATTAATTTGCATGTGTTTGTGAGATTATCCCTGGAATCCTATTCACATAATTACATGTAATGAACGTGGGAGGCAAGTTTGTTTCTGCAGCTCAAAGACAACAGCACATACTCGGCTCAAGGGACAGATTAAGGTTTTGGTTAACCAGCAATTAAATTTCATTCAACCACACAAATGCAGAGATCGCATTGCCGTCATAGATATTATAATAATGATAATAATTAGTGTAAACACCAGCTTCATCACAAGGTTCTGAATGGCTGAGTTGGAGGTCAAAGAAAAAAAAAGTAAACAAGACAGGTGAGGTAAACACAGTACTAATAATAAAAACAAACAGACAAAGAAACAAACAAACATCAGAATGAAGCTGGAGTTAGCCTGGAGAACAAGACCCTCGTTCCAGACCTTTCTCGCTTTCATCTAACTGCGTTACAGTGTGTGCATACTTAAATGTGTGATAGAGTGAAAGAGAGGAAGGATGGATGAGGGGGTGGAGACATGAGACGACTGGGGTCAACTACCTGTCAAAGTCTGACTGCTAGTAGGCTCAATCTGCTTGTTGAACTAGAGCGAGGGAGTAGGTGTGTGTGTGTGTGTGTGTGTGTGTGTGTGTGTGTGTGTGTGTGTGTGTGTGTGTGTGTGTTTGTGATTTATGAGGACACAAGTTTGTATAAATGACATGGGTATTACACTGGTATTACGACGTAAACATGAAATGAGGACTCATGAAATGTCCTCATATATTTAAAATAGATTTAAAAACATTCTAAACAATGTTTTATTAAAAATGTAAAAATGCAGACAGTTTCCTGTGATGGGTAGATTTAGGGGTAGGGGTAGTGTAGGGGGATAAAATGTACAGTTTGTATAGTACAAAAACCATTACGCCTATAGAATATCCTCACTAAGATAGCAAAACAATCTTGTGTGTGTGTGTAAGTGAGTGAGAGAGAGAGAGAGAGAGAGAGAGAGAGAGAGGAATGGGATAAACTCTAGGTATATGCATTTAACAAGTGCTATTACTTCTATATTGTCTAAATGTTTAATGACTTACAGAATCAAATGATGAAACAGACTTATTTTTAAACAAAGAAGAAACACTAGGAGATTGTTTTAGCTTTCCACATTCACATAAGCAATACAAAACGAAGAACATAGGAAACTCAGGTCTTAAATACACAGTGGAGTAATCAAAGAAAGTACGAAAAGGTGAATTAAATCAGTAACTATGGAAACTAATTATGGCACAAGGAACAGATGCAAACAGGAAACAGAGAAAATTAAACCAAAACTGAACATATATATCTTGGTACATGAATTTTGTTCAGCTGTCAGAGGTTATTCAGTGAAAAAGTGTATGTGTTTTCCCAAATATACTATAAGAGTGAGGAGAAAAAGTTTTTTATGTTTAAGAATTTATGTTTATGTTTAAGTTTTTTATGTTTAAGGATTTATGTTATGCAATAAGTTTAATCCCCAAGACTAAATAGGGGGGCGGGGAGCTGCAGCTGATGTGCATTTAAAAATACATGCATGTAAACAGCATGTTTTTTGCTTCAACACAAAATGTGCATTTACAACATGGTATAATAAATGATCTGTGGGGTATTTGGAGCTGAAACTTCACTGACACATTCTGGGGACAACTGAGACTCATATTACATCTTGTAAAAAGAGGCATAATAGGTCCCCTTTAATACAATTTAACTTTTTCTATTTTAATATAATTTAAAATCTCATTTATTCCTGTGATGGCTAAGCTTTATTTAAAAAATTTTTTTTTTTAATAATTAAAAAAAAATCTTACTGGCACCCAACTTTTGATATAAAATATTTCTTTATTAAATATTTTAATCTACATAAATTCCTAGCACTAAGACTATATTCCACCATGTGTGTTTTTTGCGATTGTTTTATTAATTCCCTTATAGGCCTTGCCCTCAGGCCACAAAATTGGATGACCAGACCAGAAAGAGAGGGACAAACCAAGCTGGGTATAAAGATACGAACAAAACAATCAAACAAGAAAGCAAAAGGGAAGTCTCTCGGGGAAGAAGAGCTACAGAAACAAAGACAGATGGACAGAGCATGACAGAAAGACAGAAGAAATGTGAAGAAAAAAAAAGTACCTTTACGACCAAGTCTGGTGTTTGTCAGTTTGAGGTTGACAGACTTTCCAACATGCCAGATGTGCAGGGCATTGAGAGAGGACAGAGTGTGAAAGAATGAAAACAAAACAAACACAAGATAGACAACCTCTTAGATATAAGGGACAAGCACATAAGAGCGAGTGTAGTTGGACAGTGAGACAACCTTCATGTCCAAAACTGTAGTTGAGGAGTCTGTATGTGAAATGGTGGTGGAAATGTTCCAGAAACACTTCAGGCAAACGGGACGGTGGCCAAACGACAGCTCAGTCATGGACACACTATCCATGTTATGGTCACCAAGCCAGCCAACAGCTTAGCAGCCACATCCCACGGCAACATGAGCCACATCCAACAGACCACAAGTATCCACACTGAGTTCAGTCCAGAAAGAAAGTGAAAGAGAGAATTTAACTGTGGAAATGTGTGACTGGAGTCAACAGGAAGAGCAAATTAAGTGTATCTGCCCCAGTTAGGGCAGCTCTCAGAGGTGGATCCAGCACCCTGCCTCCTCTGTGCCTTCCTCCTTCCCATTCATCCATCCAAAGCCATGTCCCAACCTGGGCCTGCATTTCTTCCCCCTTAGGCTGTCTGCCTCTTCATGCATCTAGGCCAGAGGCACCTGGCACAAGTCTTCAAACACACATGATAACCGGAATAGCAGCACCAGGAAACTGGGACCGGGAGGAAAGCATGTCGTGAGTAAGGGGGTGAGGAAAAAAAAAAAGCTGAAAAGGACGGATTGGTGCTCTGGAAGTCCCCGGCAGCATGGCAGGGCTCAAAACTGTCACGGAAAAGTTTCTCTTTTTCGTGGTCATGTGTTTAATTGATGAGACGTCCGGATTTCAGAGACTATCCCGAAATCATCGCAACTAAACGATTCTCTTATCGTAACAGAACATTGCTGTCTTGCTGGATTCCTTTCTCTCGCTCTCTTTTGATCTGTTCTTTCGCTCTCTCCTCCTGTGCTTCCCTCAGTCCCCGGGCCCCTTAAAAACAGCTCTCACTCATCTGCTCTAAAAGCTTGTAACAAGACAGAGCAGAGGGATTGAGATATAGATGCACTGTTCAAAAACCTAGCAAACCGTCTCCCTGGGCATCATGTTAAGGCATCATAGGCACGCTCCCAATGCAAAGCCTGATCCAAAAGCTAGGAGGAATAATTTTGTGCGGCCTCCCGAGACACCTTGTTTCGGCCAGATTTTTGGTGAAGGCAATCCCATAATGCATTACAATAAGTGAAAAAATAAACCACACAATGGCAGATAAAACCAAAACAGTATAATGTATTATAAAAGCATATATCCTGTATTTAATGTATTTTGCGAATGTCTGCTGATCTTCAATTTCTGGACTAAAGTCTCTTCTATTTTGTGACAACTTTTGGAACTGACGCTTGATCTTGACCCCTGTCTATTCCTTATTAATGATGATTTCTCTGTAACCCTGCACTATAAATCAAAAAAGGATTCTCTTCTCAGGGTTAACAGCTGTGAAGAAGGCTATCATTAGTTTGTGGTTTCCATTTAATTCTTTGTCAAAACAGTCATATTTTATGGATATTGTTTGTTTGGAGCGCTCCACTGCCTTAATTAACAGAATAAAGATAACAACTATTCTGCAATGGAGCTGAATTCATGATAGCTTAAAGGGTTAGTTCACCCAAAAATGAAAATTATGTCATTTATCACTCACCCTTCATTCATCTTCAGAACACAAATCAAGATATTTTTGATAAAATCTGATGGCTCGGTGAGGCCTCCATTGACAGCAAGATAATTAACTTTCAAATGCCCAGAAAGGTACTAAAGACATATTTAAAACAGTTCATGTGACTACAGTGGTTCAACCTTAATGTTATAAAGCGATGAAAATACTTTTTGTGCGCCAAAAAAACAAAATAACGACTTTATTCAGCAATATCTAGTGATGGACGACTTCAAAACACTGCTTCATGAAGCTTCGAAGCTTTACAAATTTTTTGTTTCGAATCAGTGGTTCAGAGCGTGTATCAAACTGCCACGTGAACTATTGAAATTTCGAAACACTGATGTAACGAAGCCTTGTTTACTGAAATCACGTGATTTGGGCGCTCCAAACCACTGGTTTGAAACAAAAGATTCATAAAGCTTCGAAGCTTCATGAAGCAGTGTTTTGAAATCACCCATCACTAGATATTGTTGATATTTTGTTTTTTTGGCACACAAAAAGTATTCTCATCGCTTCATAACATTAAGGTTGAACCACTGTAGTCACATGAACTGTTTTAAATATGTCTTTAGTAGCTTTCTGGGCATCTGAAAAAGGAAAAGATCTTGCTGGCAATGGAGTCTTCACTAAGCCATCGGATTTTATGAAAAATATCTTAATTTGTGTTCTGAAGATGAACGAAGGTCTTACAGGTGTGGAACGATATGAAGGTGAGTAATTAATGATATAATTTTCATTTTTGGGTTAAATAACCCTTTAATATCCATTCTTAAAAGTTAATATGAAGGAACAGGAAAGAACGATGATATAATTGAAGATAAACAAGTCTATTAGGTACGATTGGTATTTTTTTCAGTAATTTACTCTCTGGTCACCTTTATTTTGATAGACATTTTTGCCGCCTTAGAAGATATCTGCCTATGTAGGCATTAAACACCCCAGAGCTCACCAGGAACAAAGTCAGAGAAAGTAACTTCTAAGAAGAGAGGAATCAAACCATACAGCTTTTCAGTCTCTGTTCTCTGTGTCTATCCCTCAATCTTATATCATGGTGAGCACTCAGTCTCCAGAGCAGGTGTAATAAAGGCAACAGTTGCAGAGGCGTTTCACTCTGTCGGGCAGACTTGACTGAGTTTAACACATGTAATCCTATACACATTCCCAAAAGGAAAAGAAGAAGAGAATGAGAGAGATGGAAGGAAAGACCCAAGGTCTGTGAACAGATGAAGGGATGAAGGACGGAAATGATATGGAAATGCGCTGTATTAGTCCACTTATCCAGTGCAAATCCTGAACTTGATTCCTGTGTACATTTGGAACGCGTTATCGCAATGCATATACTTCAACTACACTCTACAAGTACTCTGCTTGTGATGGGAAAGTACATAAAAGTATAAAACTAAGTACATGCATACATTTTGAATATAAAGTAACACAGTACAAGAGTACTGGGCACCTTGATACCACAACAGGAGCTGAGGTTCCCTTTTCAATATGTGTTTGCAAGTAAAAAAAAAAACTGCAAAGAAGAAAAGAAGAAATTAAATTGTTAATGGCACATTATTAATTACTTAGCTATTTCTTGAAAATAATAAACAAATTATACTTAGATATAGCATAGCTAAATTTATTTTCTTAAAATTTACTACTTATTCGGTTCATTAAGTTAAAATTAAAATAAATAAATAAATAAATAAATAAATATCCTCCTAAATAATCTCCTTGTCCTGTCCTATGTTTTATATATATGTATATGTATATATATATATATATATATATATATATATATATATATATATATATATATATATATATATATATATATAAACATCACTAACTCCTCTGCAATGCAAGGACCTGTGGGCAATATTGTGCATTCATTTTCTTGAAATTAATTATTACTTAAAGGTGCAATATGTAAGATTTTTGCAGTAAAAAATCCAAAAACCACTAGGCCAGTGTTATATATTTTGTTCACTTGAGTACTTACAATATCCCAAATGCTTCCAACTATTTGTAAATCGTGAGAAAATTGCAATTTTAACCAAGGCTCCGGGACGTGTGAGGAGTCGCCTGTCAATTGCGTCATAACCGCGTTACCCTCGCTTTCCGGTTTTATTTTGTAGAAACCATGGAAACACCAAAGACGCTTTAATAAATTAAATGTTTTAATAGACAAGGGAACAACTGTTTGATTACGTTTATAGATAGAAAACTAATTATTGTTATATAGCTCAACACGTTTAGTCTTATTGTTTAAATATAATTATCTTGATTTTTTTGCAAGTACTATACATTTTACCATGCCTCAGAGAATAACACTATTTTATGAAGTAGCTAACTTAGCATAATCAGATGCAGCTTTATTTTTAGTAACAGTAATACAGAATTTTCTCCATCATACAATACGTTTTAAAATTAATTGCATGCCATTTATCAACACAAGCCATCCAGCATTTAATATGATATTCTAAAATCGATCTATCTGACTGCAGTGTGTCTCAAACAAGTGTCTTGCAGCAGCCGCTGAGCGAACGCACAGAGTAATGTCATAACATCATTTTCAACATTCTCAAATGTATCTAATATGATAAACAGAGTTGCGTTATCTCATACTCATGACCGGAAAAGCGGAAGCAGCGCCGGCAACTGTGGCATAATAAAAGTTCTGCTGCTCACGGCGTGTGTTGCACAATCGCTCCAGCGGCCTCGTTCAGCTCCCACAACACTCGGTCCTGCTCTGCTTCATACTACAGTAACGTTAATAATCTCATCCATGAACATGATTTCTTCCTGAGTCCTATCCCGATTGTTTCCACTGGCTGTGATGTGAAGACCACACGTCCCAAGATTCCGCGCTCAAACTTGCCGTCATCAAGCTACGCCTTTGTTTTGAATAGGCCTCTAGCGACCTCTAGCGGACAGAAATCTTACATATTGCACCTTTAACTTTCAGGTTCACATTTGTGACCCTGGACCACAAAACCAGTCATAAGTCACATGGATATATTTGTAGCAATAGCCAACAATACATTGTATGGGTCAAAATGATTGTGCCAAAAATCATTAGGATATTAAGTAAAGATCATGTTCCATGAAGATATTTTGAAAATTTCCTACCATAAATATATCAAAACTTTTTTTGTAAGTAATATGCATTGCTAAGGATTTCATTTGGACAACTTTAAAGGCGATTTCCTCAATATTTTGATTTTTTTGCACCCTCAGATTCCAGATTTTCAAATAGATGTATCTCGGCCAAATATTGTCCTATCCTAACAAACCATACATTAATGGAATGGACATCTCAATTTAAAAAAATGGACTCTTATGGCTGGTTTTGTGGTCCTGGGTCACATTTAGAAAAGTGAAATAAATAAATAAATAAAATTTCCCAAAAGCATGGATGTACATTTTGAAAATTAAAAAAAAGATCAGAAGAAATTGTTGCGCTCTAAACTGACAAAAAGCTTTTTTGTGAAGACAGAAAAAGTCTATAAAAACATTTAAATTATGTTTTTCTAGACTTTTTCAGTCTTCATTAGACTGTGTGCAGCCAGCTACCTTTTCTGTTCATGTTCGAAAATTTGAAAATAGGAAGCAGGGTTGCGTAGGGACATTTTTAAACAGTGTGTGTCTGTGCGCATATACTTGAGTGTTAAAGTGAGGTATTTATGTAAAAATAGCAGTAAATGTGGGTTATGTCCTGGGAGGGGTCCTTCTCACAAACTGGATGGACAAGCTCTCAGCTGTCAGTCTGTTTCTCTTTGCTCTGAAGTTAACATTTCTGCAGGGAAGAGCTGCAAGAAGCACCGTTTCCTCACATCTCCCACTCTCTCATAGGCATTATAAACAAACAATGCAAGTGTACTAGAAAGCACTATATATTAAACACTCATCAGACACCAGCACTGAGGTCAGGCACTATAATGGACATCCATATAACAACCACACCCATCACATGGCACATATTTAAAGATCCTGGCATATGTGCAGTCTCAGGAAGCATAATGTCTCAGGACTATCATTGCTCTTCTTTCAAGCAGTGTCTCCTTCTTTTTTCTTTATGCCTTCTTTTTTCGGCAAAGACATCTGTCTAAGACAAGGCTGGGCTTCGCTGGAGACCTGGCGCCCGCTCACTCTCTCAGCAACCGTTGCCATGGAAAGGAGCCGAAATGGGGCAGATAAGAGTTGAATGAGAAAGCTGATGTTCCAGTGGGGTCTTCATGTGGGAGGGGTCTCTGGGACCACTCTCGTCACAAACGTCAAGCTCTTTTGATGCATGACAGAAGCCAAAAACGGAAGAGAGATACGAATGAAAAAGACAGAAAGAGAGAGTGGGGAGGGAGAGACAGTCAGGCTATGGGAAAACAGCTGTGAAAGTGGAAAAAGTATGGTTTTGCTATGAGAGACAAAGAGTTGTGGGAGGAACAATCTCAAAGAAAGGGAACCATCCAAAGAGACAGGACTGCTGGAAGTGAGGAAGAAGATGGAGGGTGTCAAGGTGCTCTTACAAATCACTGTTCAAATAAAAACTGAGAAGCAAATCTTTTAATAAAGAGATATGAGAAGGCT
Organism: Hypophthalmichthys nobilis; assembly: GCA_037950665.1. Classification (NCBI taxonomy): domain Eukaryota; kingdom Metazoa; phylum Chordata; class Actinopteri; order Cypriniformes; family Xenocyprididae; genus Hypophthalmichthys; species Hypophthalmichthys nobilis. The sequence goes on along the minus strand of CM075475.1, from coordinate 24,949,018 downwards.
AGTTTTTAGCAGGTCAAATCTCTAGTTCTTGGCTTCGTACAGTAATAAAATTGTCTTGATTCCAGTGAGAGTCTGTCAGACATATCATCATCATCTGAAACTCAAAATTAACACTCGTCTCAAAACTTCAAATCATGGATTTTTTAAAATGAATTTGATAACATATATTGTACAGTACACGTTTTTTTTTCTTCATGGGGGGGGTATATTTTCTTTATATATTCTTATATTATATAAGAATAACTGTGATTTATTTAATTAAATAATCTGCATTTCATGTGATCAATTTAATTAAAATGTTTTAATCGATTGACTACCTATAAAATAACCCTAAACAAATGGCTGTAAAGCTAAATATAATGCTGATTTCGTACCATGTGATAAAGAGCGGTGTGAATTGTGAACAGAGGACAGAGGAATGGAATATGGAGTTAAACAGATAAATAATATAAGTCAGAGGATTCCACGAATCTCCCAGTCCCTATACTCATCAGAGGGCGGTTATCATTCCTCCATCTTCCTTCCTTTCTTCAGTGATATGGCTCCATCAGGCCCAGGACTCAAATACCTATGAAATCTGCTGCTTGTTGACGGAGTTTCACAGTAATGACGGCCAGTAAGGGACACACATACAAACACTTTTGTCTAAGAGAAACACATTCACATTCATGCACATGAGTGAACAAAACCAAATCCTGGGGACTTCTCGCTGACAAACACACACAAACCACATGACTGAGCTAAAGACTCACCAAAATATGAGTGACATACTTTGGCAGGAGTTTTTAAAAAAAAAAAAAAAAAAAAAAAACTGTCATTTTTTTACATTTCTGCACTGATTATGGGGAGATTCTGCGGAATTCTATGGAAACTGATTGGTAAATTGAACAGTAAGATTTGTGAGATACTGAAGAAAATTTGATTTACATCACAGGAATAAATAACCTTTCAAAATATATTAAAATACAAAACAGTTATTTTAAATCGTAACAAGACTTGAAGATGAAGATATACATATATACACCAATTAGGCATAACATTATGACCACTGACAGGTGAAGAGAAGAGAATAACACTGATTATCTCTTCATCACGGCAGCTGTTAGTGGGTGGGATATATTAGGCAGCAAGTGAACATTTTGTCCTCAAAGTTGATGTGTTAGAAGCAGGAAAAATGGGCAAGCATAAGTATTTGAGTGAGTTTGACAAGGGCCAAATTGTGATGGCTAGACGACTGGGTCAGAGCATCTACAAAACTGCAGCTCTTGTGGGGTGTTCCTGGTCTGCAGTGGTCAGTATCTATCAAAAGTGGTCCAAGAAAGGAACAGTGGTGAACAGGGTCATGGGCGGCCAAGGCTCATTGATGCACGTGGGGAGCGAAGGCTGGCCCGTGTGGTCCAATCCAACAGACGAGCCACTGTAGCTCAAATTGCTCAAGAAGTTAATGCTGGTTCTGATAGAAAGTGTCAGAATACACAGTGCATCGCAGTTTGTTGCGTATGGGGCTGCATAGCTGAAGACCAGTCAGGGTGTCCATGCTGACCCCTGTCCACCGCCGAAAGCACCAACAGTGGGCACGTGAGCATCAGAACTGGACCACGGAGCAATGGAAGAAGGTGGCCTGGTCTGATGAATCATGTTTTCTTTTACATCACGTGGATGGCCGGGTACGTGTGCGTCGCTTACCTGGGGAACACATGGCACCAGGATGAACTATGGGAAGAAGACAAGCCAGCGGAGGCAGTGTGATGCTTTGGGCAATGTTCTGCTGGGAAACCTTGGGTGCTGCCATCCATGTGGATGTTGCCATGACACATACCTCCTACCTAAGCATTGTTGGAAGGTGGTCATAATGTTATGCCTAATATATATATATATACACATATCACACACACACATCCTGAGAAGTAAGACAGGATATAGAAATAGCCTCTCTGACCTGCTGGTGCACATGACAAAAAAAGGAAATAAATATTGAACAGGAGTCAGGTTTATGTCAGTGGGAGTCTAGTCGTGCTATCAGGTGTGTGAGTGATGAAGAGGTTTGAGGGTGAGGTGAAAGGTCAACAGGAATGGGGATTGGGATGAATGACTGATGGTGGGGTCGAGCAGGGCAGAGTGACAGAAGCGTCAAACCGAGAGGGAGAGATGAGAAAAGAGAAAGAGAGACAAATTAATCACTCTGATCTGACAAAGACAAAAGAGACTTCTTGAACAGTTTGCAGAGAATGATAACACACACACAGACATATACACACCTCTGCCTCTCCCCCACCAGCAATCTATCTATCCATCTATCCATCCATCCATCTGCAGTTTTCAGTTGAGTGAGAGATGATTTCATATCCTGAAATGATGACTCTTTCTGATCTGAGGCCTGCAGCAGTCTCAGCTCTCATTTGTATTGATCACAGAGTAAAATTACAATGAAATGCACTGAATAACACATCCTTATTTCAGCATTCACTTTTCTCCTCCCTAAAACACACTTTACCTCTTATTACATTAGCACGCACTCCAGATCTCTCTCAAACGCACATACCCACACGCTTTTACACTCATACACTCAGATATGATATAAGCAGGAGGCCCCCAAGTGGACAGACAGTGAGCTGGGAGGAAAAAAAATAGAAAAAGGAGCCTTGGGAGCGAAAGAGCGAAGAAGAACTGAGAAAGGGAAATGGAGAAAGGAAGAAAAGGATATGGGGGAGAAAATACAGTGGATTAAAAAGGAAATATATTAGCATTATCTGTACAGAGATAACACAGGAAGTTAAAGGATTAGTTCAACCAAAACAATTACAATTCTGTCAAGATTTGCTCACCCTCATAGCTTTTTTTTTTTTTAAAAAAGAATTTAGTTATTTTTGCAGGTACCGGAGCTTTCTGGCTTAAAAAAAAAAAAAAAAAAAAAGATTAACTTGGGAAACTGATTAGTTCAATTAGTGAGCCAATCATTCAGAATCAAACAGAATCAAGTGATTCATTGAAAAGATTTGACTCAAAAAGAATCATTTATGATATTTACAGAGCCCCGAACATGACATACAGGGAAAAAATAAAAAAACTCAAATTAAAATTGTTCCCATGACTTAATTGTTTTATTTAAATTTTGTCCATTAATTAATTCCCTTGTTTTAGTTAAACCATGGCCACAGCATGATTTATCTATACAAACGTAACTCATTTATCAATTTTGGGAATGAATTCTTCATTTGTGGCCACAATTTCTATTTTTTTTTTTTTTCCCACGTATGACAAGTGTGGGGCTCCGTAGATATTGCTACTTCTCTAATGAACATGAGAAGAGAGCTATGGCAGATTTTGAAATTTTCAGTGAATAACAACTAAAATTACATCCTGTTTCAAAGCTATCAAATGTTTCAGAAGACTTGGACAGTCATGTAAATCACTTTAATTACGTTTTTTTATGGTGCTTTTGTGTCAGTTCTTGTTCACTTTCATTTTGAAAATAGTTGCTAAAATAGAAAAAGAAAAAAAAACAAACAACACAATTTGCTTTCCACAATAGAAAATAAGTCATGCAGGTTGGATTGACATAAGGGTGAGTACATTCTAATTTTCATTTTCTGTTGAACCATCCCTTCAAAGAACAAAAGCAGAGACAGCTGAGGCAAGCAAAGAGAGGAAGAAATAAAGCTTAAAGTGTTAACATGGACGTGTACGGGTATGTATGCGCGTGCCGTACATGTGTGTCTCGTTAACTGTCAGGAGAGGATTGGTGGGACATAACGGCCAGGAGGCTGTTGTCACATCTGAGAATGTGACAGAGGAGAAAAATGGCCTACAAGGGAGACGTGGAGCTATCCCACAAGACATTGGAGCACTCTGCATCCGCTGGTCTCCTGTATGCCCTAACTCCCAATCTCTCTCATTCTCTGTCTTGGCAAGTTATTTCATCATGAATAATCAAACACAGTTCCTTCCACCCCTTTCTCTCTCTCCATACTTTCTCCTTGCTTTATTCATTCGCTACAGGCTGGTCCATCTTGTGCTGCTCACCATAATTTCAGCTTGTTGGTTCTTAGACTCCAAAAGGTTATCCTTCATGCTTATGAAACTGATTACTAGAGGGAAGAAAGAGAGAAAACAGACAAACAAGGAGGAAAAAGAGTATGTTTGCCCTGAACTCCTTCCTATTGCTATTTAACTCTGGCTCATATCGACCAATAGGAAATCAATGCGTTGTGCTGGGCTCACCAATATAAGCGGACAAACTAAAGGAAAACATAAATGTGCACACCTGAACAGACGCAGATAGATTACACATCTTTATATCCATAATAAACAGTGAACAAATGATTTCTTGCCTGGAAACTCCCTCTAAAAATTACCTTCCTCCACACGCCCTTTATTCTCATCATTTATATATGCATCTTTATTATTCCTTCAAGTGCTTCTCTTGCTCTCCAAGCTCTGCATCATGCAAATCCTCCTTTGCTCAATCAAACACAAACAAACCGGTGTGACTGGGGATGTGGCACCAGAGCTGAATTTGAGGAAGATTGCTTCATTGTCTGCTTGCACGTTCCCCTCCCCACGGACAACGGCAGTCCGCCGTTCAATTGAAGCCATTTACAATAAAAACAGACTGGAACAAATCCAATGAAACCCGACAAGCAAGTTTAGAGAGAGTGGAGAGTTGGAAAGAAAGGTTTCAGTTTGATTTGATCGGCACGGGCTATTGGTATTGTCAGCTCAGGCTTTAGAGAACAAAATCAGATTGCCAGTTTGTTTAGTGGAGTTGATCAGAGAAAAGGTGATATCTTCATTAATACATTAGCTGACAAGTAGGATAGTTTAAAATAGGCAAAAACATTACAAAGATACCTATGCGTGTCCATGAAAATTATAAAGAAAAGGAAAAATATTTTAAAAATCTACTTTAACACCCACACTGGTGTTAAACTAGATGTGCTAAGTTCTTAGGAAGGTTGGTTTTGTCTAGTTTTGAAAACTTTTCTACCATTTTCAAGAAAAGTTTCAATTTAATGACTCTAAAATTAAATATATTTTTCAAGGTAAAAGGTACAATTACTCTTTACCTTAAAAATATTTAAATAAATGCAAAATGTACAGTATTTTTATGCAGTAATTTTTATACCGTTTTCAATAAGTTTTAATTTAATCACTCTAAAATTAAATATATTTTTATATATTACTGTACTTTTTTATTTATCTAAATATTTTGTATGGTAAAAATAATTAAACAATACAGTGAATTACGAATATTCAGAATTATTTTAAATTTTACATATATTAGGATTATGGCAACCTACTTTAATAATGTTTTCTTTTTAAGTCTTTATTTTTTCACTTAGACTTTCTTCATTCCCAGAATGGTTATATTACCTTTTTTACTTCATACCCCCAGAAATATCAAAATGAATTTTTATTCAGAAAGTAAAAAGATGATCATCACAAAATAGGCATATTCATGTCACACTAAGTATAACTGTATTTTAGAATAAATTAATAGATTTGTAGGAGAATCATGTCAGTGATGAATTAAATTCTGTGATAATGCTAAAGGTTATGAAAAGGTTTAAGATTTAGGGTTAAGAAACATCGATGCAGTCTTGGAAACAGATTTTTTTTTTTTTTTTTTTTTGTGGTCAGTGATGGCGTGGTGATCCCTGTGCCAGCTTCATTTGTACTCAGTCTGGCTAGGGGGCATCTCTTCACCCCTCTTTAGCTGTTGTGTGAGGATACCGCTAGATCTAGATCAGTCAACTGCAACACCTCCCAGCGCTACATGTTAATGTTCAGAATGATCATGTCATGCCTGCAGACATCCTTGTAAAACAGCTGTGGGTGGCCAGCCAGTGTTATGGCAAGTTCACAGGAGAGTCACCACCCATCTAGGGCCAATTCATCGAAAATTTTGTTGTCTTAGCAGTGAGAATATAGTTGGTGGGGGACTTGGAGACTTATCTTTTTTTCGGTGAAATGCACTGGAAACAGTGCAGATGGAATGTGTTTGGTTTGCTTGACATTTGCTGTTTATGTCCCATTGGAACATAGTGGGCGAAGGAAGCAGGTGTGCTATGCTGCTGCCTTGGTCTAGAGAGGCTACAACTTCATTTATATAAATGTAAACAAATCCACAACAACATTAATTGTGTAAAAAACCATTTTGAGTCATCAGTTAATTACTGGTAACAGATGTTTTTCTTCAGGCTCACCATCTTGACCACAAAATGTGTCAACACAATTTAAAAACATCAAAAAATAGTTGCAAAATATCAAGTGAAATGGCTTCTCTGGAATTGATTGGATGGTTGGATGGTTGTGGTTTGCTACTGATGTGATCTTGTCAGTGAGTTGTCCCGCCATCACCCAAAAAAGAGATGTCGTTGCAAGAGAGAGGGAAAGTTATTTTGGTTAAAGATTACAAGGGCATAATGATTATGAGAACGGATACAGTAAATCATAAATATTTCATTTAATATTTAATAATTAAATATAATATTTAATAATAAATATGTCATATAATAAATATGAATATCATAATTCATATTTATTATATGGTTTATATTTCATATAAATCATATAATAAATACTGCAATATTCTATAAAAAACTAGAATTGTCCATTTTGATTTCATGATGAATTTAAGGGAATAGTTAACACAAAAGGGAGACATTTTGAAAAATGAATAAAAACTGAAACTTCAGTTTTGTGTGACTAAAGACTAATTCACATTGCACAGACAATGGCACTGTGTTTGTTGGTGCAGTGTGAATAATTATCCCAAGCTCTCTTTACTCTTAGACAGAGTAGATGTGATTGAATGATTCACTCTTTTGAACTGGATCTTTCAATGAATCAGTTGATCCACAAAACCAGTCTGAATTTGTTCATGATTCAGAGTGATTGGGTTATCAAGTTCAACTCACTGACCCAACAATCTGGTCACAACAAATAACAGCTCACTTCACTCTTCTTTATTGGCTTCATTGGAAACCTTCAACATCTGAACCATTCCACTGCACAAAAGGTTATTTATTTCTTCATAGTGGGAAAGTGTTATTTAGATTATTAAAATGTTTTTTACACTAAGAAAAAAAAAAATATTTTAAGAACAGTTCACTGAAATGTTCTTTGGGGAACCCAAATAATGGTTCTCCTATGGCATGGTTGCGAAATCGTTGGTTACTTGCGTAACCCCGGTTCTCTGAGAACAGAGTGAGGTATCTCACAATGGGAACGCCCCAGGCGTGATAGACTGTGGAAGCACCAATTACACCATGTTTGTCCGAAGGACGGACCAATCACAGCTCATTACAAGGAGCCCACCCCCTTCCTGTATATATGGCTCTGATCCCCGAAAACGGCATTCTAAGCATGCTCTTCCCCCGTGTTATGCGAGTAGGAAAGCTTGGTGTGTGGGAATGATATAGCCAACTCCCGAAACGCATGCTTTCCGAAGCCGCCGAACAGACACGGCAAGAACGAAAGATAACGTTTCAATTCTCCAAAGAGCCAACATTGAGAACTGCATGAGCCATAGAAGGCGCAGTGACATCCAGACGGTAAAATCTGATAAATGTATGAGGGGAAGCATAGCTTGCCGCTGCACAAATATCTCCTACCGAAATCCCCTTGAACAATGCCCACGAGGTAGCCATACCCCTTGCTGAAGGAGCCCTTAAGCCCGCTGGGGAATGAAGACCCATAGATGTATAGGCCAACTCAATCGCCTCCACCATCCAATGGGAAAGGTGCTGGGAGGAGATCGGCTTACCCTTACATTGAGTGGCCCATGAAACGAATAACTGATCATTCTTCCTGAACGATCGTGTCCTGTTTACATAATAGTGTAACACTCGTACAGGACACAAAGTGTGCAATTTCCACTCCTCCTCCGAAGAAAAAGGAGGGGGGTAAAAGGCACGCAACTCCATAGCAGAGCAGTCATAAGCTGAATCACTGACTTTGGGGACGAAAGCCAGGTTAGGCAGCAACATAACCTTGTTGTCATCCGGACTAAAATTCAGACATGTCCGATGAACCGACAAGGCATGTATCTCACACACTCGCTTAGCTGAGACTAAAGCAAGTAGTAAGAACGTTTTCAGAGATAGGAGCTTAATATCAACACTCTCCAGAGGTTCAAATGGAGCCCGAGTTAAAGCATTAAGAACCATGGACAAGTCCCATGACGGGACCAGGCGCTTAGATACTGGTCTCAAACGCTTCACTCCCTTCATAAAACGGCATATAAGAGGGTGCCGTCCCACTGAAACTCCCTCGAAGCCTACATGACAAGCCGAAATAGCAGCCAGGTAAACTTTAATAGTAGAAAACGCTCTCCCATTGTTCATTAAGCTTTGTAAAAAGCAGAGCTGGACAATCTTTGCCAGCCACAGCCTCCCCGGCCAACGAGGGGCTATCAGAAGGAGAGATAATCTGTTTTCTCTTACTCTTTCTAGGATGGGAGAAATTAGATTCAGCGGTGGGAAGGCGTATAGCAACACGTTTGGCCACGGGTGTGCCAGCGCATCCACACCCAAAGGCGCATTTTTGTCCCTGAGAGAGAAATACAGCGGACACTTTGCATTTGCCTGCGAGGCGAAGAGATCTACAGCAATCTTGCCGTACATCCCCTAAATCTGATCCACCACCTGTGGGTGGAGCACCCATTCTCCATATAACGGGTTGCCCCTTGAAAGCAGATCCGCCCCCACATTCAGGACTCCTGGTATGTGTGTCGTGCGCAGCGCCCCAGACAATCAGTTTGCGCGCAAGATTGTGCAATTGCAACGAACGCGTTCCCCCTTGGCGATTGATACATGCCACCACGTTGTCACTACTTTTCTCAGCGACACACCTCCCAAGGGAACCCCTGTCCGGAATAAACAGGGATCTCTCCACTGGGAGACAAGCCGCCTGCTCCGTGCTCTGGGGTTTTGCAGTCCTGAACGCATTCAAAAACCTCCTGTTCTGTGTCGGAGGAGCAGGATGCAGGGGAACAGGAGGACGCGGTGCTCTTTTACGTGGCAGACATATGTCAAACGCCTCGCCTTCCTTCTTCTGGAGGTCGCACCTCTGTCTCATCGCCGCAACGGCCGGGCCGAACAATCCACTCGAATCCACAGGAGCGTTGAGAAAATCTAATTTCTCCTTGTCCCCGACGCTCAAGAGATTTAGCCACAGCGACCTCTCGCCCGCAACGGCAAGAGCCATGGTACGGCCGCAGCTTTGCACCGCGCCATGTGAGGTGCGTAAATTGAGATCTGTTATGTTGCAGATCTCCTCCCAGACCACCGGGTTTGGATTGCTGTCGTCCAGCTGAGTGCCCAGTTCCTCCAACAACTCGGCTTGATAGGCCATCAACAACGAAGTGACGTTAAGTGCCCGCACCGCCAATCCTGAAGATTTATAAATTTTTTGGTACATGGAAGCAGTGAAGCGTTCCATTTTTCCAGGGAGGGAGGGACTGGCAGATGAGAGAGTGGTCCGCCTGTTCGGATGCAGGTGGTGAGCCACTGACTGCTTGACCGTGGGAGGGTTAGAGAGCCCAAGCCCTTCCATTTCACTCAAATCGAGCGACGAGTAACCTGTAATCTTAGCTCGCCTTAACGTGTTAGCTAGAATAAGAGACACTGCTAAAAAAAAGCAGAGTAGAAAAACTCAGTAACGAGCAGAGAATCCACAACAGATTTTAACTGCACTGCGTTCGGCAACGTCAACCTTGACGGTACGTTTGTGAACTGAAGCAGGACAGGTACTGAAGGAAAGTCTTCACAGAAAAGAGAACAAGAATGCCTTTTTCGGGGATCACACCCATATATATAGGAAGGGGGTGGGTTCCTTGTAATGAGCTGTGATTGGTCCGTCCAGACGTGGTGTAATTGGTGCTTCCATAGTCTATCACGCCTGGGGGCGTTCCCATTGTGAGATACCGAGCAATTGTTTGAAAGAGAACCCCCTTTATTTTTTAGAATGCTGAGGGGGGAAAATATGAGCTGAATAAAGGAATGACATGAGGGTGAGTAAATGATGGCAGAATGGTCATTTTGGGGGTAGCCTATTCCTGTAACTCTACAATGCTCTAAATGGATTGTAGTCCTTAAAATAGCACGGTATGGTTTGTGCCAGCACTGGTATAGAGAGGACACAAGAAGGGACACAAGGGTAAATTAAGATCCATTCCCTGGCCACACCAGCGTGAATGGAAGTAGATAGGTGACATGTTCAGAGGTCGGCTTCCATTAGCCAGGCCTGCCGCAACAGATAGAGAGAGATCAGAGCAGCGAGGGACCAGGATCAAACTCATTCACCCAATGTCTCAAACACTTTATCCCGACACTCTGCAAGCGGACGGACAAGGGGCATGGCACTAGTTTCTTAAAACCCTAAAGCTCTGTTCTGTGGGTGGTAGGCTATACAATATGGATGCACAAATACACATGGCTGAATCTCACAAAACCTGTCAAGAAATGTCTGGGTCATATTTCACCAAAAAAATTAATTTGCATTAAGAAAATGAAGAATACATTTAGGACCATTAAGCTATTTTGCATTTTGACATTATTTTTAAGATATTTAAGCATATTTGCCCCCTAGTTATCATTACCATAAGGCATCCCAAGGCTTCACTTCTGGTTTTTCCATTATTATTATTATATATATATATATATATATATATACTTTAACTTATAATGTACATAATATAAAATAAATAATATTTTATATACTATATATTTCATTTTATATTATAATAAAAAATGTACACCTACATTTTACATTATAATAATGTCGATATGTTATGTTGTCCAAAAATAGACTTCAATTTCTTTAAGCAGAATATCATTTCTTATTTCCTTCTTTGAATTAATGAAATATAACCTAAACATTTTCTTGATAGTCTCCCACACATATAGAAGTAAGTGCACAACTCTTGTTTTTAAAGCTTGAGGGTGTTTCGGCTGTTGTTTAGCATGAATTTGAATTACCATGTCAATGTCAAACTCTTACATGAATACGTTTTACTCAGATCATGCATATGCACAATTATACAGCAATTTGAGCATACCTGCTTAATGTGCGACCGCACTCACACACACACACACACAGATGATTATTAATGTGCAGAGCAAAGGGTGAACTGCAAAGATTAAAAACACATAGAGACACTGATGATGGGAAAGATATATTGGCGGAGATTGCAAGCAATCAGACATAAATTACAAGGCAATACCACAGTATGATAAGCATCGTCTATTTTAATCAGCCGCAACTGACGTCTCTATACCCACTGAGACCTGCCCAATCAGAGAGAGAAAGTTGTGAAAAGAGAAATAAATCAGAAAGTGCGTGTGAGTCCAGTGAAGTGGGGCTGTCACCCTCATCACATCACTGTCAAGGGTACTGCTCTGACCCCTTTTCCCCCTCAAATCCACACGCACGAAAACCTTTCAGTGTAAGCAAGATTTTCCTGACACTACGCTCACAGGGATTTTCGCTGGCAGATCGCAAGAGAGTGCCCCTCCTGACCCGCCTGGAGGGATACGTCTCCAACTCTGTTTATACAAAGCAGTGACTGCCAGACGACAACAAATGATTATTCAGAATTCAGTGGATTCTTTGGAACATCTGGGCTTTAAATGTGAGTGTGTATGTCTACAGACGTTAAAAAAAAAGAAAGAAAAATATACATATTATATATATATATATATATATATATATATATATATAAAAAGGCATTTCATTTTGGGTTCAGTACAAGTTAAAGAGTTAGGTTACCCAAAAATGAAAACTCTGTCATCATTTACTCTCCCTTAAGCACATTTAAATTTCTTTCTTCCGTGGAACATAAGAGAAAATATTTTGGAATGTTGGACCATTGATTTCCATTTTATGCAGAATAATCAAAGAGACATTTCGCAAAACAAATTCTTTTGTGTTCCATAGAGGAAAGAAAGTCCGATTTTTACAGATTTGGAAAGACATGAGGGAGAGTAAATAATGATAGAATTCATTTTTGAATGATAGAAGTCATTTTTGTCTGAATTTTACCTTTAAGCTCATTCAACACCACTTAGGGAACGTTTATTACCACACTAACCCAACTTCACTGCCATGACACAATGGCATAAATCCTAAAATGGCTAAATAATGATGTAAACAGCTTTACAGCTCAAACAATAGACCCGTTTTAACAGTATAATTAATGTAATCTTCACATTTCTGCTTTCAAATGAGCAGATTGCTTTACTGCAGTATGTTACTCAATACGTCCCTGCCAGTGTTGTTTATGAAAGATGGCAACGTAGGCTATAACACCTTATTGACCCTAACTCACAGCTTTCTATTTTATCTGGGATGTCAAAAATCATCTAACAGTCCCGTCTTAGTATAGCATGCAAATACATTTTATGGCAAATAAGCTTTGAAAGTTTGAATCCTTGCAAACCTGTCTCTGCTTGCTTGTAATAATCTATAATGTCAAATATTATGTGCAATGTGGTCTATCATGTCGCCAACATTTGATTACACTCATAACCAAAATTTCGGTTTTACCAAATTAAACTTTTGGTTATACCGAATGACGATATTTTCGAACAATGCTAACAGGCTGATTTCTAGCTAGCTAACAAAAGGACAATTAAACATTTTATATTTATTACAAGTTTTTAAAATATTACAACATTTTCCATGTTTTATAGCGGTTGTACCAAATGACCTGATGTTTCGGGACATGCATATGAGCAAGTGAAAACATGAAATTTTTAAATAGTTAAGAGAGAGTTAGTTACTTTGCTTCATGACCATGTGGTCCTTTGCAGGAGTCTGAATGATGTTACATCCTGTCACATGATACTGACCGCATGACTTGATCCAAAGCAACGACTTCTACACATAATTTTAATACCATTTTGCACTGTTAATATATAATGTTATAAAATCATGCCAGAATAAAAAATATATACATTTATTACATTTAGGATGTTTTAATCACAAATGAAACGGCTGTATTGGCCTTAGGACGGTTAAACCGAATGACCTTTTGACACTTCAAAATCTTTAAAATACCTTTATATGTAGTAAAATATAATTAAACCTTTTGGATTCAATAAAAGAGATCTAGTTGTACTACCTTACATACTTTGGACGTCATTGACCCATATATGAAAATGTTAGCGGTATTTCAGCGAAACTAAAAGTTTCTGTCATTCCTATGTTAAATGTGTGTGTACGGCTATCTACTGTAATTACACTAATGGTATATTTACAACAGTGAATTCCTATCACTTAACTGCTTCCCATCACTGTTAACTTACATACAGTTAACTTGTACTAAACCAAGAATATTCCTTTAAAGGACCCTCCCTGCATCTCTCAGCCTACGCAGTGCAAAACACTGTCACATCCAGACAGTGTCAACTAGTCTCACTTCAGCTTGTGTTGGCTTGATATTGAGATATATAATTATCACAGTTCCCACTCTAGGCTACAGGCAGGAAGCAAATGAACTGTAGCATCATTCAGGAAATGACATCACCTCTCTGGCCAAATCACTGAACTGGCAATATTTAATGACCCGGGCACCCTGAAATCTGTATTTCAGTCTAACCCCATCAGTCATTTTATACAATTATTAAAAATGTATAGCTCAAACAGCTCATGTTTACTACATGTTGTGATCTTTTTATTTGCTCTGTGCATTAGAAATTCATATTCTTTCACACTAAATGTGTTGTCATGCATGCTTTTCTCCTGAGCAGTGTATGTTTAATGAAGTGCTTCACATGCAGCAAAGCAGGGGAAAAAAAATTCTTAGAATGCATATAGTTTTGCCACCATTTTGCTATGTTATCTTAGTTAAATGGATAGTTCACCCCCCAAAAAGAAAATTCTGTTCATAATTTACTCACCTTTATGTCACTCCAAAACCTAAATTCTTTCTTTTCTACTAAGCAAAATTAAATGTTAGAAAGGATGGTCACACTAATGCAATGTCTTTCTCAAATCCACAGGCTCATCATCATGAATTTCTATCTCTAAACAACACTGATTTATTCAAGCACAACAACAACTGTATTAAACAATATCAAAACCATGTTCCCTCTCAAAATTATTCCCTGACACTGGCACGCCAAGACGTGCTGCACTAAGTTTGGTGGTTCTCGTGCATCTGGTAACATGCCAAGTTTAAATATGTAGAAGTGTAAATAAGAAGGCAAGAGATTATCACAATGTCTTAAATTTCATCATAGATCAAAAAGTAATATGGACTAGCTTTATGTTGATTTTATGATTTTTTTTTTCTTCATATTTGTAGCTTGACTGTATCAGACACCATTTAAGTTTCATTAATAGCAAAAAAGAAGCATGAACATTTTGCTGGTGTATCTCTTTTTGTTTTTCACAGATGAACAAAACTCATACAGGTTTGAAACATCATGAGGGTGAGTAAACGATGATAGAATTTTTATTTTTAATAATACTTTTAAAATGACTGTAACCCAATTCATTTTCTAAACATAATGTTTTATATGTGATGATTGCATTAAAAAAAACTGAACAATGTCACAGATTAAGCTCTAATTAACATCTGAACCAGTCTTTAAGCACCTGCAATTAGTCTCAACCACCCACATACACAAACACAGGTGTGTGAACTTATATCATTAGAGTGAACAAAGAGCCGTTTTAAGCACTATTCTTCTTATCTGTCCGTGGTATCAGTGGGGTGGATCAGATCACCGTCTGTCTCCGGAGACTCATTAGAGAAAGAGTCATCAGCAGAAAAATAACGGTGAACTGGCACAATCACAGCACGACACCCTGGATAATATTTACAAGGCATCTGGAGTCATCCTCCGCTCTACCGGATGAAAATGTGGAGCAAATCGCAGGAAAAGGGAGGAGGGAATAATTATAGGGTAATTTAAGATTTACATCCATCAACCACTTTAGAAATACTCTGCTTTTGTAGAAACACTGTTATTAGCTCACAGGGACTATGTACAGTTGCATGAAAAAGTATGGGAACCACTTGCAGAATCTGTGAAAATGTGAATAATTTCTACAAAATAAGAGGGATCATACAAAATGCATGTTATTTTTTATTGAGTACTGTCCTGAGTAAGATATTTTACATAAAAGATGTGTACATATAGTCCACAAGACAAAAAAAAAAAAAAATTGCTGAATTTATTAAAATAACCCGCTTTAAAAGTTTGGGATCCGTTGGTTCTTAATACTGTGTGTGGTTACCTGGATGATCTACGACTGTTTTTTTGTTTTGTGATGGTTGTTCATGAGTCCCTTGTTTGTTCTGAGCAGTTAAACTGAGCTCTGTTCTTCAGAAAAATCCTCCAGGTCCTGCAGATTCTTCAGTTTTCAAGCATCTTTTGCATATTTGAACCCTTTCCAGCAGTGGCTGTATGATTCTCAGATCCATCTTTTCACACTGAGGACAACTGAGGGACCCAAACACAACTATTACAAAAGCTGCAAACATTCACTGATACTCCAGAAGGAAACACGATGCATTAAGAGCCGGGGGGTGAAAACTTTTTGAATTTGAAAATCAAGGTAAATTGTACTTAATTTGTCTTCTGGGAAACATGCAAGTATCTTCTGTTGCTTGCAAAGGGCAGTACTAAATAAAAAAAAAAAAAAAAAGATATTTAAACAAAATAAGAAAAATTTGGGCATCTTCATCCTGTTCAAAAGTTTTCACCCCCTGGCTCTTAATGCATCGTGTTTCCTTCTGAAGTCAGTGAATGTTTGAACCTTTTGTAATAGTTGTGTTTCAGTCCCTCAATTGTCCTCAGCGTGAAAAGATGGATCTCAAAATCATACAGTCACTGCTGGAAAGGGTTAAAATATGCAGAAGATGATGAAAACTGAAGAATCAGCAGGACCTGGAGGATTTTTCTGAGGAACAGAGCTCAGTTTAACTGCTCAGAACAAACAAGGGACTCATGAACAACCATCACACAACAAACAAACAGTCGTGGATCATCCAGGTTACCACACACAGTATTAAGAATCAATGGTTCACGTACTTTTCGAACGGGGCCATTTTAATAAATGCAGCTTTTTTTGTCTTGTGGACTATATGTAAACATCTTTTATGTAAAATATCTTACTCAAGACAGTACTCAATAAAAAATAACATGCATTTTGTATGATCTCTCTTATTTTGTTAAAAATATTCACATTTTCACAGATTCTGCAAGTGGTTCCCATACTTTTTCATGCAACTGTAATATCTGGCCTACTGTATGTCATAACCCAAGAGGTCAAGGTTTTTTTATGGACCAGTTAACTCAGTAATTCTCAACCTTTTTGAATCAAAGCAGGCTAAATCATCTGCCAATGGGGTAAGAAACAAGATTTCAAACAGAAACAAGATTATTTTTCTTACCCCATGGCAGATAATTTTGCTTGTTTTAAGCAAAAACACGCTTCATTTTGATTTTTTTTTCTCCAGAAAATAAAAAAAATCTTATCTTAAAAAGTCAATTATTAAAAAAAAAAAAAAACCTGTCGGGATGTTCACCATTTCTATTGTGGGATCTACAACATCTCTCTCTCTCTTGGCTGGCTGTCCCTCTATCTGTCTATCTTCTTCTTTAGTCCCACTTTGTTTAAGTGACCTCTCAATGGTTCTCTTCTCACAGCAGGTTGCATGAGGCCAGTGGAAGACAAATCTGTCGCCAACAGGGTCTTGGGACCAGAGAGCAGGTGGCATAGACGGAGAGGAAGTCAAACACAAAGTGAGAGAGGGGGAAGTAAAATGAGAGATAGAGGGGAGAGTGGGTGATGAGAAGACAGAGAGAGAATGTAACCTAGCCACAACTTCTGGGTCCTTTAGGCTATGTACACGCAAAGACAAACTCAAGCGGTCTGAAATTTGACAGGAGCTCCAAGGCCTGGAAAAAAGTTTATCCCCAGTTCACGTCAGGCCACCAGGCTCACGGTGAAATGAGACAAAACAAAGCCAAAGTGCAGCTTAGCATAAACTGACTGAAGCAGATAGTATACCACATGAATTAGTGAGCTGTCTGTGACCGATCAACAAAGGCCCACATAATTTAGTGTAGCATAGCATAGCATCTTCCTCTTGCATATCCAAGGCAAAAGCTGAGCATAACCTCACAGTGGAGAGGCAGCATTACCCTGAGGATGTGTCAATGCTGTATCAAAGGATAGTGAAGAATGAGGGTGAAACAAAGTGTGAAAGGACACTAAACTTTCATTGTTTTGTTCCTAATCTAACCTAAGAAGCATTTCATCCAATGGGACTTTGCCAAAGTTTAGGAGCACACTAGCATATAGCATATGTGGACTATCAGCCAAAAACCAAATCTGGAGTCATGGCAGGGCTGTAACCACCATAGACATTTATTAGAAATGGCCAACTTGTCCCCCCCAATATTTGATATTATTGATGCTGCTCTTCTGTATTCCATTATGCACCACTCTGTTTGTTTGTTGTTAGGATGACAAAAAAAAAAAAAAAAAAATGTTTTAAAAGTTAAATTTTTAGGCTGGTCTGCCTCAGCGGTCTAACAGCGCTCATTACTGTCAGAATGAGTGTGAATTCCAATGCGACGCTTTCGTTTTAGCAGTGAAAGAACACATGGCAAGCAAGTAGCTAAACATTTAATATGACGGCTATTTTATGACTGAAATATTCAGCGACTGACTGTAATATCCAGTGATGCAAACTACTCAACATTTTTACAAAAAGTTTGCAGTTTTGAATTGAAAATATGCTATTATTTGATTAATGTTATGATTAATGTAATTCATAACTGAACATGCACAGGTAGGGCTCAACCTGTGCAGAGCACATGCCCTTTTTGCCCTTACACTCTGAAGTGCCCTTTTTGGGGTGGTGGTTTTTTGTTTGTTTGTTTGTTTGTTTTTCTTTCCGAGGCAAGCACAATAAACCTCTCAAGAATTGAAAATGGGCTCATTTCCAATAGGCTAGAGCGAGACCATAGACGTCTTTTCAGCTGTCGCAATCTGTTTTGGCGCTCTTTGCGTGCGTCTCATTCAAGTGAAGCGGCAGCGCGGAGTGCATGTGAACCGATCGTCTCTTCCACTTTACTAGTTACAACACGAAATAAACATGAATGAACCCCAACAGCTATGTTGAAAGATACAGTATACCGAAATCCGTATCATGTAATCGCTCAATCAGTGTTTCAACCGTGGAAAGACATCAATAAAACAATGTCATATAACGTCAAATTTAGCCTACCTCAGAAAAGCCATTCAATGTCCAAAAACTTGTTAGTCAGCTAAAAAAAAATTAACTTAGAGAGCAACATTTTGCTAAATATATGCATTATATTTCATATTTATTCTATTTTTATTTAATCCTTTCTTCAATAGGCCTACTATTTAATGTTTGAATAAATCCGTTTTATGACAGCCACCATTTAGCCTAAATATTTATATTAAAAAAACGTGTAGAAACATAATTATGTCATTAAAAAATGTATTAGTATAACATTATCCATTTTAACCTTTAATATTATAA
This sequence comes from Hypophthalmichthys nobilis, assembly GCA_037950665.1. Classification (NCBI taxonomy): domain Eukaryota; kingdom Metazoa; phylum Chordata; class Actinopteri; order Cypriniformes; family Xenocyprididae; genus Hypophthalmichthys; species Hypophthalmichthys nobilis. The sequence goes on along the minus strand of CM075475.1, from coordinate 24,930,483 downwards.
TTATGTACCAAATGGGGTTAAATATACTTTACAGCATTAGTTGAGAGGGGTTTTTTTCTTTGAAGAAATTTGCCATGTATTGTACCTGATAGGCCCCAAATTAATCATTACTGAATCAAAGTTAAATTAAATTAATCATTTAATTGAATTGAAATCGAATCGCATGCTCGTGAATCAAAATCAAACCCAATTATGAAATTTGTGTCAATCCCCAGCCTAATAGTGTCAATAAATGTTTGTTTATTTATTTATTTACTCAAAGCAAATGTTGTCTTTTCCCATGATTTTGTTGTCAGAGTGCACCGGAATGCTTCATTTACATGTTAAAATCATAAACATTTTCTCCTGGGGGAGGATGCCCTTAGACCCCTTTGTGTCATGGGTTCTGTAAAGTTGATTATTCTTATTTGGAACAAACTACCTAACATTAAAGAACCTTGGAGCTAACCAACATTAGATTTCATGGGTTCTTTAAAATTAGTTGGTGAGTTAGTCTAACTACAAATCTAACTTGGAGCTAACTAATGTTAAAGATATCGAACTTTAACATCGTTGGTCAGACATCATACCTCTATTCTTCACTTACTGTTTTGTGCCTCCTCTCTCTCACTGAACCTTCAGTCATATGTCCAACTCATGTGTCACTAAATCAGTTTATGATATCACTTTCTCCACCGAGTGACCTCTTTTTTCATTTTACACACAGTCATTCTGCATTTATCCACCCACATATACACCCCCACACACATTTCTGTCTAACTATATCCATAGCTGGCCTTTGGCTCTGTGTGTCTGCTATGCTACTTTAGGGAGCCCCAGTCCACTAACTCTGAATGTCAACAGGAGGAGATGAGCTTTAATATTTCATCATCCTTCCTCCCGCCTTTACTCCTGCCAGACATTCACAGAATAACATAAACTACATGGCGACAAAATGATTTGAGGGTTCACCTTATCTTTATGGAGGTAAACCGCATCACAAGCACACAGACACACAGGCACACAAATAAAAATCCCCCAAAGACACACACACTCAGCTTGTTTCCCTCTACACAATTTTAGAAACAAATTGAACTGCCGGTAGCAATACTGTTCCCCCTCTATCCACCCCGCCACCCCCCAACCACCCACCCACCACTGTGCATAATGAGCAAATACAGTCCACTATGCAGCACTGCATTACAGAGAGAGAGTAAAGAGTAAAAGAAAGTGATAGAAAGGGAAAAACAGTAAGGATTGATATAAATGATGTGTTGGATGCGGTGAAGCCCTGGGCAGGTGGGGGCATTGGCATGAGGTTTCGATCAATAGCAATCAATGGTGGGAAGGCCAGACATTCATCTTAATTCCGACTAATTAGGACAGAAGCTCAAAGGCGGCGAGTGTGAGTGTGTTGTGTGAAGGGAAGAGGATGATAAAAAATAAGCTCATTGTTTACACAGAATCACTGCTGGTATAGTGGTTTAAGGCCTGGTTTGTTAACACAAAAGACACATTTTAATCGCTGATGAACACAACACATTCCAGGCACTAAATGAAGTCCACTTTCACCTTTTATGCCCCTGAGCAAGATGGTTTATCCACAAGTTACTATCCCAGCAATTAGTGGAAATTGCTGTGGATTAATAGCATCAAAGGCATAGTTCTATGGGGTGGACGGTATGGTAAATTCCTCTATGGCCCTGTTTATGCCTGGTAGTAACATCTTTTCCAGGTGATTCACTAATAACTGGTCAGTACTAAATAGTGGTATTTTATCAGCAAAAACCGAGTACGAGTCTGACAGTGCAGACTTACTAAATGCACCGCTGGTTACACTGTTCTTTGTGTGTGTGTGTGTGTGTGTGTGTGTGTTTGTGACATATCAGGACACAAATTTGTATAATGACATGGGTATGACATAGGTATTACAAGGAGAGGGTGACTTATGAGGACATTACCCCATGTCCCCATTTTTCAAAAGGCTTATAAATCATACAGAATGAGGTTTTTTTAAGAAAGTAAAAGTGTGTGCAGTTTCCTGTGATGGGTAGGTTTAGGTGTAGGGTAGTGTAGGGCGATAGAAAATACGGTTTGTACAGTATAAAAACCATTACGCCTATGGAATGTCATGCCTTGCACATGCTTCCGCTTTCCGTATTCTTCAAAAAGCTTACGCTGTATGTCCTACGCCTTCCCTATTCTACTTACGGAACGAACGCAGCACCAGTTCCATTTTTTCCATAAGATGAATAGGGAAGGCGTAGGACATACAGCGTAAGCTTTTTGAAGAATACGAAAGTGCGGTTTTGGCGGAACCACTTGGAAGGCGATCATTTGTTTATATAAAGCATATACATGTACATTTTTTTTTTAAATGACCAATCGTTTCGCTAGATAAGACCCTTATTCCTCGTCTGGTATCGTTTAAAGCCCTTTGAAGCTGCACTGAAACTGTAATTTTGAACTTCAACCATTTGGAGGCCACTGAAGTCCACTATAAGGAGAATAATCCTGGAATGTTTTCATCAAAAACCTTCATTTCTTTTCTACTGAAGAAATAAAGACATGAACATCTTGGATGACATGGGGGTGAGTAAATTATCAGGAAAACTTTATTTGAAAGTGAACTAATCCTTTAATTGAAATTTTGTAGGTGGCGCTATCGAGCCATTTTGCCACACCTAATTCTGAAACCCATATCTGATGTAAATTTTCACCACTTTTGACGTGTGTGCAAAGTTTCATGAGTTTTCGAGCATGTTTAGGCAGTTTTTTATCAAGTTGATTTTTTTTATTAATTAATTTTTAATTATTTATTTCTAATTAAATAATAAGTAAATAATATGTAAAATAAATATAAAATTTCATTGCAGAAATGGTTATACATTAGTTATTTACCATCATTAAATAGTGTGACATATATATTTTTATATATATATATATATATATATATATATATATATATATATATATATATATATATATATATAGTCTTGATATCGACCATAAACTTGATAAAAAAAAATCCATATAATTCGACTATGCTAAATGCAGATGTAAATGAGTTCCAAAATGTTTTGTGATCTGATCAAAACCATATTTAGAGATTCTACAGCTATAATGCATCATATTCATAGGCTACAAGCTAATTCATCCTGACATCCCAGATAACAGTAAAAGGCTGCTTCCGCACCAGTCAATCATCCATTGCACTAAAACAAGGATTATGTGCCAATTACATGCAGCTTTTAAAGGAAACAACGTGATGAGAAAAAGTCAATACATGCACAAGATTTCCCCAGTTTGCCTGACAATATGCAATAGCATGTAAAGTACATGTGAAGATAACAGGTACTGAGCAATAATAACTGAGCAAATGTGTCACATTTGTGATCCAAATTTTAGATTAACATTTGGGTTACACTTTATTTTGATAGTCCACTTTAGACATTAGACTAACTATAAGTAACTTTGCAACTACATGTCAACTAACTCTCATTAATTTGCAACTACATGTCAACTAACTCTCATTAGAGTATTAGTAGACTTTTAGGTTAGGTTTAGGATTAGAGTTAGTGTTAGAATAATTTGACACTTGCAGTAGAATGTCACTGGATGGATCATCTAAATAAAGAGTTAGCAGATATTAAGCAGACAGTCTACTAATGCTCTAATGACTGGTAGTTGACATGTAGTTGGAAAGTTACTTAAAGTCTATAGAATTTCTAAAGTGGATTATCAAAATAAAGTTTTACCAAATTTGGAAATATATTTTTAAGCCAACTTTTTTACACTCCCTCTTGAAATTCATTCATAATTGTTCACAGGACACGCATTTGAGATGCATGTTACTACCGGGTGTAAAAAGAGATCTGTCTCAACTGACCACTTGACCAGAGACAGGATGTTATTACAAGATGTAAACAGGGCCTGCAAATCTCAAGAAACTTTTTATACGAGTCTACAAATAACTGTGATGAATCTGAACATCATTGCTGGTACTTTCTTTTAAATCCACAATGGGATGACACTCTGGTTACTTTACCTGACAAGAAAGATCAGATATCATGTTTTTTAGATGAGCTGCTAGTAGTTTCATACTGTTATGTATGCTTTATGGACAGAGATGGTGGGGTCCTGTAACTTTTTATAGCAACATTCAAAACCATAACATATACTAGACAGTCCAGATTTAGAACATTTGTCTCTTGATATGACCCAGGTTTGAGGATGAAATATTCTAACAATGCAAGAAAGCAGGTAAAGAAGACAGAAGGTGAAGACGAGAAGTGGCTGGATGAGATGTTGGGCTGTGCTGGCCAGGCTGGAGAATATGGGAAGGGCAGTGATAAAAGCTCAAAGTGTGCAGGCTGCTGCTAAGAGAAAAGTGGAGAGCTTAAAAGAGTGAAGTAGTGCTGTGTGGATGATGGGCTCTGCCACACCACAACTGCCTCAGTGCATCATGCAAGAAGCACAGAGATGGGAGCTGGCTGAAAAGACCTTTATAGCTCCGTCTGTGTATGATTGTCTCCGATCTCTATCTGTCTCTCTAGATGTCTTCAGGCTTTCAGAGGAAGTGACACCAAGATGGCAGGATAGCAATAACCCACGTCATTAGATTCAATCTCCCTCCACTCAGACACAAACACATTGAGCTGACCGTTCCTCATTCCCACACCAACTTTACACAAACAAAAAAGTCACTTTCCTTGAATAGGGTACAAAATGGGACTGAAGCTCTTAAAATAAGAAATATTTGTTGTTGTTGTTGTTTGTCTTTTTCAACAAAATGGCAAATGTACCATAAATTAAACTATCATTCATTATGAGCTAACTGGGACCAAATGTTGTTTTGACATTAACAAATCGTCACCTTGGAATTATATTTTTGTCAAAATTGAGTTATTCACATATTCTTATTCTGCGACAGCTTATTTACATTATGTGATGTTTTTTATGTTGTGTACATTTTGGAATTTTTTTTTAGAAAACAAAAAGGTTCTATCTACAGTCAACTGGAATGCAAAAACTTTGAAGCTCAAAATCTCAAAACGACTCTGAAGGCAGATAGAACCTTATAATTCCAAGATGGTGAATAGCCATTACAATAATATTGTAAACACTGATAAAAATATTTCCATCACTGATGTCAAAGAATGTCAAAACCTCTGAGCTGGAATAGGCAAATCAATCAATCAATCAATCAATTCAAATGGAATTTATGAACATTTGATTTGCTTAAAACTGGCTAGATTTCATGCTAGATTGATTTTATATTAGATAATTTATGTAACTCAAATTTCACAAAAACAACAAAGTAAGAAATTTGTGCCTCTATAGCTTCATAAAAAAAGTAATGGGACACAAAGGTGTACCGTATTCATGGAAAGTGCAGAATAAGCTGAAATAATAGTAAATAACTTTTAACACAGGGCTATGAAAACTTCGATGGAAAAACATGCCATCAAGAAAGAAGAATGGAGGGAAGAAAAACAAGTGAGAGCGAAGGACATTTGGTTTGCACACGCTCACACAAACACTGTCTGAGATCACCACTCAAACTGTCTTCCCTAACTACCGGCTGTATTATCCGAACATGTCTGCATATCACCCTTCCAATCTCTCTTTCATCTTCACAACATCAACCCACCCCCTCCCCTTCCCCTGCTATCCCAGTCGTACCTCCCAGCCTTTAAGACCACTCTGTGAAATCTATAAATACGGCTTCCCCTCCACTGCTGTGTCTCGCATTTCAGATCAAATTAACCAATCCAAATCCAACATGTTCCCCTGGCCTGACGGCTGAGCACTGGCGTGTGAGGTTCTAATGAGTGTCGGAACATCGATATCCTCACTGCACAAACGCCACAGTCTTCCCTCAGGGGAACAATTAGAACCTGAAGAGCAAAAAACTTCACCGGTTTCTCCCGGTCTCTCTGGTTCTGGTTCCCGGCAGTGTTAGTGTAGAACTAAGTGCCTGTGATTTAGATGTCAAAACAGATGCCCTCTGACATGAGCCTGAAGGCAGATCACATCACACAAGAAAATGAGTGCTGGAGGCATGCAGGTGTGCAATTACTGAATATGCAAGTGCTGGATATGATCACATCTGTTAGGACCTTACACTGCAGGAGTGGAGGAGAGGCACTGGCTGCGTCCGAATTTCTGAAGTTTAATAGTATGTTATCTGTATTCATTCAGGAACGTATTCTTGACTGTTAATGCAGTATGTTGTGTACAATGTGCAAGCACTCCTACATTCCTGGACATACCACATCTTCCATGTTGGCATTGATCTTTAACACACTAAAAATTGTACTAAACAACAACTTTACGAAACAATTTAAAAAAAAAGAGGTGCCTTGAATTAAGCAAATAGTATTTGTCAACCTCAAGAGGTCAATCTAAATATAATGTTAGCTAATTTATTTTTTATTAATAGATGTCTCTGTGGGAGTTTTTACTTTTCTAGCAATAAACATCAAACAGATTTAATCAAAACAAAATAGATTAATATGATATTATAAATATAGACCCGGTTTCACAGACAGGGCTTAAACTAAGCCAGGATTAGGCTTTAGTTCAATTAGGACATTTAAGTAGCTTTTTTAAAAGTGCCTTAAAAAAAAAAAAAAAAAACATTACTGGTGTTCATCTTGAGACAAAACAATGGCACTGACATATTTTAAGATGTTTAAGATATTTTAAGATTGCTTTCAGTTAAGATAGTTCAAACATGCATTTTAGTCTGGGACTAGACTTAAAGGTGCAATATGAAGGATCTTCTGTCCACTAGAGGTCGCTAGAGGCCTATTCAAAACAAAGGCGTAGCTTGATGACGGCAAGTTTGAGCGCGGAATCTTGGGACATGTGGTCTTCACCTCACAGCCGGTGGAAACAATCAGGATAGGACTCGGGAAGAAATCATGTTCATGGATGCGATTATTAACATTACTGTAGTATGAAGCAGAGCAGGACCAAGTGTTGTGGGAGCTGAACGAGGCCGCTGGAGAGATTGAACAACACACGCCTCACGAGCAGCGGAACTTTTATTATGACACAGTCGCCGGCGCTGCTTCCGCTTTTCCGGTCATGAGTATGAGGTAATGCAGCTCTGTTTATCATATTAGATACATTTGAGTGTGTTGAAAACGTTGTTATAACGTTACTCTGTGCGTTCGCTCGCGGCTGCTGCGAGACACTTGTTGCACACTGCAGTAAGATAGATCGATTTTAGAATATCATATTAAATGCTGGATGGCTTGTGTTGATAAATGGCATGCAATTAATTTTAAAACGTATTGTATGATGGAGAAAATTCTGTATTACTGTTACTAAAAATAAAGCTGCATCTGATTATGCTAAGTTAGCTACTTCATAAAACAGTGTTTTTCTCTGAGGCATGGTAAAGCATGGTACTCACAAAAAAAATCAAGAAAATTAGATTTAAACAATAAGACTAAACACGTTGAGATATATAACAATAATTAGTTTTCTGTCTATAAATGTAACCAAACAGTTGTTCCCTTGCCTATTAAAACATGTAATTTATTAAAGCATCTTTGGTGTTTCCATGGTTTCTACAAAATTAAAATTAAACCGGAAACCGAGGGTAACGTGGGTATGACGCAATTGAAAGGCAACTACCTCACACGTCCCGGAGCCTTGATTAAAATAGCAATTTTCTCATGATTTACAAATAGTTGGAAACATTTGGGATATTGTAAGTACTCAAGTGAACAAAATATATAACACTGGCCTAGTGATTTTTGGATATTTTACTGCAAAAATCGTACATATTGCACCTTTAAGCCTTGTCTGTGAAACCAGGATATTGTGTAATAAATAAAATTAACTAAAAACAGACCAAAACAAAACAACAGACCAATCGTAACAAAATAAAGCAATACAAAATCAAATAAAAAAAATATAAAATGAAACATACAGAGCAAGTATTAAGTATAGAGAAAATACTATACTAAGTATTCGGAGCAGGGACATTTTTAGGCATATATGCAAAAGAGATGGTCACATACTGTGAAGGGACTGATAGGAAGAAAAAGGAGATAAAACATTTTAGGCTTTTACCACAATAACAGTCATCCTCTTGTCTTCAGTCATTCCACTAAATTCCTGGAAGTTTTATGAAATCTGTGTTTTAGATGGTTATATATTTAAAGTGAATGCTCTGACTTACTTTCTTACTTAGTGTTTTTGTCTTGTTGTCTAGTACAAATATATAAACTTTTTTAAATCAAGATACATTTTAAAATGACAAAATATTAAGTCTTATTTTCTGAAAAATGTATCAAAATTAAGCAAGTTAACACTTAAAACAAGAAAAAATATCTGCCAGTGGGGTCAGAAAAATAAACTTAATAATTTTATTTATTTTTCTTACCCCATTGGCAGATTTTTTTTTCTTGTTTTAAGCAAAAATCCGCTTTTTAAAAAAAAAAAAAATTTTTAGAAAACAATGCTTAATATGTAATTTTGCTTTACAAGTAAATGTATCTTGTTTCAAGAATGCTTAGATATTTGTACTGGAAAACAAGACAAAAATACAGAGGAAGATGTTTTGTTTGTGCAGTGTAGGCTTGTTACACTGTGATTTGTATGCGTATAAGTGTTCAGAGCCACTAGAGGGTCAGGGTAACTGTCAAAGCACCCAATCACAGAATGACAGGGGAGTTAACACCCGCCCTTTGACAAACTGCCTGCCTCCTATTGGGCAAGTTGATCCGGCAGGTTGGCTCACAGGTGTTACGGGACTGGCTGACCGCAGTGGTGAATGACAGCTGCCCAGAGAACAGGTGTGTTCAGAGCAGACAGGTGTGTGGGTCAAACAAATGTGACTCTCTATCTGTCTCTCACACGCAGGCCTTTTTAGAACCTCTCAAAGCTGATTTAACATTACTGATAAGATATTACAGAGATATTTCAGAGTAAAGGAGAAGACTGGCATGTTTTCTCACTCTCTAACATACTTTTCACAAATTCTGGACTCTTTAATGATGGAGGCTCACTAAGGTCATAAGGTATAGGCTACTCATTAAATATAAATGTTGCCTCAGGTCATGTGAATTTAAGAGACAGTCCTGAATTGATTTAAAACTGCAAGTAAATGCTAAGGGCTGCCATCCCTCTGATTTGACTAAAAACACACAATCAAAAAAAAAAAAAAACACTCTTATGGAAGCCACACATACTATTTAGTGTGCCTTCACACCCCTATCTTTCATCTTGTGCCTTGCATAAATCATAAGAGATTACTGGATCTATCTTTATGTTTGCTGAACATGGGAAAAAAAACTTTCATTACATTAAGTATTAGTGTTGTCAAAAGTACCGACCGCGATATCAATTCTGTACTGAAGTCAGCAATACCATGTCGGTACGCTTTGAGCACTCTTGAGCGGATTCGTAAACACCTCTGATTGGCCTTTGTGTTCGCACACTCATCAGATACGTCTGTGATTGGCTACAATGATCAACACACGGGAGTGTTTGAATTTAAAAGTGTTTTGAAAGCGGGAGCCACCAGTCCACTGATAGACGCCTGCTTTCAAACGCTCCTGTGTGTATCTGTGTAAGTGCTCGGTGAAGAGCGTAATTGATGACTATTTCCAACGTTTTTGAAGTGTTGATCATTGTAGCCAATCACAGACATGAGCGTGTGAACACAAAGGCCAATCAGAGGTGTTTACAAATCCGCTCAACAGCGCTCAAAGCATCATATTTTTAAAATTTCAGTACCGACTTTTGACAACACTATTAAGTATTATCCTTCCCATTGTATTATGCATTTTTTTTTAAATAAACAGATGCAGTTTTTATATTTTGTGACCCCTGATCAAAACGTTGAGAAACTACCACATCACACCATTGAATGGCACCCAAATTTATGGTTTTTCTAAATAATTAAAACTTGCATATTCAATGAAGCAGAAGAGAGAGGGGGAATGAATGAATGAATGAATGAATGAATGGAGACAGATTAAAAATATCCATGAAAGGGAAGAGACAGCCATGTGCAGTGTGCAGCTGGAGTGTTGGGTGCAGACAAAGACAACAGGCTGAGCAAATATTTGAGGCACCGAAAGCAAACAGCTGGCATTGCATGGGTGTCTGTGTGTACGGGACTGAGAGATGGAGACTTACAGAGGGATAGAGAAAACGAGAAAGAGAGTATGTGATCATCATGGCCCTGTCTTTCACATGCTACCAATAAACGCTACAACTGCTAAAATTCCAACACTAATAGCATCTCATTATAACAAACCTTTTAAAGAACTTATTAAATATGAATGTAAATAAGAAGTGCATATCCACCTTATTTTTAACGTAAGAGTGAGCACTTCTGGTGTAATTTTCTTCCAGTTAATTTAAACAGTCCGTTATTCTGCTTGATATCGCACACTGGTATTTCTTACACACATTTGATCACACTTCATTTTCAAAACTCGTAACTTTCAAAACTGAAGTTGTCACAGTACAATCCATTGAAGGAATGAAGAATATGGTCATTCAGAATAAGGCATTAATATGGGCTGTATAAGTACTAATCAATAGCCAATATCCTAGTAATATGCATGCTAATAAGCAACTAGTTAATAGTGAGAATTGGACCCTAAACTAAAGTATTACCAAATTTAAATATAGCACCCTGTCTGAGGTCTATATCAACTGTAACCAATTCATCTAGATCAGTCAGTGCTTTTCTCTATACCATTTTTATCAATGTACTACTAATTGGCCCATTGCTTTGTTGTCTGTTTGCCAAATCGTGTAAAGCTACAGTACTGTTATGCAATAATCAGGAACTGCATATGTAAGTATAAGACCTACATGTTGTTCTCATGAGCAGATGCGGCATATGCTTCCTGCAGTCAGGCTTGAGTTGAATGAAAAGAGGCGTGCTTCTCTTAGCTTTCCTCCCACTTCTGCCTTTCTCCTCCACTGTTCCTGTCTGCTTTCCTCATCTATTACTAGCAAAGGCCCCTCTTATCTATCTCCTCCTTTCCCTCTCTGCAACCTTCCCTCCCTCTGCCACCCTGCGCTCCATCCATCCGTCCATCTATTCATCCTTCAGCTGATACCGAGCCAGCTCTCCAATTTAATTCCCCATCTGTGGACTGCTTGAGATATTAGTCCAGAGATGAGATCCGTGACCCTGAATACGGGGGTAGAAGATTCAGCGAGGGGGGGCAGGGTGGCCAGGGTCTCCGTCCCGAGCTGAAGTCACGTCTCTGGGCTTGGCAAAGACGCTGCTGCCTCTCTACCTTCCTGGATCACCTCATGAAGTGGCTGGGCTAAATATTTGCCCTTGGCCTCATCGCCGTCTGGACATGTCCTCTCTTGCTAAGTGACCGTCGTCATCACTTCCCCCTCCCAAGCCGACACCATCTCCACCCCGTCTCTGCATCAACCACGAGAGCTGGCACAGCGACAGCCGGCCAGAACGTAGGCTAGGAAAAGTTTGAGCACTCAGCTCAAAAGAGGTCAGAATAGTTCAGTGACCTGGAAAGAGATGGTTGATGCATTCCTAACAACCTGTAGGCCAGGGTAACACTTTCACTTGCAACAAATCATCAGCCCCCAGTGTTATCATTAACAAAAACTAAAAATGCAGACTAAATGAAAGCATTTTCATAATCTGAAATAGAGAAAAACTAACAAACTAAAAGAACTAAAATAAAAAGAACTAAAATAAAAATGGCCAAAAATTAAAACCCTCACAGCCTGCCTACATTAAACATGAGCAATAGCAATAACACTAGACTATGCTAAGAAGTAAATAATTTTAAGTAATATCATGATATCAGTAAAACAGTGGTTCTCAACCAGGGGTCTGAGGCTCAATAGGGGGCTTCAGCAAACTTCCAAAGGCGCTTCAAGATGACTTAAAGTGATTTAAATTTGAATTAGACCTAGAACAGTCATATAAATTAAAGTCACTATGAAATGTAAGCAGTGACAGATGTTTTCTTTCATATTGTGATGTATTGTGGTGTAACTGAATCTCAAAATATAGGGCGTTGACTATGCATCGTTGTTAGTTTTGGATTTTGAGATGTGGCCTTCGTACTCAAAAGTGGAGGCTGATAAATGCAAGCTTACAGGGGCGGGGTTTAATTGGACTAAATGATTGGAGAAGTCCTGCATATGTCACCAGAGAGAAGTCTGACATTTATGGTCCAATTATGACATTCTGATTAAACATTATGAGGTCAAAAAAAATTATTAAAAAATTAAAAATGCACTTCATATTAATTGTTCACAATTATATCTATAACATCCATTTAGAAAGTAGAAAATGTTCATTTTCATTTTAAATCAGCATGGTTATTTTTATAATGAATAAAATTTTGAGTACAAATATTTTTTTAAAATCCTTATTATCCTTATCCTTTAATGGGTGGGTAAAAATATGTTTAAAAAAAAATAGATCAGTTGACGTTTGACTGCTGTCATTTCAGCAGACCTAAAATACTAAACCTAAAATGGATTTAGAGCATAACTATAAGAACTGTATATTCAGTATAATTTCCATAACTTTTCTATGACTTAATTATATTAATTAACTTTATAAATTAATTTTCCTGGTCCGCCCTCCCTCTTTTCTATTATACAAATTTACACACTCACACAACTGAGAATTTATTAGAAAAAGATCTGTCAAGCAGCCTTTGTGGTTTTTGTGGTGCTGCTGTGAAGAAAGAGAGGAAACGGATCAGAGCTGACAGACAGCTCTCGCCGGACCAGAAGGAGCCCATGCAGCCACCTGAATATTCATCAGATTCATTAGCACTTTTTTCTTTTCTCTCCAGTCCTTTATTCATCATGCATTTTCATTGCCTTAATTCCATTTAAACATTTCAGAAGGGCTGTAATGGGTGGATTCAGGGAGGTGCAAGCGCACACCTACAGGGAAGGACGAGGGTGTATTTACACGCACCAGCACATTTGGATTAATGACACAAAGCCACGATCGCAGGGAGCCAAAGTTGCAGTGAACTTTTTTCGCCTCTGAGGGCCAGCTGAGATTTGCCTGCCACACACTCAAACTAATCCTCCCAGCCACTTGACCCCAGCCATCATCTCTGTACGCCAGTATGTGTGTGTGCTTGTGTCTGTATCTCTCACAGGCACTTCTGTCATCACCATTTCTTTAATATAAGCTAATTAGGTCCTCATTACTTCCTCTCTATCTCTTTCTTCTTCCATCCAAACCTTTTTGCTTCTTTTATACTCTACCATGGCACGACAAATCTAAAGCGCTCCCATTATAATCAACAGAACAGTCTACACTGTATGCGATGTGGCAGCTTTGTTAATTATAATGGGGACATACTAGTTTTGTCACATCATTTGCTCCCAGTGTAGACGCCGACTGTGTCCCAATTTACATAATTAAACCACACACTTTTTGCTGGTGATTGAAAAGTTATACGTCTCAGATTCTTTAGGCCTTAGTGAACAGCTTTTTAGGAAATAATCTTCAGTCTTTGAAGGGTTATTTCACCTAAAAATTTAAATTTCTTTCACTAGGTACTCACCATCATGTCGTCCCAAACCCGTAAGACCTTCATTCATCTTTGGAACACAAATAGTTATTTTTATAAAGTAATAATTTTATATAGTATCTTTATAAGAGACTTCTTTCAAAAACAAATTAGGAGGTGTACCACTCCCCATCCTCTTTTCCTGAATTACACAATCCATCCTCTATCCTTCCTCTATTGTTTGTTTGCTATTCTCTCCTCAGAGTGAGACTCCATTAGACAGGCTCCTCTCGCTGTCGGTGTCTCAGTTTGCCGTTTTACCGAGACCAACTGACGAGCAAAAACACAACTGAAAACAGCCAAAGGAGGGGTCGGAGCAGCGATAAGACAAGATGGCCAAACAATGGGAGCCGCTTGCCTTGCTGAGGGAAGACAGCCCTGGAGAATGGAGTGAAACTGAAGATAAGACGCAAGTGTCTGAAGAGGACAGATATAGTGTAGGCCAGAGCTGTCACACTGAGAAAGACAGAGGAAGAAAAGTGATAACCTCTGCTCTGCTGTCCACTCCATATGCCAGAAAATGGCTACATATGTGACCTTCTGGAGCTCTATTGTTCTGCTTTCCTTTATAGCCAGAACTTGCACAGCTAACACACAGACACACGTACATAAAAGCACATGCATGCAAACACACAAAAAAGGTATAAATCTAAAAACGTTTAGTTAAATATTATTTTCAGGTGATTTTGTTGGTGGTGGAAACCAGGGCTAACATACTACACGCACAAACACACACACAGCTACGCACAAACAAGTATCTGCAAGTTTAAAAGAATGAAATGCAAGATTTTTTAGGATGTTTTAATGCAAATTAAAAATAATAATAATTGAATGCCTATTTTCATTTAAAAATCATCAAGAATGTCATTAAATGAGAAAAGTGAGGCTTTTACAGAGGAAGAGTTTTAAACACCATCAATGTGGTCAGTTAAACCTTATGAATGGTGATTAGGGCTGTGCAATAGACCTTAATCAGGTTAATCATCGCAGATGAAAACAAGGCTCTGAGGGACAGAAGTAGAATCTTTACAATGGGACGTGCTGCATAAATGTCCTAGACAACTTTTAAAACTGTTGCATGGAGTTTTTGTCTACTGAAAGTTTTTCGGAAAGATGTTTACTACTACTACTGGCCTGGCATGCATAATACAGCGTTAATAGTGGCTTTACAGTATTTTTAGTTGTTTAAAACCTGGGTATACTTCGGGGTTTTTTTTTTACACGTATGCTAGTGTAGGCGCACAGTCGAACGCACAGCCTTGTAAAATATACTTCATTTGACTCTTACGCATACACAGGCATCCGACGCATGCACAGTTCAGCAATCTCTCGCCACGAGTTACAACCCATGTAAACATCTTTGTATTCTTTCATGCTAGAGTTGTACAAATAAGGGTACTTTCTAACCTCTTTGCAAAATCTCTCATCTATGTAGGCCTTCAATGTTGCTGTAGCTTGCATGTGTTCTGGTCTGTTATGTTTATGCAGGTTTTCTTTGACTACCTTGTGAATCGACGCCCCCAGGGAACGGTTGCCACCTTGTGGATAAACTAATTACTGCAAGAACAATTAAATGCGCATGTGCGACCAAGTACGTGAGGTTACAAAAATCTGGTGGTGCGCGTACAGTACACGCGTACTCTTCTGATGAGGAAATTCGTGTCACACACACTGCACGTTGACCCTTGCGTATGTGTAAACAGTGAACTATACTTTGGTCTTTCTGCGGATCCGTGTTTGACAACGTTGTCTTCTGTATGCGAAAAACGCAAAGGAAAAAAATTTTGTACATCGTTGTCGTGTAAAAGGTCTATATAGGTATAAAAATTAAAGAATTTTTTTATTATATTTTATATTCTAAGACGCTTAAAATTTGTAACAAATGGCGATTTGAAAAATTTTAATTTATATGCACTTTAATATCTAATATTTAAATTAAGATTAAAATATTTAATGGAATAACTAAAATACAATAAAGATTAAAACAATCGAAACAAGTTTTATACTTAGTTTTTCACTAAATTAATTCGAAGAGAAATATTTAATCATAATCAGGCATATTCCCAAATTACAACCTCAACAAACATACTGTAATTTATTCTCTTTAACAAATTTAAGATACATTTTAATATTTTTTAAGGACACCCTGAAAGCGGTCACGACACACAATAACACACACACTGATCACGAAGTGGGCCGGAGGTTTGTGTCACATGCAGATGTGTAGCCTCGATACTGACAGAGAGGACACAGTATTGGTCCCAGAGGGGGTTCAGTGTTGGGTGATGGGAGATAGAGATCTTTGAAAGAGAGACAGAGAGAGAGGTGGAGAGAGCATGAGTGTTTGCCTTTGGACCTGAGCATGTAGATTCCCACCCGCACGCTCTGCCACAGCCCCTAGCTCTTGTCGCTTTCTATCAATCTGCATCCCCTTGATAAAAATAGTGCTTAAAATAGTGGCCCATAGCAACAAGCAACATCATGACCAACGACCCTGGACCCTTATGCCTGGGAATGGCCTTATCAAGCAGTCTATATACATTTTATCTTTCCTCTCTCACATTTTTTCTATATCATTCATATAAACTAAAATCTGATACCCTAAAAGAGCCTGACCATTTCAAAATTTGTCTTAAAAACATCCCTTTTAAAACTCTCATAGAGATGTCATTAACAAGTTTCAGATGTTTGAACAATATAAGCCACAAACATAATAATAAATAGGAAAAACACACGGACACATTTCTTACTAAACTAATAGAAGTCTAATATCAAAATACAGAGGCTAAATTTATTACACTGTTCCTTTATCTGTGCAACCTGTTTGTTAGTTTGTTTTCAATGGATGAACTTATTCCTTACAGTAATATTGTTAAAGCCTAATGCCATTTTTCCCCACTGGTTTCACCACTCGAAGTTGAGCAGAGTGAGCATGAATATGCAAGAGACTTGTAAACACCAATAGCCACTTCAGATACAATCTCCAGGATTTAACCCTGTAAAAGCCTGACTGTAACAAAATAATAGACCAAAAAAATCTATATATATTTTAAAATGGATCAGCTTATTGAACCTTTACACAAAATATTAAAATAATAATAAACAATCTGCATGTGTGTTTTGTTTTTTTGTCATATTTGATCCATTTATGGCCCATATGACACTATCTCCTGGAGAAATAAAAAACTTTTTCAGGAGAAAAAAACAAATACATTTTAATTTCAAAATCAGCAAAAATATGCTATTTTTTCCTGTTGTTGTTATTTATATGGCCCCCATGTAAATCAATGAAATTTTACAACAGCATAAGACTACTTACATAAAATGCATATAAAAATCAATTGTCACTCTTGCCCAATAATATGTACATTTGCAATACTATGTTTGGGAGATGTACAAATAAATATTCAAAATGTTATTCTTATGTAATTTACAAAAATCACTAAAGATTTCACAGCAAAAAGGCATGTGTAGCACAGACATTTTAGTCAGACTAAAAGGCCTTTTACCTGTTACAGAAAAGTATGACCTATCAATCAGAGGGCAGAAGGCATGTTTTAGATTGTATACAACAGGTTTTTAACCAAAGTTTTTATAATGTTGATATTTTAGAAGCCTTAGAAATTCATGTATCAAATATGATACAGTAGGCTTTATATGGTTAAGCATGAACACACTTTTATGCAGACCTACATACATACACAGTTCATTGAACATAAACACAAGCACACCATACAATATGTTTGTAGGCCTCAGCATATACGATGCCTTTATAGAGCACTGTTTCAACTCTTATTATGATTCCCAAGGCATATAATTGTGCACACCACATAAAATGTGTTAATCTCTTGCTAAAATACATACACACACACACACACACACACACACACACACACACACACACACACACGCGCTACCTGAAAAACAGTAGCTATCCAACATTTCTTTACCTGAATCCGGACATGCACCTGTGACTTCAGTCTCCAGTAAAGTAGTATATTGGCAGCTACTGTCCTCTAGTGGTGAGCTTTGGTTTAAAATCAACTGTATTGTTCTCATGTTGCGGCATAGGACGTGTGTATACAAATAAGGCGTGTTTAAAACATGATGCGCTTAAAGTTATGAGCATTTATAAGCTTCTCACACGACACGTACTACAGTTCGCGGCACTCACTTATATGAATATCTAAAAACCTCTAATCTATAAATCTCTAAATCTAATCTATATCAAAACGCAAGTATTAAATGTAAATAATGAAATAGTTCGCTAATTATTTCGCATTGAAAAGTATGTGTATTGATGCTTCATTTGAAAGTTTTTTTGTTTTTTGTTTTTTTTTAATCGAAAATTTAGGATACATATATTAACAATGAGAAGAAAAAGCTTCATTTGAAAGTTAGTGTACCGCATTTGTGTCTGGCATTCTGTGCGGACATCCCGCCTCACTCTCAGGACCCCAGCCAGGCAAGATGGCGGCGCCCCATCAAATCGCCGGGGAGTTTGAAAACTGGCTGAACGAGCGGTTGGACTCCCTTGAAGTAGACCGAGAAGTTTACGGAGCATATATACTCGGAGTGCTTCAGGAAGAGGAAAATGATGAAGAGCAGAAGGATGCTCTTCAGGGCATTCTCTCCGCTTTTCTGGTCAGTGCACGCGCATGACACTCGCACGCTCAACTCAGCTGTCAAGATCTTTCACACGAGTGGCTCTGCTGTTGTGAATATTGTCAACTTTAAGCATTGTTAAGACCAACTCATCATAAACCCGAAATACGTTTATATATTATAAACTGAATTATTTTATTGGTTTATTTCTTCCCTCCATTCGAGCAATTAAAGTGTGAAACTTGATCAAACGCTTGTTGCCATTCCCCGGTTTTACGATCACCATTATTACTATTAACTCAATAAATAATCGAACATGTGTAACTTAATTTTATGTTTGCCCTTTTTATCGGAAACTATATTTGGATGTAGGTTTACGTAAGGAGTGTGCAAAGTTGGATCTTTGTTATAATGGGAAGTCAGTGTAACCATTAAAATACAGCCGTTTCCATGAACGTGTTAGACTTGCATTTGTAAACAGAGGTCACTTTATTCTCACAGGAAGAAGACACGCTTGAGGAGGTTTGCCAGCAGATCCTAAAACAGTGGACTGAGTGTGGCAGCAGATCTGCAGCGAAGAATCAGACAGAGGGTAGGAAAAGATGAATCACATTTACCCCATATACCAGTTTAATACTGGTGCATTTGTCTTTAATTATTGTAATTAAATGGCAGAGAATATATATGTATATATATGCACAACAGTTTTTTTTTTTTGCTTTTATTCTGCAAGGACGCATTAAATTGATCAGAGGTGACAGTAAAGATTTACAAAATACAAAATTACAAAATATTTATATTTCAAATGCATGCTGTTCTTTTAAACTTTCTATTCATTAAAGAAAAAAAATGCATCACAATTTCCTCAAAAATATTAAGCAGCACAACTGTTTTCAATTTTAAGCACCAAATCATCATATTAGAATGATCATGTGATACTGAAGACTGGAGTAATGATACAGAAAATTGTATAAATCATAATAAATAACATTTTATATATATATATATATATATATATATATATATTTCAGTCACTGTTGTTGGAAAATTGTGAGATGGTCTTGTTTTTTTCTGATTTCAGATGAGGTTCAGGCCATTGCCAGTCTGATAGAGAAGCAGGCACAGATTGTGGTCAAACAGAAGGAGGTGTCAGAGGAGGCCAAGAAGAGGAAAGAGGCTCTATTGGCTCAGTATGCTCATGTAACAGATGAGGAAGAATATCCTTTCAATACATATCTGTTGTATTCTGTACTTGTTTCTATGATTGATCTCCATGACACCCTGTTGAGATGAACAAATCATCACTCAGTCTCTCTCAAGCTCACGGTTCAGCTGATCCAGTGTGGAGCAGTTTCCTTAACGTTTGTACTGAAGATGAGGAGGAGGAACAAACCGCAGTGGGAATACCCATTGAAAAATGTATCCTTTTTACACAGTATCGCTCCACTATGATACCATGTAAAAAAAAAAAAAAACACACACACACATATATATATATATATATATCACACACACACTACCAGTCAAAAGTTTGGACACGGAATGTTTTTAAAAGAAGTTTCTTCTGCTCACCAAGGCTGCATTTATTTAATTAAAAATACAGTAAAAACAGTAATATTGTGAAATATAGTTACAAGTTAAAATAACTGTTTTCTGTTTGAATATATTTTATAAAGTAATTTATCCTGTGATCAAAGCTGAATTTTCAGCATCATTACTCCAGTCTTCAGTGTCACATGATCCTTCAGAAATCATTCTAATATGATGATCTGCTGCTCAAGAAACATTTATGATTATTATCAATGTTGAAAACAGTTGTGTACTCTTTTTTTTTTTTTTCAGGATTCCTTGATGAATAGAAAGTTCAAAAGAACAGCATTTATCTGAAATACAAAGCTTTTGTAACATTATACACTACCGTTCAAAAGTTTGGGGTCAGTAAGAGTTTTTATTTTAATTTTTTTGAAAAGAAATTAATACTTTAATTCAGCAAGGATGCATTAAATCTATCAAAAGTGACAGGAAAGACATTTATAATGTTACAAAAGATTATATTTCAAATAAACGTTGTTCTTTTGAACTTTCTATTCATCAAAGAATCCTGAAAAAAATATATATATATTGTACACAAATATTTTGTACAATTGTACACAATAAATGTTTCTTGAGCAGCAGATCAGCATATTAGAATGATTTCTGAAGGATCATGTGACACTGAAGACTGGAGTAATGATGCTGAAAATTCAGCTTTGATCACAGGAATAAATTACTTTATAAAATATATTCAAACAGAAAACAGTTATTTTGAATTGCAATAATATTTCACAATATTACTGTTTTTACTGTATTTTTAATTAAATAAATGCAGCCTTGGTGAGCAGATGAAACTTCTTTTAAAAACATTAAAAATCTTACCGTGTCCAAACTTTTGACTGGTAGTGTGTGTGTGTGTGTGTGTGTGTGTGTGTGTGTGTGTGTGTGTGTGTGTATATATATATATATATATATATATATAATTTATATTTATATATAATATAAAATTTATATTTATTTATTACATGGCATCGCTCTACTGTGTAATAAAAACAATCACTCTAGGAGAAGATATCTGCTCTGGTTATGTTCAAAGTGTATAAGTACTTGTTTAGTGTCCAGCTGCAGTGTGATCTACATTGTTTAGATTAGATATCTGTATCATGAACTGTTCCCTTCACTGCCAGCCCCAGCCCTGTTCAAAAACACAAATGTCGAGGATGTTTTAAACCGCCGCAAACAGCAGCGTGACCAGGCCAGAGAGGACGCACAGAAGAAGAAAGAACAAGATAAGATGCAACGCGAGAAAGACAAGCTGGCCAAGCAGGAGCGCAAGGACAAAGAGAAGAAACGCACACAGAAGGGAGAGCGCAAGAGATAGAGGGGAAATAGAAAAAACTTTGCAGACTATATAATGCCAAGGTCATTTACCTAGAAGAGATAAAACAATGAGACCTCAGCAGACAATATCCCAAACAAACATATCCAGTTTTGGGTCTGATATAGTTTATTGAAAGATAATGTTGGGCCTAATGAGCTGTTTTCTTGTACAAAACTAATCGCAAACCAGCAAACTGGGTGAGAATTATATCGTGACACATTAATTTCAGATTTATTACAGGTGCTGACTGCTGTGCTACTTCTTTAGGGGGAAATCACACAAAACCGCCAAAACATGTTCAGGTCACATTTCAACCCAAAAATCTATACATTTATATTTTGTTTAAAGACCCAATTCTTATTACTCTATTTGAAAAATATTTAAATTGTAAGATATAATTGTAATGAAAATCATGTGGTTATACAAAACATCTCACTAAATTTTACTTTCTAATACATCAACGTTTTATTAATTCAGTCTCTCGTTTTACTAAATCATGGCCACATTGTAATAATTGGTTCCTTATATATATATATATATATATATATATATGTTTTTTTTTTTTTTTTTTTTTTTTTTGAATGGTGAAACGTGACCTGGACATGTTTCTGTGAGATTCTCTTTAACATTTAACAGCAGATAACTATCATGCTTGTCTAAAAACAGCATAATTCCTCTTCTTATTGCCTTGAGGGACTATCAAATAACCTGTGAACCTGTTTTATATGTTTTCCATAAGCTGCTTCTTAGTAGCACTTCAGTGATTTTTTTTATTTTTAAACAGTAACTCAAGATACAAAAATATATCTATATTTATTCAGCTCTCAAGCTTTTTCAGAACAACCTGAAACCAACTGAAGCCTTCTTGTCATGTAGCAATATATGGAGAGGGCTCAGAGACAACCCAAAGACGGAGAAACATAACTGCTAATGAATAGGCGGGACATACTTTGTGGTGGATGTTTCTGTCTCAGTTGTGGCTTATTTTTTTTGTAGGACACTGAACCTAAGAGATGATCCTAAAGCAAGAAGGGTATGTGTGTGCATATATATCAGTTGACAACAGTTCATTTGAAAGCTGCTACATATTGTGCCAATACCTTGTAGACTGCCTTCTCATATACTACAATGGATTGCACTGTAGGTAAACTAATATCTTTAAACCTTTCTTGTCTGTTTGCTTGTAAGATCAGGTGATTTGAGCATTCTTTAATCAGAGCAACAATATTTAACATTTTGTATGCTAAAATATCCCAAAATTGGTACAATAAATTGAGCTGTGTAAATGAACGTGTTCACTCTTGACTAATGTGACCAGTCAACTTGAGTCACAGAGAATATAGAATGTAGTCCTTTTATCTAATACTCTTGGTGTCATATGTAGGTTTTATACCACAGCCACAAGGTGCTGTTTTAAATGGGATGTTGCAAGGCCACTGGTAGATGACTTTTTTTTTTTTAATCCCAGATTCGATTTGTCCAAAAGAAACAGAATGAATCTTCCATTTATGCAATAAGAGCTCTAACTCTTGAAAGCTGATGACTGGTAAAACTGTTGAACATTGTTCTTGTCTGTCCAAACACTGCTCTGATTTTTTTATACATCAATTCAATTTAAATGTTGTAAGGTCAAATCTGATTCTTGACCATATTCAGGGGTCAAAATTTGAAAAACATCCAAAGGATTTTATAATGGAAATCACCTAATGAGTTACACTCTTCAGAAATTATGATATTTTGTAATTTGTTGAGCCTAAACTGCTTGATTTGAGAAAAAATATGGCCTGGTTTCACAAACAGAGTTTAGATTAAGCCAGGATTAGGCCTTGGTTCAATTAGGATATTCAAGTAGCTTTTATAAACATGGCATGCCTTAAAAAAAAAAAAACATTACTGATGTGCATCCTGAGACAAAACAATGGCACCGACATATTAAGATATATCAGTGCAAGTTGCTTTTAGTTAAAACAGCTCAAACATACATTTTAGTATGAGACAAAGCTTAAGCCTTGTCTGTGAAACCGGGTGTTCATTTTCTGGGTAAATATTTAGGATTTTCAGGACTGAATGAGAGTAAGGAACTTGTTTACAAATGGCTTTTCATTATTTAGCCAACCAGCTCTTTTTGGTCACTGTTCTTTTAAAACATACATTATTCTAAGTGAACAGAGAAATTCAGTAAAATATACTGCAGCTTTTCTATTTTACAAGTGGTTTCATTTGATAAAGACCAAGATCTGCTTTTTTTTTTTAATTAGAGCAACATTAATTGATTAATGTATTTTGGATCAATGTTTAATTAAATAAACAATAGTTTTATGCACCAGTCTTTGAGTTCTGGGACTTCACTGCTGTGTTATTTTAATTGTTAAACTTGAACAAAAGCAAGGGCAATGAAACAAAACAGTACAAGCACACGTCATATGAACAGTGTCAGTCTGTAACATTTGCAAGTAACAGGTTGTTCACATCATTTATTTCAGTCCATGAATGATGTTATTCTCAGCAACTCAATATATCCTCAAATTAGAGTTACATCACAGACAGATTGACCACATACACATTGAAAAATAGCGACTGAAATCTTGAGTTCAATTCAGAATTTAGATAAGTTGCGAATAAATAAAATCGCGTTCAGATTTTCAGATAACAAAAGACAGATTTAGAAGAGATTTGTGATTGTCATTGCTTATCCAGTGAGACCACTAAAAACCTAGTGCTGACAAGAAAATCAAGCACAAATAAATAAGTAAATAAAAATAACAGGACAACTAGAACACGTCCTGCTGGCCATAAATACTGTTTTTGATTTTGTGAATGTTTGTATCGGAAGACCTTCTGGGTATTTTGAATAGGTTGTAGGAGACAATAATTAAACTCACAAAAAAACTAACAAATATTTCTTTCTTTTTTTTTGTTTTGTTTCCTATGTAACTATTTATAATTTTTTGGTCAACTGGGCAAAAATATCCCATTATCCTCCAAAGCCACAGATCTTACCCTTGCTGCACATTCTGTACCATTATCACCATTAGCCAGTTAAAAGGTCCTTCTTCTGATTTCATCTCTCTTACTGTGACAGTTGTTGAATCAATCTTTCATACTCTCTCAAAAAGCCTTGTTTTTACTGGCAGTTCTTCTTGGGTCCTTGGACAAATAGCTAAATATTGATCTTACTGCCATAATTCTATGTATTTTGGAGAATTTTAATATAATTTGATTGGTGGTTTTCACTGAAGACTGATAAATATTAATGAACTGGAATTCCATCTGCTGCCCACAACTGAGCCTAATGTATCACTATAGTGGAATAACTTAAATAACTCATTCATTCCTCTAAAAATGCAATTCTATCACCTCTTATGCCTTTTTGCCCGTTAGATCGATGTTACTTTGTGTCAGAAAACACACACACAAAGACTGTATACCTGCCAGAAAGTGATCACAGGGTAGTTAGTGCACTCTCCAAACTGCTCTGCTCAGGACTGTCTGGGCCTAAAGGGGAGCAGGCACCTTTCGCGTGTCCCTCCTCTAGGTAACCGCTTGTTTTGGGCAAAGTCATTTGTAATGCACACCAAAGAGCAGTTCGGACCTTTCTGGTGCTGCTGCACATGTCCTTCACTGCAGAAGCCAGCAGAAGTATCTCTGTGAGATTTGAAATACAAAGGAAATAGTGTGATAAGAAAGTTAAGGAAGAACGTGTTGATGGTATAATCTACTCTGGGTCAAAAACATCAAAGAATAAGTGAACATAATACTTTATAATATAAAAGGTTGGGATTATTTTATTTCCATTAGCTTTCATTATTTCACCTTGTAATACACATTATATTTGCACAAGATACACCTACGCTAACTAAGCAACAGGTTGAGTAGGACATATTTCCAGGCCCTGTCATGTTCCACTTTCTTTGGATTGTAGCTTCAAACTAGTTTAAACAAGATGTGTACTTCCTGCTTTTGTAATAGTGCATGATCACTAACCCCTGTCCTCTCTAAATAAGGCAGCCGGCTGCCTCTGTCTGCTGCCAGCATTGATGAATTCGTCCTTGCGGCGTGCCTGAGTGATGTAGATGACCTCAAGATGCCTGTCCAATGCTGAGCCGATATTAGCATGAAGCGGAAAACTCCGTAACTGTTCCATCTTGCCTAGCAAGCCAGCCACCTACAAACACAATGCAATTTTGCATTATAATATGAAAAATTCATCTCATCTGTTACTATAGTCTAAATCAATGTAATTCTAGAATATAAGATCACAAAGTATCAAAATAGGCAAAAGCAGGGTTAAAAAAAAAACATTTTCATCCCATCTACTCCCAAATATGATAGTATGTGAGATATATATCAGATATACAGTATGTCATATAAAGACACATTTATAAAGTAAAAAATAAAAATATGATAAATATGTATAAAATGTTTACTTTATTTTCCTTTTTCTACCCATCATGTTAGACATACTGTTAAGATGTAAAACCTGGAGACAACATAAAACTATGGATGCCAACAGATTAAAATCATTGTGATTATTCTTTCATGATTTTTGATATTTAGAAGGCACAATATAACAGTAATAATGCAGGACTCGACAATAAGATCTGCCCAGTGGCCCGGGGCCAATGTGAACGATGCTCGGGACAGTTGACGGAACTTGCCCAATCGGCCCAGTGCTGTAGGGTGTGCGTTAAATATCGTCTATGATATCGTAATTGTTGATTTAACAATCTGACATTATAGAGCATGTCCCTCACTTTAAAAAAACCAAACAAAAATACACCCATTGAGTGCACGCATACACTACGTGATGTGGTCAAGTAGGTTAGACTAGTGTGCGCTCATATTTAAAGTGCACGATTTCACTGCGTGTTTTAGTCTATTAAAATGCATTTAGAATGCCCCCAGAATTCAAGATAATGGGCAAAAATGGCCCTGTATGTCTTTTATATTTCTATAATTTAATATAGTTAACCAATATTACACGAAGAGCACCATTTTTATCAAAATATAAGCATGATTACAAATGTGATATTGATTTTATACATCATAAAGTTTAATAAACAAGCAGTTTATATTAAGTGACTTACATTTTAGACACCAAATCGCTTTTTTCGCTCTATTTGGCCAACGAAAATAGTTCCAAAAATAGTTCACAGCATTGTTTTGCATCTCTGAGCAACACTTCCTGAATGAATCAGCCGTCTGAATGAATCGGTTGAATCTCAAAGACTCGCTCAATAACAGGAACTTACTGCCACCTCCTGGCGGGTTTAATTTCACATTTAAAGTGTCTTTTCATTTTAGAAATAATTTCAAATAACAGTATTTAACCTTTTATATTTTCAACATTTCAAAACATTTATGTATCTGTAACTGCTCTTGACTGATTAACTTTAATGAAGTTTAATCTATAGTTATACATTAGATTACAATTTCTATAGGCTACCTGAAAATCTCCTGTTTAAGCCTACATAAAAACCTGAAAAGCACCATTTATTTCATTTATGTTTATTCTGTTGTATTTATTTGTGCTATTACTTGTAATTTGATTAATACTTACTGTTTACTTGTCTAATAATATTTAAAATTTAAGTGAGTTAATCTAGTAGCTTTTGGTGTCATAACCTTATTTATTAAAGTTACATGTATCAGAGATAACGAAAACAATAACAAGGCTTATTTTATAGGCCCATTTTCTTTTCTTTTACTTTATTTTTTTTATTATGAGGCCAGTGAAAATTTTGGCAGGGCAAGTAAAAATTTGAACCACTGGCCCGATCGGGCCAGTAGAAAAATCCTTAGCATTGAGCCCTGTAATACATAAAATATTTTTATTTATTATTATTTTTATTTATTTATTTTCTAGACATTTTTACACTATTTTTCTCTGAATTTTCGGCAGACTCACTTAGCACCCTCTTGTGGCCACCTATTTGAAAACCCTCAGCTAGAGTTTTATAAAAAAAAAAATATTGGACAGAAAGCTGACCCTGGCTTGTTCACGCAGCTGGTCTACAATAAGCCTGTCCACTCTGGATGGGTTTGGAGGCATTCTGGGTAAAACGCTACTGGACACCAAAGACACATGCTTTCCTGGGTAAGTCTTTGTAAGAACAGCTTCTGCCTGTCAGAAAAAATACATTACATAATGAATTTAAAAAAAAAAGGTCAGTCTGAAAACTACATGGTAATTTAACAGTTTCACCAAGACAGAACAACAAATTTCACCAAGGCAGAAGCAGTAATAATGCAATCCATAAATTATTTCCTAAAAAAAGGCACTGTTTTGGCTATAATACCTGAAGATTCATATATGAAATACATGAGTACCCTCATGTCTCAAGAACATAACACTTACATTCTTTCTCTCTCTTTCCAGCATCCTCCACTGCTCGTAACATTCCTCCAGGTAAAAGTGTAGCTGACTGTTGGGGCTTCCGAGTGCCTTGCCAAACTTGGGCAAAGTCATGGCAGATAGAAACCCTGGGAATGACCCATCTCCTGATGCTTGGCTTAGCCCAATATATTCTTGTAGATAGGGGCTGAAGGGTGCAATATCTCCATCAGGCAGACCTTCATTCCTGTCGACAAGGGGCATAGAGCAGTAGGGCAGCGGGGGTTGCGACTGCATTGGGTGGCGTGCACGTTTTCTGAGGTCACCCATCTGATATAGGAAAGGGAAAAGTTGTGATGGTGTGGCTTTGGCTGAGTTTGAACTAACTCCGTTGTATCTCATTTGTCCTCCGTACATACTGCCCAGCCCCTGGTATGGACTTTGCAGGAGTCCTTGTTTTTTGTCTGCCTCTGTCAGGAAACCAGGAAGTTTGGGTTTCATGCTTAATCGCTGACTAAAATGCCCATCGACCTTAAGGCCTGCCGACGACCTGTTGTTCTCTAGCTGGAAGTCAAAATCTGTGACGTCCACATTTCCTGCTCCCTTCCTTAAACTTTCCAGACTAACCTGGCCTATTGCACCATGTCGATTTACTGCATTCTCTTGACTCAAATCAGCCGGGACTCTCGCTGCAGCCCGGAACAATTGCTGAGAAGGAAGTAATGGAAAAGCTCCAGATGTGGACGTGAGCTTTGCAAACCCATATGATCCATTGTTGCTGTTGGTCTTTGCTGAAATGTTAGCTTGGATTTGATAATGGTTTGACTGGACAGGCTGGAACTGCTTTACACCGGTTTGAGCTGTGCTGCTTCCTATCGGAATGGCTTCTTTGTTTGGGTGCAAGGTTGAAGATGCAACAGCAGACGAATAAGGCTTAGGTGGCGCAAACCCTGAAAACTCATTTCTAGTATAATGATTTTGTAAAAGAGTCTTTATATCCTCCGCTTTAGATCCTATGTGCTCCAAATGGTTGCAGGTCACCTCCCTCTTAAAATTTGGTGTTTGAGTAATAAGCTCTGACATTCTTTGAAAAGGATGACTCTTCTGCTCTGCCATGATTTCCTCGGGATTCCTCTGAGTTAAAAGCCCGTTCTGAGTCGATTCTCTGCAGTAGTTCATATCCTGCTCTGCCAAGAGAAAGGCCAGTTTACTGACATCCTGCACAGAGAAAGATTGGGTGTTTCTCAGTTTATCTTTGCTTACAGTTGAAACTTCATGAGATGAACTGAAATAGGAGTCATCCATTTTTTGTGGAGGGCAACAGGAGTTGTTGACTGTGTTTATATAATCAGACAGGCAGTTAGTGGTGCTGTGGTATTCTTCATCCTTCTCAGGTTTACCTGCCCTGGTCTGGTAGAGGTTAGAGCGTAACGCTGGGGGTGTGTTCAGGCCTGGGGGGCGAGGGAGATCTTGAGGATAATATGCATCAGCCTCTCCATTACAGGAGGTGAAATTGCAGGGAGGTGAACAAGAATCAAAACCATTGAAATTCTGAATTTCGGCCCACTGATGAGATTCTCTGCCTGCTGTCTGAGGACAGACATTGGTGACGGGTTTAGGACAAATCTGGTTTGATGGGAATCCAGAAATGGGCGGCATCTGCACATCATTATTTAAGTACTGCATGCTATCCTCTCTTGGTAGGTTTGGAGACCAGACACCTTTCAGACTAGATGGTAACTTGCTAAACAATATATATAAAGATTTTGTTATACATCAACTTTATGCATTTCATGACAAAAGCTTAAAGAAAGCTGGTGAATGTTTGGATTAAATGATAAAATTACTAAAAATGTCATAACACGTTACCACATCTGTTTTATCAGTCTGTAATGGAGAAAACCCCTCATTACAGTTTTATTTATAAATCAAACACAAACAGTATACTCAAAAGTAAAGATATTAAAAGGCAGAAGACTGTATTTTGAAGCATGTAGTTTTTTTTAAATCCTTTATATTGTTATATTGTATATGCATTTCCCTCAATATGTTAATTGCATGCCTTAAAAAATGATATTAAACATTGTTTATCATTTGAATCAGAAATTAGCTATTTCTCACTTAATTAGCTTTGCATGTTAATTTCTGAAACATAAATCAAGATGGACTTACTTCTCTGAGACGTATGAGGAGTATGGGTCCAGTGAATCTGGTTCTTCCAAGATGTCTGACACTAATCCATAAAGATCAGCCTCACTCCCACAATTACTGGCATCTACCCGATTTCTATGCAAGATAAACATTAATATTTAACAACAAACCCCTTTTGGCTCACTGTTTTAAAATATTAATATAGAACTTCCAGTTGCTTCCAAATATAGTATTATTAAAGGGTTAGTTCACCCAAAAATGAAAATTATGTCATTAATTACTCACCCTCATGTCGTTCCACACCCGTAAGACCTTCGTTCATCTTCAGAACACAAATTAAGATATTTTTGATGAAAAATCCGATGGCTCAGTGAGACCTCCACTTACAGCAAGATAATTTACACTTTCAGCGCCCAGAAAGGAACCAAAAACATATTTAAAACAGTTCATGTGACTACAGTGGTTCTACCACTAATCTTTTATCATCCAAACCGCTGATTCGAAACAAAAGCTTCAAAGCAGTGTTTTGAAATCGCCCATCACTATATATAGTTTTTTTTTTGCGCACAAAAAGTATTCTTGTCGCTTCATAACATTAAGGTTGAACCACTGTAGTCACATGAACTGTTTTAATTATGTTTTTAGTTCCTTTCTGAGCATCTGAAAGTGTAAATTAACTTGCTGTCAATGCAGGCCACACTGAGCCATCGGATTTTATCAAAAATATCTTAATTTGCGTTCTGAAGATGAACGAAGGCCTTACGGGTGTGGAACGACATGAGGGTGAGTAATTAATTACAGTATTTTCATTTTTGGGTGAACTAACCCTTTAAATATGGGTAAAAATAAAAATAACCTGTTATTAGGCATGACTTGAGGCCAATCCACTGATTTACAGTCTTCCTGAGTTGGCCAAACTGTATAAGGTAGTGGTGTGCAGTCTTGCAACACTCTGTCCGAGAACGAATTGAAGAATCCGCTGTCACCGAAATTATTCTGCAATTAAAGAACACAGCATTTGTTGATGAAAGGCACATAGGGAGGCAGTAAATTGGATAAAAATTATACATTTAAAAAATATTTTCAAAAACGAAGATTGTGGGTGGGTAAAAATACCCATTAATATTTGGAAAGACACTGAAAATCATATGGTCTTTTAAAGCAGAGACTGACATCTGACATCTTTATCTAAATAACAGCTAGTAGTTCCAATTACTATACATTGAGACAAACAAGCAAATTGCATACTCTCCCTTGATGAATAGGTAAAAGGTAAAATGGCAAATCGATATTCTAAAATCATAATTGTTAAAAAAGTATATGATGTAATGACAATCTGAACATTATGAAGGTTTTCTCACCTGAGGCCTGTAGGTGGAAAAGTAGGAGTCTGGTCCTGAACTATGAAATCGATCAAAGACCGTTCTTGCTCCATTTGTATCCATGTTAATTTTGCTTTTCACTGCATTATTAACCTTAAACACAGAAGAAAATTATATTAATATGACTGATGTGCTAACGTAAAGGGAAGAATTATTTTATAAAGCATAAGGGTAAAAAATATACTATATGAAAATGGACAATAATGACACGACAAACACACATTTTCATGATATATATATATATATATATATATATATATATATATATATATATAAATAATTATCAACACGTGCTAAGTGACTTTTTGTACTTTAAATCGGGTCAAATGAGGCCTTGTGCGGATTTTCTTTCGCCTGGTGATACGACATATCTGTTGTCCTTGCAGTTAAACATGAGTGGATATCATTGCCCTTTACCTTTCTTACTATGCTAATGAATATTTTAATTGGGTAGTAATCTGTATTCGGTCAGTAACCAAGTTAATTTAACAAGCAGACAGAAAAAGTGAACTAGCCAGAAGTTTTTCCTCAGAACAACAAGCTCTCTTACCTCCATTGACAATGAACTCTGCTGGCAGGGGGCCTCTCTCTATAAATTACTTATGATATAAATACTATAAATATATATTGTTCACGATTGTTCTGATTAATCAAATGATTTATTGAGAATAAATTAAAGACGTCAACCCCACGACGGGCCAATCTCTTTCAAGTAAATTTCTCGGAGAAGCTCGCGCAACCTCGCCCGTTTCTTCTTCACCAATGTACCCGCGAAGCGTTTGCGTCTCGAGACTCGAGCCGACAGTTCTATTGGCTAAACCGGCTTCAATTAGCCAATCAGAATCAATCAAATGTTCAGGCGCAGAGTTGCAGTCACGCATAGCAACGAAACAATATTTTCTCCTTGAACACATAAGAAATTACATGAAATGTGTTTTAGTGCCTCCGGATTTTTTTTTCCATTAAATTAATTAATGTCCCAATAATTAACCCTTTTTCTATTCTTATTTGTCTTTATTAATTATAATTTTCTTCTATCCAGAACAGCTAGCACTACACCAAAACTATACATATGCTACATACTTTTGTTTGTATATTCTTATCCTCAATACGTCACTATTATGTCACTATTATCAATATTACTAACCTTTTGATTTTATACTTATTTTAAAAATGTGAAATAGTTTAATTAAAAAAATGAAGGCAAAAAGAAGAAATGAAGCGATGAAAGTTACTGACAACATAGCCACAAGATGTCGCCACTACCCACCAGTCACACGATAGATAGATAGATAGATAGATAAATGGATAGATAGAGTTTTTGTTGTTGTTGTTTTGTTTTGTTTTGTTTTTGTTTTTGTTTAGAAAATGTGATTTTCATGTTCAAGTTCTCTCATTCCTCTATATACCAACTTCTTACCCGAATAAAACTGATATTAAAAAAATTATAAATGCCCCTCGTTTTCATATGACTATAATGGCATATGGTGTTGATATCGGTCTTCAGTGATTCAATTGGTCTGAAGACCTTGTGATGGGGGTTTAGGGTAAAAATCTGTTTCAAGACCCCCGAAATCCCTCCTCCTTCTCATACTCCCTTCAAAGTCAGCAACAGGCAGCCCAGGGGGAGCTTGAAACAGTCTGACGGACAAAGGGGGAAAAGTCATGTAGTCGCTTCTGCGCGCAACACATATTCCTAAGCAAAGTATGCGATTTACACTAGTTCCTGTGAGTTTATCGAGACTTTTTGTTTTCGATTAGCAAATAATATGTCACCAAAAGCATAGTTTGTGGATTCCCATTGTATTCAGTGAAAGTTAGGCGGAACTTCCCGGGACAATGCAGGCGAGTGGAAGCTTGTGTCTGTTTTTGGCACTGATGTTGCCGTGCTGTTTCGTGGCGTCTGGACAGTATCACGGAGATAATGGAATAGCCGTCCCCGACCACGGCTTCTGTCAGCCCATAACCATCCCCCTGTGCACGGACATCGCTTATAACCAAACCATAATGCCAAACTTGGTCGGACACTACAACCAAGAGGATGCCGGGCTGGAGGTCCATCAGTTTTACCCGCTGGTCAAGGTACAGTGCTCGCCCGAACTTAAATTCTTCCTGTGCTCCATGTACGCGCCAGTGTGCACAGTTTTGGAGAAAGCCATCCCGCCATGCCGCTCCATTTGCGAGAGGGCAAAGCACGGCTGCGAGGCCCTCATGAACAAGTTTGGCTTTCAATGGCCAGAGCGGCTGAGATGCGAACATTTCCCGGTGCTGGGAGACGGACACATCTGCGTGGGCCAGAACGACTCCACGGCAACAGTGGCGCCCGTTCACATGCCCGTTCCAGGAACGCCGGGCGTTCAGCTGTACTCTTCGCCGGACAAACCGTTCCGCTGCCCATCAATGCTCAAAGTGCCGTCCTACCTCAGTTATAAGTTCCTGGGCGAGCTGGATTGTGGTGCTCCGTGCGAGTCCTCCAGAACGCATGGGGCCTATATGTTCTTCACGGACCAGGAGATTGAATTTGCCCGGATTTGGATCCTTATCTGGTCCTCTCTTTGCTGTGCGTCCACTTTATTTACCGTAACCACTTATTTAGTGGACATGCAACGTTTTAAGTACCCCGAGCGTCCTATTATCTTTCTGTCTGGCTGCTATACCATGGTGTCCATTGCGTATATCGCTGGCTACTTTCTTGGGGATAAAGTTGTGTGCAATGAGAGCTTTTTTGCCGACAGCTATAAAACCATCGTTCAAGGTACGAAGAAGGAAGGGTGTACGATTCTGTTCATGATGCTCTATTTTTTCAGTATGGCTTCTTCGATCTGGTGGGTCATCCTGTCTCTCACCTGGTTCCTGGCAGCGGGTATGAAATGGGGCCATGAGGCTATTGAAGCCAATTCACAGTACTTTCACCTGGCTGCCTGGGCCGTTCCGGCCGTAAAGACTATTAGCATCCTGGCCATGGGGCAGATCGATGGAGACGTGTTAAGTGGCGTCTGCTTTGTGGGTCTGAATAATCTGGATCCCTTGAGGGGCTTCGTGTTGGCCCCCCTCTTCATCTACCTCTTCATCGGCACCTCTTTCCTGCTCGCGGGCTTCGTGTCGCTGTTCCGCATCCGCACCATCATGAAGCACGACGGTACCAAGACCGAGAAGCTGGAGCGCTTGATGGTCCGCATAGGCGTCTTCTCGGTTCTCTACACCGTCCCAGCCACCATCGTCATTGCCTGCTTTTTTTACGAGCAGGCCTTCAGGCAGCACTGGGAGAAGAGCTGGATCAGTACGAACTGTAAGAGCCTGGCCATCCCCTGCCCCATGCAGTCCTTTCCTCACATGACCCCTGACTTCACCGTCTTCATGATCAAGTACCTCATGACTCTCATTGTAGGGATCACTTCGGGATTCTGGATCTGGTCGGGAAAGACGCTGCACTCTTGGAGGAAGTTCTACACGCGTTTGACCAGTGGCGGGCAAGGGGAGACCACCGTATGAAACGGGAGATTGTGGTCCACGTTTTCTTGCAATAACTGATTTGAGTTTTCGAATACAAAAAATAATAAAGTGCCTTTGATTGTCAGTATTTTGAAAGCAATTATACTTGCCTATTCTCAGATTGCCAGAGACTTTTAAGTGGAAAGAGAAGTAGGATGTGAACCACTTGGCTTCCTCAAACAAATGCAGCCAATTTGATACCAAGTGCAGAAAAGTTTTCCTCCCCCATTCTGTTGCCCCCCTGTTTTTTCTCATAAGCTGCTGGCCATAAAAACTCAACTTGGAAAGTGAGATACCAGCTGGGAATTCAACAAACGACAGAGCAAAGAGAGCCGAGGGGGGAGGAGAGCTTGTCATCTAATACAGCCGGCAGTTGTTAAATGTAATTAAAACATTGTACATACTATTTGTAAAAATCTGTATTTGAACATTATTATATATTTGTATTTATGCAAAACTATGCTTTTTTGTGTTTTTCAAAGTTTGATACTCTTCTGTATTTAGAATTAGCAGCCACTAGTCTCTCTCTCATATCTTCTATACTCATGTTTGTCTTTCTGTTTCAAATTAAAGTTGTTGTACATAATACTCCTCCTTTTCTCTCTGTAAACCTTATTAAGTCCAAAAGTGAAAGCCCTTCTCATGATGTATGTTGTAGATTTAAAGGAATAGTTCATCAAAAATGAATATTCTGTCATCATTTACTCCCCCTGATGTTGTTCCAAATCTGCATGACTTTTTTCTTCTATGGAACACAAAACAAGTTATTTTAAAAATGTGTGTTATTTTGTCCATACAAAGTATGGGGTCTAATGTTTTGCATTGCCTTTCATTGTATGGACAAAAACAGTTTTTCAAAAGAAAGAAAGAGTAAATGATGACAGAATGTTCATTTTTGCATAAACTATCCCTTTAAGCACATGGTTTTGTCATAGAAGTTATTGCTTTAATTAACTGATATTAAAATATGTGAATATCTTGATATTCATATTCTTCTTCATATCTACCAGATCTTAAGACTCTTTGTCCACGAACACTATTTTAAAACCAGAGTTTGGAATGGTTGTAGGTGAGAGAGAGATCAGAGAGAGAGAGTGCTGTATTTTTTTGATTGTGGTGTGAAGCAGGCAGCCGTTGAGGAGCAAATGGTTCTCGCATGGTACTAAGAGCTGAGGCATGCGGAGAAAAATGGAAAGCACATGATGAAATGATTGTGTGTGTGTGTGTGTGTGTGTGTGTCACAAACCAGCCTGCTTTACCAAAATGGTGGAGTGTAGTATAGTCTGTGATCAATATAAAGTTTTTCTACGGTGTAGGTTTTTATTCCTCTAACTTTCTGTCTCCATTTATGGCTGATTGATTTTCATGTCTTCTTTGCTTTGGCCTGTGAGTGTATGTTTGTGAGCTCAGGTTTCTAATCTAATGCATGCCCCTGGGCAGCCAATTTCATGCTCAGCACTTCATACAATGTTTGCCTTCTCCCTTTACGCCAAATCTTACTCATTTAACATGCACCACTTTCTATGTGTGTACTTCATACCCCATTTTTCTTTTCACCAATTTGTACACCCTAGAATTTATACATAAAATAAATGCCCATGAGAATTAACATTTATGTTAACGTTTATGTGAATAAGGGAAAGTTTATTTAAATATATGCTACCAATCTTAAGGGGCTTTCACACTGAATAGTTCTAGGAACTCAGTTCTAGGAACTAGCCAGGATAGTTCCCTGGGAACTAATTTCTCCCCCGGGCCATGTTCCTGGTTGCATTCGCACTGGCAATAGGAACTTTGAAGTTGCCGACAGCGGCGTCTTTAAGCACGGCATTTACAAATGCTAAAAACTGGTGAATGGAGGATGCCATGATCTGAGCTGTGTTTATTGTTTGTCGTGGTAACGGAGATGGATGTAAATGCATAATCTACATGACTGAAAGAGCAAAAAGTGAGGCTAAGAGATGAAATCTCCTATGACAACTTTCAGTATTGCCGAGGCGGAAAATAGAACAGGACCCTGCAGACAACAGGTAAATGCTGTTATCGCTGTTTTTCATGTTTTTGAAGTAAATATGTTTACAAGGATTTTTAAAAATGCCGGGTGCCGGTGTTTGACCAATCAACATACATTCACTGATAGTTCACATAGTGCTGGTTTAGACCCTACTCTAAAGTAGGAGCTAATTTTGTTCCCCCAAAAAGGAGTTCCTAGAACTAAAATCGTTCCTAGGAGCTATGAAAAAAGTTCCTCCGGTGCAAAAGCCCCTTTATTTTTTTTTTGTTTTTTTTATAAAAGTTTGATTTTTGATTTTGAAAGAAGTCTCTTATGCTCACTAAAGCTGCATTTATTTGATCAAAATACAGTAAAAAAAAAAAAAAAAAAATACATTTGAATATGTTTTAAAATGTAATTTATTCCTGTGATGCAAAGCTGAATTTTCAGCATCATTACTCCATTACTTCAGAAATCATTCTAATATGATCATTTGCTGCTCAAGAAACATTTCCTATTATTATCAATGCTGACAACATTGTTCTGCTTTATATGTTTTTGGAAACCGTGATCAATTTTTATCATTTTAACGTATGTAAAATTATAAATACCTTTACTGCCACTTTTGAACAATTTAATGCATTCTAGCTGAATAAAAGTATTCATTTTCTTTCAAAATATATATGTATACAATGCTGTTTAGAATAGCTTTAGCATGTCAAAGTTCTAATAGTATTTCATGTCAACATGTATTCATGTTCTCAGCAGATGCTTGCTTACTAAAGCAACTAAATGTAAATTACATCAGCTGAGAATGCACTAGTAATGCTAAGCTTAATCCTCAAAATATCCAAAAGTATCCCAAAATAACTGCAAATACATTAATCGTGTAATCATCTATTTTCTGAATGAATAAATAGTCATTATGATACTGTTCTGTACATACAGTCCATGCTCAGGGCATTTATAGTACTGGTGCTGTAGGTGATTTTTCTTTTTCTTTTTAATTTTTGTATTTTATAAAAAAAAAAAAAAAAAAAAAAGTTTTTTCGAACAAACATTCATCTGTATGTTCACAAAATCTTGTTGTCTGCTCCAAAATGTAGTTCTCAACTGGTTTTGCTTCAGGGCCCAGACTTTACCATGGACATCAAATGACCAAACCAAAATTGTTTAATGTACAAAAGTAACAAGTTTCCTATAAACATTGACATTTATTTATATAACCCCCTGGAATGCAGCTAACAATTCACCACACAAAACACATTGTAGTCAGCATAAACCATGTTTGGTCACAGCCCTCCAGCTGAGAACCGCTGCTTTACACACACAGTCCAGTCTCCATTATATTTATTTAAATACACACATAAATACACAAATCCTGGTAGCAGAGGTGATAGAGGTGCAGATACCTCAATGATATCGAACTAGAAAGCCCAGCGGCTACTGTGGAAAATGTTGTGTGTAGGTATGTGTGTTTGTAAGTGTTAACAGTAAAATGATATGTCCTCTAACTCAGAATAATCTCTCCTAACATTTAGTCAAGCACAAATGCTTATACGGTACACACACGTGCAACACTGGAATCCCCCTGAAAGATATAGACCAGTAATTCAACTCCCCCTGGAGATGATGTCATTACAGACATGAAGGGCAAAGAAGAAAACTGATCCACCCTAAAATCTCAACAAGTACAGAAATTTTCATCATTTTTAAATCCATATTGTTTTCTTGTTTTCCAGTAAAAATACTGAATCTAAAAACAACAAATTTTCTTATAAAAGAAAGTTGACTTTTCATATTGTGAGAATTTATCTTACATGAAGTTTATTTTTCCTTAGCCCATTACTGTAAATGTGGTAACATGTAATTGTTACCTTGCGCAGCCATTTTAGCTTTAACCCATTAAAAAAAAAATTGGTATAAATTAACTAAGATTAATAGAAGTATTTTCCTTGTTAGTTCATGTTAACTAATGTTAAGAAATGAAAACTTATTAATGTTGATTCAGTGATGCAAATACTATATTTTGTATTTGAATTAAACCATTTTATGTAGATGTTACCATTTTAGGTTTCCCTTTTTCAGTGCAGCACATTGTTTTGGTACTCTTCGCATTTCTCATTGAAATTAATACTAACTATATTTTAAGAGATTTTATGGTATTATTACATACACATATTATAAATTATATAGTTATAATCCATTTATTCACTTTTTAAGCATAGACATGAAAATGAATTTTCCGACTTAAACTGTTATAAATCTTGAATCTTGAATATTTTCCAAAACATGTTTTACTCTAAACTGTGAGAAAATCAAAGCCATGAACCTAAACAAGTTGTGTTCCAAATTCAAGGCTGATATCTCAAAGAGAGAGAGAGAGAGAGAGAGAGAGAGCGCCCTCAGATCTTTCAGTAAGATTTTGTTTGTGTGTGTGTTCACAAAGCAAGTGCCAACACTTTACCAAGTTATGTACCATTCTGATGAAGTAAAAATTCTAAAAAACCAAAACATAAAATAAAGCAGTAACTTCACAAAATCATTTTAGATATTTACTTATCAATCAATCAATTAAAATGGTCAGTGAATAAAGAAAAATAAACCAATGAAGAAGAGTAAATCTGAAAGGATATATTTTCTGAAAACAATGTTAATGTTTTGCTCCTAAATTAAAAATGAGTACTTTTATTTGTTTATTTGAAGATCTGTCTCTTTTGTAAAACTCTCTATGAGTAAGAACATTCAATAATGCTGAAAACTCACCTCAATAACACTTTTAGCCAACCAAATTTTATTGCTGACTTCCTCAGAAAATCTCAGAGATAGTTGTTAAGACTGTTGACAGCTCAACAGTGCTTTCAGATCTGTGCAGAAGGTATTCGTGTCTTTCTAAAGATACTCCTGCAGAGTCTGTCATCACTTTCATTCTTCTTGTGGCAGATATCTTGATCCCTCAGGGGAAACCAAAGAGATGTAGGTTAGATAGAGCAGATGTACCAGATTTGTTACCGGTGATATGAGGGTGTCTTATGACATACGACACAGGTAATGTAAATGGTAATATGATGGCCTGTAAATAGAAAATAATGAATCTACATGTGTTTATTATTATATAGCTTGCAATACACTCCCAATTCCCTCTCTCTTGCTCAAATGAAAGTAGGGAATGCTGTGAGCCAGTGGCCAAGTATAGAGAATTGCACTCTATGAATTTGGCTGGCTCAGTGACAGCTTATATCCTGTGAGAGAGAGAGAGAGAGAGAGAGAGTGTGTGTGTGTGTGTGTGTGTGTGTGTGTGATTATTGACTTGCCTAGGGGCTTGATTTTTGAGCATGGTTCAAGTTGATGACAATCCCCGTTTGCCTTTCCTACCAAAGAAGGAGGTTTAGGAAAGCATAAATGTAACAGCGAAACAATGGAGTAATAAAAAGTTGGATATGGGTGCTGGAGTGGAGGGTAAAGTGCGCTTTCCATGATGATTTTTGTGCGATTGGTTGGGGCGATAATGTGGAAAATTCAGCAATACTGTAATGAGCTCTTTTCCCGCCTTACATATTTTGTCCAGGATAAACAAGAAGCAAAATCATGAGAACAGACGACTGTTGAACAGAACATATGGCCTTTAACCTGCAGGCCAATAATGAAAACAGCAGTCAACTTTACCAAACACTTTCTTCTATGCAAAATTGGCACACTAAATGCTAAAAACAAACTGCACTAATCAGTTTAAACATCACATATACGTTTAATTCATTCTTGAAAAATCCATTCTTACTGTACATTGCATTAGGTATACATTTTAAATTATATATCATATATCGTACATTTACATGATATAAATATTCTAAATCATTTTGTATAAAAACATCTGCTGAATAAATTAATGTAAATGTATATTTAGTTAATTTTATATAGTTCAAAA
The DNA here is from genome assembly GCA_037950665.1 of Hypophthalmichthys nobilis. Taxonomy (NCBI): domain Eukaryota; kingdom Metazoa; phylum Chordata; class Actinopteri; order Cypriniformes; family Xenocyprididae; genus Hypophthalmichthys; species Hypophthalmichthys nobilis. The sequence continues at coordinate 24,890,140 of CM075475.1, read as the reverse complement.
TTAATTCATAATTTGAATTTTAATTTGAAATCGTGTTGAATAGTTGATTCCTTTGTCTTTATGATAGTTGAGGTACAGTTTACAATAAGGTCCCATTATTTAGCATATAGTTCATGCATTAACTAACAATGAGCAAAACATTCGTTACACTATTTGTTTATCTTTGTTAATGTTAGTTAATAGAACTGTTCATTTTTCATTTCCGCTCAACCCATGACAATAACTGATACAACTTTTGTACATTTTAATAATGTAGCCTATTAAAGGTAGGGTAGGCAATTTCGGAGAGGCGAGCAATAGCAAGCTAGCTTTGAAAGCATAAGATCCCGCCCTCCCTTCAGAGCGTCTCCAAAGCCACGCCTTCTTCAAAACACATGAACGCACACAGTAGAGTCTGCAAAGTGTCACAAAATGAGAGTCGGCGTTAAATTACCTCATGTCTCAAAGCACATAACGTTACAACAATAATAAACGTAAACAACTTACAGAGCTCTTACCTGTACCACCTGACTGCTGCAGATTCATTTTGCCGTTGATAATGTTGATATAAATGCATAAATCTGAGTCTGAGGACTTAAACAGGAGTAGAACGTCACGGGTTGCCATTTCATAATTACGGTTACAACATGGCGTGAATGCAGCATAAGCTCATTATTTTGGTTCAGGAGGAACTGTTTGTTTTTGGCGCTTGGATACTTTCTGTCTACAACTCTGCATAGCCTTACAGAACGTGCTGATGTGTGCTGTCAATGTGATGACGTGTGATGTGTCCGCGAGCAGGGTGCATGAAGGTACATATGCTGCATATATGACATACATGCTGACAGGCAAGGAGGACATTGTATCATTGCATTCAGAACGAATGCAGTGATTGGACGAACATTTTTTTTGGTCCTTAGACTTCCACAGAGGATACATGTATATGTTTTAATATTTAGAGCACTTCTATTGATTGCTATTAGGATGTGAAGAGAGTTTCAACCAGTATAAAAGAAGTGTTTATAAAATATTGCCTACCCTACCTTTAATAAATGTTGAAATTAACATTAATAAATGCTTTAGAAGTATTTTTCATTGTCAGTTCACGTTAACTAATGTAGTTAACTAATGTTAAAAAATAAAACTTTATGTTTTACCAAAGTTTATTATTTTACCAATTGGTTCAAAATGATACTTATAAATATGCATATCTCAAAGTTTAGGAATATTTTAGCTTATAAACGATATCAAAGCTAAAAAGACATGGATGAAACGGCCCAAAACTGTCTTTAATTCTGAAATATCATCATTGCAGTGACAAATATTTTTACTTGTGATCTTCTTTTAGTTGTTCCTGTTGTAACAGAGATGGAGGAATAGTGAGCAGATTGGCTCCACACTCTTGGCATGCGTTACAAATGTTGATGGTTTGCCAAAGTTGAAGCTTTAGCTTAGTGTTAATGCTGATCTTCACTCTTCCTAGACTTTCACTGTCTTCACTCACAGCTTCTGTTAGAGACACATGCAGATCAAAGCATTTTCTCAGAATTTCTTGTTTATATCACTCAAACAGGTTTGAGAATGCAGATGTTTTTAAACAGCTTATGCTAAGATTCACACTAAATCTGTGCTAGAGAAAGCAGACATAGCAAAGGAGAAATCAGACAAAACTAACATTTATCAATAGGAAAAAAAAGTTGGGTTTAGATCTTCTGATGTGTGTGTGTGTGTGTGTGTTTGTGTATGTGTATGTGTTTTCACTCTTTTTATGCTTTTTGAATTAAATAGCCTTTATCTCTTCCCCTAGGACATGAAAGGACAAGTTAAATGGTGGGCAGAGGAATGCTAACCATCAGATCACATACTGATTAGCGCGCACACACACACACACACACACACACATTGGGTTTTCATGTTTTATGGAAACTTTCCATAGACAATGATTTTTATACTGTACAAACTTTGCATCCCCTAACTGCATAGTACTACCCCTAAACCTACCCATCACAAAAAAAAAAACACCTTCTGCATGTTTTACATTTTTAACAACAACAACAACAACAACAAAAACATTTAGTAAGATTTATACACTAATTTAATCATGGGGACCAAAAATCTCACCGCAAGGTCAAAAATGACTAGTATTACTATCTTTGTGGGGACATTTGGTCCACACAATATAGGGTTAACCAGGACAGCACATGATTGGACACAATATTGTAAAAAAAAAGTTGTCTTTTCAAGTCTTTTTCTTTAAAAAAAAAAAAAAAGAAAAAAAGTAGTGGTTTCATACATTCCCTCACATGTGTCTGAAGGATTTTGCAGTTTGTTTCAATGTGATTTTTTAAGTTGACACAACTTGCAGTTTCTGAATTTGTTCATTCAACTTAACATGTTAAGTTTTCTCTGTCTCAACTAGTTTGTATGTTGACTTAAGAGTATTTGCCACCTCAACTTAAAAACATATGTTGAATCAGTGTAATAATATCATGTTGTCAACATTTATCCGAGATCTCGTGAAGTGCAAAGCAGGCAGAAGACGTTCATCTGCCATGATGGAGGGCTTATCGGCACAAGATTGAAACCTTCCACCGTCGTCAGACAGTACTGTGTTCCAGCTATTGACTGCCTGACCCAGCTTCTATCAGCATCCCTCCATCTTTCCATTTGCCTCTTTATATACAAACAGGAAGAAGTTTGTGTTCCTGCTACCACCTTCCTTTGTGAGAATTACTTCCTGTGTAGAACTGGGATTGTTGAAGTGTCTGTCACACAGAGAGACTGACAGCACTGATCAATATTTAAGTGCGACCAGATGTCCTCTTCTTGTGGGGACACTCCTAGAAAAAAAAAGAATAAGTACATAAACAATTTTAAAAAAAGAGACCATTATAAAGACTTATTTAAAACTTTTATTCAGCAAGAACGCATTAAAAAGTTACAGTCAAGACATATAATGTTACAAAAGATTTCTATTTCAAACATATGCTGTTTTTTAACTTTCTATTCATCAATGAATCCTGTAAAAAATTGTATTACGGTTTTCACAAAAAACATTTTCAACACTGATAATAATAAGAACTATTTCTTGAGCAGCAAATCATCATATTAGAAAGATTTCTGAAGCATCAAGTGACACTGAAGACTGGAGTAATGATGCTGACAATTCAGCTTTGTCATCACATGAAAAATTTACATTTTAAAACATATTTTAAAATTGCAGCCTTTCATAAATATCCAAAATTCATACTAAATAAGAATTTCAATGACACATTAAATGCTGAAATAGAAAGTTTTCATGAAGTTCTCATTTCACAAATTATAGAAATTATATCTGTGCATGGATACATGCATATTTATCTTTGTCTTAAAGTAAGCCTGAGACTGTGGCTGGATTTGCCAAAGGGAAGTCTTGAAGAGCCTGTGTGTGTGTGAGTGTGTGAGTGTGTGTGGCAACAACAACTTCTGCTACCAGCTGCTGTTCAGAAAAGTGACGACAGCTGTGTTATGACTGTGCGCCTGTGTGTGATGGCTATTTACAGAGCAGGACACCCAGAGAGGATAATGATGGCCTTCTGTGTGAGTTTGCATGTCTTTGAGCTGAAGATCAGTACTGGCAAAAGATTGAGATGGACCGAAACGGAGATTGAGAAATTACGGCCGATGATTCAATGCTGGATGCCAACTATGCAGAAACAACCAGCGGTTACAAAAGTTACATTATTGGATTTATCACTGAATCCCACGTCAACTTCAGAATCCAAGTAAATCATTGAACATCTATGTAATATAGATAATTATCATTTTCATTTGATAATTTTACCTTTTATCTTGCATTTTATATCAGGTAAATTTTAAGTGAGTTTTGCACAATACATCAATTTAAAATCAGAAATGAAAGACATTTAGGTGACTTTTAGCCAAAAAAATGAAAATTCTTTCATCATTTACTCACCCTCATGTCATTCAAAATCTATATGATTTTTTTCTTCTGCAAAACACAAAAGATATTTTAGTCACACTTTATATTAGGTGTCCTTAAAGTGTTAGTTCACCCAAAAATACTAAAATTTCTGTCATTAATTACTCACCCTCATGTCGTTCCACACCCATAAGAACTTCGTTCATCCTCGGAATTGAAATTAATATATTTTTGATGAAATCCGAGAGGTATCTGACTCCTCCATAGACAGCAATTTAACTACCACTTTCAAAGTCCAGAAAGGTACTAAAGACACAATGTCTTTAGTACCTTTCTGGACTTTGAAAGTGAAACCAACAACGTGACTGCAGTGGTTCAACCTTAATTTTATGAAGTGACAAGAATACTTTTTGTGTGAAAAAACAAAACAAAAATAACGACTTTATTCATCAATATCTTCTCTTCTGTGTCTTTCTCGTATGCTGTTTACGTTCAGCGCTTCCAGGTTCTAAGTCAGAAAGCTGGCTAACATTAAGGTAGAACCACTGCAGTCACGTCGACTTTTTTAACTTTAGTACCTTTCTGGACCTCGAAAGTGTTGATTATATTGCTGTCTATGGACGAGTCATATACCTCTCAGATTTCATCAAAAATATCTTAATTTGTGTTCTGAAGATGAACGAAGGTCTTACGCATGTGGAACGACATGAGGGTGAGTAATAAATGACAGAATTTTCATTTTTGGGTGAACCATCCCCTTAACTACCATGTATTAACATTAAATACCTACAATGGATTTATTGTGTAGCTAAATTTTGTTCAGGAATATTCCCACATTTACTGCTAATGAGTTTGAGATATGGTTAGGAATCGGAGTATAAGGGTAGGGTTAGGGTTACACCGTGTCTACACCGGATGCGAGTGGCGTGATGTGATGCATCGAAAGGCAACAGAACCCATTATAATCAGTGATATTGTCTACACTGGATGCGATGCGGTGTGGTGTGGCACAACACAACAAATTCCCGACAGTAAACAGATTCCCCGTTCTATTGCTGACGTAGTCCAAGTGCTTTGTAACGGTTGGGTTGTCGCGTTCAGTGTAGACAGCTTTTAGCTGTTGCGGCGTGACGCAACAACAGTCACCTCTGGTGTAGACATGGTGTTAGGATTATGGGTTAGAGTTTTGGGGTAAGGGTTTGGGTTATGGTTAGGGGTAAAGTTAACAGTGTAAATACAAATGTTAATCAAATGCAAGTACTTTAAATAAAATTACAATGCACCAACATGTATGTATAATAAGTAAATTGTATCAAATGGTTAAGTATAGCATAGTTAAGACCACCTAATATGAAGTATGAACAATATTTTTCATAAAATCTCATTTCTTTTTGTTCATATTATGAAAGTCAACAGGGCCAGTGTGCTTTTGGACCCCACTGACATTCATTGCATGGAAAAAAAAGCAGTCAAAACATTCTTCAAATGTTCTTATTTTGTGTTCTGCAGAAGAAAGAATGTCATACAGCTTTGGAATGACAATGAGGGAGAGTAAATGATGACAGAATTTTCATTTGGGTGAACTAACCCTTCAAAAAAGATGATTTAAAATAGCTTTAAAATTAGCATACTACACACACAAATGCAGTTTGCATGGTGCCACCATAAATGTTTGTGTTTCATTCATCCTCCTTGTTTAAGTTGCGGTAATCATACTGTCTTGAACAAACATTGTTAGTTAGCTGTGAAAGCTGTATGGTAGTTTGGTGTAATGTAGCTGTTTCTTTAGGAAGAGCTTCTGCTTGACGTGACTGCAGTGCATTGTGGATATGTGCCCTATAGACTGGCGAGAGCTGACCTGGGGCGGAGGTTTGTGCTCAAGGTGGAGCTGTAATGGGAACCCTCTTTCCCTCTTTTCAGGTAATGAGTTACAGCTCTGGCTCCTGGCAGACGAGTCTCTTTGCATCAGGACTTTAATAGAGGCCTTTAACATGGCTCATCCTTAGGAATTTACAATCCCACTCCCACCCACACACGTTTGCTGAGAGCAGTGTGGGAGAGACAAGGTGGCTATCATACAGTCGAGTCGTCCCGACAGAGAGCCGAGCGGAAACGTACCGCTGGAGGCAAAATGACGGCTGTGTGTAAGTTCAACTCAGAGAAGAGAGAGTGAGGGGGAGTTTTTGCAGTTTTTGCCTGTGTCGTCTGTCTGTCTGTGTGTGTGTATGTGTGTGTGTGTGTAAAGTTGATGGGCTGTACATTTGCTCTGTAATTTCTCCCTCCCAGAGTAATCACTTCCATCTGGGACCTGCCCAGAGAGAGGCCCCAGATTGGAGGTGAGGGTTAGTCTCACACGCACAGCATGAGTATGAGTCTCTACTCTCAGCACTCTGAAATGTAAAACTAGCTTAGTCGTACTGCTTGATTAAATGAGAGCTCCTACTTTAGTTGTACAGAAAAAAGCATGAACTAAAGGACAAGAAGACAAGTTACAAATGGATGGAGAAAGATAAAGGATAAAGGAACAGGAAGTGAGCACAGGAAAAACATCTATGCACCCACCTCGAGACATTCATAAAAAAAATGGTAGCAAACATGTAAAATGATATGAAGTTCAGTCTTACTGTACTTACAGTAGAGTTAACAACGATATACTGCCATCTGCTGGTCATTGTCATTATCTATATCTCTCTGAAGTCTAATTTAAATCCAAAGAGGCACCAAAGCTTAAGGGTTATCCTTAATTAAAACTACAACTAAAGCGATTAAAACATTTTTGTTATTTGGAATAAACTGAAATAAAAGAAAATATAAATATTAGATGACAATTAAACTTTTTTTTTTTTTTTTTTTTTTGCCCTGGCAACTAAATGAAATAAGTTTAAGCACTGGGAATTAATTACTGGGAATAAATAAAAACTAAAACCGAAATAAAATAAATTAAACCTTGATAGTAATACTTAAAAAAAATAATAATTAAAAACACAAAAGCACATAATTACTAAAAATTAAATTAAAATGTACATGAAAATGTTAAATATCAATAAAACTATTATAGTATATAAATAATACTAAAATAACACTATAAACCTATCCTTATGTCCCAGGAAGTTATTCTTCTTATATCCCAGTCACATGTTATTCTTATAAGTAAATAAGAATAATATGTTATAATATATGTTAAAATCTTATAATATTCTGTATTTTCTCTCAAAAAATATCATTATACCCCATGCATATACCTACAAAAACTACCAAAAAAAAAAAAAAAAAAAAATCCAGATGTTTTGAAATCGTTTTAAATGTTCACACCACAGGTCATATAAATTTCCCAGAAGTATTTTATCTCTCAACCACCCATTTACAGAAAATCAAAGCAACATCAAAATGATCAAACAGGAAATCTTTGTGTACTGAATTCCATATACCGCAGGAAGCTGCACAAGTAAATATACAACATTGATTTGTTTGTGGTAAATATGTATGTGTTGAAACTTTGAGAGAATAACAGTAACTTCAATCGGATCATTTTTAGCACATGCCGACAGCTGTAGAGAATTACAGCGCTCTGTTTTATCCACATTCTGAGGACAAGTGTGAGGAAACGTGAAATACAACTAAATGCACAATGAAATAAACCACAATGAATCATTGACTATAGTTCTACACAGATGTGCTTCAATAAAATGACTGGATGTCACATCACCAGATGTGACAGATTCTGACATATTTGTTTCAATAATCTTTATTTATTTACATTAGCTATACCCACCTATCCAAGCATGAGCGGTTTTCAGCCCATATACATCTGAAAAGTCAATAAAAGTTACAACACCCATAACAAAAACACAGGTGAAAGTGACATGTGAAGGCCAAGTATGGTAACCCATGCTTGGAATTTGTCCTCTGCATTTAACCTATCCAGTCAGTGCACACACATTAGGAACACTGAACACACACACACACACTGCAAACCGTGGACACACACACCCGGAGCAGTGGGCAGCCATTTTTGCTGTGGCACCCGGGGAGTGATTGGGGGTTAGGTGCCTTGCTCAAGAGCACCTCAATCATTTCCTGCTTGAGACTCGTACCTGCAACTTTCGGGTTACCGGTCTCTCTCTCTAACTGTTAGGCCACGAATGCCCCACCCTGTTGTGAACACACAGCAGGTGTTCATGACTTGTACATGAAGAACCATATCAGAGTTTTGAGCAAATATTCCCCACTTTAGACTGAAAAGGTTACAGATCTTTGAAGTATTTTTCAGTCAGCTCACACAGCCAGATGTTTTCATGTGTTATTCCTCATTCTTTTCACTAGAGTGCACAAGATTCTCACTCTTTCAAATTCAAGAATAGATCTGCAACATTCACAGGATTTTACATGTTGTATCAGTTGATTACTGCAACAGGTGAAGCCCAATGTTTTATACATTTAAATAATACATATTTGATGTTCATTTCACAAAACAGTCATTCATCAGTTTATTGATTTTGGCCCAATAATAAATTTTGTGTATTTTACATTGTTTCCATGCTTTCTTTTTTAATGTTAAAATTATTTTTTATTATTATTAGATAATATGATTAATATAATTATAATTTTATATAATAAATATAATATAATAATAATAATATAAATAAATAATTGCACATATTCATCCATTTACTTTTGAAGTAGAAAGTGTAACATTTAAATTTGCTATATTTTTTAAATGTAAAGGAAATCCATGTGTGATGTATGAGTCAAATATTTATTTGTCAGCTGCTTTGTTTTTTGTTTCCAGTTATTCATGGATTTTTGTCCAGGATCTTCCTGTCTGCATTCCAACCATAACAACATTAACAGACCTTTGATGGGCTGATCGTACACTACCCCCTACCAGTTAGCGGATTTACTCAAAACAAAAAAAGCTGTGGGACTTCCTGTAGCTCCTGACAAGCACATATTTCAGTCATGTTACAGTAATTTAAACAAAGTTTATTACTTTTTTTTTGATTCAAATACACATACAGTAAGATTGTTTTTCTCCATTATTGATTCCAAACGAGTCTGTTCACATGTTCAAGGTCTTTAGTGGATGTTTGGGTTTCTCTGTGGACTGGCATGTCCAAAGCAAACAGCTCCTCATCACACACCACTGCACACACACAAAGATGAGAGCGGGAGTTTTGTTCACTTTACCTGTTTATCTGTTTTCACACAGATTTTTGTTCATTACACTCCTTAAAATATATTCTAAATATTCTAATGGCTGGTTCACATTGACCCAACAAACACCAATCAAGTTCAAACTGTCTTAAGTTGCCTGTTTGGAAACATTACTGTCATTTTCACACTGTCCCAGCAAAAGTCAATGACCGCTAAGATGTCAGTATGAACTCGCAGTTGCATGCCATCAGTGTTTCAACTGTACATCAACAAAACTTGCTCCAGATCAGTCAGATAATGTCGGTCTAATAATCAAAGGTAGCTACATGAACACTACCGTTCAAATGTTTGCACTCAGTATACTTTTTTTTTAAATAAATTATTTCATTTAGCAATGATGCATTAAATTGATAAAAAGTGACAGTAAAGACCTTTATGCTGTTCCAAAAGTTAGAACTTTCTATTCAGGGGAGAAAAAAAAGTTTCTTGAGCACCAAATCAGCATATTGTAAAGATATCTGAAGGATCATGTGACACTAAAGACTGGAGTAATGATACTGAAAATTCAGCTTTGCCATCACAGAAATAAATTACATTTTTAAATATATTCAAATAGAAAACTATTTTTAAATTGTAATAATATTTCACAGTTTTTGATCAAATACAGTGGGTACGGAAAGTATTCAGACCCCCTTAAATTTTTCACTCTTTGTTATATTGCAGCCATTTGCTAAAATCATTTAAGTTCATTTTTTTTCCTCATTAATGTACACACAGCACCCCATATTGACAGAAAAACACAGAATTGTTGACATTTTTGCAGATTTATTAAAAAAGAAAAACTGAAATATCACATGGTCCTAAGTATTCAGACCCTTTGCTGTGACACTCATATATTTAACTCAGGTGCTGTCCATTTCTTCTGATCATCCTTGAGATGGTTCTACACCTTCATTTGAGTCCAGCTGTGTTTGATTATACTGATTGGACTTGATTAGGAAAGCCACACACCTGTCTATATAAGACCTTACAGCTCACGGTGTATGTCAGAGCAAATGAGAATCATGAGGTCAAAGGAACTGCCTGAAGAGCTCAGAGACAGAATTGTGGCAAGGCACAGATCTGGCCAAGGTTACAAAAAACTTTTTGCTGCACTTAAGGTTCCTAAGAGCACAGTGGCCTCCATAATCCTTAAATGGAAGACGTTTGGGACGACCAGAACCCTTCCAAGAGCTGGCCGTCCGGCCAAACTGAGCTATCGGGGGAGAAGAGCCTTGGTGAGAGAAGTAAAGAAGAACCCAAAGATCACTGTGGCTGAGCTCCAGAGATGCAGTCGGGAGATGGGAGAAAGTTGTAGAAAGTCAACCATCACTGCAGCCCTCCACCAGTCGGGGCTTCATGGCAGAGTGGCCCGACGGAAGCCTCTCCTCAGTGCAAGACACATGAAAAAACACCTGAAGGACTCCAAGATGGTGAGAAATAAGATTCTCTGGTCTGATGAGACCAAGATAGAACTTTGGCCTTAATTCTAAGCGGTATGTGTGGAGAAAACCAGGCACTGCTCATCACCTGTCCAATACAGTCCCAACAGTGAAGCATGGTGGTGGCAGCATCATGCTGTGGGGGTGTTTTTCAGCTGCAGGGACAGGACGACTGGTTGCAATCGAGGGAAAGATGAATGCGGCCAAGTACAGGGATATCCTGGATGAAAACCTTCTCCAGAGTGCTCAGGACCTCAGACTGGGCCGAAGGTTTACCTTCCAACAAGACAATGACCCTAAGCACACAGCTAAAATAACGAAGGAATGGCTTCACAACAACTGTGACTGTTCTTGAATGGCCCAGCCAGAGCCCTGACTTAAACCCAATTGAGCATCTCTGGAGAGACCTAAAAATGGCTGTCCACCAACGTTTACCATCCAACCTGACAGAACTGGAGAGGATCTGCAAGGAGGAATGGCAGAGGATCCCCAAATCCAGGTGTGAAAAACTTGTTGCATCTTTCCCAAAAAGACTCATGACTGTATTGGATCAAAAGGGTGTTTCTACTAAATACTGAGCAAAGGGTCTGAATACTTCGGACCATGTGATATTTCAGTTTTTCTTTTTTAATAAATCTGCAAAAATGTCAACAATTGTGTTTTTCTGTCAATATGGGGTGCTGTGTGTACATTAATGAGGAAAAAAAAATGAACTTGAATGATTTTAGCAAATGGCTGCAATATAACAGTGAAAATTTTAAGGGGGTCTGAATACTTTCCGTATCCACTGTAAATGCAGCCTTGGTGAGATAAGAGACATTTTAAAATGTTCTTGAATGTGCAGGCTAAATGACAGTTTCAAAACAATCAAGCTCAGTTTTCTTTTCAATAGAAACAAACACACAACCAAAGTTCAACTGATAACATGACAGCAAATCCAGAGGGAAAAGGAATGGGGAATGCCTGACCTTTTGATTTGGCTTCTACTCAGTTATTTGTGTATCTTTGTCTCCCTTTTCACACCAACAGATTCAAATGAACATCACTGACATTACACACTATATAGTTTACTTTTCCAAAGCATTAATAAATTTAACATACACATGTTCTCTCATCACCCACTCTAAGTTTCTCTTTTCTCTCTCTCTCTCTCACCATAGCCACAGTGTGTAAAAAAGATACATGGTGAAATGGTGTGATAGTTGCGGGTGAGGTCTGTGGGGAGGTGCTGAGTCGAACCCAGCAAGAGGACAATCTCCTGCAGACCGAATGAATGAGGCTTCAGTGACGGGGAGGAGTCAGAAACTAAAGAAATGCACAGAACCACACGGGTGGATGGACATGTGTGTGTAACAGAAACTCTGAGACACAGGAAAAAACAAGCCGTCTGATAAGAAAGCTGGGAAATGACTTGAATTTTATGAAACGGGTTTATGCTGAGAGGAGAAATGAGCATCGCTGATGGGAAGACACGTTATGTGTCCACTTTCAGGATACAACTGTCAGACTCCCAGTCAAAGGGGGCCAGTGGACAAGGGTCCCAACCCATAAAGAGAACTACAATCGCCAAAGCCGTGAAGAAGCCTGAAGAGACATCCAGCACAGGCAAGTCTGGAAACTTCTTGAATCTTGTACAAATACACACAAGTGTTTGTGAGTGTGTCACTCAGTATTTGCATACTCCAGAAAGCCTATTTGTGTTTCTATATATGGGTTTGGGCAAGTTGGTTAGATATTTGCCATTAAAAACATGCTGAGGTTAACATAATCTTTATTTGCAGTTAGATGCGTGATCTCTGCAGGAAGTGTTGTCTGAAGAGTAACCCTCTGAAGAGTTAATAATTAGCATTTCATTCAGCAGTCATCAGAAAATTACAGGCACTTTGATTTCACTTTCACTGCATTTGGATTGTAATCTGCATTCAGTCAGATTTAGACAGGGAAATCCTATACATTCTTATTTGTGACAGATAGGACATCATACTATCTGTCTGAAAGGATTTGTTTTTTTGTTTTTTCACTACCAGAATAATTTCTGATAAGCATATTTACTTATTAGAGTACTCAACTCCATCAGTTACTATACAATCAGTGTTTTTGATCTTCTGATACATATAGTGGGGTCCAAAATGTTTTGCACAGTTTTGCATTTTTTCTAAATTAATAAAATGTTTCACTTTCTGGAAAAAAATACCTCATGGATCTATTTCCTCTTGATCCAAACCTGTGGTTCTCAACCTTTTTGATTTGTGCAAAATAATATTAGAAGACCCCTCATATATAAGCCATGATATTTTCTGCTGTAATTATGTTTTATTATTAATAGAAACTGGGAATTGATTAACCACAATTATTCTTCTGATTCCAGAAGTTTCAAGAACTACATTCTTTACCAAAAAAAAAAAAAAAAAATAGCTGTTGAAGGAAATAATAAAGGTTTGTTGAAGATTTGCTAGAATGTTTGATTAGATTCATGGTTGAGAACCATGGATCTAATCCATACAAACTACTTTTGTTGGTGTAACCTAATTTGTCAGGTTGATTTAATCATACTTTAATAAATAATACTTCTGAGAAACATAAAACCAGTTCATTTAGAAGTTACAACATGAATTACATCTCTTTTTTTATTTCCTCTAAATTTTACAACCTAGCTTTACTTTTGTTTCAAAATTCTAAATCTTTTTGTGTATTTTCAGGTTTAAATGAAAAAAAAAAAAAAACATATTTTAAAGTGGTCTCAGATCAGGTCTCTTTTGAACCCCACCGAATCTTATCTGTCACAGGATGTGAATTGCTGACCAGACAAGAGGTCACTATTGGCAGGAAATTCCTTCCTTGCTTTTGTTTTGCGTTTCATGTACTGGTTTGTGTTAAATGCGTACAGTGTGTTTGATGGTACTGCTCTTCTCTGAACTGCATTTTAACATGGTTACAACACCACAGTTCCTTCCTTTCATTTCTTAGATCTTATCACTTGATAAATGACAGTCAGAGTACAAAGAATGAAACTAAAAATATTTCAGTTGGTTCTTCTCAGAATTGCAGTCACCATTTTATTTTTCCGACATACTGTGTTGCCATAACAGCCAGTAAAAAAAAAAAAAAAAAATCCTTGTTTGCATGAACAAACAAGGATTTCTTTAGGCCAGGTCAAAAGACCATGTGATCTACCAGGTCAGTGAGAACAAAAGTGTTTGATCCATTGTTAAGACAGGAGGACTAGAATGACTTGTTCCTTTAATCGAAATTACGTGTCCCTTGACTAAATGACATTAAAAAAAACACACACACACCAATTAATCAGGTAAACATGACACTGCTGTAGATCCAGCACACAAAAATACAAAAGAGGCCATTCACATTTTAAAGTTACTATGTTTAAACACATATACTTTTGAGAGGTGAATTATACTATACAAGGCTCCACCCAATGCCTTGTATAAAAGGTAAATGGTGGTATTTTAAACAGAAACAGGTTTGGTAGAGGAGTGTCAGAGTTTAGCTCAAGCCTTTGTTCTGATTTCAATTCGCTCTTTTAAGTTAAGTAAGCGACTAATTTTTGTTAGTTTTGTTCTTTTGTAGATCATTTTTTATTACAATTTGTGTTTCCTTTTGCCATTCTTATGTGGCATGTAATATAAGCACTGTTTCAAGAGAGAAAGTGTGATTGCAAGGATGTTAAGAGACAGCAGCTGTTTGCTGAAACACATCTCTTCAGTTGCTCTCTTCATTTATATGAGCTTTGTTTCTTCCTGTGTGAAATTATTGTTAGATCTAATATTAACCTCTTGTTTATTAGTGCAAAAAAACAATATTCTTAATCAGTATTTTGATCTTGTTTTGCAGTAAAATGATCTAAACATCCTTAAAACAAAATAAAATTCCTAAGTACAGTTGCATAAGATGATAAGCTTTATAAGGAATTAAAATCATGAACTAACATTTGCATATTGCTGCTTCAAATTAAATGAATTATTACTAAATAAACAACTTTTTCAACAGATTTAACAACACAACTGACAACTTAGTGATAAATTGCATAAAACATGCTGACAACAATGAGCAGCTGAAACGGAAAAGAGCAGAGAAGTGCAAGTGTATTATATTTAAGCAATATCACACTCAAAAGTGCCGATATAATTAGACCAACAGCACTATTGCGAGTGTGCTATCATTTTTATGCAATGCTTGAATAAACAAGTTATATAAAGAAACTTAAATTTTAGACACAATATTGGCAGCTACTTTGTTTATTTTTGGTCCACCAACCAAAATACATCCAAATGAAGCCAGAGTCTCTGAACAACAAAGAGCAGTGGCATTCCTCAATGAATTAGTGATTTTGAACTAATCATTTGAGTGAATGATTCAATGATTTGCTCATAAAATGAGGTGTTCAGTAGCTCCTCACTGCAGTACACGAGATCCAGGGGGCGAGGTTGGATCCAGATCCAGGGGGTTGAGACTGGTAGGTTTAGGGATCAGTGTTTGGTGTAGGCAATCAGTACTGTGATTGACATGACCAATAAAATCTTAAGAATCGGCTGCAGGGTAGCATTGGCCTGGCTTCTGACGTCACACTTGGATGTGGGCCGGGTTGGATGTCCACCGCAGGCTGCAGCGAGACACTTCTCTTATGTAAAGTGGGAGGAGTTGGATCTGGATCCAACCTCACCTCCTTGATCTCGTGTTCTGCAGTGAGGACCATCTTGGTGTGTTCGACTTCAAGCAGCGTTGTGCAGACTGATCGGTGTATGACATCAAAATACAGCGAGAGCGATTCTAATCGTCTAATCGCTCTCACGATACTTTGATGTCATACAACGATCAGTCTGCACAGAGCTGCTTCTCACCTATTGTTTAGTACCTAAATAAATCAGTGCTTTTGAATGAATCGGTTGAGTGAACGATTCAATGATTTACTTATAAAATAGTTTAGTACCTGAATGAATCAGTGTGTTTGAACGAATCGGCTAAAATAATGATATAATGACTTACTCATGAAGAAAGTCACTTGCCCCCTACTGGAGTAAGGTAATGTAACCAACAGAAAGCATCGCTGATAAATCGCCACTACTAATACACAGACTTGCGCAAATTCAGGCGGTGTGATACAGTGAAAAGTCACTGTGCTGTTGGAGCAAATTTGAGAATCGTACTTCATTGTTGTATAATAAATATATGCAAATAATCTCATTCTGCTTTCCTCTGTCAAGCTAGAGAGTGGTAAACACAGCGGTCTGGATCCACCTCTTTTCACCGAACCCCTCGAGGACTGTATAGTGGATGAAGGAAATGACATCACACTGAAAGGGACTATCACAGGGAGCCAGCCAATCAACGTTTCCTGGCTTCATAATGGTGAGTCCAGTTTTTTTTTTCTTAATACTGATTTTGCTACTTGAAACATACGAGTCTGAGTAAGAATATGTACACTATAGACTGAAGATATAATTGTTTTCATATGCAAGTTCCTGTTCCTTACTTGAGTTTGTAAATTGAAATTGTCCAGTAAATTAAAAAATAATTATATATTAATATATTAAAGTATTTTAAATGTCACTCAAATGTCTATCTTTTCTTAATGCCATTTTTTTCCTTCTTTTTTCTGTCCATTTGTACCATAACCATTTCAGGTGAGATTGTGCTGTTTGGTAAATCCTCATTAGTGGGAGGAGAGGCAAGTTTGGTAGTTAAGGAATGTCTCCCGGAGGATGCTGGGGCTTACACTTGTGTGGCCGAAAACACAGCCGGAAAAACATCCAGCAGTGCGGCAGTTTGTGTGAGAGGCAAGTATGTCTCAAAATCAACTTTAGTCTAAAGTGTGTACAGTGTAGTGTATAGTTCTACAAGAGCACTGAATGTCTATTCAAAAGTATGGGTTAGCTGAGCTGGATTGGGGGCAGTTAACATTACTACTTTTTACTACATTACTAGCACTGTAAGAGGTAAGTGTGCAGTTGTTTCTGTTTACATCATATATAGAAGTGTGTATTGACAGGATTATCAATGTTAATTACGTTCTCTAATGTAATTCTTTCTTTCTCTCCCTCTTATTTTATTTACTTCCCTTTTGCTCCTCATACTAACAAATCAACTGCAGACTATGAAACAATTGTTGGGATCCATAACAATATGACCCACAAGTCTCACTCTCATCCTAATTCCCCTCATCCTCACACTCCTGACATGGTAAACGGGGTCTTAAACTCAACTCAGAACGTCCCGAATGACATCAGTGTTTTTAAAGGCCCACAGTCGCCTCAGACAGGAAGTCCTATAACAAGTTCTCCAGCACTCAAGAGAGGTATGTCACAAACAATGGGCCTACTCATGAGTTAATTTCAAGCATTTAAGAGTAGGAAATGTCATTTAATACATGGAACATTTTTGGTTCCTCCGAAGCTTCCATGTCATTGTCATTGGTGTCACATCCTAGACAACATCTAAAACTATTTTAAAAAGCACCTTAATTTATCACAGTAGAAATCTAATTATTCCATGTAATTATTATACACTGAACAAAATTATAAACGCAACACTTTTGTTTTTGCCCCCATTTTTCATGAGCTGAACTCAAAGATCTAAGACTTTTTCTATGTACACAAAAGGCCTTTTTCTCTCTCAAATATTGTTCACAAATCTGTCTAAATCTGTGTTAGTGAGCACTTCTCCTTTGCTGAGATAATCCATCCACCTCACAGGTGTGGCATATCAAGATGCTGATTAGACAGCATGATTATTGCACAGGTGTGCCTTAGGCTGGCCACAATAAAGGCCACTCTAAAATGTGCAGTTTTATCACACAGCACAATGCCACAGATGTCGCAAGTTTTGAGGGAGCGTGCAACTGGGATGCTGACTGCAGGAATGTCCACCAGAGCTGTTGCCTGTGAATTGAATGTTCATTTCTTTTCCATAAGCCGTCTCTAAAGGCGTTTCAGAGAATTTGGCAGTACATCCAACCGGCCTCACAACCGCAGACCACGTGTAACCACACCAGCCCAGGACCTCCACATCCAGCATCTTCACCTCCAAGATCGTCTGAGACCAGCCACCTGGACAGCTGCTGCAACAATCGGTTTGCATAACCAAAGAATTTCTGCACAAACTGTCAGAAACTGTCTCAGGGAAGCTCTTCTGCATGCTCGTTGTCCTCATCGGGGTCTCGACCTGACTGCAGTTCGTCGTCGTAACCAACTTGAGTGGGCAAATGCTCACATTCGATGGTGTTTTTGGAGAGGCGTTCTCTTCATGGATGAATCCCGGTTTTCACTGTACAGGGCAGATGGCAGACAGCGTGTATGGCGTCGTGTGGGTGAGCGGTTTGCTGATGTCAACGTTGTGGATCAAGTGGCCCATGGTGGCGGTGGGGTTATGGTATGGGCAGGCGTATGTTATGGACAACGAACACAGGTTCATTTTATTGATGGCATTTTGAATGCACAGAGATACTGTGACCTGAGGCCCATTGTTGTGCCATTCATCCACGACCATCACCTCATGTTGCAGCATGATAATGCACGGCCCCATGTTGCAAGGATCTGTACACAATTCCTGGAAGCTGAAAACATCCTAGTTCTTGCATGGCCAGCATACTCACCGGACATGTCACTTATTGAGCATGTTTGGGATGCTCTGGATCGGCGTATACGACAGCATGTTCCAGTTCCTGCCAATATTCAGCAACTTCGCACAGCCATTGAAGAGGAGTGGACCAACATTCCACAGGCCACAATCAACAACCTTATCAACTGAATGCGAAGGAGATGTGTTGCACTGCGTGAGGCAAATGGTGGTCACACCAGATACTGATTGGTTTTCGGACCCCCCCAATACAGTAAAACTGCACATTTTAGAGTGGCTTTTTATTGTGGCCAGCCTAAGGCACACCTGTGCAATAATCATGCTGTCTAATCAGCATCTTGATATGTCACACCTGTGAGGTGGATGGAATATCTCGGCAAAGGAGAAGTGCTCACTAACACAGATTTAGTTCAAGATTACTTCATCCCTGCTGTTATAAGGAGCGTTTTAGGAAGTCTTTTTTACCAACCCCTATTAGATTGTACAACCAGCGTTATACAAGATGACTGAGTATATATTTTAGGACTACTTGGTTGTATATAATCATAATGCTTTGCGAAATTGATACAGGAGGAAAAGTGTTGCTGTTGTTGTGAATGTTGTTTATGTTTTTCTATCTATTTATTTATTGTTGTGCTGCTGTGACATATAAATTTCCCCTAGGGAATTAATAAAGTTCATCATCATCATCATCATCATCTAGACAGATTTGTGAACAATATTTGCGAGAAATAGGCCTTTTGTGTACATAGAAAAAGTCTTAGATCTTTGAGTTCAGCTCATGAAAAATGGGGGCAAAAACAAAAGTGTTGCGTTTATAATTTTGTTCAGTGTATAATATGCTCTCTATATTTAATTTTTATTAATAATGTATATAGATAATATAATATTTCTATAAAAATATAAATAACAA
Source organism: Hypophthalmichthys nobilis (assembly GCA_037950665.1). NCBI lineage: Eukaryota > Metazoa > Chordata > Actinopteri > Cypriniformes > Xenocyprididae > Hypophthalmichthys > Hypophthalmichthys nobilis. The sequence goes on along the minus strand of CM075475.1, from coordinate 24,871,101 downwards.
AAAGGTAATACTTCACAATAAGGTCTCATTTGTTAACAATAGTTAAAGGATTAGTCCACTTTCAAATAAAAATTTCCTGATAATTTACTCACCCCCATGTCATCCAAGATGTTCATGTCTTTCTTTCTTCAGTCGAAAAGAAATTAAGGTTTTTGATGAAAACATTCCAGGATTATTCTCCTTATAGTGGACTTCAATGTCCTCCAAATGGTTGAAGGTCAAAATGACAGTTTCAGTGGAGCTTCAAAGGGCTTTAAATGATACCAGACGAGGAATAAGAGTCTTATCTAGCGAAACGATCGGTCATTTTCGAAAAAAATGTAAATGTATATGCTTTATATAAACAAATGATCGCCTTCCAAGTGCTTCCGCCAAAACCGCACTTTCGTATTCTTCAAAAAGCTTACGCTGAATGTCCTACACCTTCCCTATTCAACTTACAGAACGAACGCAGCGCCAGGTACATTTTTTCCATAAGTTGACAAAAGCACAGTTTTGGCGGAAGCACTTGGAAGGCGATCATTTGTTTATATAAAGCATATACATTTACATTTTTTTCGAAAATGACTGATCGTTTCGCTAGATAAGACCCTTATTCCTCGTCTGGTATCGTTTAAAGCCCTTTGAAGCTGCACTGAAACTGTCATTTTGACCTTCAAACATTTGGAGTCCATTGAAGTCCACTATAAGGAGAATAATCCTGGAATGTTTTCATCAAAAACCTTAATTTCTTTTCGACTGAAGAAAGAAAGACATGAACATCTTGGATGACATGGGGGTGAGTAAATTATCAGGAAAATTTTATTTGAAAGTGAACTAATCCTTTAAAGCATTAGCTAACATGAACGAACAATAAACAATACATTTATTCATCTTTGTTAATGTTAGTAAGAATATAATCGTTCATTGTTCATGTAAGTTCACAGTGCATTACCTAATGTTAACAAATACAATGTTTGACTTTAATAATGTATTAATAAATATTGAAATTAGCATTAACTAAGATTAATAAATACTGTAGAAGTATTGTTCATTGTTAGTTCATGTTAACTAATGTAATTAATGTAATGTTATATTACATTACATATACATGTAATGTGAAACCCTACTGTAAAGTGTTACCATAAAAAATTAACACATACAAATATAAAAAAAGAAAAGTTTTTCCTGACTGGTTAACATACTAATGGTTTTGTCATCTTAAGCATTTCCTCTTTAATCTATTGAATATTTTTTGTTAGACACGCACAACTGGTCACTTGACTCCTCCCTTATATGATAGGCAAAGCTTATGTTATCTCTTGCATGCTCTTTAACACAAATGCACCCACACACACACCTGATTCTTTACATATTTGTGTGTTGTCTCTGTGTCCTGTTACAGAGGTGCTTGTCAAAAGAAGAAGCAGCTCAGGAACAGGTAAGACCATCATCATGTCTGTCTTGCACTTTGTCCTACTTTTGGACCCTTTTTGCTCCTTGGCACAAGATTTACTTACTCTTATCCTTTTTTCTTTATACCATAACTTAACAGTTGAATCACAGACTTATGTTACATTCTTCTGGATTTCAGTGAAGATATTTTCATTCCTTCCTCATTTCTTAAGAGCCATTTTGATCTATAGACTCCCACACCTGCTTTGCTTTTCCTAATATTCTAATAACACCATGTCTTTTAAAGCCTTTTTGTCTGGAATTGTGAGTTAAAGTTTAACCACCATGACCTGCTTCAGAAAAGGAGTAATTTGCCCCAAGCAACTGTGTTTCAATCTGGTGATCTTAACTTCCAGATTGTCTGGTTCCTCCAGGAGCTGTTAGTGTTGTATTTACAGTTTAACAGGAAGCTGTATACAGTCTTTTGTGTCTTGGCTACTAATGTTCATCTTAATCATGAGTTTATTCTTTTTAAATACTGTAAACCTTGTTGTCCATAGCAATATTCTTCGATAAAACCTACCATTTAACATCAATTTGTGTCTTAGATTGAATCCTTTGTGTGTGTTGTTGTACCTTTCAGATAATCAGTTTAAGAAGCCCAAATACTTAACAGACTGAGGTATAAAAATAGGAATTTGTCAGATAATAAGCATCACTTCAACATATTATCAGCATTTTCTTTGGTACTTCTGGGCTGGGTACTGAAGCACTGAATGGTTTTCTTTTAGTCTTTCCATCTTTCATGTAAAACACACTGCTATCTGTGGTACCATGAGGTCATTAGCAGATCAGGCTTTTATCAATCCAGTCAAATTCATTTAAGTGTGTTGATTTGAATAATTGCAGTATGATGGCAGAGCTAAACGCCTTAAGTAAGCTGTAAAAATTTCATCCAAATATCTGAACTGTGGGAGAGGAGGAAAGTGTCACTGTTTTTTTTTTTGTTAGAACAATGTTTTGTGTGAAAACCACCCAGCCAGACTGGTTTGAATGTGCACTACAATTATTTGTAAATTAATAAATGATATGTATAATTACATTACAAATAATTGCATTGTATATAAATATTTTTTCAAATGAGACTGTATGTTTACAGTTGTCTTATTTGTCTATTATTCTATTTGTCTAATATAATATAATATAATATAATATAATATAATATAATATAATGATGAATAGTACTATACTCGAATGAGTAAGCATATTACAGTTGATATTAAATTTATACAAAAATCTGAGAAGTAAAAGACTTAAGCAAAAGTCTCCCTTTAATCTCCATTTAATCTCACAATAGAGACATTAAAGAGGTCTCATTTGTTTACAGCACCTCTGCAGTTTGTAGATCCATTCGATCGGCTGGAGGTGCATGTTGGAGAGACGGCCCGTTTGACGTGTGTGTTCAAAGGCAGCTGTCCTGTTGCATCTTGCTGGGTCTATAACAAAAAAGAGGTACATAAGCACTCACACTAACACAACACAATCCAGACATGTTGCATTCTGCAGGTCCTCCTGTTTGTGTACATAATGATCTGTTTTTCTGAAGGTGGTGGAAAGCTCCAGGTTTCATATAGAGTCCTGTGACGAAAGCAGTTCTCTGGTGATCTCTGAAGCTCGTACTGAGGACTCTGGACGTTACACGATATTTGTGCGAGATCGCAAAAGTTCAGCCCAACACACAGTGACCCTGAATGTCCTTGGTAAGGTCAGACAACCGCCACATTGAGTTGTTAATTGGGTTGTGATGCTCATTATTTAGTTCTAGATTTTCTATGATTAAAGAGTTTTTAATTTCTGAATATAAATTAATTTTGATATTTTTGAGGGACTTGAAGACAAGAATTTCTAAGTGGTATAACTGTACAGAGACTGTATAAAAGAAAATAATAAGATATTAAAATAAAAAAAGTCATGTATAGGGCTGGGGCAAAAAAATAGATTTTTCGATTAATCATTTTTAAAATATGGTTGATTTGATATTGATTCTCAAAAGCCACGAATCGATCATTTTTCCGTATTTATTTCAGCAAACACTGAACATATCTGATTGACATAAAGGGTTAGTTTACCCAAAAATGAAAATTCTGTCATTATTACTCATGTCGTTCCACACCCGTAAAACCTTCGTTCATCTTAAAAAAAAAAAGAAAAAAAACGTTCATCCTCAGAACACAAATTAAAATATTTTTGATGAAATCTGAGAGGTTTCTGATCCCCCATAGACAGCAATATAAACACCACTTTCAAGGTCCAGAAAGGTACTAAAGACATTGTTAAAATAGTCCATGTGACTACAGTGGTTCAACCTTAATTTTATGAAGCAATGAGAATACTCTTTATGTGTAAAAACAAAAATAACTACTTTATTCAACAATATCCTCTCTTCTGTGTCATTCTCATACACTGTTTACACTCAGCGCTTCCAGTTTCTACGGCAGAACACCGGCTCAGTATTATCTAATTTTATTACTAGTCTTCTTCATTAGATATCAACCTCTTATTTACCTTGCACAACAGTGGGGATAGTGTTGCCAAGTCCACTGTTTTCCCATGGAATTTGGCTAATTTTAAGTTGTTGCCGCAGGTAAAAAAAAAAAATTCTGCGGACTGATTTCCACCCCCATACGTATGATTTCGGTGCTCCAACACCCCCAAAACACCCCCCAGATGTACAAATTCAGTGGAGAATACTTTCATTGCACAGCCCTGGCAACCCTGAGCAGGAATCCTGTCATGACGTTCCAGGCAGTTTAAGGAACGGTCACTGTCCCAATCGGTCCAGTGCTGCATGGTCACGGAAGTTTATCATTTGCACCTGTTTTCAAGCCTTGCCAATTTAAGCATTCAAGCACAAGATGCGAAAGTGAACTCGCACACTGTGTGAGAAGTTTTGTGTATGCACACATCCGAAGCGCACACAGGAATCTGCGCATCTCAGACAGCGTGCAAATAATAAAATACTCTTTCAAGCCTCCTTGTGCTTAAACTGACCAATTCACACAAATTTATCTCAAAATGCCCGCATTGCCAAGTATCCTAGTAAACATAGTCGGTTATGGCTTAAGAAAACAGTACAGAAAGACAACATGTGTATCATTATATTGGATTCGTGCAGCTATTAAAGTGAGAGCAGCCTAATATTCCTGCTGCTGTCTGTGTTTTTAATGTTAATCAAACTACAAATGACAAAGAAATCACTCACTGCTCTTCACTGATTAACTTTTTTGTAACTTTAATAATGATTAACCTTTATTTAATTTGTACAGTGAACATTAAATGCAGTGTTATTTTACATTTGATTACTTTTTCAATTTCTGTACCTGAAAACTACTGTTAGATACCTGAAAAACCTTTGTTCTATTGTATATATTAATTTGTGCTATTGCTTGAAGTTTAATTATTTGTTCTTATTTATTAATGACAGATTACTTGTCTTTAATAATATTTGAAATTTATATTAGTTAGTAGTTTTAGCTGTGGTATTGAAATTGGAATAGAGAATTGTTAAATTTCACAAATATCTAAAATGTTGGTGTCCTTGTACAATGAACACACAGCCGAAGTTTCATCAAAAGCAATTAATGTATGCAGAAGTTATAACACTTCCCGTTTCCCTTTTCTGACCGAGTTTGGTGGTGATCGGATTAATCACCTAGAAGGAGTATATCAAATTCCAGAGCATGCGTTTTTCAAACAACCCATAATAACTAACTTCCTGTTGAGCTGGTGTATAACTTAGAGCACGAAAGTTGTTCGGCCCGATGAGGTCTTTATGTGTAGCGAGTTTCATACTAATACATGCAAGTGTGTTTGATATATGGCCAAGTTTTCGGATCCCATTCAAGGGGGCGTTGTCGAGCCCCTGTGCCACGCCCGGGACCCAGCCTCTGCGGCGTCCTAATGGCCGCAGATTCCAATGTGTGTGCCAATTTTCAAGAGTTTTTGAGCACGTTAAGGCCCCGGAAGGTTGAAAAAAAAAAAAAATAATCCTTAGGAGAACAATAGGCCCCTGCGCCTTAGTGGCTTGGGCCCTAAAAAATTATTATTAATATCTGAAAAACTTTTGCTTTTTAAACAGTAGATAATTTTTTGACTTCATCTTTTTTATTCAAACACACATTTTGTTCATGTCAAACAGAGTAACCATAATAAAATATTCCTGATATATTCAAGCCTAAAAAATTTTTTTACCTTATTAAAAACTCACTTGACATTTAGAATGACATTTGATTTGTGTTTTTATCCAGACCTGCCCCAGCCTCCTGCCTCCTGCCCCGTGGTGCGCGTTCTTTCCCCTCACTCTCTGGTTTTGTCCTGGTCTGGGCCATCTTACGACGGTGGCAGCGCTGTGACAGGATACGTGGTGGAGGTTTGTGAAAGCCCTGGTGAAAGTGACCACTGGAAAGAGCTCACAGCCCAGTGCAAGAGCACCTCGCTCAGGGTGACCTCAGGACTCCAGCCTCAGGGAGAATACTGCTTCCGGGTCAGGGCCTGTAACACTGTGGGCATCAGCGAGCCCAGCCAACAGTCCCAGCCAATCAAGATGGACAACCCAGGTGAGGGTTTTCTGAAATGATATAAAAGTTTTGATGACTTTTAGTGGTCTTAATGTATCTTTTATGCTGGATCATTAGCTCTTTAAATGCAGCACACTATTGGCTTGTAATTTTAAGCTAATCTTTTCCCAAAATTTATGGGAACAAAGTTCAGTAACCAGATTGTAAACAGGAAGAACGCATTTTAAGTCATTACCGAAGGGCATGCAATCTAAGAGTTGAGGCTTTGATTTGAGGTCCCACTGTGAATGAAGGCATGTTGTCTTTCAAAGGAGAGCCCTGTGATGAGAAACCAGTGGAGTATGTGAATGTGACCATCAACACTGAGAATAATCTTTCTGACCACTATAATATCCTGGAAAAACTAGGAGTGTAAGTATTCTTATCAAACACACACTCAGCAGGCCTCATAGCTCTCGTTCACAGGACCTGTCAAGTGTAACATAACTTCTACATGTTCCAACAAGCATACTTGTGTCTAAAAAAGAAAACAACCCATACACTTGATCCTTATTCCCAGAAAAATGCTAGATAAATGATCATGTTTACACAAAGACGCTGACTCGAAAAGAAAAATAAGATGGGTTAAGTTAGAGTCAAGGTTGGTACATTTTCAGTGGAAATTACATCATCCCTCATAACCTGTAATTTAGACATTTAAGAGGTTAAAAACGTTTAAAATGTTTTCCCAAAAAAATATTAAACAAAAACAAAATATCAAATTCACTTAATTCTGGAAAAACTGGATAACTTAAAACTGGATAAATGGGAAGTTAGGATATTGAGAAATAATGATTTATTAAATGTCACTTACTTTGAGTTTGTAAGCATGATACCATGCTCCAATTCTGAATCTTTCCCAGAGGGAAGTTTGGCCAGGTGTTTCGACTGACCCATAAGGTGACGGGTCGTGAATGTGCTGGAAAGTTCTACAAAGGCCGTCGGGCAAAGGAGAGAGAAGCTGCGAGGAAAGAAATAGAGCTAATGAACTTCTTACACCATCCAAAACTGGTGCAATGTCTCGCTGCATATGATAACAAGGCTGAGATGGTCATGGTGATGGAATTGTGAGTATCTTGCATGTTGGTGTTTGGAAGAGTCCAATGTTTTTAGAACAATGTACAGAAATGAGAAACGCCAACAGGTTCAATGCATTAACTTCAATAGCGACAACAGTTTGTTCATTACAGTATTTTGGCACCTAACACCTGTGTCTGTATGTGCAGTGTTGCTGGTGGAGAGCTGTTTGAGCGTATTGTGGATGATAGTTATGAGCACACAGAAGCATCTAGTATGGGCTATATGCATCAAATTCTGGAGGGGATTCAGTATATGCACCAGCAAAACATCATCCACCTGGACCTCAAACCCGAGAACATCGTCTGTGTGGACAAAACCGGGTTTCAGATCAAAATCATTGACTTTGGACTCGCTAGCAAGATGGGTACGAATGTACTGACAATACTGTGCTGATACACGACAACATGTTGTAATAAAATTGTGTATAATAAAATATAACAAATAAAGTAAAAAATATAATAAATAAAATATATAAAATAATAAAACATTGAAATATAATAAAATATTACACCATTTAAATATTCTTAATGTAAGTAAAAATTTAAAATAATATATAATAATATTAGCTATAGTGCAACAGATGACAGTTTGTCAACAATTAAAACTAAATGGACATTGATTTTATATTTCTAACAAGAAGTACTATGGTTTTTAGACATGTACCATGTTTTATCTGGACAGGGACGATGGTGATACCATGGTATTCTTCGTAGTACCATCTAAATACATGCATAAATACAAATACAATTCATGCATGGTATATAGCAAAGTACCATGATATGATGATACACAGTACTTTTTGCAAGGGATTTCTGAGTGAAAAGTTTGTACTTTGCAGGGTTAATATCGTTATGTTTTGCTAACTGAAATAAAGCTAAAATATGAGATACAAATCTTAAAATCAATTTTACCTTGACTACTAGGCCAAATGAAATAAGTTTAAGTTAAAATGATAAAATAATAAAATAGCTAGAAATAAATGACTAAAACTGAAAAAAAAAAAAAAAAAATCCATATTTAAAAAACTGATAAAAAAAAAACTAAAAAAAAAAATGAAAACAAAAAAAAGCCCATTCAAAATATTAATAAAAAATATAACAGTATATAAATAACACTAAAACAACACTGTATGTTTGTTCTGTACCGCAGATCCCAACACACCTCTGAAGGTGATGCACGGCACTCCAGAATTTGTTGCTCCAGAGGTCATCAACTTCGAGCCTGTCGGTCTGGCCACTGACATGTGGAGCATTGGTGTCATCTGCTACATCCTGTGAGCTCAACACTGCCAGTCACTTACGCGCTCGTTGCCCCCTTGTGGTGAATCATGCCATTACATTTAATCTGAATCTGATTTTGTCCTCTTGTAGGTTGAGCGGTGAATCTCCATTCCAGGGTGAAAGTGACACAGAGACTCTGGCTCTCGTGACAGCAGCGAAGTGGGAGTTTGATGAGGAGAGCTTTGAAGAGATCACCGACCTGGCAAAGGATTTCATTAGCTCTCTGCTCAGCAAAGACGTCAGGTGCTTTAGTATACTTCTCTTCCCTTACACACATCATACAAAGCCATCCACACAGATTCATAACTGTGCGTTGAACCCTCTGACAGGCGCAGGATGTCATGTGATGATGCCTTGGCTCATGCCTGGTTGGCATCTACGTCTGTAGACAACACCAGCAACATCACCAAAAACCTTTCCAAAGACAAGATGAAAAAATTCCTGACTAGGCAGAAATGGAAGGTAATCACTGAGTTAACTAGCTTATAGCTTAAACTATAGATTTAGTTTGCTAACTGCATGATGTTATATGAACAACACCCAGTCAAGTAAGTGATTTAAAGAGAAGTTTGAAGTTTGGAAGCCTCAAGTTGTTCCAAACCTGTATGAATTTCGTTCTTCTGCTGAACACAAAAGAAGATATATTAAAGAATGTCGGTAACCAAACAGTTGATTGGCTCCATTGACTTCCATAGTATGGGGGGGAAAAAAGTACTATGGAAGTCATTGGGGACAGAATTTTTATTTTTGGGTAAACTATCCATTTAAGGGACATGGTGATGGAGGAAAAATTATATTTCAATGCTTATGTGTTCACACAATTTTTGCGTTCAACAAAGATTTTTCTAGAATGATTAGAACGGATCAGGGTGCTTTTGAGTCATTTTGACCAATTCACTTAAACAACTGACTCACAAGAGTCATATGTTAGTGAACTGGACATTCTTTTGCATTGTTTTAACAAACTTCCTTCTGTTCTTTCTTTATCGTTTTGTTTCTCTGTTTTTAGAAAACAGGCAAAGCTTTGCTGGCTCTGAAGAGGATGGCTTTATTGTCTAAACCAGAGGCTTCTGCAAACGTGAGCCCTGTAGATGGTGAGAAAGAAATCAAACATGAACAAAAAAAAATCAATGTGCTTCAGAGCAATGTCAGCATTTGTGACTTGAAACATCTCTGACAAATGACAATTTTTTGCAGTGATGGATGTTTTTACAGTTCAGTTTCTTGCTGTTATGTGTGTTATAGAGACAGATAAAGCAATGCAATCTCTGGAGCTGAAGCTTCAGTGTAAACCTGAGTTCAGTAAGACTCTATCTGCCCTGACCGTCCCGCAGGGCTCCAGCGCCCAACTCTCCTGTCTCATCACAGGTTAGGACACACCAATGGATGTCACTGGCCTTCTCCATAGACATCAAAGCCAGTTTCTCCTGACGTCACGGCTTCTTCTCTTTGTGTTTCAGGTTACCCTGACCCCGAGGTGGTGTGGTTGAGGGATGGTGAGCTGCTGGAGTTGCAGGACGGGTGTGTGACGGTGGACTATGAGGAGAACGGCAGCTGTACGCTCACTCTAGAGAACGTCTGTCTCCACCACAGCGGCCTGTATTCCTGCAAAGCCACTAATGCACTCGGGGAGGCGCTGTGCTCTGCTACACTTACTGTTAAATAAACAGACCGACACATGGATTCATAATAGCACACATAAAACAACCATAAATACACACACCAGACAGATTCAAATATACTGATGCAATTCAATGTTAAAACTGCAATAAAAAAATCTAATTGATGTTACTGTCATTTATTATTATTTATGTTTATGAGATTATTTTATATTATTATTGGACTTTGGTTTAATATCATTCATTGCAGATTAATATCAATATCATTCAGATCTGTTTTTATAAATGTATGTTGTTGATCTTATTGCAAATGATTGATCCCTGCATATTTTTTTTTTTTTTTAGTCCACTTAAAACAAACAGCAAGTTCGCATTCAGATCTGCATCTATTTTGGAGAGCAATTCCAACTTTTGGACTGAGCCAAGTTTCCTCCCTTCATTCCTTTCTTTTTCGATTATCCATTTCATTCGTATGTACATCACAATACAAAAGATCTGATACTATTTCTGTTTCATTGCAACTTCAATATATGGTGTCAAATATATGAATATATTAATTTGTCTAACATTATGCTGTTACTAATATCCAACCAGGTTGTTCGCAAAGTTTAGAGATGTGACAATAAAAATGCAGATTTTATAATAAAAATTGCAGCTTTGTATTTTATCAAAAAACACTGTTGGCATTCTAAAAGCCTCTTACACACTAATCTGAGCCTGTGCTTGTTTCATCTTTAGCAGTTTGTGGATAGTCTTTCCATTCATCTGAATCTCAGCTAATGTTATTAACTTTGTTGGAATCCTTAAAACTGCTCTCTGCTCTGATCACAAATTTGGTAACCAAATGTATATGCACTTATCTCAATGTAAAGGAAACCTTAGACACATTTGCAGGTTTGATGATACGTTCCTGATGCTGTACGTGCCATTTTGACAAAGCAAGGCCATTTTGTGGTCATTTGGCACCAGCCATTTGCACATAAGGTTGATGTGTCCATATCAGTAACACTAAATGTTGCAGTCTCTTGTGACCAAAATATTTGCTTGAAATGAAAGATTATATCTATTTTAAAAGCCACATTTGGTGACAATTCTGGTTGTTGAATAGACATCAGACAAACAAATGAAACCATATATTTTCATATACATATATATGGTAATGTGATGCTTCTACAAGTCTTATGTCATAATTTGTTCCTGTTTTAGTCACATTTCCATACGATCTAAACATAATACAGCAATAAACAGAATTCTCCTCTTATTTAGTGTGTCATGGTCATTTTCCTACAATTTGCATCTGCAATGTAGAGGGGAAAATAACTACATGGTCTGTCACAGTATGAAACAGCATATTTCCATGTTGAACTCAAATGTGTGGGTCACCTGAAAGGATGGGCAGATGAGAACAAGACAGAAGAAAGTCTGTCAATGCTGTATATTGTTCTTTTACATCCCAGTGTGAAGGAACATGTTCTTAACCAAGGCCAACAACACAAGAAGGTCAATATAACCAAAAGTTGTGCTTTCTGGCTCATTCTGAACATCTCTCAAACAACGGTGACTTGTAGCTATGTTATCTTACAGTACCTTCTAGTAACCATTCTTTTGATTTTTCACTAGTATGTAAGTTGGTTGCATGCAGGTGTATTTTTCTGGTCTGGGAATTGTAGCAAAACTACAATTACTATACTACTACAATTACTATATTACTACTTTTCTATAGTAATTTGTAGTAAAACGATCACCAAAAAATGTAATGTTGTGTTTAAGATGCTGGTGGCCCAAGCAGGCTTTTTGACTAGTTCAACAAGCAAGGCTGACATAGTCAACCAGCTTGTCCAAAAAGATCCATTTGAATACACCTAAACCAGCACTGACCCAACACTAACCAGCATAAACATTATTTATGCTGGTCTTTTCAGCAGGTTTGTACAGAGTACATGACATGGGGCAAGGGGTTGGAGACATGATATTGTAGCCACCAATTAAGAATTCGCTCCTACCACTTATTATTTTGTTCCCTCATTGTACTAGTTTGTTCACTTGTTTTAATTAAAGAGATAGTTCACCCCAAAATGAAAATTATGTCATTTACCCTCGTTTCATTCCAAACCTATAAAACTTTAATCTTCGAAACACAAATTAAGATACTTTTTAATGAAATCTGTGACGTTTCTTTCTCTTTATGGAAAGTCCAAAAAACCAAAACTTTCAAGATGCATAAATTGAATCTATACACTCTCAGACAAAAAGGTACAAAAGCTTTCACTGGGGCGGTACCCTTTCAAAAGGTACACCTTGATACCTAAAGAGTGCATATTAGTAACCAAAGTATACATATTAGTACCTAAATGGTAGGCTACATATTAGAACCTTTTTAAAGGGTACCGTACCAGTTCATCATATAAAGCAATCGCACCTCTTCACAAGACTTAAATTAAACCACACAGTTTATACAGATTCGTTTTATGATGCCTTTTTGAATCTTCTAAGGTTTGGTTACCTACACTTTCAATGGAAGGACAGAAGTCTCTCAGGTTTCATTAAAAATACCTTAGTTTGTTTCTAAGAATAACCAAAATCATACAGGTTTGGAACAACACGAGGGTGAGTAAATGACAAAAGTATTTTCATTTTTGGGTAAACTAAACTTTAAATCATGGCCAGATTGAATAAAATTAAAACAAGGGAACAAATTAGTACAACATGGCCATGACTGAACTGCAGTGAGCATGTCATGTGCGGGGCTCCGTTTGTTTGTCACTTTAAATCAAATGATTTTGCTTAAAACAGGAGTATGCTCCGAGGCAAAAAAAGTGGGAAATAAGTTGGTTTTGCAAATGGTCATCTGACCTTTTAATGCAAATTTATCACAGATAATGGATGACAGAAACGTCAATCACAAGCAGACGTTGTACTATAAAAATCGGCTCCCCATCAAGGAACACCAGACTTTTCTTCTCTCACGCTGACAAAGAATAGAGATGTGGACAACAAACACTTCATCTTCCCAGAGTGTAGACGGGAATTTCTCCAACATTTCATCCCACGACCAGCTCTGCATAGGATCGTACAACACGATCCTTAACATCCTAATGCTTGTTGTCAATCTTCCAATAACCCTCTATGTGATAGTGGAACTATTTCTGAAACAATGTGGCGCACCTTCAAGTCCAGGAAACTCGCCTTCCTCTTCCCAGAACGAACTCCTCTTTCTTCATCTAGCCTGCTCTCATTTCTTCTATTACATCCGAGTTCTGCTGAACATCATCCAGAACCTGGGTGGAGTGACTGGAATCGGACAGGAATACATCACAGCCTTCCACAGCTGCAGTTTGATTGGAGGATCTTTATTTTTTGCTGGCATGTCTATAGACTTGTATGTAGCTGTGGCTCATCCTGTAGCGTACGTGAATCAAAAACCTTCAACAAAGCAAATATATGCGCATATATTCTGTACATTTGTTTGGATGTACACTGTCACCATAGGAATAGTCACAGTCATTTTTAATATCAAAATGTACCATCCGTTGACTATGGCTTCTTTTTGTGCAGCAGTCCCTGTGAGTTTCATCTTTTGTGTGGCTGTACTGTTTATCTTGCACCCTGCTGGATTAGGGAAGAGCAGTCAGACATCAAGACCTGACAAAATCAAACAGACCGCTATTCGGTTCATTTTGAACAGCTTGATTATATTATCAATTTACTTTCTGCCTCACATCTGCATATTGATCTATTTATCAGTAAAGAAGGCTGACTGGCTATATCTGCCATGTCAAGATCTACCTCTGATGCTGACAGTCCAGATTTCTGAGTTTGTGACGCCTCTGATCTTCTTTCATAACACAGGAAAACTGGGCGTAATAGCTAAACATTGTTTAACAATATGTCGCAATATTGGCAGTTGAAGTAGAACTGTAAAAGTTGGAACCACTTTCTGTGAGTCGTAACTCTTGTATCCCTCCATCCACAGTAATAGACAAAGAAGAAAATGTGTAGATTTATATCAAATGTAACTTTATGAATTTTTAAATGAATCCAGTGAGTGAAAACTGGCTGTATGAACAGAGGAATGTTTCAACATGAACGCTGTGCACTTACACTTCTCATTTACTCACACGCATTCATTGTTTTTATTCATTGTTTTTTTTTGTCATGCATATACTGCACAGCATGTGATAAAGGTTTGTTAAATATCAGAGGAGCCACATTTTTCCTTTATCTCTATATGTGAAAAATAAAAAATAAACCTGACTTTGAAAATGGCATCTTGTGAACACAGAACTTGATAGTTTACACAAAGATATCTGAATTACACTACCGTTCAAAGGATTGGGGTCGGTAAGATTTTTTTGTTTTTAAAAAAAGCCTGTTTGCTCACCAAGGTACACCATTTGATCCAAAACACAGTAAAAACAGCACAATTGTGAAATATTACAAATTAAGTTTTCTATTGAAATATATTTTAAAATGTAATTTATTCCTGTGATGTCAAAGCTAAATTTTCAGCATCATTACTCCAGTCTTCAGAGTCACATGATCCTTCAGAAATCATTACAATATTATGATTTTATGCTTTAGTAATGCTTTTTTTTTTTATTATCAACGTTGAAAACAGTTGTGATGCTTAATAATGTCACAGAAATGGTGATTAAAAAAAAAAATAAATCCAGGATTCTTTCATTAATAGAAAGTTCAAAACGGCATTAATTTCATATAGAAATCTTTTGTAACATCTTTACTGTCACTTTTGATCAATTTACTGCATTCTTGCTGAATAAAAGTTTTCATTTCTATCAAAAAGTATTACTGACCCCAAACTATTAAGCAGTAGTGTATATATCTGGAAGACTGAAGCACACATGTCCACAGACTTTATTAATATACATCTAGAATTTAGATAAAAATGATATTTGAAATGAAATTTGTATTTTCAGACGCTGTAACAAGTCATCTTTTTTCAGCATTTTTAAACAACTTTGTGCCTTCTCTAGTTCATGTTTATATTGGTCCATCAGTGCAAAAAAAACAAATGACAAAAGATAAAAAGTTATGAATTTGTGAATTTAAATTTAAACATTATACGGTCTCCTAATAAATGTGGTCAAAAAGCTTTTTATAATTGATTACATTTATAAAAGAATCAGCAAAATGATGTTTAAAATAGCTTTATATGAAACTTAGTTTATTATAATGTAGGGTCAACCACCCATAGACAATTTTTAGATATATTTACATCTGAATCATCTGAGAATTAAAAACCAACTGAAGATCCAAGACGATGAGAAGAAAGATGTTTTCGGAGAATGTTTTATTTAGTTTAGAGTCTCAACAAATATTACAGAAAAAAGGGTTACAGTCAAAGTTCACTCATAAACATGATGTAAGCTCATGGATGCTCTGATTGACTTGATGATAAATTAAAATTTCACCTCTGTTAAATACATATAAAGGAGTTTGTGCTGCCTCGGCAGTGACAATTCACAGTAGGCCTTTGCTCATAAAAAACAGAAAAACAATGACACTGTGCCTATTTTTCATCTATAAAATGCTTGCTGTCATTAGAAATAGGGGTAAGGAAGCACTGTAGTACAAAAAAAGCAGCTTTCTTACTCACCAAGTTCCTTTTAAAAAACTCTCTGATTTCACTATTAAAAGAAGCAAAGCTGAAACTTTCAGGAGATGAAGTAGAAATGAAATTACAGGTCCTCTCTACAAAGCTTTGGAGGGTTCAAACTGAACTCCAGGAGACAACTGAATTGAAAAAGGTTGGCTAAAGTGGCATGTTGGTTTGATAAGGTCGAAAACGTCCAGTTTATTACAGCAAAGTCCACAAAAAAGCAACATTCTTGATCCTATTGCAATTAAAAACTGGCGTGCAATTATGTAGAAAACACATGCTTTAAATGACTGCTACAATAAAACATGTTCACACAGTTCAAACAGACCATCTCCAATCCAGTTGTCTTTTAAAGATCAGATTTACTCATTAACAACCAGCTGCTTTCTCCTGATTGGACAGAGTGTTTCTATGGGTGTGATAGCAGCCTATCAAATGGCATGAACATTCATGTAGAAGAGTGTATCTTAGCAGGTGTGGAAGTAGTAGATTCTCTCTCAAATATCTATGAACGTGTGTGTTTGTGTGTCTCACATGGCTTTCACTTTGATCTGCTTCATTTTCATCTGCTTCTTCTCTAGCTTCTTCTGCTCGCGACGTTGGGCGGCTTCCTGAATTACAGAGGGAAGAACACTTTGTATTGATGCAGATAACAGCACAATAAGAGAAAAGCTCCACTTTTTAATTACACACATATACCTCTAGGCGGCGCTGTCTATCAGGATCCTCCTCATTCATGATCCTCTCCTTCTCCGCTCTCTTCTTCTCTTCCCGGCGTGTCTGAGCGGCCTCCTGTCGTTGAGCGTGAGTCTGCTTCAGGAAGTTCTCCTCCACGCGAGCACGGTTCCTGTCTGCTTTCTGCTTCCCCTAAACACCCAGATAAAGTTTCACATTAACCTCTGTTACTAATTCAACATGTTATGCAGATTGTGCATGTGCACTCACCTCTCTGTTGAGGCGGAGCTTCTTGACCTTGTCGATGCTGTAGATCACCATGTTCATCAGAGGCAGCAGACCGTCCATATCTTTGGGAGATGTGTTACCCATCCCAGGCACTGTAAAGTACAGCACAGCACATTAATACACTGAGAAACAAGGAATGTTCCAGTGTCATGCAAGTACAGAAAATTGGCATTTGTGGATTATGAATTTCACTCACCGTTAAATGTAAACAGCAGTGTTTTCTTGGTCTCGGGAAGCTTTAAGGGCTGACCCTCCCTAAAAATTATTTAGAAACCTTTAGCATTAACATTTATTAACCAGTAAGTAACTCCTCCAACATAGTCGAAGATGTCATAAAAACTACTAGAAGAATATTTTTTAGAGAGTCCTGCGAGGACTAATTCAACATACACCTATGCTAAATTTTCTATATATCCTAATCGTTTTTTTGTTAACAACATGCATTCATAACTTCAATGAGCTCATTGATTCTACCTTAAATTAATACATTGTTAGCTAACTGCATGATTTGTACATGTACATTTCTGAAATCTATTACTTGGACACAGTCACCTCTGGTAACAGATCACTCTAAATTGTAATGTAGACAAACGCATTTTCTGTAAAGCTGCTTTGAAACGTGTGTATTGTAAAAAGCACTATCCAAGTAAATGCGATTTGAATTGAATAAGAAAAACTTATTTAAAAAGACTTACTCTTGCATAATTTTTGGACCAGAGAATTGGTCCGAAAAATGGATGGACTCAATCTTGTCAGCATGACTGGTGAGGTAATGTACCATCTGAAATCAGAGCAATAAAAATAAAGTTAAAGTACTAACCTATGACATTAAGAGGAGAAGGATAAATATACATTTCAAGCAGTGTTTTTTTAGTAATGTTTATATACTATTATAGTTTTAATTTTATTCATTAATTTTTTAATTTTATTCATTTTAATTTACAGAAGTTTCAGTAATTTTGTGGTGTTTTGACTTGATTTTTAAAATATATTTCTATTTAACTTTAACATATTTTGTTTTAATAATTTTATTTCAGTTAAAGTTAACATTAAGGCTTTTTTTTTTTTTTAGTTTTTCCATCTCATATGAATGTTTATTAGCTTTATTTCAATGAACAAAACAATTTTAACACAGAGTTTCAGTTAACAATAACAATACTGATGCCGTATTCAGCGCTCACCTTGCTGTCCATCACTCCATCCGTGACCTCTCCCATCTCTGATAAAATAGACAGAGATTCAGGGAGGCCATATTTTGCCCCTGATTTGGGCTTATCACCACAGAACTCACTCTGTAAAGAGACCAAGAATGAATAAAGTTAGCACAGACCAGTTCATGGCAACATTAAAACTACAAAATAAACCTGTGATAACATCTTTCTATTGCTTTTATTGCTGCACTTAAAACAAGCGACAAATACTTCACTGAATGATCTCACTGAATCCCATCAGTATGGTTAGTAAATCAACATCACTGACTCACTCACCATGTTTGTGAAAAAAGTATCTTATGCTTTTATTTGATCAAAAATGCCGTAAAAAAAGCAATACTGGGAAATATTATTACAGTATAATGTAATTTATTCATGTGTTGCAAAGCTGAATTTTCAGTGTCATTACTCCGGTCTTCAGTGTCACATGATCCTTCAGAAATCACTTTAATATGCTGATGTGCTGCTCAAGAAACATTTCTTATTACCACCAAACAGTTGCGCTGCTTAATATTTTTTTGGGAAACTGCAATACATTTTTTTCAGGTTTCTTTGATGAATGGAAAGTTCAAAAGAATTTATTTGGAACATTGTAAATGTTTTTACGGTCACTTTTGACCCATTCAGTGCATCCTTACAGAGAAAAAGTACTGATTTCTGTATTCATTTCTTACCCCAAACTTTTAAACATTAATGTACATAATATTCTATTTCATTTAAAATATGTAAATCCTTTATGACTAACCAGGTCCTGCATCTCTTTCTGCATTCGTGCCATGGCCTTCCGACTCCCCACGGCAAACACAAACGTGTCCATGTCCTCATCATTCAGAGTCACTTTAATTTGCTGTGGAAAATGAAGAGTGAGACTAAGAGGAACAGCCATCTGAACATCCATTTGAGATACTACTTGTAATCAGTCTATGTTAATACATCAGAGTTTGTGTGCACCTACCACTTGATCACAGGCTGGTCTCATCATCCTGGCCAGCACATTCAGCAGGTCCTGTCTTTTCAGAAACTGCAGAGCAACAACAAAACAATGACACCATAGTAAATACACAGATATCAAACAATGTGTTTCTCTCAGGCCCCATTTACACCTGGTATTTTAATTTGTTTCTTTTGTCCACTTTCAACCACTTCTGTCCTATGGGTGGGTAAATGTATGTTTTTTGTTTTTTGTTTTTTTTTTCATATCTTTTGATCTACTGGACAAAATAAAGTAAGTTTGCGCAATTTACATATGAACGCACAAAAGACGACGGAAAAACATACAGAGAGCATCAGATTTCGTTTCTGCTCTGACAGCCGCAAGACCACGCCGAATGCGGTGAGTGTGTGTTAGAAATCAGGAATGGTGAGAGAACATTGTGCTTGGTACATTTTCGTCTTCAAACCAAACTTGAGTCTTCAGCCGACAAAGTTTAAATCCCATCTGGCTAGTGCGCTTCCCATAATGTTTACGCATTAAGACAGTAGGCGGTCTTTTGCGGTTGTTCGGATGCATTTGACCACATGAATGCATTCGACCAGTTTGCTTTCAACTACCTCTGGAAGTGGTCGAAAGTGGACAAGCTAAAAACGTTTTACACCCCATTTACACCTGTATTTAGCGTCGTCCACTTATGATCAGATCGACCAAAATGCATCTTAATACCAGGTGTAAACAGGGCCTCATATTCAAAACACACATGCTACCTTAAGCTGAATCAGCATCCCCTCACAGCAAACACGTCCTGAGCACCACAGGTTATAGATGTGCTCATTCTCCTGGTTCAGCTTCCCCGTACTGGTGGCCTCCTTACTGGTACCATCATCCCCTAAAAATAAGGACACATTTGAGAGTCAGAGAAAAACAGGGTAAGAGAAAACAGCTTAAGAAGAAACAAAGTGGAGTGAGAGTTACACTTACCCACGAGGGCAAAGTTGCTCTCGAGAAGTTCTCTGTGGGAATTGAACCAGGCCTGGGCAAGCCTGCTGTTCTTGTTTTTGCCAATTATGTAGTTCATAATATAAGCAAGAAGACCGGTGACCATTAAGATCTCCATGTAGTAACTCTCCCAGCTGTTCTGCAGGTGTGCTGGGACCTGTAACACACATACACACAGTCAGCTGAGGAAACTAGAAGTGCCTGTGAAGGTCAAATGCAGTTTTTATTTCTTTTGTACCTCTCTGTATATAAGAGTGTCTTTGAATGAAGGGTTAGTCTTCTCGTAGCCCTCAAACTCCTCGTTGTCATATTTGCTGTACATGTCTTGATCCTGTAACAATGATCAGATTAGATTTAATCATTCACTTGGACATGCAGAAGAAAGGAGCTAAGAATGCTTTTCACATCTTTACCTGTGCATCGCCATCTTCAAACTCATCCTGGCCGTCTTCGTTCTCCACCGTGGCCTCGTCTTCGTCGTCCTCTATGGGTGTGGATGAGGGGGCTGCTCGTGGGGGTGGCTCTTTCTCCACATCGACTGCTGGGTCCTCACTGACATCCTCAAACTCAGCAAAGTCATTGTCATCAAACTCTGCGATGTCCTCCCCGTCATCAAAGTCATCGTTGTAGCGCCCCCTAGTGTCCGGTAGGGCCAGCAGGAGCAGCAGGGCTGGGAGGAGGAAGACCAGGTGCCTCATGGCTCAACCTGCACAATAAATGACAAATAAACTGAACTCATGTTGTTAGTGTATATATATATAATTTTTTTTTTCCCCTCCCCTCCGCATATCATGCTGGGCTCCATAAATTATTACGATTTTAAAATGTAATATTCATTTAATGGCAAAGCTAAAATTTCAACAGCCATTTTTCCACACTTTGGTGTCACATGATCCTTCGAAATTATTTTAATACGCTGATGTGCTCAAGAAACATTTCTTCATATTTAAAATACAAATATTTTATAACATTATAAATGTCTTTACTGTCACTTTTGATTAATTAAAAATATACTTGCAGAATAAAAGTTTATTTCTTTAAAAAAAAAAAAAAATTTGAAGGATAGTGTACATCCAATCTTATTTGTTGCTACAGGCTAACATGAATGTTAATGGTGTAAACAAAAAACACAGAGCTAATGTATGACAATAGCATACATTTACTATTGCTGATTAAATAAGTGATAAGATGGCCCTACATATTATGGATTGTATATCCAAAAACATTTCCCCCTCAGTGAGACCTAGTATAAATACTGTATGCTATAATCAGCTGTAGTACAAACAAACAAGACTTGATCGTTTGGTTCTCATATAATACCAAGAAAACTAATGTTTACACTGTAAACGAGTCAAGCCTAAAACACGTTTACTTGTCATATTTCTTTATGTTAAAAACCACTCGTAAAGCAAATTAAAACAATTTCTCACACACATAAAAGAATAAGCTATCGCATGTTATTCTAACCTAATGTCTAACAGTACTGCATGTGTGGCATGATAATAGTAATGGTTCATCCATCAGTGTGTATAAATGAAGGATAAACAGTGCAGTACACACATTTTTACTGTAAGGAATAATAATTTCAAATGGGCCCCAGGATGTCTAACACATGCAAAATGGTTCAATGGTTTTAATACTGAAACAGTAACAATAGAAACTAAGATCCAGCAGGGAGGGGGATTGAGAGCCTAAGCTTCAGATGTTCAATGAAACCAGCGTCTTCTAATTGGCTGAAAGTCTTTATTAATCACATGGCACATACTGGTTGGCCATACACTAAGGCTAAGCTGATTCAGTCTTTTCCTATAAACTTTATGGACAATAACCATCTTATGAGATTATGTACAACCCAATTTACAAAAATAAAAATGCAATCATATTTCATATCTAAGGCTATATTCGTAAATTAAGCGTAAAGACGAAATACCAATGAAAACCGAAATGTATGTTACATATAAAAAACTGAGGAATTTATTACAAGGGCTTTTTGAGCCCCATAGCTTAAATTCCATTTCATTTCTGCCCTGTTTTGAGTCCATATTCAGAATAATTGACAGTATAAGCAGCATCCAGTCCACTGTGTGTAAATCCTGTCAGGTCAGTAGCTAATAGCTTCTGTCAAGACGACGAGTTACGTGCAGTTTGTGATGTCAGTTATAACCAGGTGTCAAGTCATGCTCCACCTGTTACAGGGCTAGTAATGGAATAAGTACTCGAAATAGTAAATCGTAGAGTCAGAGTTGACTGGATTGTTATTAATTTTTAACCCAGTTTTAGCTCTAAACTCGGAAAAGCGCGTCGTGCCAGCGGCAATTCCTCGCCAAACTAAAACTTTGTCGCTAAACTACTAGAAAAAGTACCGGACATTTTCTGCGCATGTCGTGTTAGGTAAATCTAACAAATCTTCCAAATGAATGAAAAAAAGCTATTCAGACTCGTCTACCCCATCCCCCCGAGTCCTGCTCCACTCGCACTGACGATAGCTCGTTAGCTCGCTAGCTGTGGCCCCTACACGATCAACCTCAGAAATCCCACGCGACATTTCTGCGCCACTGTGGCTGCGTCGATCACTTCAGCTCACAGGTTTAAAAGGAAAAGCCACCGATAACGACAGAAATCACGTAGACATACCTGTAAATATCGGTGTTTCCTTCAGTCAGTGGCTAACAGTTTTTGACAGCAGCTGTACCCCCTCACAAGAGAGGCGAGGGTCATCTGACAGACTCTACCCACAATGCTCTGCGAACCCGATCGGGGCGTTTATAATGCGCTGATAAGTGATTAGCCCTAAATATGCATTATCAGATGGAGTAATCCCAACAAACAATATTGATTATTATTGAAAACGATATAAACGCTAAAAATTTAAACATCACTTGCGTTTTGAAAAAAAAAAAAAATTATATATATATATATATATACATATATCGGCCATCCATAGTTATTATTGACAATTGTTTTATATTTTCTTAGCGTCAGTTATGGAAACTTATCTTTATTTCATAAATTTAGGATCTTTTGTGGATTGTTGTGGAGTGTTTGTATCTATCTCTTGAGCACAATAGCAATGTGTTGCTTTTCAGGGCTGAAGGGAATACAGCTGAAAAACCAGAAAAAAACGGCCCTATGTGAAGCGAAAGTAAATTTATCAACTAGCAACAAGATCTATAAATAACCTCAGCGCTCAGCCCCCATTTTCTATAAGGGACTTTTATTTTGAAACACGCACATCCTCAGACCAAATGTGCCGTTGAGCGGTCGGGCCTATTTAGGGCTTTCTAAAGTTAGAATTAAAACCGTTGGGACTAAGCAGAAACATGGGCCTTTAGCTACACACAATATTGAATATCTAATGGTAATCTCTGTGTTCGGTAAGTAGGTTTTGTGTCGTCTCGGAGCGCAGCTCTTCGTTTACGAGGCCGTTGAGGGATTGTTATGACATTCTCTTTGTCTCTCGCGGCACAAACCCGAGACCATATTTCTTGCTGAAAGAGCCTCTTTCAGCGATCGGTGCAAATCTAACTATTCTTAACGACCTAACTCTTACTGGGTTTTCGCCGACCTGATCAAGGGGTTGAAACATGTCGTTGCACGGTAAACGAAAAGAGATTTACAAATACGAGGCGCCATGGACCGTCTATGCCATGAACTGGAGCGTCAGACCCGACAAGCGTTTTAGGCTGGCGCTCGGCAGCTTCGTCGAGGAATACAACAACAAGGTAAACAGCTGTTTGACATCAATAGATCCCAGATCGATCTGCATTATGTCTCTACTTTGTTCTGTGTTCTTATGGCTGCTGACATCCTATCATATAGAGAAGTGTACTTGGAAATTTTATAATAACATGATGGATGCAGATGAACATGGATGACAACCATGGAGCACGAATGTATTACTTGGACATAAATAAGTGGTTTGCTTGCTTATTTTAAAATAACTAACCAAACTGTTATTTGTATCTTGTTTGTGAGTCCTGGTTTGACAGCTGTCAGAAACTCGTGCATTGTGAATTCAGTAAATTCATTGTGGTGTGCACATTGATACATCAGCTGTTTGTTTTGTTTTGTTCAGGTCCAGCTGGTGGGTCTTGAGGAGGAGAGCTCAGAGTTTGTATGCAGGAACACTTTCGATCATCCGTACCCCACCACCAAGATCATGTGGATTCCCGACACCAAGGGCGTCTATCCAGACCTGCTGGCCACCAGTGGAGACTATCTGCGCATATGGAGGGTATGCAGAGGATAGTAGTACACATCAGATCGTAGTAATGAATGACTGCACTTCAAGTCAACATGAGATGAAAATTTACGTATTAATGCTTGTGCCTGGTCTTACTGAACATTCACTTATGCACAACACATTAAAAAAGGGTTCCACTTTATATTGTGTCTTTATCTACTATGTATTAACATTTAAATTAATCATTTGATACAATGCACTTATTGTGTACATACATGTCTTTACATTATACTTTTATTTTAAAAATACCTCCATGTAATTACAGTTGTAATTTTTACATAATTTTTAATTCCACTGTTGACCCTTGCTTTACAACTTAACGCATCCTTAAACCTAACCATATCACTGAACCTGTCCCAAACCTTACCCATATCCCACCTCAATAGCAGCAAAAGTGTTTTGCAATACAACACGAACACAATAAGTACATTGTACCTAACTTTTTTTTAATGTACTAGTTAAATGTAATGTAGTAACAATAGTTAAAGACACAACATAATGTGTGACCAAAAAAATTTGTGTTTTTTTTTTTTTATATATATAAAAATGTACTGACTTAATTATATGCTGTTCCTCTGATACACTTGTTTAAAATCCAATTAGCTGTTTAGGCAGTGTCCTGGTAATCTTTCATTCAGTCTGACTTGTATGTAACTGGCTTTTTTTGCTGAATATTCACTCTGAAATAAGTCACATTACAGTTGCAAATCACATTACAAATTGACTTATATGACACTGAAATGTCTATGATTTAAAGATCATTATTGAATTTAAAGTGAACATGAAAAGGTGTTCACAACCCATTTTACTTCTATTTTGTGGGACTTGAATCCATCTGTAATTGATTTCTTGGTGGAATGTCTCATATTTCAAATAAATGTGCACTGATTGATTGTTCACAGTAAGACTGGGAATGGTGTATTAAAAAATAAATAAATAAATAAATAGTCAAGTTTAATTAAATTGAACATTAAATGACTTGAAGTTAGTGAACTGTCTGTATCTTGTTGTCAGGTGAATGACACAGAGACTCGTCTGGAGTGTCTCCTGAATAATAACAAGAACTCTGATTTCTGCGCACCTCTGACCTCTTTTGACTGGAATGAAGTGGACCCCAATCTTCTGGGTAAGAGAACATGTAGCCTGTTTGTTTGGCTGTGTTGTGATTTTAAGTAAAACTATTAAAAATCATTTCCATTAATAAATGATGTCCTGGTAACGAACTCAAAGAAGTTTAGTTGAAGTACTAAAATGATTAAAACTAAAAGCTAAATAGAATAGATTATTAAATAATAAAATAAGCCAATAAAAATGACAAAAGCACATAACAAAATTACTTAAATACCGTAGTAGTATATAAATAATACTATATGACACTGTTGTTTGGGAGAAAATGTATGTGTGTCTTCTGTTTTTTCAGGCACCTCTAGTATTGATACCACCTGCACAATCTGGGGTTTAGAGACAGGACAGGTTCTGGGAAGGGTCAACCTGGTGTCAGGCCATGTCAAAACACAGCTAATCGCTCACGACAAGGAGGTGAGTAAAAACTTCTAACTGGTGGACCATTTTCTATTACTCTCCATTTGTGTAGTTTGTTGCTGTATTGCTGGTATAAATCAAGGATTTGTTATTGGCTTTAAGGTGTATGACATCGCATTCAGCCGTGCGGGTGGCGGTCGGGATATGTTTGCATCTGTGGGAGCCGACGGATCCGTGCGCATGTTTGATCTGCGGCACTTGGAGCACAGCACCATCATCTATGAGGACCCTCAACACCACCCGCTGCTGCGCCTGTGCTGGAACAAACAGGACCCCAACTACTTGGCCACTATGGCCATGGATGGCATGGAGGTCTCTCTTTTAGTTGCTTTTACTTTATTAGCGCATTTGTCCCCATCTTTTCTCATGCCCCTCACTTTTTGCTGTTGTATTGTTGTCAGGTGGTGATTCTGGATGTGCGTGTGCCGTGCACACCAGTGGCTCGGCTCAATAATCATCGTGCCTGTGTGAACGGCATCGCATGGGCGCCACACTCCTCCTGCCACATATGTACAGCAGGTTAGAAACCAGCCCGTTCACATACTATTAAGCAGCACAACTGTTTTCAACATTGATAATTCTTGACTTAAGCAGTAAATCATCATATTAGGATGTTTTCTGAAGGATCATGTGACACTGAAGCCTGGAGTAATGATGCTGAAAATTCAGCTTTGCCATTACAGGAATAAATTACATTTTAATATATACTAAAATACAAAACAGTAATTTTAAATTGTAATAATATTTCACAATATTACTGTTTTACTGTATTTTTGATCAAATAACGACTTCTGTCAAAAACCCTAAAACATCTTTATAAACCATTTTTTGAATGGTAGTGTGTGTATTTAAACAATTTGTGTAAATAGCATATACTATTTAGACTAGGGATGTCAATTTACAGTCATTCCCATGATCAATCATAGTTTAAATTAACATTCAATTAATCGACTGCAATGACATAGTCACTGGCAGTTTGTGCAAATGCTCAAAACGGCAGGTTTTATGTAAATAAAAGGCTAGTAGTAGGATTGTAAAATGAATCGATGTGATTCGCAAAGTTTGCAATTAATTTAAAGTAAAATTAAACTTATCTACAGCACTGCTACCACCAGTTATGTTACGACAAAATACATTTTTGCACATATTATTCTTTATTTCTTTGTTTAATGTGAATATTTTGACACAAGTGAAGTACAAAGTTTTGTTTACAACAGAAATAATTGGTAAGCAGGCAAATGTTACATCGCGACCATTGAACATTTGGATTCATGCTGAATGAGAGCAGTACGTGAGCCCATAAATTTGAATTAAGCCATAAACGGCTTTGTGTTCTGTTATGTGGGTTGCTCACTCAAATTTCCATGAATTCAGCAATATTCTGTGAGGTATTCCAGTGGATATGCAATGTCGTTTCTTTTTCCTAAATCCATAACATCTCACCCTCTATTTTCACGGGGGAAAGCTAGATCGTGGCCACAAATTAAGAATTCGTTCCCACAACTTATTAATTTGTTCCAAAATTTTAGTTAAATTATTATTATTATTTTTATAGCCTATTATATTTTATAATATATTTTTATAGTCTATAAGATGGTGCATTTAACAAATCCCAGTATTAAGTTTCGCTTTTCCCGGCAGCGCAACATCCAATATAAATGTGTTGCTCGTGCGGAAGATATAATTCCCTTTTCTGTCAGTGTCAGTAGCTATGGAATATTGGGAGAAAACATGAAGATATGAGACAAGAGACACCATGTCCTGCTTGTGTCCCAAAGCCCTCTCAAAGCGCAGACCCCAATATATGATGAAATATTTATCTTTGTGGTAAAGTATAATTAAACTTGACTTAATTACTAAATTTATATTGTTTTCCATGTCCAAGGAATTTGTATTTTCTATTTGAATGCACTTTTAATGTTTACACCACATTAAAAGCGTAATTTTTCCAATTATTTTAGCAAAAGATCCAGCCCCGTCATCGTCACAGCCCTAACCACACATGTTTTACACATGAACCAAATGCACCACAAATCAAGTTAAGCAATTTAAATTATTATAGACAATTAATCGATCATCGATTAACCTTTAGCATCCCTAATTTGGACCAAGGTGCAAATAATAATAAAATAATACTTTGTTTACAAGTGCAAAGCCTTTTTTTTTTTTTTCATGATTGGTCCGATAGGGAATGTGTCAGTTCTGTTATCCTTATTGTTGAGATTTTGTTGCATCAGTATAAAGGCCTGTTCACACCAAGAACGATAGCTGTAATGATAACTTTATAGCGTCCACACCAGTAGACGATATCTTTCTGTTTATTCTAAGCACGTGCTGCAGTTCTGTCGGCTGCAACTTTAAATCCTGAGCTCTTTAAAGCAGGATGGATTCTGATTGGCTGTCACTGTTTTTATCGTTCATCAGCTGGGAAAAACCATTCTGAAAGTGATTCCATCAATATCCCTTCTCTGTGCCGTTTTTAGAACTATATTGTTATAGTCATCGTCCTTGGTGTGAATATGCCTTAAGACTGTAGCAACCATGACAGTGCTGTTTCATTATAAGTCTTCTTTACCTGGCCCCCCTTTTCTTTTAAATCCCACTGTAGCGGACGATCACCAGGCTTTGATTTGGGACATCCAGCAGATGCCCCGGGCCATCGAGGACCCCATCCTGGCCTACACAGCCGAGGGAGAGATCAACAACGTACAGTGGGCCTCCACTCAGCCCGATTGGATCGCCATTTGCTACAACAACTGTTTGGAGATCCTGCGGGTGTAGAGCCGAGGCTTAAAGCACCCCTGTGCTTCCTGTCAGGGGAATTGCTGGAAAAGGGTCTTTAATAAAGCAGAGACTTGTTTTCTAAAGTTCCTGAGGTCTAGAGGTTTCAAGCGGGAAACGATTTGAACGGGCCCATGGGAACAACGGTCTGAACAATGTGTGTGCAACTTTTGTCTGGGAAAATGAGATTGTGTGAATGAGTATCTGTTTCTGCACAATATATTATATTGGTCTGTTTTCCTACCTGCTGGTGTCCCAGAGTCCTCATTATCTTAAACACAACTGTAATTACTATGATTCTATGGCCATTTGTGTAGGGAGAGATGCGTTTATTCAGTTTGCCCGGGTAAAAAAAAAGCTACTAGGATTGTAAGGATTTGCCAACATGGGCATACAATACAACCCTTTTATTAAGATATAATTACTTCAAAGATTAATACAGTTTTAAAGATCCTCTGAACTCAGATCCTGCTTTTTGTTTCAGGAACGTGCCATTTTTTTTGTAGCCTTGGAAACTTCAGTACCACAGTATGGGGAAAAATGCTTGACGTCACTGCAAAACATTCATAATTGTTCTTCAGACACGCTCACGACTTGCATAGCGTTTAGTTGCGTTTTTGACGTCAGTGTGTGAGTGGACGATATCTTGAGCAAAATGTCTTTTCATTTAAAGATGCATTACTGCTCACTAATTGTGAGAAAGCTCCTGTTATATTTTCCCCCCCATGTTATTTTTTCAAAATTAGTCCCCTTTCAGCATGCTTGTGCTTGAAGTGAAATGTGTACTGTATACATATATAAATATTATGTACAAGGTAGGACAAAAGTGTCACTTTTCCAGAATAATTTTGCATTGCAAGTCATTTGGTCTGTTCATGAAATTGTTCTGTTCTTATGCAAATATGATGTAGTAGTAATGCCACTCGTTTCGGTCGAGACCGAAGTCAAAAGTGAATTTGCAAGGCTGTTTGGGATCCTCATCCTCACCTCACACTCTTAGATGGAGTGTTATATGTAAGTAGTTCTGTGTGTGTCCAGCCATAATGCTTTTATATTAATAAACTCACTTAATAAACTCTTGTTCTTTCATAAAGCTTTCAGTAGTAATTCATTGTGTAAAGGCCAGACAACTAACATTTAGGGATTGGCTATTGGTGGATATTACAGATTTGTTTTATTTGGTTAGATATTGACTTGGATCTTCTATTTTTATATTTTGATTAATTTTGCTATCATCTAACACTAATAATTTAGTAACACTGTTAAATGTAGTCTTTAGCAAATATATAAATGAATATTCATTTTTTTATACTGTTCATTATAATGTAATGCCTGAATTCATTTGTTGCATTTAAAAACCGATTTAGATAAAATAGTAAATGCGTGCTGGATACATATATAAATATTATGTAATATTAGCCAGCTATCGCTTATAACTAGTTTAACACTAAAACTATTAAAAAATGTTTTGGTATTGGAATAAGGCTGAAATAAAACAACTATAAAAAATGAAACTTAAAAAATGTGCCTTGGCAACTAACTGAAACAATTTTCAGCTGAAATACTAAAATTACTAAAAGTGAAGTAAATAGAAATATTACAAAAAATAAAAATGACAAAACCATAAAGTTATTAAAAGATCAAAAATGAAAATGGAAATAGAAGCTAACTCACAATATTAAAGGGTTAGTTTGAAAAATTAAAATAATGTCATTAATTACTCACCCTCATGTCGTTCCACACCCATAAGACCTTCGTTCATCTTCAGAACACAGATTAAGATATTGTTGATGAAATGCGATGGCTCAGTGAGGCTCTCCATTGAGAGCAAAGCCATTCAAACTCTCAAGATCCATTAAGGTACTAAAAACATATTTGAAACAGTTCATGTGAGTTCCGTGGTTCTATCTTAATATTATACAGCGACAAGAATACTTTTTGTGCGCCAAAAAAACAAACAAAATAAAGACTTTTCAATAATATCTATATGGGCCGATTTCAAAACACTGCTTCAGAGCTTTACAAATCGAATCAGTGAATCGGAGCACCAAAGTCACGTGAATTCAGCAGTTTAGCCGTTTGAACTAATTCGAAACAAAAGATTCATAAAGCTCAGAAGCTTCATGAAGCAGTGTTTTGATATCGGCCCATCACTATATTGTTGAAAAGTTTTTTTTGGGGTATTCTCGTCGCTTTATAATATTAAGGTAGAACCACTGAACTGTACGGAGCCCCTAAAGGCACCTTTGCAAAAATAAAAAATTGGCAGAGTTTCGCATGCGCACGAGAAACTTTCGCGTGAGCACGCGTTACAATTTCCGGTTTGTGTATACTATAACCTATTTCATCTGTGCGTCGCTGCCTATGAGGAAAGCGAGGATGCACATGAACTAATAAAGATTATGAAAATTATGAAGAAAATGAGAGTATGGATGCACATGAACTAATAAAGCTGTAGGCCTATTTGCTCAAAATCTGGCTTTCTTAGACCAGTTCGTCTAGGATGAATCCAGCTAATTATTCATTTTTAATTTTTTTTAAACATGTGCCTTCCTTTATATCTAAAATCCTTAATGTCTATGGCTCTGCTCACAATAAGCGCTGTTAGAACTGAATGAAGAAAATAAGCGTTTCTCTGCCAGCTGTAAGGATGCGTTAAATCCGACAAAGTGGTTTAATAAAGGGGCTTTTGATCTTGTGAAAAACGAAATTTTAGTACGGCTACATTTTACAGTTCCAGTATTTTTATATGGGACAATATAAATATGGCCTACTGCCCTAACGAAATACATTTTCATTTTTACTGTACCAATGTTTTTTCATGAACCAGATGTGGCATTATGACATGCACACTGAGCCCATTTCCCAGCGCGATTTCTTGGATGCCACAGAGTGAAAGTCGTTAAAATGGACATGAGTCCTTAAAATATGATGCACTGCCCTAACGAAAGCCACATTTTGAGCACTTTTTACTGTATCTCTCGCTTTCTTCATAGGCAGTGACGCACAAATGAAATAGGTTTTAGTATACACAAACCGGAAATAAATTTCTTGTGTGCATGTGATACTTTCGATACTTGAGAGTTTGAATGGTGTTGAATGCTGTCTATGGAGGCCTCACTGAGCCTTTGGATTTCATCAAAAATATCTTAATTTGTGTTCTGAAGATGAACGAAGGTCTTACGGGTGTAGAACGACATGATGGTAATTAATGACATTATTTTTTATTTTTGAGTGAACTAACCCTTTAATAAATTCTACAATAGTATATTACAAAAAGCACTAAACGCGGTTTATAACTTGAAAATAATTATAAGCTTGATTTGTTTTAATATCAGTGCATCTCTAGCAAAAATGAAAAATTCAGAAAAACAGACCAATGAAAATAAGGACAAAGAATATTGATATCTTAAACCCAGTACAACATTAGTACTCCTTTATAAATAACATTTAATCTAAAAAATAATAACAGTTGTGTGCTTTTGGAAACCTTCACAGTCCAACAAAGGTTTCCAGTCATTTTACATACATTCATCTGCTTACATTGCAGAGGTGAAATAAACTTTACACTGATTTCATCTCAAAAAGTGATTTACAAAAGCAGTCCTTCACTTTCCAATCAGAACGTCAAGAATTCAAGAGAAAATCCCCAGAGACACATTGTAAGTCTAAACACACCCACACACAGTCACACCACCCGTCAGCAGTTAAAATAACCACTTCAGTGAGAGAAATAACATTTCATAACCTTAAATTCATGCCCATTTGGTTACTATGAATCCAAATATACAAAGATTAATTTTTGTGCCAGTCATTAAGCCATTTGATGTAGTAATACATTAGATTTGGGTTAAACACAACCTGACACAATAGATTATAATTAGAAAATCTGTACATTGAAAAGACAATTGAGCATGTTTGCAATATCAGTACACACAAGCGATTCCTTATACGTTTAAAGCCCAGGTATATGTCATATTTGTCCTGGTTTCAGTGACGCTGCTGCCTCAGAGAATCTGTCCTCTGAATCTCAGCTGACGCAAGACAAGATGAAGTTTAGTATGCAAAGACAAATCTCAAACCAGACAAAAATGTACAATTATTACATGATGGTGGCAGGTGATCATAACGTAGCATCTCTCTTTGACTCTTTGATCTTGTCTTTATTGCCCACTGTGCTTCTCTTCATATTCGATAACAAAAAAGTTGAGAGGTGTTACCAAATACTCTAGCATCAGAGGAAACATTCCTGCTCTTAATGAGAAGGGATATGAGACAAAACACCTCAGAGATTCAGAGAAATCTACAGTCACCATTTTGGATTCATTTTCTCTACTGGACGCCCTTGTAACTAATGAGTAACATGAACACATTTATTCCAAAAGTGCAATATTGAGCTGATTAAAAAAGGGAAACCATGAAAATGTGGTATATATGCGTCTTCGAATGGACAGTAGTCTATTTTTGGCCTCTAGCTTCCAGGTAAGACTGGATCGGACAGGTGCCTCTGGATTTCTGGTGATCCCTCCAGTGTGCTTGGACTCTCCAGACTGTCCGGGAGCGATGGAAAGCGCAGACTTCTACACAGCAGTCCCGGGGGCTGTAGATGAGGCTCTCCTGTGGGCACAGCCAGCTCTGTCTCTGGGGACATGGACATGGTGTCATTGGAGGCAACTGTCAGATGGATCCCACTGGACAAAGAGTCTGGAGACTTCTCTTTGAAGCTGTCCAAGTCAGGGCTCTGTGTAATGTGGAAAACAGGTCCGGTTCAATACAGACGTGCAACATGCTCACTACAAAGATTAAAGAGGTAACAACAGAGATCAGTCTATTTGACACGTATCTCAGTTGGTGAAAATGGTTGTCAGTGTTGGGGAAAGTTGCTTTTAAAAGTAATGCATTACAATATTGTGTTACTCCCTAAAAAGTAACTAATTGTGTTACTTAGTTACTTTTTATGGATAGTAATGTATTATGTTACTTTTGGATCACTTTTTCTCATCTGGGCTGGGCTGTTTGTTTGTTTGTTTTTATAACAACAAAAAGTTCTATTTTTGGCAATTGTAAAGGCCCTTTCACACCAAAAGTGAAATGAATAAGCCTAAGGCTGAAGAAAAATGCAAATTCACGCCTGTACAGTAGAGGGCGTAGAGGGGATTACAGAAGAACAGGATGCAGGAGAAGTAAATGAGTAAATGTATGCTCACATTTAGTCTAGAACTAGTCTAAAATAACCATCATATTCACACAGCGCACACATCGCCTCTGCTCTCCAGATTTCTCTCAACTTGGGGACAGGAGAGCTGTCAGTCAATAATTGGGGAAACAAAGTAACTTGTGTTACTCATTTGAAAAAGTATCTCAGATATTTTGTTGTAAATTTATAAGTAATGCGTTACTTTACTAGTTACTTGAAAAATGTAATCTGATTACGTAACTGTAATGCGTTACCCCCAACGCTGGTCGCTATATTATCAAAGTCTGAAAGAGGGTTGTCATATTTGGGGGTCATCAAAAAACATTTGCAAAAGAGGGTAAATTAAGAGACAGGATTACATACAGCATCTCAATTTTTATGTGAGGGGTTCATTTCCTCCTCCTTTTACTGTTTCTTCCTTTTACTGTTTCATTGCACATCCACTGTTAAAGGGTTAGTTCACCCAAAAATGAAAATTATGTCATTAATTACTCACCCTCATGTCGTTCTGACTTTATTCAACAATATCTAGTGATAGGTGATTTCAAAACACTGCTTCATGAAGCTTCGAAGCTTTACGAATCTTTTGTTTCGAATCAGTGGTTTGGAGCGCATATCAAACTGCCAAAGTCACATGATTTCAGTAAACGAGACTTCATCACATCATAAGTGTTTTGAAATTTCAATGATTCACCACTGGGGGGCGTGACTTTGGCAGTTAGAATTTAGACTTACAATTTTTGGCGCACAAAAAGTATTCTCATCGCTTTATAATATTAAGGTTGTACCACTGTAGTCACATGAACTGTTTTAAATATGTCTTTAGTAGCTTTCTGGGCACTGAAAGTGTCACTTGTCTTGCTGGCTATGCAGGCCTCACTGAGCCATCGGATTTTATCAAAAATATCTTAATTTGTGTTTCGAAGATGAACGAAGGTCTTACGGGTGTGGAACGAGTGAGTAATTAATGCCAGAATTTTCATTTTTGGGTGAACTAACCCTTTAATGCAATTAATCTATGTAATATGCGATTTACAAACCCATTTGTAAATATCACACACTCCCTCTCTCATTGCTCGCATGACAACCTACCTTACCAGGCGATGTACTGTCAGTGATCTGTAAAGATGGCATAGTATTGTGCGTTGCTGTAGTGTATAGGCTGGTGGGGTGAGCGGGGTGGGCCAGCGGTTCAGGGGATACTGCGCTGTATGCGGGAGGTACAGGTGCCATCTGCCTCTGCAGCAACTGCAGGATCACATTTATATCAGCTGTCATCCTGGTCTCCAGTCTTTAGAGAGAGAGGGAAAGAGAGAGAAGTGGTTGTAAGGCAAATGCAGACTTTGCATTTAAAACTTGTTTTTTCTCTGGATGTCAGACCTGTTGAGTTGTGACTGGAGCAGCTCCAGGCGGGCTTGCAGTTGGTTCGGTCTGTCCTCAACACAGGGGCTGTGATGGTGGTAGCAGGCCTGCACTGCAGAGGAATGTCTCTGACTCTCGGAGTACTGACTGGCCCTGCGGTCGGACAAATAGCCGTATAACCCTGACACATTCAGAGGAGCTGCTGTATGGATGAAGAATGAGTAGAAAGATACAGAATAATGGACAAGTTAAAGTTATGGCTATGGTAAAGTATATACTTTTAAAGTTGGTATGAATTGAAAATTCCACTTTTTTCTAAATGCATGTTATAGATCTTATTAAGAAACAATTGCATATGGATTTTCCTTTCTCCTTTTTTGACATTTCGTGACCTCAAAGATTTTAATCAAAATGACAGACTTCTCTCTGGTGATGTATACTGGACTTCTCCAATCAATTAGTCTGATTAAACCCCGCCCCTTCCTTACAATCAACTGCAAACTCGCAATCAGATCTGCCTCCGTCCAATCAACAACCAGTGGATAGAACTAAGTTCCTGCCCTACATATCTTCTTTTTCAATAATCTGTTTCACTCAGATGTGTCACAATATGGAACAAAAGATCTGTCGCTACTTCCATTACACCGCAACTTTAAAGGTATATTCTATAATTTGTCTTCCAAAAAAAGACACTGTACATAAATAAGTGAATTGAAAATTGTTTATAATTATGTCATATCAGTAGCCTAATAAAAAGCTGTTTTATTTTACTTCGCTTCATAGGATCACATGATCAGATAAACCTACTCTACATGATTTGAGCTGGATTTGGAACTCGCTGCAATCCAGGCTCATTTGAGGCTCATTACCTTACGTTATTTACATTATTTTCATTCACAATAGAGTGCCTTTTAGCGGCACTCACCAAACATTTTTTTAACTGTTGCGCATTAACATGCATGAACCAGCTTAATAAAATTTTGGCACAGTCACTTTTATCTCTTTTGGAGAAAACTGAACATGATTTTTCACTTTGAAACTTCAGCAACATAATAACATTTTTACAAAAATGTCACCACAGACATATTCACATTTTCATGAGCCGGTGTTGATATTATGTTCATTGTACTATGATCCAGGAAGCATCCTGGTGTGCTACCTGTGTACGGATGTGCCCCTCCCAGTGGTCCTCCCATGGCAGAAGCTGTGCTGTTGCCTGGAGGCAGATGGCTGACTGCAGAATGGGAGTATTCCTGCATCTCTGTCCCTGTCGAGTACATATCTGTCCCTCGGCCGGACACCAGGGGCTTCAAGTCCTCCTCACTGGACAGGGAAGCAGCACTGGCATTGCTGCATAACTCATCCCAGTGTGAGAGCGGTATTGCCCCCCGATGGTTCCCCACAGGGGAACAGGACTGGACTGGGTACGTGTCCATCCCATCTCGGTCCATCCCATCTGGGTGATTTAAGAGAAAAGAGAAAGATTAGAATAGTATAGTTCTGCAGCTAAATTTCTGTGGCCCTCGTAGACTAGATAGGCACCATTACCAGGCCGGTTTCGCTGTAGGGGGTTTCTTCGGTGTCTGGGTCGACGGTACCCACAGTCTGAGTCCTCGCTTGGGGTTTGATGCATGATTCTGTCTGCCTGATACACACAAGCTTTAGTAACTCACATAATTACAGAACACATACAGAAACATGAATAAAGACTTGCTATCATCCCATTTATTTCCTCTGTATTGTGTGTTTGAGTGGCTTACATCTCGAAGGTTGAATGTGATCTCCAGGTTGCTCCAGAAGTTGTCAGAGAAATCGGGATACATGTCCAACACTTCCAGCAGGTCGTCTCTCAGGATTTTGTGCAGGTCACAGTACGTCAGAGCCCTCACGTCTGCATTTGATTTCCCTGGCCTGGCGTACAGACTAATGGGCTCCCCAAAAATATCATTCTTACCTACAGTGGAAACAGAATGAGAGGCAGGAGGTTGGAATAATTAGAAGAGAAAAGTAAAATAGAGAAAGAAGAAAATCACAGTTGGGTGCCAAATACTGTAGGTTTCGTGTAATGCCGAGTTATGATGCTACGATACATCCCAAAAAAAGTTCAACCGGTTATGTTCTGTTTAGTTCTGTTTTATTATCATGGTGTTTTGGTTTTCCTGTTTGCCTGCCTGTGTTCCCTATTAGTTTCCATAGTTCCTTATTAATTACCCACCTGTTCCCTGTTCTGTTAATGATCTCCCTTGCGTATTTAAACCCTTAGTTTGCCTCTGTTCTTTGTCTTGCGATTACGTTATATTCCTGTATGTAGTGCTTATGTTCCTGTTTCTATTAAAAGTTATTTGATCATCAGTACAGCATCCTGTATCTCCACTTTACCCTCCACAGCGTCCTGTAAAGCTACACTTTAAAGTGGCTAATGTATGTTTGGACCCTACACTGCTGGCATAATATATAAAAGACATTTTTCGTCTTAAATTGTAATACAGTCTTGGTAAGCATAAGATACTTCTTTAAATATATATAATCAACAATAAATGTGAAGTTTACTAAAGTTGTTAAGGCAGCAATTAAACTATTTTTCAAGCTGAAGTGAGTTGAAATAAATGAAGAATGAAGCAAAAGATAAAGACAGAATTAGAAAGTATTCAAACCTAAAATGGCTACGACCACATCCTCTCTGAGGATCTCTATGGAGCCGCGGGAGATGAAATACAGTGCGGTCAATACATCTCCACTGTGCACCAGAGTGTCACCGGGTGGGGCATGGGTGGTCTTAAAACGCATGGCCAGAGCCCGCAGACAACCCTTGCTCGCCCCCCGGAATGCCTTACAGTTCTGCAGCAGACTGCGGTTCAGATGCAGACAGATGTCAGCCTGCAGACACTCCGGAAAACCCTTTAACACCTGCAGCAAGACATGGGAGAAATGCAACATTGAAGACATACAATATTTTTCACATTTTTATTAAAACAATTAAAAATAAATAAAATTCAGTGCCAGAAACTGACCAGGGGTTTAAAAAGTAGCATATCAAGTACAAAGCATAAAATTAAAACTTTATTAAAAATTAAAAATTTATTTTTTTTTTTTTATGGAGGTGCTTTATAACACATATGGTTGGGGGGGGGGGGCAGAATCCCCCTCACCATACTTTGAACACTGTAGAGGGTGAATACAAGTAATTTTATGTAATGCTCAGGTTGATTTGAAGGGTATGTCTGTGTAACTCACAGCGTTCATGTCGATGCCGTTAGTATAGGACCAGGCGTGCTGGAAGTACTCTTCCAGTCGTTGCCGAAGACCTCCTGGGATCTGATGAAACCTGATGAACTCTTTCACACGTAGCATCTGAGTGTGGTAGCGAGCTGTGCCTGAATACAACCTCTGAATTATAGCTGACACGTTGCCAAAGATACTGGCATACATCAGGGCTGGAAAGGAAGAAAAACAAAGACTATCATCAGCAAAGAGATTGGTACAAACAAATTTTTTTTTAAATTACATATATTTATATCACATATACACTACCGTTCAAATGTTTGGGGTCAGTAAGATTTTTTAAATGTTTTTGAAAGTCTCTAAGGCTCACCAAGGCTGCATTTATTTGATCAAAAATAAAGTAAAAATGTTAAGAAATATTTCTTATTGTTGAAATGTTAAAAACAGCTGCTTAATATTTTTGTGGAAACTGGTATGCATTTATTTCAGGATTCTTAGCTGATCAGAAAGTCTAAAAGAAGAGTATTTATTTGAAATAGAAATCTTTTGAAACATTATATATCTCTTTACTCTAATTTTTGATCAATTTAATGTGTCTTTGCTAAATAAAAGTATTTCTTTAAAAGAATGTAGTGCACTTACAGCCAATGAGCATGACACAAATGGAGAAAATCTTCTCAGGGTTGGTGTTAGGAGAGACGTTTCCGAATCCCACACTGGTCAAGCTACTGAAGGTGAAGTACAGTGCAGTTACATATTTATCCTTGATGGAGGGGCCGGAGAAGGAGTCACTGTCATTGTAGCGCTTGCCAATCTGGTCGGCCAGGTTGTCCAGCCAGCCGATCTTCATGCCTCCGATACGGGCAGAGCTGGTGCGTTCCACATTGCCAATGGCGTACCAGATACACGCCAGCCAGTGGGCAATAAGGGCGAAGGTGCACATGAGGAGGAAGAGCACTGCTGCACCATACTCAGAATAACGGTCCAGTTTCCTTGCTACTCGCACCAATCTCAGCAGCCGCGCAGTCTTTAGAAGGCCAATCAGAGTGGTTGTTTGAGGCTGGAAAGAGAAGTTTGAGAGGATTAGTTTGCATTACATAACAATCACTCTTATTTTTATTTTGCCTCCATGACTGTGGCAGAATCCATGGCACACATAAGTGGAATCTCTGAAGAAGTCCTTGCCACTTCTGTACATGTAATGAAAGTGAACAAGGACTTGAGCTGCCTAGTTTCCAAAAAAGCACCATCAAGTTTTCAAAAAAGACTATCAAAAACTCTTGACTAGGGCTGATATCAGGATTTGAGACCTAAATTTTGGTCTGTTCCTCATACAAATCTATCATATGACTTAAGAAGACTTTTAATAAAGCTCACAACTCACAACAACATGGGGTGAGGAAATAGTGACTGAATATCCCTTCGAGAGCTGGTAAATACTTAAAAGACCATCATTTTCAAGAACAATGTAGTCAATGTGAATTTAAACATGCAAATCTAAAAAAAAAAAAAAAAAAAAATGCATAAATGCTTCCAATGTGTTAACTTCTCAGTTATGTTCACTTTAATGCAAATCCATACTTACTAATCCAAAACTATGCAAATCCATACTTACATTAAAAAAATAAATCACTATAATCAGACTATGGTTTCAAACTACAGATTTCAAATTACACACTTCTGGAAACCATTACTATACGAAGCAATAAGTATGAATTATTAACATATGAACATATGAATTATTAAAATAGCTGTTGTTTCATCATTCTGTGAAGGTGACCTTCATCAGTATAGCAGAATCTACATGCCGATAAATCATTCAGCATAACAAACACAATCAATATTATTACACTGCAATCAATATTCTCAATGATTCATTGACTAGTCTGAGTGGTTCTGCTAAAAATAGAATGTTTAACAATTGTATATTCTGTTCTAGATTTGAAATATCACTGATTAATATTCCACCTAGTTACAGTGTTAGGGAAAGTTACTTTTAAAAGTAATGAATTACAATATTGCGTTACTCCCTAAAAAGTGACTAATTGTGTTACTTAGTTACTTTTTCTTTTTTGGCAAATGTTAAAGCTGCAGTCCGTAATTTTGCCTCTTTGTCGCCATCTCTGTTTGAAACCTGCAATTGCAGTTATTTGCGGAATTATCATTTTTACGTGGGTTGTGCCTCGGCACGATTCCTCAGCGGGGATGAATCTAATGTTGACTGTCAGTCACCGCACCGGTATGGATACTGTACTTCGAAATCACAGATTGTAGTCTTGAAGTATGACCAAAATAAGAATTTTCACCAGAAAATATCATCTGAACAAGTAAGTAACATGTCTGCCACTTTTGTTCTGACCAACTGAGAAAAAAAAAAAAACATTACAATAAATCGCACTGCTGATGGAGA
Source organism: Hypophthalmichthys nobilis (assembly GCA_037950665.1). Classification (NCBI taxonomy): domain Eukaryota; kingdom Metazoa; phylum Chordata; class Actinopteri; order Cypriniformes; family Xenocyprididae; genus Hypophthalmichthys; species Hypophthalmichthys nobilis. Next base: position 24,830,648 of record CM075475.1, on the reverse strand, counting down.
TTAAATCTAACAATCGCTTAGCTCGGATCACGTCAAACCATGCAAATTATTATTATTGTTATACTTTGTTCTCAAGTTGTTAATGTTAACAACATCAGCATTGTGTGACTACATGTAATTAGTGTGTATTAGCGTTACCTGGAGATTTCAATTTCTGTACAGTCTAATCTCTATCATTAATTTGTCATACCATACAATCCGCTATCCAAATTATAAGTTTAATTATTGCAGCTGCCGTCTCACATGCGATATAGCCTAGTTAGCTGGGACTCGTTCTTTATGTAAACAGACGTGACGCAATGACACAAAGACAAATGGCAACATGCTCGAATTTCCCGCGAAAACCCACCAGTACCACCTGAAATATAAAACATTACAAGCTTACCGTTGTGAATCGGACTAAGGTAAGAAGATAGTTTTGAACGCTGGCTGGTTATGTACTTGCTCAATAGTTGATTTTGGAACATTTTTAACCAAAAAAAAAAAGTTACGGACACCACAAGTGAAAATTTCACACCACAAGTGAAATGAATAAGCCTCAGGCTGAAGGAAATGCATATTTATGCCTGTACAGTAGAGGGCGCAGCTCAAACAAACCTTTCAGCTATGCTGCAGTTCTGTATTAAAGAAGAATAGGATACAGGAGAAGGAAGTTCAACACAGGAGAGGTGTCAGTCAATAAATGTGAAAACAATGTAACTTGCATTAATTATTTGAAAAAAAAATAACTTAGATATTTTGCTGTAAATTGAAAAAGTAATGCGTTTCTTTACTAGTTATTTGAAAAAAGTAATCCGATTACCTAATTCAAATTACTTGTAATGTGTAAAGTGCCTTTGCCTAGTTACAGTAGCACATCACAATCCTCACCTCATCAGAACCTGATCTGAAAATGAGCAGGTCGAAGGGAATCGCAGCCACAATGTCTATGAGGAACCAGCCCTTGAAGTAATGCTGAGCGATGCGAGCGGGATTGCTGACCACCTCGTCGTTGTGATTGACGTAAGTGGTCCTGAAATTGATTAGGATGTCGATAATGAACATGACATCCACCACCAGGTCCACTACGTTGAGGGGGTTGCAGGTGTAGCCGCAGGTGCGCCTCCTCTCATCCTCCTGCTCGTTGAGGAGAAAGGCAGCCGAGTAGGGCGTGAAGACGGCCGTGTAGAGCACCAGGAGTAGGATGATCCAGTCCCATACTGCTTTGAACGGGCTGTAGTGGAGGATGGTCCACTTGTGGATGCGTGGAGCTTGAAGCTTGTACTCAGGAAGCACATCTGCCCCGAGTGACAGTACCTGTGAAGAGAAGGAGAGCGGGTAAGAAACCACATGATCAGAGAATGTCATGGGGTGATCTTAATCGAAATCCGATTGATGCAAAGGGTCAAGGTTAGCATGGACAGTTCTCTGACAGTTTTGCAAGCAGATATCATAACTATACATTCTGGCTAGTGTTATTATTGTTAACGAAAACTAAAACTATTAAAATGTTTTTGTTAATTTAGGTAAAGCTGAATTAAAACAAAATGTAAATATTAGTTGAAAAACAAACTAAATAAAAATCAGAAATGATAAATAATTTGAAGAGCTAAAATAAATTGAAATGAAAATAAAATAGTAATAAAAACTAATAAAAATGACAAGCATTATTAAGCATAACAAAATTACTAAAATTAAATTACAAATGAAAATAAAAGCAAATTTAAAATATCAATAAAAATATAATAGCATATCAAATAACACTGTATCAAAAATTAGCTGTGTATTCTGACAAGGCAATATATAAATTGCATATATTTCATTGCATTATAGTATATGTTTTGCTAGTGGACGATTTTATTTGAAGGGTTCTTTAAAGCATGAAATTGGTGACAATGTTGTGAACACAAAATGATTCAGCAGAATGATTCAGTCCCCAAAAATAATGCAATAATACAAAAAAACATGCCTGCTACAAGGTGAAGTCTATGAGTGACAGTATAAAATGTCAGAAGATACCTCAATATTCCCAAACACACACACACACACACACACACACACACACAGAGAGAGAGAGAGAGAGAGAGAGAGGAGGAGATACAATGAACACTAGATGATATCTTGTTCAAAAGCATTTTAAATAAACAGACATTTCACTCAATGCTTTGAACTGTTTTGTCATATCTCATTTTAACCCAGAGCACGAAACATCTGCAGACATCTGTTCATCTTTCATGCTTTGTCCTTCAAGATATAAGCCTCCTCTTCCTCTTGACATGTACTATTATTAAAAAGAAGGGCAGCAGCCATGTCCTACCGACCAGATCCAATTTTAAAGGGCACGGACTGAAGAAACGTGCCACAGGGGGGCCTGTCTCTGTGCCGAGTGTTATGCTAATCGACCACGCTGCTTGAAGTGGTATAGGAACAAGAAAATGAACCAAACCTTGAAGAGTCTGTCGTTATTTATTCTCCTTATTCTTCTCATGATGTTCCAAATCTGTATGTTGTCATTTCATTCATGAAACTCAAGATATTTTTCACACAACAACAGTTCATAGTGACAAAGCTCACAAAATAAATAAATAAAAGGTATCATATAGGTAGTCCGTTTGACTTGTATGGCTTTTGAAGTCACACAATAGCTTTGTCTGAGAAACAGAGCCATTTTAAATCAAACATGGCAACATGGCGCCTATGGCACAGGTTTGATGTCATGACCTATTGCTAAAAGACACTTAAAAACCAATGATGTTTGATGTTATTGATGTCCAACCTTCACTATTCACAGTCAAATTAATTCACACACTCTCAGACATTAGCTAGAGACTGTATTGTGTTACTGAGAGGCTTTGCAATGTGGTCTGGATCAGTTCATTCATACACATCCTCTGTCACGTCAGAACAGACTCCAGCTTTCCATTACCTCCCCTCGACTCTGATCAAAGATCAATCACTGGCCGTGGCTCTTAAAAACAAAGGGTTCTAAAAGTGGGTTTTCATAGATATGCCATTTTGGTTATTTTCAGTGAACAATTCTTAAAAGAACCATTTCTTTTTTGCTGTGTGAAGAACATTTTAATAATCTAAAGACATTTTAGATTCTTTTTTCCACTATAAAGAACCTTTTGTGCAATAGAAAGTTTCCATGGATGTTAAAGGATCTTCATGGGATCATATGCCAATAAAGAACCTTTATTTTTAAGAAAAAGCAAGAAACTTCACTGTACCATCTATCTAATAAAGTGACAAAAATAACAAAATAAACAAATAATTAAAATAAACCAAAATTAAGACATTATGCAACAAGTATTTTTTTTATGTCCCACACTTTATGTCAACAAGTATTCAGCTGGGCTATATATGTAACTGCTGAACTATGTCACACTGAGACCTATTTTCTGCTAGAGCTTTTCCCCAAAAGAAAATCACTCCTTTAATACAACATTAGCAGCCCATGATTACTGCTCGCACAGACGACCATGGCAACCGCTGGCTGCCATGGAAACTACAAGTTGATCGGAGAACATCAGTCATGTGGAAAAAGTTAGTCGATTCGAATGAGTTCTTTTGGATGTTGAAAAAACTATTTTGTAAGCAAAACAGTAAAAAACAGTTGTGATGGTATTGCTGGATTGTCATGGATGTTCAAACATTGATAATACAATCTGAAACCAAGTATTGCAAAAAAAATTCTGATGAATTAATATGCATTTCAGTTTTCCTTACTTTTTCTTTTACACAAATTTCAGAACACATGACAGCCTAATGCAAATCACACTCCTTGTGCATTTTCACTGTCAAGGAGGTAATGAACGATGTGAAGAGGCAATGTTTTTTTCTGTTTTCAGATTGTTTGAATCTAATTCAGGTCTTTTACTTTTATTTAGCACTTAAGGGTTCAGAATTGCCTTTGTTTAAGCAGATGAATTGCTTCATTAAAGCAAATAATAGCTTTGAATAGAGGTTTAATGTAATTTACCTGCCACCATTTACCAACTATTCAAGCTGAAATCACTGAAACTTAATATGATAAATGTGTCAGTTCATTAGCCATATCACATTCCATTAAATGAGAAAGTACAGCTGTAACGTCTGCGAACGTACACACTCATTAATAAAATCTTTCTGAATATAACATTTATATGCATCCTGCATAAACTGCAGTCTGTACTGACCGGTATGACAATGAGAGGCTCCTTGTCCATGTTGTCCAAGGGGTCATGCTGACTCACAACATCCTCAGCAAAACTATTTCTTCAGAAAGAGAAGAAACTCCACAAACCTTTAAACAGACACGTCATCTTTACCACATATATACTGTACAAACACACCTGATCTAAAGAGAGAAAGAAAGCAGTACTGGATAGATGGACGATGCCAGCTTTCTGAATCTAAGGGAACAAAAAGATGGATTGCTGAACAAACAGGCTAAACTGCCTAAATGCACCAATTTACAGGGGAAAAAAAAAAAAAAAAAAAAAAAAAAAATCGACAGGAAAGGGAGTGGTGAAGGAGGGTGTGGAACATTTCCAACAGGTCAAACAAAATGAGAACTAAAAAGGCTGAAAGAGTCTCACACTGATTAATTGTCAAAGTACAGCATGAGAGGCTATTGCTTCTGCCTGCCTAAATCAGTTTGGTAATGCAGAAAGAATTGTTGTGCTCAAATAAGATCAGTGCATCCACAAGTGGAGCAAGAAATGCTCAAAATGCATTAAAATGCACAAAATCCAAGGCAGATGCTGTCGAAACACTGAATGAAAACCACAATAAAATATAGTTTATTTAATTATAGTTTATTAAACTTTAAAAATAAAGTTTATTAATTGACATGGATGGTTCTTTGAAGAACCTTTAACATTCATGGAACATTTCTCTTGCACAAAAGGTTCCTTATAGTGGGAAAAGGTTCGTCAGATAATTAAAATATTCTTCACACTAAGGACATTTTTAATTTAAGAACTCTTCACTAAAAGATTTTTGGGGAACCCAAAATGGTTCTTTTATTGCATTGCTACAAAACCCCCATTCTGGAACCGTTATTTTAAAGAGTGCAGTCCACGAAGTTCTGTCAAAATATATATTTATCTTAGAATAACATTTTAGAATAGCAAGGTGAAAAAAGTGCAATCAATGTTGTTACCGTTTACGTTCATTTCTATAATCAGTTAATAGTTATATTAATAAATATTAGAAGAAAAACTTAAAAATTTGTTGAAATGAAATTGAAATAAAGCTAAAATACAAAGAGTGAATACTAAAATACTGAAAGAGAAATGCTAAAAGAAAGCTAAAAGAAATCAAGTTAATTAAAAATATTAATAAATACTACAATATAAAATAATAATGTAATACTGAGTGCAATGAGTTAAAACAGACCAGTGAGCAGACCCATAGCTTTCTTCAGTCAAAAATAAAGATAAATAAATATAGACCTTCATGGTCTGGTTTTCATTCAGTGTGCAGACAGCACCTGCTGTTTATCTTGCATAAGTAATATGAAATAATTTGTGTACTTTTCACAGAAATTTATTCCAGAAGTACCAGAAAAGCAGTTAGAAAATGAACCACAGGTTGAAAAAAAAAGAAAAAAAACATGGCTAGCTCTTGATGGTTTGATTAATGTAACAATGATATTAAGCAACTGTGGTATTTGGTTTGAAAAATCATAGCTTAAACAAACTTTAAAAGCCACAACTGCTAGTTGTAATAAAAATGAATCAGATTCCCTCACACCCTGAACAGATGAGAATAGATCTGTATATTTTCATCTTCATCACTAACAACAGTCTTGTGGCTAATGTCAAATTATTTATGATGTTGACTCTACAAGTGTGTTCTAGCTCTTAAAGACAGCAAGGATGATGCACAGATCACAACAATGCAGGTCTCTTACAACAAGCAGATACATGTAAGACATAATATATGGTCATTACTGATGATATATTTCCAACATGGTGATCAGGACTCTGGTGCAAAGAGGAAACATCTATTTGGTCTTATTGACTATCTGACTGTACATTAATCAGCTTTTTACATGGCTACTCACCAAATAAATAAATGGCCCCACTTTATATTAGGTGGCCTTAACTACTATGTACTTGGATCAAAAAAATAAGTACAGTGTACTTATTTTGTTCGTATTGTATTGCAAAACACTTGATATTGAGGTGGGATACGAGTAAGCTTAGGGTCAGGTTTGGTGGTATGGGTAGCTTTAAGGGTGGGTTAAAGTGTAAGGGAAGGGTCAACAGTGTAATTATGAATGTAATTACAGAAATTAATTAAAAATGTAATTACATGCAGGTATTTTTTTTAAATATAAGTACAATGTAAAAACATGAACACAATAAGTGCACTGTATCAAATGATTAATTTAAATGTAAATACATAGTAGTTAAGGCCACCTAATATAAAGTGGGACCAATTAAATAAATAATTGGCATAAAATATTAATTTGAAGTATATTCTATTATTTTCATTCGCACAGATATGTATGGTACATGTTTCTCGGATAAGCGGTCAGTTATACAGTGTTGCCATGGGCAACGGTCATTATTCAGAAATATTTAACCGATGAATACCACAACTGACGAATCAGAATCAAGCATTCCAGAGAGGCTCTTCTCCATTAAGTTATAGCAGTGTCTATTTACACTAAATAGTCAACCTTGTTGCCAAAGTTGATTTTCACCAACTCTGCCTAGCACTGGTCACTTTTAGTTCAAATAACTTTTTACTTCTATGTACTAAATAGCATCTTTAAATAGCCATTGCAAAAAGTTGCAAGTTGTTCAGAAAGTCTCTTATCTGTTTTGGAAGTCTTATCTGTCATCACACATACACATGTAAGTTTATTGATTATGCTGGGCACTTATACTTGTTTTTATACTGAGATAATAATATTTCCTATACTATAATTCTACCCCTGCACATCGCACAAACCTTTCAAGATATACATTAAGACTTATTTGAACATTAAGATTATTTGGTATGTTTATTCATCTTTTTGCCTCGTGGGGACCATTGCTATGTAATTACAGATTTTGCAATTAAAGGATTAGTTCACTTTCAAATGAAAATTTTCATAACTTGTTAAATATGGATATTTTTTTTTACACAAACGCATCGCTTCACTTCAGAAGGCCTTTATTAACCCCCCGGAGCCATGTGGAGTACATGTTTATGATTGATGGATGTGGATGGAGACACTTTCTTCAGCTCATAATCGTGAACCCTGTTCACTGCCATTATAAAGCTTGGATGCGTCAGGAATCAGGATATTTATTAATATAACTCTGATTGTGTTCATCAGAAAGAAGAAAGTCATACACACCTAGGATGGCTTGATGGTGAGTAAAGCTTGGGATAATTTTCATTTGAAAGTGAACTAATCCTTTAATGAGCGTGTTTACATGAACATTTTAAACTGATTATGCTTAATAAGCCAACAACGTGTGTGGTCATGTAAACACATTAAACCTTTTCCATTATCGGCAGAAGGTTATAAATGGCTTAAGAATTTAACTGATTGGCACAGCTAGATTTTTGCCCATTATCCTGATTTCACCCGGTATGTAAACAGCTTAACTTGCGCTATTTTTTTTGGCTTATTGAAGTCCGCATCTGTGATATGTAACAGGAAGGCATCCATACTGCAGATTTAAGAGGATCAAACCAGGGTGAGAGTTTCACTGTAGGAGAGGGAAAAAAAAAAAAAAAAAAAAAAAAAAATATATATATATATATATATATATATATATATATATATATATATATATATATATATATATAGCACACACTGTCTCTTTCTTGACCCCAAAAAAAATTACAAAATGTGCTCCTATCTTGTGCAGCCAAAAGGGGAAGTGGTACTGTAATAGATACTGCAAACATGAAAATAGAGTATGAGTCTGTACAAGTTTCCTGCCGATTTTTTGTTTTTTAATGCTATAACATCACAGCTCACACAATAAGTAGAATACTCAGAGTGGAATACATTTTGACAACACCACCAGGAAAGAACCAGAATTTTTTAAAAATCTTTTTAAATGCAGTTTTCTTGCATTGCCGGGCTATTTGCATTTCAATAAACTGATTTTTTGTAGTTATCAGTGTAAAGGTGTGCATGTAAATGTGCTCAATATGTGGGTTCACATACGATAGGCAAAATCTTTCCCACACATACAAGCCCAGACAGTCTTATTGCTCAATTTCATATAAAAACCCAGCAACCCCGAAAAGTGGTTATGAACAACTAACACAAACTACAGCATCAGTTTTAAGTGAGGGATAAAAAATGCTAATTTTTACACTATGCAGTCATCACAACAAAAATATGTCCATCCTCAATCTGATGATCAATCTAATGCATATATATATATATATATATATATATTAGATAGATAGATAGATAGATAGTCATGATGTGGAGTCACAGTCCTCTCTTATCAGTTTGCAAATGTCAGTGGACACACAAACACGCTGTGTGAGCGCACATTCAAATCCATGTGCTGGTGAGATCCTAATGACAGAAGGTGCTCACATGCACATACACGAATTCACTGGAGCGAGATATCTGTGCTTATTGATATAATCTAACACTGTTTCATAATGATGGAAGCAGGCAAATCCATTGCCACTGTCTGCATGCTGACCACAGCCACAAAATCACTGACACACACACACAAATATACTCAAACGTAAAACATACACTGTGCAAAACTTAATTAACAGATTTATCTTGTAGCTAAGGTCAGTGTAATGTTTATGGCGTTTTTTTTTTTACTATTTATCACTATATATATATATATAAAAATCAGCGCCCTGAAGAAAACTCAACATTGCACTTCAACATGCAAAACAAAAACATGACGAATGGAGAGAAAGAAGGCAAAACAAAGTAAAGCAAAATGAAAGGATGTGTTCACAAGCTATCACAACACACTAAACAAAAACAACGAGGAAGGGCAACAAGAGAAAACAAAAAGTGAAGATAGAACAAACTAAAACAAAAAGTAATGACAACAAACAAATCAAAAAGTGAATAGCAATTAAAAAATAAACCAAAAAAAAAAAAAAAAATGGAAAAACAAACAAAAGTAAAATACAGAGAACTACAAGCTACTACTACAAATAAAACGAACATATGGTGAACGGCACGAAGACAAAACAAAGAAATAAAGACAAACTAAGGCAAAATAAAAGGCCACTAATACAGATAAAATGAACATATGGTGAACGGCACAAAGACAAAACAAGTTCAAAAACATGTCTCAGTTTGCATGCGTCTCACAAGTCACAAAAAGTCAACAGAGCCTGACACTGAAACAACACCATTAACAGTGATCTATGTGTGTAGCATCAGCTGTCAGTCAAACCCATCCAGGTCCTGACCTTTTTTTTTTTCTTCTTTTTTTTTTTTTGCCAACCAGGTGTGGGAGGTGAAAATCAAGCAGGGTGAAAGAGAAACACAAAGCAGCGAAGGTAAGAAAAGAGAGAGAGGATGAAGAGGAGTTAAATAAAGGTCAAGGCAAGTCTGGTACTTACAGGCTTAAGTTTCTGTTTCAAGCTCATGGTGGCATTCTCTGAGCAGTGCTGAGACAGACACACAGAGCACTGACACAGGGAAACACCGCCCTTCCACGCTCACTCGCTTTTTCCTCATGGACACAAACACACACACACACATACTGATAAAGGTGTGGAACGGACGACAGCCATCCTATTTGCATAAACATTAGACTACGTAGACAAAATATGGATGTGACACAGGCAATACAAAAGATACATTTCACACACAGACTTTGTTTTGCTTTATTTTGTGCTCTGAAACACATTTTGTATTAGTTTTTTCCCTTTCTTTTATTAGTTTTATTATTAAAGCATGTTCTAGTGTAAAATGTAATAGTAATATAATGGAAATCTCAATTTCAGTGTAGAATAAGTAATTTTGTAAAGAAAGTGAATTGGTTGTGGGTGTACATGATGTCCATGTATTGAACTGTGACACTGTAACTACACTTTATATGTTTGGCACTGATATTCTGGGAGGCACAATGTCAATGTATTTGCCCTCTGCAGCGGGACTGTGGGACTGTGCGTGCTTATGTCACATGCCTATTAACCCTTACAATTATTATTAGAGCAATTATTAGAGCAATTATGCTGCATTGCTTCTTAATTCCAGGAAATCTGGAACCTGATTTTTCTGGTCTTTCCAGATTTTTTTCATACACTAGCATTTAAAATTTTGGGGTCATTAAGACCTTTTATTTGTAAGAAAAGAAGTGAACACTTTTATTCAGCAAGGAAACATTAACTTGATCAAAAGTGACCGTAAAAAAGATTTCCATTTCAAATAAATGTTATCTTCTAAAAAGAAAAATCTTACATTGGAAGGATAGACAGGGTAAGAACGGGAAAGGACAGAGGGAAGCAGGACTGAGAAAATACCTTAAAGGGATAGCTCACCTAAAAATAAAAATTATCCCATAATTTACTCACCCTCAAGCCATCCTAGGTGTATAGGACTTTCTTATTTAAGCCAAACACAATCAGAGTTACAGTACTGTGCAAAAGTCTTAGGCACGTTAGTATTTTCACCCCCAATAATGGTTTTAAGCCAGTTATTTATATCTTTTGCTGTAGTGTCAGTAGGAAATATCAGTTTACATTTCTAAACATTAATTTTGCCATTAATTGTATTAATCCAGTGAGATTTTTGTAGTCTGACAACAGCCGGTGCTCCACACGGAGATCTGATCTTACCACATCGAGTCCTTCTGGGATTACATGAAGAAACAGAAAAAACTGAGACAGACTAAATCCAGAAAGTCTCCAATACGCTTGAAGAAACCTACCTCCAACACTACACTACTATGAAAAGTTTTAGGCACTTGTGTAAAAATGCTGAAAAGTGAGGATGCTTTACAAAATAATGTCATAAATAGATTTTATTTATCAATTAACTTCAATTAACTAAATCAAATCAATATTTGGTGTGACCACCCTTTGCGTTTAAAACAGCTTTTGTCCAGGTACACTTGGGCATCATTTTTCAGGTAGCTTTGCAGGTAGGATCCTTCAGGCGTACTGGAGACCTTGCCGCAGTTCTTCTGGATTTAGTCTGTCTCAGTTTCATCTGTTTCTTCATGTAATCCCAAACAGACTCGATGATGGTAAGAACAGATCTCAGTGTGGAGCATACCGGCTGTTGTCATACTCCTTGTGCATACAAAAATCTCACTGGATTTGCCAATAATTAATGGCAAAAGGTATGTTTGGAAATGTAAACTGATATTTCCTATTGCCTAAGACTTTTGCACAGTACTGTATATTAAAAAAATATTTATAATAATGGGAGTGAATGGTGCCTTTTTTTTTTTTTTTTTGAAGCCCAAAAAAGCGCATGAAAGTAATCCACACAGCTCCAGGGGCTTAATAAAGGTCTTCTGAAGCGAAGAGATGCATTTTTGTAAGAAAAATATCCATATTTATAACTTTATAAACTATAATAACTGGCTTCCGGTAACGGCCGTAGAGTGACCTCTGACCCGATGCATGCCGTATTGACGAACACGGAAGCGCAGAGGATAGAGCAAAACAAAACACCTTTCACAAGTTAGAAGTCTAAAACGAGAATTTTTAAAGAGAAATGTCGAAAGGAGCTTGAGTTTGTTGCCCAGCCCTATTTGTTTAAAACGCAAGAGGAGTCAACTCTCACCTAAGCTTACGCTTCTCCTACATCCTACGTCATGCGTCATACTCAACTCTCTCGTGAACATGTGGACGGACGTTAACAGAAGCCAGTGATTACAGTTTATAAAGTTATAATTATGGATATTTTTCTTACAAAAATGCATTGCTTTGCTTCAGGCCTTTATTAACCCCCTGGAGCCATATGGATTACTTTAATGATGGATGGATGTGCTTTTTTGGGCTTTAAAATATCGGTTACCATTCACTCCCATTATAAAGCTTGGAAGAGGCAGGATATTTTTTAATATAACTCTGACTGTGTTTGGCTGAAAGAAGAAAGTCATGCACACCTAGGATGGCTTGATGATGAGTATTTTATGGGATAATTTTCATTTTTGGGTGAACTATCCCTTTAAGCCAGGACTTGAACTTGGATTGCCCAAGGCTGTGCCATATGTCAGAGCTGCCCACAAGTCTATGACTCCAGCTGAGTACAGAACTTTTCCATGACCTCTCTAATATTTCTAGTTTTTTTTTTCTGTGATTGTTGGACCTCACGAACTTCATGATCATATTTCATTCAAAGGTTAATGCTCCTCACATGCGGACCAGTCAACTAAAAAGAGCACAGCTGGTCACATAACTAGGTACGTCATGTTATATAGACAAATCAATAGCAACAAAGATCAATGCAGATGATCATTTCCCTTCTTGCTCAGTGTCAAATCGAAGTCCAATTATCAAGCCAGGAATTGCCTGATACAGTTCTACCTCAGGACGTAATGCCAAACACAGTCTGCACATATGCCTTAATACCATAATATCAAGCAAATGCTCAACTGGTCATACACAAGCTACACACTATTTACATACATTGGCATTAGTAAACATGCTAAATAATGTATTAAAACAATGCCAAAATGCAAAAAAGGTTCATGTCAGGGTTAGGTTTAGGGGTAAGGGATAGAAATGAGCTAAACATACAAACAATAGAAGTTGTGTTATAAAAAAAAAATTATGTGAATATTAAAAAAAAAGAAAAAATGACACAGAAAGAGAAAGAGCGAGCAACAGTGAGACAGAAAGAGAGAGTGAGAGAGTAGGTAGAGAGGGCCAGAGAAAGACAGTATGTTTGCATGCACACTTTTGACAGATGTGTGTGTGTGCGAGTAGAGAAACAGACAGTCAGTGTCTCTTTGGCCCCTGCTGTCACTGCCCTCTACTTCCATTAGCCCTAGAAGCCAAGGTCACCAGCAGAGAGCAACCACACACACACACAGTCATCCACACACTGGTCATGCTCACGCAAATTAAAATGTTCTTAATATTTTCAAAATACAGTTTAAACAACAGCAGGGTCAACATATATGAGGCCAAATGTCATTCCAAACCTGTATGACTTTCTATCTTCTGTGGAACAAAAAAGATTGAGAGATTTTGAGAAAAATTTCAGTGTTTTTTATTTTTTGTCCATACAATGGAAGTCAATGGTCACCAAAACTGTTTGGTTACCAACATTCTTCAAAATATCTTCTGTGTTCCACTGAAGAAAAAAAAAAGTTTGGAATAAGTAAATGATGACAGAACCATCCTTTTAAATAACAGTGAACTTACTCAAATGTATCAAGATAGTTACAAGTGGAGGCTTAATGAAAAATACAATAAAGAACTGTATTATTAGACGATTAGGAAGAAGGGGGGGAATGTTCAGTTCACCTGTTGGAATGTGTCATATGCTGCATTAAAAACTAATACAGACACTCACACAGGCTTTATGATTGGAATGCAGTAGATTTGTCAGCATGATTGATTTTTCCACTGGTAGGGCAACACACAGTCTCCCACATGTGTCCTAGGGAGAGACGTCACCAATACAATCTCTTTCTCTCTGTCATTTTCACTGTCTTTCCTTGATTCTTCTTCTTTCTCTGCTGTACTGCACCCCTTTTAAGTACTTTCCACTCTTTATCTCCAAATTTTGAAGACAATCTTTCAAGTTTTTATATAAACCATGGCACAAGGAGCCCACACAATCTTTGCAGTCATTATGTGAAACATAATGTAAAGTAACTTGAACACATGAGCATGTATTCCAGTATACCCAGTACAATAATCACACATAAAACACAAGGGTAGGAAAAGTGTGTCAGTGTGTGTCCGTTCCCTACACAACAGCCCAATAAGCACTGCCCACATCAGCACAGGACTCAGTGGTCCCCTGTAAATAGGTCACTAACTGCTTGTGTGGAGATGTTACAAAATAGTAAATCATGTAGATGATGTCATCAAACGTTTCATTGGCTGATGAGGATGGGTGAAAGCTTTTGTGATGTCAACTAGTGCAACTTGTGCAGTTCTGGTGTGTATATAGTCTTTGCATCTTTTTAAATGTATATTTTCATGGAACTTTAACTGGAATGACAGTCAATGTAATACTTTGAATGAAATTAAATCTGTAAGGCCTGTAAATCCATCAAATGTCAAGACTTTTAAATCTTCAGATAAGGTTTTGTCAAGTTATCATCAGTTTGTCTTGACAATTTTTATTTTTTATTTTTCTAGTTTAAAATGACCACTCAATTTAGCCATTGACATGTTACATTGCAGTTACATTAAATTATTGGAATTTTAATTTAGTTAACTCTACATAGACAAACAATTTAAAACCGTGTAGAAAAATTTTTTAGATAGAGATTAGCTTACAGTATGTTCAATAAATTCATATATTAATACTTTTACTCATCTGCCGCCATAATGTTTTTATTTTTATTTTTATTTGTGAACTTTTCCCAGCTAATATTAACTATCTTTCAAACGTTTAGGGTCAGTAAGTTAAAGAAATGTATTATTTTATTCTGCAAGGATGCATTACATTTACCAAAAGTGACTGTAAAGACTTTTACATGGTTACAAAATATTTCTTTTTTAAACAAATGCTGTTCTTTTGACCGTTCTATTTATCAAAGCATTCTGAAAAAAATGTGATCACAAAAATATGAACAAAAAAAATATTAAATACAACCATTTTCAATATTTAAAGTTGAAACCTCAGCATTGCCATCAAAGAAATATATTCAAAACATATTCAAATAGACAACCGTTATTCTAAATTGTAATAATATTTCACAGCATTACTGTTTTACTATATTGTTGATCAAATAAATTCAGCTAAAAGAGACTTTCAAAAACAGTATAAAATCTTACCCACTGCAAACTTTCAAACAGTTTGGGCCTCAAAACCAGTCATAAGGGTAATTTTTTTTAATTGAGATTTATACATCATCTGAAAGCTGAATAAATAAGCTTTCTATTAATGTATGGTTTGTTAGGATAATATTTTGTCGAGATACAACTATTTGAAAATCTGGAATCTGAGAGTGCATAAAAACAATCAAAATATTGAGAAAAGTTGTCCAAATGAAGTCCTTGGCAATGCATATCCAATCAAAAAATAAATTTTTGATATATTAATGGTAGGAAATTTACAAAATATCTTCATGGAACATGATCTTTACTTAATATCCTAATGATTTTGGCATAAAATAAAAATCGATAATTTTGACCCATACAATGTATTGTTGGCCATTGCTACAAATATACGATATATACGATATAAATGATTACAATTGTAACTTGATTGACAGCCCTAATTTTTACATTACTGAGGTTTCTACAATCTACAATTACTTGGCTTTTTTAAAATTACAGCATGTGTATAGCAACAATACCATAAGGGTGTAAATGAATCAAAAAAATTAAATGGCAAAATCACTAGGCCTCACTAAGGAAGCAGAAAGAAAAGGAACAAATGACTGAATCAGTCAAGAATAAATTTGCATGAAAATATGCATTGCTGAGCTGTCAAGTACTTTTTCATATTACCTGCGTGACTTGAGTGACCTTTTCTGAGACGTTCTGTGTGCGGTCTTTAATCTTGCTGGGTGCAATGATCTCGATCTCTGTTGGGGAAGGAGGTCTGAGGCGGTCCGAGCCGAAGGATATTGTCACTTGAGGGATGCGGCCAATGGTGCGGTGCCGCATCAAATCAGAGTCTGAGGTGGAGTTTAAGTTGCTGGGCTTCAGATCTGAAAAAGTAATATCACACCCTCTGGTCAGTTTTCATCACAATAGTCAAAAACAACTGAAAAAATGCAGGGTTTGATTAAAACAATATCATGCCATGTGACTTGCACTTCCATCCTGTATGCATCTGCCAATTACATTGCCGGTTATGTCACTGTTTGAGTATGCAATGATGAAAACCTGTAATTATAGACTTATGAGTCATTCGGACACCTATATAGTGACAAAATAAACTCTTTAGAGTTTGCGCACACACATGCAGAGCGGCAGGCGCGTCAGGGGTGGCTGAGGGTAATCACAGTCGCACAAAAGCATTGATTAGGACTACAGCTACAGAAATAGGCCGCCACATGTGCCCATCTCAACAGGGAACCAGGTCTTATTCTGGACTTCCAAAGACTTAAATGATACAATTTAAAATGTTCGACTGGGCTGGTTTGTTATGCTCATTATGCTTTGTGCTGCTTTTTGGATTTGTTCCATAAACTCCATACTAGCTCATTTTTATCAAATGCTACTTCTATTTTAAGCTAATTGCTTTTGACGTATGTAGTCAAGAACACATTCAAATATAAAATAATTAATTTCTATTGAAAGCATATCCTGTACTCAGTCAATGGTACACCTGTTTAATGCTAATGGAAGAGTTTAATCACAGCTAAGAGACGGGAGAGCTGATCAAACAAGGCTGCATGCAGTAATAAGCTGACAAGCATCTGTTCCACTCAATCTCCGCTCATTTCTGACATATATAAATTCTCAGACATATGATTTCAAAAGACAGTCACACTGCCCAGTAAGTCAATGTCTTAAAGAACCAAAGAACCAAACTTCTCTCACACTTCCTTTGTCATATACACTACCTGCCAATAAAACTGCAGTCCAAGAATAAAGACAATAATGTTTTCAACTTTGGCGTTTTCTCCACTGTTAAAGCCTGTTATAGGAAACAGTTTCACATTGGTAAACATACTGACACAGCGGCTTTGGAATACTAAACTTTTTGCACCGTACTGGAAAGTGGAATTATGGAAGCTGGTTTCCAAAAAAAGGTCATTTTCACTTTACGTCTCACAATTACGACTTTAGTTTTACTCTTGAGTTCATATCTTCCAATTAATTTCAAGTTTATATCTCACAATATGACATATCTATCAGAGTGATTTTTATTTATTATCACAATTTATCATTTATAACTAATTTTCTATTTTAATATATTTTAAAATGTAATTCCTGTGATGGCAAACTGAATTTTCAGCATCATTACTTGCTTGTAGACAAACCAAGAGATTGGATTTTGTGTTTGTTCCTTTTCATTTGGAGAAAAAAAACAAAAAAACATTTAATGTAAATATACCTTTCTTTGTGAATTATGGCTTTGTTTGCAGTAAATGTTTATTAAATGAAATTGGGTTCTCCTTGGTTGTTTTTAGTACATTAAGTCATGTTAAGCATTTTATATCCCCATTTTGTCACATCTGATGTAGAACAAATGTGAGTGAGTTTTAGAGACATTCAAGAGAATATAAAAGAATATAAAAATATAATGACTATTACTTGGTAAACACAGAATCATAACTGAAATAAAATTACAGTCAAACCAAAATGTATTCAGACACCTTGAACATTTCATTCATTATTACAGTTTATTCACTGTAGTTTTAAAAAATGGTAATATAATATGACAAGATCTCAGAGTTAAACTGTGTCAGAAAAACAATTATCTTAATTATGTCAGATAACACTTGAGCAAAACATGGTCAGGTCAAAGTGTCTGAATAATTTTTGGTCCCAAATTTTTAATCAGTTTGACTGGTAGTTCACTGTATGAAGAATCATTGGGGATAATATGTCACAGTTTACTTTATTTTGCTATCCTCACTTACATAAATTAACTATAGTGTCCTGCACCCACTAGTAAAAAAGTATAAAAAAAATGATATCTAGTGTCTGAATAATTTTTGGTTTGACTGTATTTCTAAATAAACTTCTTTTAACTGTGATATGAGATATCATCTTTATATTTTCAATCAACCGGCAAACCACACAGAGACAGGATGTTATTCTGACATTGGAGTCAAAATGGCCTTGATGACCTTCAAATACTGTCTGATAAGGTGGAAATAATACTGCAATTAAAAACACTCATACCGCTCCACTGGTCCCTAATGCCGTCGATGTCATGCAGCGAGGATGCTCGACGCAAACTGTGTACGCTCTCTCTGGAGTGGCTGTGTTTGAGAGGGGGTCCACTGGGCTCTAGCCAGTCTGAGGGCCGTGAGAGTGGGGATGAGAAGCCACATGAGGAGGGGGTCTGCTGAATCAAGGCCTGGGTCTCTGATTTCAAGCAGCTGTCTGGAGACATCTGGAGGTCTTTCAGAGCCACCTCCTCATGAGAGGGCTGCAGGACACACAGAGGGAAGCTGTAATCACATGTCTGTGGGATTATGAACATATGTGTTGAATTTGCACGCATGTACCTGTAGGTAGTCCACCACCACTCCCTCAAAGTGGTCCTTAGGGAGAGACGGCTGCCGTTTGACACGGAGAGAGGGCATTCTAAGCCTCATCTTGCGTCTCTGACCTGATACAGAAACACAAGCTTAAATAATGCAAGAGGAAGATTTTTTTTTTTTTTTTTTTGGCTCAAAGATCAGAGGACATAACTGGTGAGAAATGAGTTCTGAAGTCTGGTAGGTCCTTTTATTAATATCTGACAAATCTGAGTACAGTGTGTGATAATGATGAGATCTCTTTTAAAACCTGTAAAGCAGGAGAAGACCCAGTTTTCTCTCATTTAAATACATTAAATACACTAGATTAATAATGGAACTGAGCTGGTAACTAAAAGATTGATGCTCACTTTAATAAATGTAGTTTAAGTTGCTTTGGATAAAAGCCTTTGATAAATGTCAAATTTGTTAGATAACTAAATATAATCATTATCATCATCATTTATTTTTATTTATATATATATATATATATATATATATATATATATATATATATATATATATATATATATATTACATTAATATTTTATTATTTTAGTTTTATTATATGATTTAATGATAATTGTTTTATTAATATTAATACTAAAAATATTATTGTTTAATATTACTATTTAATAATAATAATGTATATATTTAAAAACATAAAAAATAATTTCAAATATTATATACTTTAAATCATACATTACATAACTTTAAATATTTTTTATTAATAATAACAAAAGAATAATAAAAAAGAATGTATTTTTAATTAATTTTATTTACCTTTTATTTGTCAACATATAATTAAATAATGATAATAATTTACATTATTTTATTTATTTTATATCAATTGTTGTATATGCATGTTTATTATTAATATCAATAATATTGCAATTTTATTTGTCAACATATAATATAATTAAATATATTGATAATAATTGACACATTTAAAAACAAATAAAAGTAGTTTAATCCATTTTTAACGTACGGCAATTAAATATCTCATAGTGTCTAATATAAAAGTTAATACAACACTGAACAGAAATGATGATCCAGGCATTCTCACACACTTCTCATATCCATAAACACTGACACCAAAATCTGACACCATCTTTATCAAATGCTGCCTCTAGCTACACCTACACACCAACAGTCACACCAAGCGCAGCAGTCAATGTGTTTACCTTATAAGGCTGTTACAGAAAGGGCATAATCTCTGCACACGCAGAGAAAGGGGGGACACGCACCTGCCTGTAGCCAGCTGTGTGTCATCCGCTGTTTAATGCCACCTTTTTTCATAGACGGGTCTAAAAGTTCTTGAAAGTTTAGGATGAACATGATTACGACTCCTTCCTCATTCTTTACTGGAACGACATCAACTAAACATGGCCTACACGCTCCTGAAAGGCCAAGAGAGAGACAGGAGAGAAAGAGAATTAATGTAGTTAACAGGGATGTCAGCAAACAGAGATGTTTGAGTACAAAATACAGCAGAAATTTAGTTTTCATGAAGAGCTGTTATAAATACCAGCGTGAGGGCTGTGAGTAGTCCAAACACACTCACACTTACACAAACACACAATAAGACACCCACACACAGGTGCTGCCGTTCGGGGGGTTTGAAGTCCATGACTTTGAGGAAACATAAATCTAAAAAAAATCGGGGAGACCATGGAGTGCTGTAAAACATTCTTTCATTGTCTGTGTCATTTTTACACTATGTCTTAAAACTTTGATATAATGTTCTCATATTTATTAACTATTAATTAAAATAGTTTACAAATCTACAACTCATACCTAAAATGTGCAAATTAATTTAAAGTTTAAAGAGTGCTGTTATTACCGCACCACAGGCAGCATTAATAAAATAAAATAAATAAAATAAAATAAAATGTTATGCCATTACTAAAAAAGTCAGTATCCTCACAACTATGTTCTTTCCTGGAATGAAATGGTATCTTTGAATATTTCAGGTCAGGATTTAGAACACATCATAGTACTGAGACTGTTCTCATTATAATTACAAAGTCCTTGCTCTTATCATCCAATCGTGGTTGCATCTCTCTATTAGTGTTACTAGACCTTTGACACTATTCTTTTAAATAGACTTGAAAATTAAGTTGGCATTAATGGAACTGCATAAGCATAGCTCAAATCGTACTTATCTGACTGTTTTCAATTTGTAGCAGTAAATGAAGAGGTATCATATCGATCACAAATTCAGCATGGAGTACCGCAAGGCTCAATACTAGGACCATTGCTCTACACCCTGTATTTGCTACCCTTTGGATATCTCATTAGTTTCCTTGGTATATGGCATCAGTTTTCACTGTTACGCTGATGATATTTCTTTGCAGCCTGATGAAACATGCTAATTCAACTAACAGAATGCATAGTTGATATAAAAATTGAATGACTAGTAATTTCCTACCACTAAATTCTGAAAAACAAAAACAAAAAAAAAACAGAGGTTTTAATTATTGGACCAAAAATCTCTGCACGTAATAACCTAGAATACTGTCTAACACTTGATGGCTGCTCTGTTAAGTGTTTGTCATCAGTTAGGAACCTGGATGTGTTATTTGATAGCATTCTTTCATTTGAAAGCCACATTTCTAGCATTTGTAAAAACCACATCTTTTCATCTTAAAATATCTCTAAATTACTACACATGCTCTCAGTGTCAAATGCAGAGAATGAAAATTCATGCATTCATGACCTCAAGGCTAGATTATTGTAATGCCTTATTGGGTGGTTGCCCTGCATGCTTAATAAACAGACTCCAGCTGGTCCAAAATGCAGCAGCTAGAGTTCTTACTAGAACCAGGAAGTATGACCAGTCAACACCGCATGCATTTTAAAATTTGCTGATTACTTATAAAACCTTGAATGGTTTAGCTCCTCAGTACTTGAGCGAGCTCCTATCACATTTTAGTCCTTCACGTTCACATTAAACCTAGCATACACGTAACAGATACTTCTATAATTCTATAACACGTATCACACTTCTATAATTCAAATAATTTAAAGGATAATTAGGCTGCATAAATAAGGTCAACCAGAACCAGGAACACTTCCCATAACATCTGATGTACTTTCCATAATGGTATCTACACTTATGTAGACCTGCACCCATGAGGTGATCACAACGCACCACTGAATGTCACCAGAGACCACAACAACTAGACTAGAGACAGACCGACCACCTATGAAGACCATCTATGAAGACCATACAATCTGACTTGTGATGCAGCCTGGAATCATAATCACGCTATGTTCATTCATTTGGCCAGAGGAGAACTGGTCCCTCGATTGAGCCTGGCTTCTCCCAAGGTTTTTTTTTCTCTATTCTGTCACCTGATGGAGTTTGGGTTTCTTGCCACTGTCGCCTCTGGCTTCCTTAGTTGGGGACACTAAATATTCAGCAATATTATCGATTTGACTGCACTGACCCTATCGGATGAGAACTTAACTGAGCAGTATGATGACACCAATGTTTTCTCTAGAGCTGCTTTATAGCTGAATTGAACTTGTTTAATAATTGATGAACTTATTTATTGAACAAAACTGAACTGATAATGATCATTTACTATTGTCTTTTTAGAGCTGCTTTACAGCAGAATTAAAGTAGTTTCGCATCACTGAATCATTATTTTCCTGTTTATCATTGTAAAGCTGCTTGAAACAATCTGCATTATATAAAGCACTATATAAAGAGGGTGACCTGACTTAAAATAGAAAACAGTTATTTTACATTGTGATAAATTTTCAGTCAAATAAATGCAGCTTTGGTGGGCATCAGAGACTTCTTTCAAAAATATTACTGACCCCAAACTTTTAAACAGTAGTGTAGATGAAAAACCTCAAAATGTTTGTGTGGAAGTTTTATCTCAAATTAAAGAGAATCTGCTAAATCAGAAAACACCAGTTCTGTCATTCCACATCCGGTTCATTTATAAGTGATTTCACCCCTGAGGATCATTTCTAATTGGTTAAACTCCATGGTCTCCAAACCTCTCAGACAAACATACAGATGCACTGAGAATATTTAGAGAGGTCACTTATATTTTCGCTAAGAGGCTTTAAAAATATATATGACATATATACATACTCTTTATGACATACAGCATGAGAGAAATCAAAGCATCCTGAGTTGTACTTTTAACCCAGACATGACGATGAGCAGAAAGGTAATAAATGAGATAAATGAGAGAATGAAAAAACGGCTTGATGCAAATGAAAGAAATAAGAACGCAGAGCAGAAAGGGAGAGTCACAGGAATGAGAAGGGAGTGATGGGAAGGAGGACAGAAAAACCAGAGAAAGAACAGCATGATTAAAGTCAGCCAGACCCCCCTCAGCTCTTGACTAAAGCAGGCCATCAACCACTCTAAATATAGACCCTACCCTCACACACACACACAAACACAAAGGTGCTGTTCAGTCTCCAGCTCAACTGTGACACAGATCGAGATGCTGTATCAACTAAAATATGTGATGGATAAAAAGAACAGAGGGGCGGCGGCACATGTGAGCGTGTGCATGTCAGCATATGCGTGCATCTGAGCTCAGAGTGCATTAGTTTAGTGATAGGGGTGTGAGTCTCTGGAGTCCTGTTGTCATGGTAATGTTATCAGTGCACTGCTTCCCGGCCGAAAGAACACCTGTCTGCTTTCAAGCTGAGCTACAATGAATACACACACGCACAAACACTGGCGTAACGACGTGCAGAGAGCCAGTGACTCCATTCATCTGTTCCTGGCTGAGGAGACTAAAGACATAAAGACAGAGTCGGTGGGATGGGTGGCTCTGTTAGACACACAGGTCTCTGGACGATAACTATAACGCTAACACCAAGGACAATAACTATAACAGAACAGAACTATACCGCCAATCTAAACTTTTTGCTAATTGTCAATCATCATTGTAATAGCAGAATCCACAGAATCCACACCACAACTATAATGATAAATGCACAGAGAAACATTTCTTTTAGGACCACTACTGTCAAAGATGATTGACAATTAGCAAACAGTTTGGATTGGTGGTTCTGTTCTGGGCAAGAACTCCCTGCCCATCCATGCAGCCTAGCATAGATAATAGCAGGGAGTGCAGTGATAACCAGCTTATACCAGCAGATAAGCAAAACAGAACCAACATAAATGTATTACAGATACCATTAACGTTCTTAAAGGTTTAGTTCACCCAAAAATGAAATTTCTGACATTAATTACTCTCTCTCATGTCGTTCCAAACCCGTAAGACCTTCGTTCATCTTCAGAACACAAATTAAGATATTTTTGATGAAATCTGAGAGGTTAATGACTCGTCCAGAGACAGCAATGAGGCTGTCCTCCAAAAAACAACGCTATAGGGCACCTTATTACGACCTCTATTTACGTTTTAAAGTCACGCGCCCTCTAGCTGACGTAAAAACAACGACAGTGTCGTGTTACGTCTGTTATCATGAAATGACATATGACCATCGTTACCAATCAAAATGCGTGTTCATTTAAATGCAATGTGTGGACTTTTTAAATGGTCCATTTGTCCTATTTCCATTTAGCAAAAATATTATTTTTATTAACGACTACACCTACCCCACCCCTAAACCTACCCTTAGTGATTTATAGTGCATATACACTTTATGAGCACGTGCGTTACCTGGGATCGAACCCACGATCGCATGATTGCATGTTGTATATTGCAATGCTCTACCAATTGAGCCACACAAAACCCGAAGTATGACGCAGATATAAGGGTACAACGCATTAAAATGAGAGTGTCCTGTTGTTGATAGCGGCGCAACTCTAGTAAACACTTCTATGGGTCGTATTTCAGGGAAGTGACAGACGACCTATATGGGCGTATTGGTTGGAGAACATGTTGACAGCAATATAATCAACACTTTCAAGGTCCAGAAAGGTACTAAAGACAGCGTTAAAATAGTCAACGTGACTGCAGTGGTTCAACCTTAATTTTATGAAGCAACAATATCTGTCATTCTCATACGCTGTCTTTAGTACCTTTCTGGACCTTGAAAGTGGTAGTTAAATTGCTGTCTATGGACGAGTCATATACCTCTCAGATTTCATCAAAAATATCTTAATTTGTGTTCTGAAGATGAACAAAGGTCTTATGAGTGTCCTGACTGTGGATGAGAGGAGGAGCTGGGGATGAAGGAAGGGCCTTTACTGTCACTTTATCAATTTGATTGCCTCCTTGCTGAATAAAAGTATTTCTTTAAAAAATGCCTTACTGACCCCAAACTTTTGAAAGTTAGTGTAGGTAAAGGGTTGACATGTACAGCTCTTTAGAAAATAAACTAAAAACTGGTTCAGGCTGGTCCAGACAATGTACATGCACACTAGAGTAATAGATGAAGACTATCAAAAAGGCCATTGGCTCTTTTAATGAAAAGGCGGACATATTAAAGACATGGGGAAATTTGACTGTTTCCTTTCCTGTGTTGATGAGGGTATAATTAAAGTATGCACACACACACACACGCACTGCTTCTGACGCTGGTGCTGCACCAGCTGTGAATTGAAGAACGCTGAATAATGCTGAATAAAAGACAGAGAGGAGCCAAAGCCTGCCACTGTTTTCATATGTGTTTTAAAGGGGACTGAGGAGAACATGAATTCAGTTTAAGTACAGATTACGGAGCTAATCATAATTTTTTAAAAGAGGACCTAGTGATGCCTCTGGTTCAGACAGTGTTGTCAGTATCTGGTGTATCTGCATTAGTTTCTATAGTAATGATGTGAGCATCAGCACAATGCCAAAAGACTTTCACACACAAATGAGAGTAGCTGTCAGTGTGAAAGGAAAAATTTTAAGTTTTGTCTCTGCTCATGTCTATCATGTCTCAAGCCCTAAATTTTGGTATATAAGGAAAGTGTGAGTGAAATCCTCGCTAAAACCCACCTTCCTTAGAGTAGTAGAGGATCTCCACCTTGCGCTCTTCTGACCCAAGCAGGGCCTGTGCCAGCTGTGCCAGGGCGCTCTTCATAGTGCCCGGCCCCACCAGGAACTGACACGTGCAGGACTGCTGCATGATCTCTCCCCGCGAGAAACCAAACATCTGACAGAAGCCCTCATTGCAGTAGATAATCCCACAGTTCTTCACCTGGGCGTTAGCAATCAGGAATTTACGGTCTGGTCGGGTAAGGGTTAAGAAAGAAAAATTAATTAAAATGAACATTTTCAATGTTATCAGGGGGAAAAAAAGACATTTAAAAAGTGCATTTAAAGGGATAGTTCACCCAAAAATGAAAAACGAGGTGTATATGACTATCTTCATTCAGACGAACACAATCAGAGATATATTTAAAAATATCCTTAGGGAATGGATGTGAATGGGAGGCCGCATTTTGAAGTCAAAAATAATCCATCCATCCATAAAAAAAAGTAATCCATACGACTCTAGTGGGTTAATAAAGGCCTTCTGAAGCGAAGCGATGCATTTTTGTAAGAAAAATATCCATATTTAAAACTTATATATAAATTTAAATAACTAGCTTCTGGTGGACGACCGTACGCAGAATGCGCAAGTCGATTTGCGGCGGAAGAGTATCCTTTGACCTGACGCACAACGTAATGATGAACGTGGAGGCGCAGAGGATAGAGCAAAGCAAATCACCGGTGCAAATATTTGTTGCACAGCCCTATTTGTTTGAACCGCGAGAGGCGTCTGAGCTTACAATACTCCTACATCCTGCGTAACACATCGCATCAGAGGATTACTCATTTGGCGCAAGTCAACTTGCGCATTCTGCGTACGGTTGTCCGCCAGAAGCTAGTTATTTGAATTTATAAAGTTTTAAATATGGATATTTTTCTTACAAAAATGCATCGCTTCACTTCAGAAGGCCTTTATTAACCCCCTGGAGTCATATGGATAACTTTTTTTTTTTTATGGATGGATGCATTATTTTTACTTCAAAACGCAGCCCCCCATTCACAACCATTATAAACCTTCAAGGACTAAGGATATTTTTAAATATATCTCAGATTGTGTTTGTCTGAAAGAAGATAGTCATACACACCTTGATATTATATTATTCTTATAAACTATTATTATTATTATTAAGTTACAACACTAAAATAACTTTTGTTTAACCAGACTTTCTTACTGAGAGTTACTAGCTTTCTTCCATGTGTCTTAACTAGCTCTTCTCCTCAATACAGGATATAAATAGTTGGAATCAATTTAAAAGCGTGAGATAATTGGTGAAAATGCTTCTAAATTTTACAATCATTAGTGACCTAAAAATAGTTTTAACTAATAACATTTTTAAATCAATAACTATGTTTTTTTTCCTGGTTTAGTCTATCAAAAAAATAAAGTTTTATACAAAAAAAAATTTAATACATATCCACACACACTTGATGATTGTAGGGACGCTTTTTATTTGATTCATGTTTTGTCTGTTTTATGTCTCTTTTTATTTTTCTTCTTCCTCTTCCTGTATTATACTACTGATCATTATCTGTATTTCCGATGGCTGCTTTGATATGAACAGGAAATCTGCTGACAGCAGTGCTATTTTTGCAGCAAGAGCTGAATCACACATCAGCTTCAACAGGTGGGAGAGCAACACAGTTCATCTTAAGACAGTTAAGATGGAATGGAAAGGAAATATTTCTTTGCTCCTTTTAGCAAATTAAAATTATATATATATTCAAGGGTATTTCACGTGCCTCTGAGGACACACACTGCCTGCTTTTCTCTCTGAATCTTGTTTCTCCATCTCTGAATGGTAATTGTGTTTGGTGACAGGAACTTTAATGCCCCTCAGCATCAAACTCATTATCGCCTTTTTACTTCAGGAATAGAACACAACGCACTGACATGGTTGCCTAGCAGCCGCAAAATGACACTTAGCCTTAACTGATAGTGAAGGGAGGAGCTCATATGCACCAGCACACATATACATGCTTGCATACTTAAAAGATGAGATATTATCAATACACACATAGGATAACTGATGCATGCAGTAAAGAGAGAAGAAATTATAACATGAATGATTTGCTCAGTAATAATAACTAACATAAAGCAAAAGCAGGCCAAAGTTATGAAACTAAAGAATTCAAAACAAAGTCTCTTTTACATGTTTTTGAGGGTTCAAAAGTAGTATACAACTACTGTAAACCATGAATAGTGTACACAAAGCAATGATGATTAAAAGGTATATTGGAATAATAGCTATATAGGCCTATAGTTTTTCCCTTGTTATGCTAGAATCTTTAAAGAAATATCTGCTAAATGATTAAATGTAAATGTATGACTTGTTAGCATCTGTTTGCCTGAATACAGACTCTGACTAACTTATAACATGTATCATTACTGAAAAGCTTGAAAACCCAGCAGAAACATTTCACCTGTATAAAAAAAAAAAAGAAAAGAAAAACTTTTACTAGGTACTGTAATCTTTTTTATTTTGACTTGTGGGGAAGAACCCTCATTAAGGGCCTTACAGAGCAGGCATAGGTCAAGCTTTGGGTTTATCATGGGGTTAGACTATGGATTCAGGGCATATGGACAGAGATTAAGGTTATGATTTGGATTTCAAATTTCAAAGGGCTCTTCATAAAGATAAAACTATTGTTAAAAATGCTGCTTCCTCCTTTAGACTGAAACAGAGAGTGGAAGAATCAACCATTACAGGACAACTGTTGTGAAATAGGAGATTGGAAATTGTTAAATAACTAATGGTAGCCTGTATTATGCAAATTTCATTCCCTAGTGTAATGACACGTGTGTCCAAAATCAGGAAACATGATTGAATGAACAAAGCAGGTGCACAACATAAATAAACGCATGCATATACAGAGAAGAATGGAAAAACAAAGGGGCAGATGGTTGTTAGCAATTTTCCATATTAGTCATAGATTAGTTTTTTTCATTGCATTTTCATAATGTATATAAAATAAGCTTGGTCTGTTGATTTGTTCTCACCTGATGTTCAGCTAACATGCAAATCAAGTATCAAACTGATACCCATGACTGACCTGCACACTTCCAATGGCCGCTCGCTCTCTGACAGTTTCTCACGGAGTGCGTATACGACCCCAATTGATCAATAAACAATAACATTGCTATATCCATATTTTAGACTATAATAACACATTTCTGGGCTTTAAAATACCTTCTAACCCAACGAAAGGAAATAAAAAGTTTTTAAACTCACTTTGCCCGTCGAATTTCTTGATGATGGTGTCCAGATAGGTGTTCTGAAGAGCGACGTGTCCCCGGCGCACAGGCATTTTCACGCGTGGACAGATTCAAGAGCCCTCTTATTCTGGTTCTCTCTCTCTTTCAAGGACGACCGAGCAAAACAAAAGTAGATAATCTAGAACTCGAACACATTGTACAGGAAGCAAGTGTTTATAGCCCTAGCATTAAACAAAAAGGACACGTGAATGCCCATGGGATCCTCGCGAAAGTGAAAAGTCGCCGAGACTAAATGCAAAATAAAAGAAAGCCGGTTTGAATGAAAGCAAGTGTCTTGCAGTTTTGGGACTCGAAACTCTCACGCCGTCAGATGAAATGTCGCTCCGTGCAGTGGCACCGCATGGATATGCTCCCTCAAAACAGACGAAACATATTCTGAAACAAAAATAGAGGAACAACGCGAGACAGCAGAACTGACGCCGACACCTCGGAGGCAGCGTGCGGCTTGGCTGATGAAGCTCGTTGTGGAATAATGGTACGTTCACAGGGGAGGCAGTGGACACAGCTGTCACTTTTGACAGAAGGCAGATGCGCGCTCATGCTCCTCTCTCTCTTTCTCCCTCTCTCAGAGAGCGTTTATCTATGTCCTAGTGGGATGCAGTCCACCAACGAGCACAACATTTCTACCAAACACCATAACAGCACACTACCTTTCGTATACATTTAAGGCATTTAGCAGATGTTTGTGATAAAATGTTTGTTTTTTTCTTAGTAACTGAATTTTTTTGTAAATTTAGGAATCTTTCATGTCAGGTTGGGTCAAGTTATGTTTTAAGTGTTGTAAATGTAGCCTAACAATAATAATAATAGTAATGGCAAATTTCTTGATATTTTACTATATACAAACAAGTAAAATATCAAGTAATTTGCATTTCAGACAAAATATGGCCAATTAGTTTGTAGGTCTATTTTCTGACAACCAAAATAGTTCCAAACAAAGCCAAAGTGTGGAGCTTTGACTGTCGCCAAGCAACGCTCAGACTTAAAGAGGTACTTCACTGCTGGCAAAATGGGCTTTCAATAAAACATGGCTGCCTATGTAGTAGAAAGGTGAAGCAAATTATTTTGAAATCGCTGCCACCTGACTAGAGAAAACAAAGGCTTTTGTCGTCCCTTTTGCCAATGTAGAAAAACTGCAACACCCATAATGCACTGGGCCTGTTGCCGTCCAAGGCCACTCCCACACCAGGCTGCAATGGATACACTCACCAGAGTCAAATAACGCTTGCTTTAGTAGGAAATACTACTTAGCAAACTTTTAGTCATACTGGTGTCGACTTGTATTGTTCCCGGGTGCAAGAATTCAAAGAGTAAACATTTAACGGGAGTGAGTTTCTTTTGCTTTGAAGGATCCAGCACGTTGTAGGCTGTGGCTAAAGTCAGCATAGAATCGTAAATACGGAAAATCTGAAAAACCTCCGTGTAGTCAACATTTCAAACTGGATGACTACGTGTTTAACAGTGTTTTATGCCAAACGGAGAGGAAAAAAGAAAAGAAACTGTCCTGTTAATTCCACCCAACCACCGAAACAACACACTTATGTTTTCACCATGATGCTGTTTAAAGAGTAGACAAAGTACGATACAATTTTCAGCGATGCACTCCTATTACTTATGAACAGGAGAAACTGCAACATGCAATATGGCGGAATACGTCCCACGTTCTAGATTGTGGTTACAAGGGATACAGCCAGGTTCCTCAACAAAACCCGCCCAATTGCTACTCAAAACTAGCGTTTCGGGGGGGAACCACTTTTTGGCAGGGTTCCCCTGGTAAAATTTGTATCCCAGGGGTTAAATGTGTTATTTGGGGTAACTTCAGTCTATGGACATGAAAAACTGTGTCAGTGGTGTTAAAGTAGCCCAATTCCACAGGAAAACCACAGATTAGGCAATACTGGATACAGCTACGGCCTAAAGTGACGCAAAATCTGGCCATAAAAGAATAAATTAAATTGGCTACTTATCAGATTGTGTTTTATTGATGTCTACACCTACCCCAATCCTAAAATCCTACCCTTACAATAATGCAAAAACAGTAATTGTTGTTCAGTGTGACAAATGACAATATTAATGTGCGCATGCCCAGTAGGACAGTCTGATCTTAGCTGTATCCCTTCTAGCTCCAACCCACATTCTAAAAAAAAATCTTAGCAAAGATCGGCAAGCACTTTGAGATTTCAGGATTTCCCCAATTCAAATAGATAGGACTTGGGGCCGGTTGCATAAACTGCTAAGACTAGTGTTACAAGTTAGACATCAGTATTAAAGGAAAAAAAAAAAAAAAAAAAAAAAAAAAAAAACTGTTTATGACTGTTTTAAGTCTGTTACATAAAAACAGATTGGTGTTGCAAGCTCTCCCAGTCTAGGGTTGGGAGACAGTAACAGGGTTAAATTAAACCATAAGGAGAAACAAACAAAAGAACGTGGAGGATTCCCTTCAGTCCTCTGCCCCAGAAATGTGAATCAGCCACTCAATGATACAAATTAAAATTATTTATTTTAGTTAGGCAAGGGAAAATGGAAGCAAACAGTCTTCAGGAGAGGGGCTAGCCAAAAAACAACAAACACAAGAATTACTAAAGGAGAACTAAATGATCTATGCAGATAAAAGAAAAGAAATAAACAACATAGGCTTCCCTCCACTCCTCAGCTAACCATAAACAGGGATAAACATTACAAAAGAAAAAGTGGCACCCCCTCCTTACAGCTTCCTATAACATAAAAACAATTAATATAAGAAAAATACAATACCTTTTAATTACCGAAACTGTTAGAAAGAAAAGAAAATAAATCGCTACCTGGTAACAACAGGCCTGCAACACTGTTTTAACACCAGAGCACACACAAACCACAAGGTGTGCAAAGTAACTTCAGTTCAAAAGTCAACACACTGGTTTTACACTCAGTTACACAGGGAAAAAAACAAGTCTGGTGCAGGGGAGAAATGAACCTTTACAAGCAGTGTTCACTCTGCTCTCTTATAGTGGTAGCTCTGCAGCACACTCCTAACGAGCAACAGGTGTGGCTAATTAACTGCAAGGCAAGCAGAGTCAGGGAGAGAGACAGAGCACAAGACAAATAATACTCAACACAGAGTAAAATACACATTCAAACACATCTATACACAATAATACGTCCTCAGGACGTAACAATTGGTCTAATTTGATACTTAAAAAGTAAGACTGATTGCCCCTTGACTAACTGCTAGTTGGTCATACTAGTACTAGTACAGTCTTAACATAATGGCTATGTTTATGCAACTGGCACTTGGATGCCCGGTTGCAAATATGGCTGCCGAGTGAACAGACTTTCCTTGAAAGGGACTCTGGTTAATAACCTTCTTACGATCCGACTGTCCGTGGGCAGGGATACAGACTGAACATGTAATACGCATGCAAATTACTTCACCATTTTCACAAATTTGCGTTTTTGTAGTTTACACGAGGACAATAATGGTATCGTTTTCAAAAATTAGCGTTTTCAGTTCCAAAAACGCTGCCGTTGTGTAAATGAGTGGCCAAAATGCATAAAAAGTTTTCAGTTTTTAAGTTGAAAATGGTGTTGTGTAAATGGCCCCTAAGTTAAATTGCTCTGCATTGCTGTATGAAGAATGATAGAAACGCAGCAATAGTCTCTTCATCAGCCTAAATAACAGTGTGATCTCTCTCTGTCACCTCTCTAGTGGTTTCAGTAAGATTCCAGAATGGAAAATCCCACATCGGTGTCTAGCCAAATGAGAACACCACTACTGAAGTGTTTTATCTGTCCCACATACTTCCAGTATCCCAGAACTGATTGCTTTCTAACCATATACAAACACATCGGAGAGGACAGACTCTGAGAAAAACATCTTATCTCCCATACAGTATTATCCTATGAAAGTTCAAAATCTGCTTGATCATAATGACTGCTACGTCTTGTCTCACATGAAAACTGTTTCATATATACTGATATCAAATATGTCCAGTAATATCCTGTCCCTCTCACCTTCCACACTAAGCTCACTTAAGTGATTCTCATTTTTAACAGGAGATAAATGTTTCACTGCTGGAAGCAGTCTTAACCTGTGTGTGAATGAACCGTCAGAAATGCGGTGGTCGTGGAGAGATCTGACACAGTGTGACAGGCTTAGCTGATTGTGACGTACTTTGCAAAGATTCTCCGGGTGCCTGAGTAAAGAGGTGGCGGCGCTGGGGGGTCAGACTAAGGTTAAATAGGAGGAGATGTTTGATTACAGCCTGAACAACTTCTTTGATAGCTTTCAGTGGTGCTGTTGGTGTCTGCTGGGCACAGAAGAGATATGTCTTCCAACACATCTTAAATCACATCTCTTCATTAATTGTGGGAAATTTGTATTTATCTTGTGCTATCACAGGCCTACGGAGCCCCTAAAGCAGGGCTGCACAATGCCTGTAGCGTTGTAGTAATCCTGAAGACCTCGATTAGCTTGTTCAGAAAGAGGCATGCTCCCTGCAAAGCCAATGGGTGGAGCTTGAGGGTCCAGCCACACCATAACCCTATCCATAAACCTATACCTAAACCTAAATTAGGTCAAGCTTCACCTATTAGGTCCACAGAGGTGGTGCTGGACGTCATTGGGCTCTTCAGTGAGCACATCTTGTGTTCAGGTGTGTTTGATTAGGGTTGGAGATAAACTCTGCAGGAAAGTGGACATCGAGGGCCAGAGCTGCCCATCCCTTCACTAAAAGAAATTTCAATGATTTTGCTTTCTCTCACAAAAGTATTGAGTTCCCCCGAGAAACTTTGTTTGCATGCATGGATGGAAATAATATGAGGTAGGAGGGGAAAAAAAACTATTTTAGTGCTTTTGCGAGTGGCAAAGTTTCTTTGGGGAACACAATAGTTTTGTGAGAGAACGGCAATGTTTTGCGAGCAAAAGAAAAGTTTCTCAGGGGAACGCAATTTTGCAAGAGAACGCAAAAGCTTTGAAATATAATTTTCCCTTTCATATCATATTTTTTCCATCACCATATCCTGTTAGTGGCTCTGTACTGATCAGATTCAAGCTGGCATGTTGTTCAAGCTGGCATGTTTTTGTCGATTATTCTAAATCACTGGGATTTTGATATTATTGGGATATTAATATTGTTACTGCAGGGACTTTCTTCTGTGTTTCTCATGCCCATATTACCCACAGATCCAGAAATAAGCTGCCTATAATGATTTTTCTTAGTGCAATGTTTAACTTGGAACCAGAAACCCATCCAGATGCTATCAGACTATGCGTCATACATTGTTCTAAGTATTCCCTTTCCGATACCTTAGATGTTGTTAGCCTTTAACACTTCTTTAAAGTACATCAGCAAGGACAGCATGTAATTATGGCTCTCAGTTGCCCTTGTTTCAGAGTTGCCACACTCCAAATGACTCATCTAATATGGCCCAATTTCTTCACATAGGACTCAACTCAAGACAAATTCTGGCAACTCGATGCCCCCCTCTGTGAATATCTAGCATTGCTGTGAAATGTTTTAGTGACCTCAAAGCTGGCTGATCTGAAATTACATTTTAATTCATGAGTTTTGATTTTGACATCTGTTGGCTCTGTGTTTTTTGAGGAAATCTACCCAGCTGGCAAATATGTTCCCAGATAGGGCCAGGGACATATTTCTCAGCATAGGTTTTCTATATACACATGGGGTCTGGACTATCAAATCCAGTTTCTGTCCATTCTGTTGAAACAGTGGTTTTCAAATTGTGAGAATGCTGGGGTAATGCATTACAAGTAACGTGAGTTACGTAATCAGATTACTTTTTCAAGTAACTAGTATAGTAACACATTACATTTTCAATTTACAACACAATATCTAATTTTTGTTCACATTTATTGAGTGACTGCTCTCGTGTCCCCATGTTGAGAGAAATAAAGTTCAGAGGTGTTGTGTGTGTTGATGTAGTTCTATGATGCTTATTGTAGTTCAAGACTAAATGTGAACATGCATTTACTCATCTCACTTGCACGAAAACATTTAGTATTCCTCAAAATGAATAAAAACAGTGAAATGCAATTTCAGAATTTTACACAAACCTGTAATAATTAACTATATTAAATTACACAAATATACTTCTTAATCTCACTTTATTAACCAATGTCTTTGCTGCTGACCTTCAATGATCTAATTAAATCATAATAATAGGCAAAAATTACTTTAGATTACATTTAGAAAAGAGTGTTGAACTTTCATCTCCTGTATCCTATTCTTCTTTAATCCAGAATGGCAACACAGCTGAAAGGTTTGTTTGAGCTGCGCCCTCTACTGTACAGGCATAAAAATGCATTTCCTGCTTATTCATTCACTTTTGGTGTGAAAGGACCTTAACATTTGTCAGAAATATAACTTTTTTGTTGTTATTAAAAAACAAACAAGCAAGCCCAGTTCAGGTGAGGAAAAAGTAACACAAAAGTAATGTAGCACAATTAGTTGCTTTTTTAGGGAGTAAGGCAACATTGTAATGCATTGTAACTTTCCCCAACACTGTTTACAAGTTTGGAATGGACTTTTTTTTTTAGATGTAGTAATTATCAAACATTAACAATACCGTTTGTAACAAGTAGATTAACCACCAAAATATCAACATTAAACAATGACAAAATATGACATGAAATCACACAGAGAAAGAAAAAGGGAGAGTAAAAAAACAACTGCATTTCCACGACTTTTCAAACAAACGTGCGCAGCATGCAAAAACAAAGATACAGCGCGCCCCATGCAGGCTGGTTAATGAACAAATGACTCTTTTGAGTTGGTACTTTTTAATGTTCAATTGACAAACTCACATTACTGATTTGAATCAGTCTGAATCCATCAGAGCAGCTACTGAATCAGTATACCAATGACTCACTTATTAAACTTTAAGTTTCGTGTTGATGCATCTTCACCTCAATATAACCATTAAGCTACTTGCTGTGCCACTAAAAAAGCAAAAAATGTTATATGTTTGGCAACAGTTCTTCTAACCCTAAAAGTTGGAGTGTGTAGCTTTTCATTTCTTAAACAACCATGTAGGGAGATGTATCATGGCCATATTCCAGGATGACAATGTCAAGATTAACCAGGCTCAAATCATTTTCACACATGAATTGGCACTGACCTTAACCTCAGGGTAAGTTTTTGGGATGTGCTGGAGGAGACTTTACAGAGTGCTCACCTCTTGCATTGTCAATACAAGATCTTGACTAAAAAATGATGCACGTCTCGATGGAAATAAATGTTGTGATGTTATTTCCATCAAGAGGTGCATCAATTTTTGGTCAAGATCTTGTATTGACAATGCAAGAGTCGAGCACTCTGTAAAGTCTCCTCCAGCACATCCCAAAGACTTTCAATAAAATTAAGGTCTGGCCAATTCATGTGTGAAAATGATTCTTCATGCTCCCTCACAACCATTCTTTCACAATTTTAACCCTGGTGAATCTTGACATTGTCATCCTGGAATATGGCCATGATGTGTCTTCCTACATGGTTGTTTAAGAAATGAAAAGCTACACACTCCATCTTTAAGGGTTAAAAGAACCGTTGCCAAACATATAACATGTTAGAAACATAATAATCACTGTAATAATGATCCATTCATAGAATCTTAAGTATTTGCCTATTAAAATCCAAACAGCGACTTTTTTTTTTTTTGCCCGGGCAGTGTATATTCTCTCTTTATGTGTATAGCTTACAGTTTTTATTCATGGCATGTTTATCCTAATTTTTTTTAGGTTACTATTAGATAAAGCAATGAAATTTCTTAAGTTAGCCTACCCAATGCAATTTGACAACAAAGAAAATACAAAACGTTAATGGGTTAGAAGACCATTTTTGTTCAGAATGCTGTCACCTTTAATTTGACCCTAAATTATTCACTGATATTGCAAGTAATGAAATGAGTGCTGTTTATAATATAATTCTTACTTCTGCCAATGAATACTGAATATTATTGACATCATACTGCCTTTTGTAGACCCAGAGTATGAGTATGTCACTTCATATGGTCTCTAAATAAGATGCTGTTACGTACTTGTTGGTGCGATATTTCACTTTGTAAACCTGTGAGAAGATTTCAGGTTGAGAATGTTCTTTGGTTTTAAATTTCATTACACCTCCTCTTCCTGGGAAGGATTCATTATCTTGATATCCAGGACATCAAAATCTTAAATAAGAGCAAACCTAGTTCTGCAGTAACTTAGCTGTTGCCTGTCATCATACCCTGACAAAGACGTGTAATCCCCTCTAACCAAGCATGGAATCCACACTCTGTCAGTGACCCTGTCAAATACACCTGTCACTCAAACCTTCTGCCCCCTTGACATGTTCACATGTAACAGATCACTGTCACTTCCTATTTCATTCACTTTTAAGTCATTTTTAAACAATCAGAATGCATCAGCTGCAATGATGACAGTTTTTCTTCTATAAGCTTATAAACAGAACAGACACTACCGACATTTTTTTATTTTTTATTATTACTATTAATGTTAGCCACCACAATACAGTGACGTCCACTTCAGTATGCAAGAGTAGTGTGAAAGTTCTTCATTTGAAAACATAGTTCAGTGTTACTTGGCAGTATTATCTCACAGTAAAGGTGCGATCAGACTGCGGCAAAATTTTGCATGCAAAAAAAGGTCCATTATCAATAAATGTTACACAGAAGTCAAACCGAGCAGCTTTTTGTTGGTCAGAGCAGCTAATTCACAAACATGAACATAATCTGCATGGGAAACTTTTTCGCTCTCATTCGAAACTCCCGATCACGTGTATTCCTATTGGAATGACTGGATTTTGCCTGCAAAATTTTACAGAGTAATGGTAAATATGGCTGCATCTTAAAACAATAGAAAAGGCATCAGTAGCAAAATTCCATTAATTCATCTGTTCATATGATGGGTAACACTATGTCAGATGTTTATAATGAGTTCAGTAAGATGATGGTTATTTATTTGTTGATTAAAATGTACAATTAATATGTTTTCTATAGGTCAATCAAGTCAACAAGCAATTTTATCCTGGGTTCAAAGAGATGAGTTAGCTACTGTGCAAAAACATTGTGCACACACAGTGAAGGAGGAAAAATGTTCATAGCACCGCTGACACAATCCATCATCCATTTAAAACTCTCACAAAGATCTTGCTGTTATAGTTCCCTTCTGCCTTACTTCAACACTGACCATTCAGATTCAAAAACTACCGGTTCCAAACCTGCTCTTCTACATTCTTAAAGACTACAATACAGAATTCAGAATTAAATCTCTACAGTTTGTGCTTGACAAAAAAACTACAATCCCCATATACTCGCTCTGACCACTAGAAACATTTTGTTCTACTTTCTACTTTCATCTTTCCAACCATGACTTTTTATGGCACAATCGGCGATAAACTAGTTTAATGTCATGCTAATACTCTTCGCCACAAAAGAGACAGATACTGTAAAGAGAGAAGCCCAGGAAGAGACAGAGATCAAAACGTAGTTGCGTATCTGTTGCTAATGTCATTGAATATAGTTCCCAGGAACTATATACACTAGGAGAAAATAAGCGGGGAAAGTTGACAAGAAATCATATTTGATCGCAGCATTAGTGAAGGAGCTCTTCAGTTGCAGCCGATCCAGTGTCTGAGACTAATTACGGCAGATCCTTCCTCTCCGTAGTGGACTCTTTAATGATCTGTGAAAGAGAGATTGCACAGGTTAGTTTTATTTGGGAAATTACTTTTTTTTTTTTTTTTTGCATTCACGTATACAGAATATTAATGAATTTGATTTAAAAATAAACAGTTACACTTTACAATAAGATTCCATTAGTTAACTGTGTTAGTTAACATGAACTAACCATTAAAAATACTTCTAAAGCATTTATTAATTTTACATAATGTTAATTTCAACATTTTCAACAATTTCAAATGTTGTATCTGATAATATTATTTAATGGATTTTACTGTCCATTGGACCTAACGTTATCAAAGATTAATGAATACTGTAACACATGTATTGTTCATTAACAGGGACCTTACCAAAAATATAAACTTTTAACATAAATATTGCATGTAATTTTGGGCTATGACCCTCAATCTGGCTGGATTTTTGTAAAAAGTTTGGGGACCTCTTTTAAAAGATTAGTTAACTTTCAAATGAAAATTGCTCCAAGCTTTACTCACCCTTAAGCCATTCTAGATGTATATGACTTTCTTCTTTCTGATGAACACAATCACAGTTATATTAATAAATATCCTGATGCTACTAAGCTTTATAATGGCAGTGAACGGAAACCACCTGTTTGAAGCTCAAAAAAGTTCATCATCCATTATAAACGTACTCCACATGGCTCCGGGGGGTTAATAAAGACCTTCTGAAGCGAAGGGATGCATTTGTGTAAGAAAGCATCCATATTTAACACGTAAAGTAAGATAACAAACCGCCAGACCGCCTTCCATATTCAACTTACGGACAAAGCGTAACTGACACACTTTTTTCGTAAGTTGAATACAGAAGGCTTAGGACGTAGCATAAGCGTTTTGAACTGCGAGAGGTGTTACACTAACTTCATAAATTGAAAACGGAAGGCGGGCTGGCAGAAGCTAGTTATTTTACTTTATAATGTGTTAAATATGGATATTTTTTCTACACAAATGCATCGCTTCACTTCAGAAGGCCTGTATTTACCCCCTGGAGCCATGTGGAGTACATTTATGATGGACTTTCTTGAGCTTCAAACAGGTGGTTTCTGTGCACTGCCATTATAAAGCTTAGGAGCATCAGGGTGATTTTTAAAGGGTTAGTTCACCCAAAAAAGAAAATAATGTCATTTATTACTCACCCTCATGCTGTTCCACACCCGTAAGACCTTCGTTAATCTTCAGAACAAATTAAGATATTTTTGTTGAAATCCGTTGACTCAGTGAGGCCTCCATAGCCAGCAATGACATTTCCTCTCTCAAGATCCATTAATGTACTAAAAACATATTTAAATCAGTTCATGTGAGTACAGTGGTTCAATATTAATATTGTAAAGCAACGAGAAAATTTTTGGTGCGCCAAAAAAACAAAGTAACGACTTATTTAGTGATGGCCGATTTCAGAACACTGCTTCAGGAAGCTTCGGGGCATAATGAATCAGCGTGTCGAATCATGATTCGGATCGCGTCTCAAACCGCCAAACTGCTGAAATCACGTGACTTTGGCGCTCCGAACTGCTGATTCGACACGCTGATTCATTATGCTCCGAAGCTTCCTGAAGCAGTTTTGAAATCGGCCATCACTATATAAGTCGTTATTTTGTTTTTTTGGCGCACCAAAAATATTCTTGTCGCTTTACATATTAATATTGAACCACTGTACTCACACGAACTGATTTAAATATGCTTTTAGTACATTAATGGATCTTGAGAGAGGAAATGTCATTGCTCCCTATGCAGGCCTCACTAAGTCATCGGATTTCAACAAAAATATCTCAATTTGTGTTCCGAAGATTAACGAAGGTCTTACGGGTGTGGAACAGCATGAGGGTGAGTAATAAATGACATAATTTTCATTTTTGGGTGAACTAACCCTTTAATATAACTCCAATTGTATTTGTCTGAAAGAAGAAAGTCATATACACCTAGGATGGCTTGAGGATGAGTAAATTTTCATTTTAAAGTGAAAATTTTTCATTTTAAAATGAACTAATCCTTTAAAAATTTGGGGAATTATTTTATTCTGTTGTGAGAGAGATTGTTGGAAAAGAAAATGTTGCCATCTGCTGATGATTATGTAGAAGTGCATTCATGTGAAGTGGATGTCAAAATCTTTAAATTGGTATTTTTGTAAAGGTTGATGAACAGCGTTTACCTCCCCGTCACGAGTCTCAACAGTTCGCACAACTATACTCCTCTTCACATGTGCCTCGGGAGTCAGCCTAGTATCCATGCTGGTGTCTAGCAAAACACACACACACACACACACACACGATTAAATAGAGACATTTAAATCAAGCAGTAATCAACAACTGGATGATGAATTACTCACTAGGCCTGTCACAATAACTCTTTTTGTTGTGTGATATATTGTTCCAGAAATAACGATATTACTTATTATTATTATTATTATTATTATTACGATAAACAATATTATTGTCATTTTAAGACCATTTTATATCACTGAATATAATCATAATATAACAGCATAATAATGCAAGTAGGCCCACACACTTTCAAATGACAACAACCATTCAATTCTTTAGATCATGGAAATGAAGGATCAAAAAATGTAATATCCTAAATAAAAAAACTTGAATAAATGGTAAATATTTTAAACTAATAATAATAAAAAAAAAACTGCAAATGCACAAAAGGCACTATGGAGATTTTCCATTTACAGATTTTTCCCTGACCTTCTTTTCTCAGTAAAGTAAGGGTGCACTATTGCTGACAACACAAACCCTACTTAGCAGTCCGATGTCCATATGAACAAAAACATTTGTATTTGCACCGGAACAGTGGATTTCGGCTTTGAAATCGAGAGCATTCAGACTTGTTCTTCCAAACTGTCTGTAGTTGTCAGGAAAACACTATAACGCCTCAAAAAATGCCTTTTTTTCACCTGTCGATGACTGGTCTGTGTAGGAACTGCAGATGACAGCATGATCGGCAAAATGTTGGTGACATTCATTATCATGTAAACATTATGGGCGATATATTGCATCAGCAAAAATTATTGAGGTCATGTACATATAATGCGCGATAAGTTGATATATTAATTATTGCGACAGGCCTATTACTCACCTCTAAACTGTAAGTTTGTGAAGTTCTGCACCGGAACAGTGATTCTAGAGGAGGTGGGAGAATATTAATTGAATCATATCTGGATTCATTTAGTCAGTGTGGTTCATGCTGTTTCTCTTCTTTCCTCACCTGCTTTCTTCTCCTTCGAGTAGCTTCCTGTAGGTGGCAATTTCAATGTCCAGGGCCAGTTTTACATTGAGCAGGTCCTGGTACTCCTGCAAGTGTCTGGCCATCTCTTCCTTCAGCATCTGGATCTCATCCTCCAGACGAGCCACAGTGTCCTGGTAACCGGCCGTCTCTATGGTGAAACGTTCCTCCAGCTCTCGCAGCTGACGCTCCAGGGACTCGTTCTTAAAGACAGTGTGAGATTTGAGAGGATATTATCCATGATTTCTCTGCAGTCAAGTACTGTGGTCTACAGCAAAATTATTGTTGTTCTTAAGTTTGGTGGCAGGTGACGTGAAATACTTACAGACCCACGAAGAGATTCCAGGTCACAGGTCAAGCCCTGAATCTGCCGACGATACTCATTGGCCTCCTGCTTTGCTTGCCTCAGAGCCTCTCCATTCCGATTGGCTGCATCAGTCAGATCAGCAAACTAATAAAATACATAATACATTTTTTTAAGTATCATGACAACTCTCTGAAGATATTGTTAGCATTAGCATGGTAATGGATATGACAATGTTAATGTATTTGGTCTTGGCGGAATAGTACAGGAACTTGCTACTGCCAATACATACGACCGATACGCTGCTGCGAGTAAGAGATAGTGCTGCTGCACAAATAGCAAATATATCATTAACCTGTAGCAGATCTATACAGGTGGAGTTTGGGAAGGTGAAGTGTTTTAGAGGAACTCTGACGCACGCTGCAAACTGCTATAGTGAATGTAACCAGCCATTTAAATGTATAAGCAACAAGCTCATTGGCTGCAGAAGTGACATTGACCAATCAGCGTGTGCCAAGTAATTGCTGTAATTATACATATATATATATATATATAAAGTGTTCCCAAATCGTGGCCACGTTGTACTAATATATATATATATAAATATATATATATATATGTATTGTCAAGAGCAGGGGCTTTGTACTACAACAAATTTTGTTTGTACTACATCAAATTTTTATACAGTGAAGGGTAATTTTATAATATAATTTGTATTGTGTGTGTATATTTCTAATTATTATATTATACTACATGTGTGTTTGTTCATGTAACCTTTGAGCGATACCACTCCTCAGTCTCCTGCATATTGGAGGTGGCCATGGCCTCAAACTGAGCTCTGATCTCCTTCAGGGCAGTGGTTAAGTCTGGCTTAGACACATCCAGATCCACATGAACCTGTTGGGCCATCAGCTGCTCCTGCAGCTCCCTCATCTCCTACACAGAGGAATAAAGAGGGTAGAAAGAGTTTCCAGGTGAATATAATGGTTTGGTACAACACAGTGTCAGATCAAATCTGATCTTTACTGTTCATACTGTGATTTTGAAACGAGGAAATTGTGAAACTGTTTGTTAGGTCAAAGTCATCAAAATCCAATACAGCTACAAATAGCTAGATTAAATCAGCAGATTTGAGACAGATATGCCAGTTGGAGTAAAATCAAAGAGACAGGGATGAACTGAACAGATGAGGAGATAGTGGGAGAGATAACACACCTCCTCATGGACCTTCTTCAGGAAATTGATCTCATCCTGCAGAGCATCAATCTTCCTCTCCAGCTGTACGCGGTTCAGAGCCGCTTCATCCACTTCCTGGAATCAAAAGTGAAATGCATGACAGCAATGCTAACTCTTTCATGATATGTATGAATGAGATGGGAATGGAGTGTTCCTTACTTGTCTGAAGGTGTTAAGGTTATTTTCTGCGTCTTGCCGTAGGGCAGTTTCATCTTGAAGTCTGGAAGACAAAAAAAAATACAGTTACCGTTACTAAAGTGAACTTTCTCACAACCTAAGAAGGATTCTACCCATAGTTCAATAAATGACTGTAACCAAATATTCAAGATCTGTGACCAAAATAACCCCCAGAGACCCAAGCATTGATACTGATGGAGTATTTTTTTTTCCTCCTTTCCCTTTTCCCTTTTTCTTTTTTATTTCTATATATATTTTTAAAAAAGGTTGGGTTCTAGTTATAAAAATCATGTTGTTTATTCACTTTTTTAAAGCTTTCACTTAAGAAGCATTCCCAGCAAGCCATAGGAGTCTAAAATTTGGATATATTTATCTCACAGTGCCAATGACTCTCTTATTAAGGCAGTCACTTGTCACCACCGACTAACATAACAATAACCTGCAGAAAGATTGAATATTCCTACATGAAAACTGACAGTCTGTCTGGAATGGTGCAGAAATGGACAAGCGGAATGATACAAACAGTGAAAAGTTATAAAATATATGAAAAATATAAAATATATGAAACTTTATTAGTATACTTCTGTTTAAAAGTTACAGCAAAGCAAAAACATTTACATTGTTACAGAAAATGTACATTTAAAATAAATGTCAATATTTATTTATTTAAAAAATTACAATAAATTTCAGAAAATCTGCTGAAAATTCAGCTTTGCCATCACAGGAATTAATTATTAATATATTAAAATAGAAAATAGTTAGTTGTATTTTGATCAAATAAATGCAGTCTTGCTGAGCTTTTTTACTTATTTAAACACACACACTTTTTAATGGTAGTGTATATATAGGACATGTCTATAATGGTTACAGCCCTGACTAAAAGAATCACATAACAAAATATATGCTCTGTTATCTGTGATGCATGAATATAATTTCTCCATTCCTTAAATTGTATCCTAAATAGCTATTTATGATAAATCAGTCACGACAGCTTTAATAAAAGGCTCCCAGTGGAGGTGACCTATCATGGTGTGCTGAGACCTGCAGGAGGGGGCAGGACAGAGTTCAATGGATCACTCATGCATCATTAACTGCTCACACACACACTGCAACAACCGCTCTTTCCCACGGGGTGGAGTACATGCACACCCTTTCACATACTTCTAAACTGAGCAGCTACACCTGACACGAGCGGTCCAATATACACCAATACAAACTATTCCAAATAAATAGTGTCTAGTCTGACCATAAAAATAAATATGTACATCAAAAATAATCTATTTTATAAGATTCTTATAAATGTTTTCACTTTTTTTAAGATTAATATCTTGAATAAAATTTGCTCTCTGGATTATCTGGTATGGGAAACACACCAGTCACCATTGATTCCAATGTGTATAAAGTTTAGGGTTTGGAATTTGGTTTAAAAAATGTGGTTCTTCTCTCTCATACCTAACAACAGGACATCTGCACTGGGTGTGTTCAGCCTTTGTGGAGGCTGTGCTGAGGTATTGTGCCCCTCCCTGCCCCCATAGCTCTCAGTGTATCAGGCTTTAGTTAGAAAAGAGAGGCAGTGTGGGATTGAATGGGGGCAAGAAATGGAGAGCCTCTCATTGAAAACAGACTTTGGATGCTATAAATTCACAAGTAACATTGTAGTTTTGGCAGTGTAGTGATGTGAAAAAATGCTTAAGGTGCTGCTGTTGTTAATTCTTAAGAGATT
Organism: Hypophthalmichthys nobilis; assembly: GCA_037950665.1. Classification (NCBI taxonomy): domain Eukaryota; kingdom Metazoa; phylum Chordata; class Actinopteri; order Cypriniformes; family Xenocyprididae; genus Hypophthalmichthys; species Hypophthalmichthys nobilis. Next base: position 24,785,795 of record CM075475.1, on the reverse strand, counting down.
CTCTACCCGTAAGACAGCTGTTCTTAGGGGCAGGTTAATAGATGGTGTTTCTTTGACATGGCTATTGAACTTTTTTTGTGACATTGTTCTCCTGTTGCTCTTCGCGTTCTTCTTGGCCTGTCCTGGAATGCTTGATACCTCCACCCCAGCCAGACACATCTACTCGTACACAAGTACACCCTTTCTAGGGTGTATTTTACTTTGACAAGTTGGTTAGAGTGATTTTAACTTTGTAGTGTCAATTGTTTTCATCATGACACCAGTAAATCAAGACTGGGTTCCCGTTTCTTTTCATTTTACAAAGTGACCTGATAAAGGAGCTGAATTATTGTATCACTTAAAAGTGTTTGTCAATAGCATAAATGTGAAGGTAATGTCAATAGAAGACAACTGCCATAATCAGAAGTTACCTTGAAGATGAAAGTTTGTAAATGATCAAAGTTTTGAAATGTAAAAAAAAAACATTATTCCTTCAATTTTATATTAATTCACAATCTCACTCTGTATGTTCTTCTTTCACAGATAAAAAAAAAAATTCCTTTATATATATATATATATATATATATATATATATATATATATATACACACACTACCAGTCAAAAGTTTGGACACGGTAAGATTTGTAATGTTTTTAAAAGAAGTTTCTTCTGCTCACCAAGGCTGCATTTATTTAATTAAACATACAGTAAAAACAGTAATATTGTGAAATATTATTACAATTTAAAATAACTGTTTTCTGTTTGAATATATTTTATAAAGTAATTTATTCCTGTGATCAAAGCTGAATTTTCAGCATCATTACTCCAGTCTTCAGTGTCACATGATCCTTCAGAAATCATTCTAATATGATGATCTGCTGCTCAAGAAACATTTATTGTGTACAATTGTACAAAATATTTGTGTACAATATTTTTTTTTCAGGATTCTTTGATGAATAGAAAGTTCAAAAGAACAGCATTTATCTGAAATATAATCTTTTGTAACATTATAAACGTCTTTACTGTCACTTTTGATCAATTTAATGCATCCTTGCTGAATAAAAGTATTCATTTCTTTTCAAAAAAATAAAAATAAAAATTCTTACTGACCCCAAACTTTTGAACGGTAGTGTATAATGTTACAAAAGCTTTGTATTTCAGATAAATGCTGTTCTTTTGAACTTTCTATTCATCAAGAAATCCTGAAAAAAAAGTACACAACTGTTTTCAACATTGATAATAATCATAAATGTTTCTTGAGCAGCAGATCATCATATTAGAATGATTTCTGAAGGATCATGTGACACTGAAGACTGGAGTAATGATGCTGAAAATTCAGCTTTGATCACAGGAATAAATTACTTTATAAAATATATTCAAACAGAAAACAGTTATTTTAAATTGTAATAATATTTCACAATATTACTGTTTTTACTGTATGTTTAATTAAATAAATGCAGCCTTGGTGAGCAGATGAAACTTCTTTTAAAAACATTAAAAATCTTACCGATTCCAAACTTTTGACTGGTAGTGTATATATAACTATATATATGCTTATAAAATATATAAAAGAAATTTAAACTTTTTGTGAAAATTGTGAAATAAAAGATTATAAAAATATATTTTTGTTTTTTTAAATATCTATCTATCTATCTGTACTTATATATTCACAATATATATTAAAATATTTGTGAAAAATATAATTTACAATTTTCAAATTTTCAAACATATATATATATACATTTGAGTTTTTAATGTTGTTTATATGTCTATCTGGTGTTTTTAATATGCTTTAAGACAAACCATGTGCAAATTCATAAGTCAGCATCATTGCTGAGTATTTTCTATTTAAGTGAAGCAAAAGACAGTCCAAAGACAGTCTCAAACCCGGTTTGAAATCGTCACGAAAAGACGTCACAAACTACCTTGTTATAACCAATCACATCAGCGTGCCGGCATGCTTTAGCATATCATTAGCTGAAGAGTCTCAAAAGAAGATTATCCCGGTATATTTTTCTGTTGATATGAAAAATCGGGTAGATTTAGCAATATGGCGGGTGTATGATGCATATTACAATGTTATAATGAACTATATGCCTTTCTCCACTGACTTTAAGGTGTTCAAAGCGTTTCTAAGGATACTGATTGTTAGAAGGCAGCTGTCTGACACGTGAATGTGAACATGGTTTGTGTAACATTAGCAACACATTTTTAGCTGTTTGATAATGTAGTCAAGCAAAAGGCTAATCATATTAATTACAGTTATGTGTCCGACGTTGTAAAAAGCGATACCATTGTGCAGCGTTTACCTCAGTAAGTTGACCGAGTGGAACTCGTCTGAGCTCATGCCAGTGAGTGGAGGCGGGGCTAATTATCATATTCATAGATCCTTGTATATTAAATGAGGCAAGGGTGTAGAGTTACATTGAAGCTATTCTAAGGCATTAAGAATTTTTTTTTTCACAGGAAAAAAACGTTTAAATATGTAACTTTGGTGATTAAAGATAAGCTTTAAAAGACAAAATTATTGACTACAGGGGGACTTTAAATAATAAACATTTATTAAATTGTTAGATTATTACTATTGCTTCTAGTAATTATTCATTTTAAGCCAGCCATATAGTAATTTTTAATCAATAGCTGAGTTAAATAAAACTACCCAGCAGGTTGGGTCAACAACTGAGTTTGTCCATATTTTACCCAACTTGGGTTGTTTTTAACCCAGCATATATGTATGCATATGTGTGTGTGTGTGTGTGTGTTTGATTCTTACTGTTAAAATACAATTAGTTAGATTTTTCCTTTCATAAATATAATTATTATTATTATTAGGAAAGTTGCATTCAAATTCCACTTTGCTTAAAAGTCTGGGAGAGTACTTTGAATGGGCATAACACATCTGTCCTTACCTCTGTTTAAGAGTGGCCAGGTCTGAGGCCAGGTTGTCTCTTTCTATCTCCATTCTGGCCTTCCCAGCGTTGAGGCCATCCACCTGTCTGCGGAGCTCCCTCAGCTCCTCCTGGTAGATGTCCCCCAGACGGCTGGGCTCCTTCCCCCTCAGCTGGTTCAGCTCTGCCACCAGCATCTTGTTCTGCTGCTCCAGGAAGCGCACTTTCTCGATGTAGCTGGCGAAGCGGTCGTTCAGCCCCATCATCTCCACCTTCTCATTGGTGCGTGTCTCCCGGTACTGGGCCTTCAGCAGGGAGTCCGCCGAGAAGTCCAGCCGCTCCCCGCCCAGGGACAAGCGTGAGGTGGACAGGGTGGCTGGGCTGGAGGTGAGGTGGCGCGGGCTGCTGTAGAGGGACAGGCGGCCCGTGCTGTGCCGGCTGCTGATCCCCACGGACGGGGAGCCGCCCGGTGTCCCAAAACGCTTTCGGTAGGATGAGAAAGCACGCTGGGATTCCATGGCAGAGGAAAATGAGATCGGGTGTGGGTGAACTTTGGGTTTTTATAGAGAAGGCGGGGGAGAGAGAGGGGGTCCAATGGGGAGGGCAAAGGCCAGGGGGGGTGTATGTGAGCCCGGAATTGTTTGTGCTTGTCCACCCAGTCTCCTGACTGCCTCTTTTCACTCTATTCTGTCTGTGTCTCTGGTGTGGGGTGCACCGTGTGTGGGGAGGGGACACAGTCAGTCAGAGAAAATCCTATTCATGCCACTGCTGGAACACATACACACAGAGACAGACTCTAATGGCACTGATATTTGACTATCACTTCAATTCTCCCTCACCCCATGATAAAATGCTGCTTTGTACCTCTTCTGAGTTAATTTGGAGTTCCTCTCCTTCTTGGTCACAGTTTTTTCTGCCATTCCAAGAGGGATTTTAATGATGTCACAGAACACTGGGGTGATTACGTAATTCTTCATTATAAAAAGAGTCTAACACTCTCTTTTGTGCTGATCTTGGAACATCACACACACACACACACACACACACACACTTCTCAGCACCACTGATTCATATCTGTTTACCAGAAAAAAATATTTTGCGTTATTATTCAGCATTATACAACTCAGACTGGAAAGGTCTGTTTACCCAGCAATGAACATTCTGTGAATATTTTTTCACTCTCATGTTCTTCTTGTATGACCTTATTCTTTTGTGAAGAAGATGTTTTGAAAAATTCCTGAGCTGTTCTCAGCAATACAAGGAAAGTAAATGGAAACCAGTGGGCACTGCCAAAACCACTGTTGTTATTGTTAACTAAAACTAAAATTATTAACAAAAATCCTTTTTGTAAATGGAAATAAAGCTGAAATAAACTAAAATATGCACTGTAAAAAAATCAAAAGTTGAGAAAACTTAACAGTTTAAGGCAACTGACTTCAGCAAATTTTTGAGTTTTCTCAACTTGTTTTTGTATAATCTGAATACAACAAGTTGAGAAAACTCAAAAATCTGCTGAAGTTTTCTCAACTTTTGATTTTTTACAGTGTGGATTATTAGATAGATTATATATAGAATATTAGATAAAACTTGCTCCTTTGGCAACTAAACTTGAAGTACTAAAATTACAAATCTGAAATAAAATAAAGCTAAATAGAAATATAAAAATAGAAATGAATAAAAATGATAAATTCCATAATTACTAAAACAAATTAAAATGAAAACTGACAAGTAAAAGCTAATACTATATTAATAATACTATAACACTGATCAAAGCATCATGAAAGTAGACTATATATCCCATCTGCTGTATTCCAAGTCTTCATACGATAACTGTGATAAATCTGAGGCAATATTTAAAATCTGAAAAAAGCTTACTTGACTAATGTTTAAATAAAATGTAGCTTGGATGTTGTGCTAATAAATGTATTAAATATATTTTAAAAATTTTAAAGCTATAGAACACAAATGGTTTGGCTTATGCCCTTGACAGCAGTCTACAAAACAGTATTGGAGTGTATCAGTGGCAGAGAGACACTGGGGCACTAGACTGACAGCCAGACAGAAAACAACACATCCACCAAAACAGATTTCTAGGGGATGAGCTCATCAGCAGCCAACACTGATGACCTGCAGACTGCAGGACTGTTATGGGTGGACGGTCAGGTCTAGTGAGTGTTGGGTATGTATGGGTGTTGGTTGATTAGGAAGGTGAAGTTAGGACTCTATTTCTGGAGTCTATAAATCACATAAAGAAAAGTGGAGTAAGATGTGTCAGTGGGGAAATTGTGTGTCCCCTTAATCTAAGGAACTGTGCACAATTTTTGTCATGTGACCATATATGATGAAATCACCTGTTATAACTAACAGTCTGTGATGTGAGACAAAGTATGCTGTTTTTTGTACACTACGAAAGATTTTCAAATATTTTCGAAAGAACTCTCTTCTGGCCAGCAAGGCTGCATTTATTTGATCAAAAATACAGTAAAAAAACATTCATATTGTGAAATATTATTACATTTTAAAACAACTGTTTTACTTATATATATTCTAAAATTGAGTCTTCAGTGTCACATGATCCTTCAGAAATCATTTTAATATGATGATTTGCTGCTCAAGAAACATTTCTGATTATTATCAATGTTGAAAACAGTTGTGCTGATTATTATTATTATTATGGAAACAGAATTCCTGTGGAAAAAGGATTTATGGATGAATAGGAGTATAATGTAAAATATTAATTTCTTCCAAAATCAAAAAAATCTTACTAGCCCAAAACTTGTAAATGGTAGTGTATGTCAATATACAAAAATATTAAATAGGCTTATTTAATATACGTATCTTTAAAAAATATAAAATATTTTAGATATTAAGAAAAAAAAAAAATTACAACATTGGGGAAACTGAAAGAAGACAGTAATTTCCCTGCAGCATTAAGAAGTCCTACAGCAGGCCAAACCTGTTTACCTAAAACACTTGAATTTTATCAACAGCTTACATTTTTTTTTTACAGATTTATATTCTGCTGACAGTTAAGGCTAATACTGTAAAAACATTATAATATTGAATGTTAAGGCGAGACACCCCAGGTGAATAGGGTAAAAAAAATAACTAATAGATATCACCATACTTCCCCAGCTGATTGATTACATTAAAAATGGCAAACATTTTTTGTATTACAAGTTTTCTAAAATGTTATGTTTAAATATGTAAATGAGGCGTTATCTAATTAAATATGCACTAATTTGCATACATTTCTAGAACAAAAAAGGTTCAAAATTCTCATTTAATTTTTTGAACATGTTAAATTCAAAGGTTTTTACAGAGGGAATTTTGGTTATCTCTTTTTATCACTCCATAAATCAGAAAATACCATCAACAGCCAGAAAAAAATTAATTTTTTTAGGAATAAAATGTTGTATAAAATCAGGCAAATTATATATCAAAAATCCCTCTAAAAACCTTCAGAATATAGATAGGAATAAAACTGTAAAGTTTGGTTTATGTAAGTTCTGCTGAAGTGGAGATTTCTGACACAGAGCAGGAGAAAAAACTCATTTTGAGAAAACGGCCTTTAAAGATATTTACTGTAATTGAAATCTATAGATGCAAATAGATAAAGTGCTATAAAACATACACTTAAAAGTGTATTTTGGATGTTTTCTTTCCACCAGTCTGAAAAAACACTTTATGAAAAACCAAAAAGTGCAAAATCTCAAAATTGACAGGTGCCTGATAAAACAGTGTTTTTGCCTGTAGTGTCCCCCCTTAAATAATGTAGATGCCAAGTTTTTTTCAACTAGGTTAAAATTCGAGTTCAGTTCGATTTTATTTTAGATATTTGATTTGAAGTGACTTTTGTAAATAGCAGATGCTCAGATCTCATACGGTTGGATTGGAAGCATTTCCTCCTCAAGCTTCTGATGAAATTCCAAACACAATTCACATTTTCTAATGGTTTAAATGTTGTATGTTTTTACACGGCTTAACACCCATCAACTCTGTAATTCTGCCCCAGGAAAATACGTACAAGTATGTGGCACAAAGTCACCCATCTGACAGACATGTGGTTCAGAGCCAACTCAATGATAGGTCCCTTTGTTAAAACTGAAAGTTTTCAGGTCTATTTAATTTTCATGACAAAAAAAAAAAAAAAACACTTCCTTGTGTCTCTCTATTGTTGTGGCAGTAAAAAGTTGCATATGGCAACTATTTAATTATTTTAGGTGACTGTTTTTAAGAGTGTTTCTCATTATTTATTTATTTATTTTTCAGATATCAATTAAAAACTTCAATCTGAGGAAATGTTAAGTTTAGGCATCAGAAGTTTATTGCAATTTCTAGCCAATAGCAATTTCTAGCCAATAGCAATATTTTAGCCCCAAGGTCCCTAATAATCCTGTACTGCAGCATACCTATCATGTCGTACTCTCAGCAAAACCGGTTTCAATTTAGCAAGCAGACTATATAATCGAACGCACACTTGCAGTTTACCAGACACACTGACACCACGTATATTTTTGCTTCAAAAGGAGTTTGCTAAAGCTGAAACCATGAAGGCTCTGGTTTGCGCTCTTGTTCTGATCCTCGTGTGCAGCACTACTGGTGAGTTTATCATCTATAACTGCTGAATAACAGATACTGAATAGGTCTATCTGAGATTTATCACTGTACTGGTGACTGGATTAGAATTATGAAGTAAGGCTTGTCTGAAATGATTGTGCTAAACATAGTGTAATTGTACTGAAATAGTTAGGAAACATCAACATTAACTATGTATATCTTGCTTGCTTCTGGTCTTTATACATATACAGTTCCACAGTAGCTCATGATCTGTTTGTCGTCATGTTTCTTTCATTCTCTGTGCAGTGCACTCCCTGCAGTGCTTCACCTGCGTGGGTGACGACTGCAAGGTCAGAACCGAATGCCCTCCATCTGCCAACTTCTGCAGGACCGAGGCCACCGGTACGTGCCGAGACATGTCTTTTTTACCGTCACCTTTGCACTGCTATGCAAAACTACAGCTCTGTGCCTCTGTAAAATAAGGGAGGTTTGTTAATGGTATAGAAATGAAATGAAAATTCTGTCATCATTTACTTACCCTCAAGTAGTTACAAACCTGTATGAGTTTCTTTGTTCTGCTGAACACAAAGAAAGATATTTGGAAGAATGTCAGTAACCAAACAGTTCTCGCCCCCCATTGGCTTCCATTTTTTTCCTACTATGATAGTCATTGGGGGGCGAGATCTGTTTGGTTACTGACATTCTTCCAAATAACTTTTGTGTTCAGCAGAACAAAGAAACTCATACAGGTTTGGAATAACTTGAGGGTGAGTAAATGATGACAGAATTTTCATCTCTTTAAGATGCAGATACAGAGGTACATTGATTGTTGTAAAAAAAAAAAGCAAAGGTCACATATAAACTGTCAATAATGTCAAGTACACTGTAAAAAATGAAAAGTTGAGAAAACTTAAAAGTTTAAGGCAACAAACCTCAGCAGATTTTTGAGTTTTCTCAACTTCTTGTATTCAGTTTATACAACAAAAAGTTGAGAAAACTCAAAAATCTGCTGAAGTTTTCTCAACTTTTGATTTTTTACAGTGTAATCTAAAAAAAAAGTGCTTAAAGTATTAAATATAATATTTAATAAATGATATATTAAATAGTATTTAATGTGGCAGAGTCACCCTGGCTACATTAGATCGCAGTATATGGCATTTTTTAATATTAGGGCATTTAGAAAAGGCTGCTTATAACAACAACTGTACATTATATAATTTAAAGTTTATTTAAAATATGTCTTTTTTTCAGCTACTTTTTTGTCCCGTACATGTGAGGAGTCCTGCACACCTGGAGACAATGTCCACTGCTGCGACCAAGACTTGTGCGGCTGAACGTCGAAAAGCCTTGCTTTGCATGACATACCATTTATTAATTACTAATCAACTGATTTAAAATGAGATCACTTACCATTATAACCAAAATGTAATGAGCATGAGCAAAGCAAAAATTCAATAAAGCCTCTTTGAATATGTGTCTGTATAAATGATTTCCACTTAATGTGTTGCTTACTGTGCGTATTGCTGCAGGGGTGTGAAACAAAAAATGAAAAGAAATACATCAGAAAAATTCAGACTAGAAAGTTTTTATATTAAAGGATTAGTTCACTTTCAATTAGCCCAAGCTTTACTCACCCTCAAGCCATCCTATGTGTATATGAATCTTCTTTTTGATGAACACAATCGGAGATATATTAATAAATATTCTGACGCATCCAAGCTTTATAATGGCAGTGAGCAGGACCAACAAGTATGAGCTGAAGAAAGTGTCTCCATCCACATCCATCCATCATAAACATACTTCATACGGCTCCGGGGGGTTAATAAAGGCCTTCTGAAGTGAAGTGATGCGTTTGTATAAGAAAATTATCCATATTTAACAAGTTATGAAGTAAAACATCTAGCTTCCGCCAGGCCGCCTTCCGTATTCAACTTATGAAGAAAGTGTAAAACTCTTGCAGTTCAAAACACTTACACTACGTCCTACACCTTCCCAATTCAACTTACGGAAAAAGTGTAACTGACGCGAAGCAGGTTTACACTTTCTTTGTAACTTAAATGTGGACGGTGGTCTGGCAGTAGCTAGATATTTTACTTCATAACTTGTTAAATATGTTTTTTTTTTTACACAAACGCATTGCTTAGCTTCAGAAGGCCTTTATTAACCCCCCAGAGTCATGTGGAGTACACATTTATGATGGACGGATGTGGATGGATGCAGTTTCTTCAGCTCATACTCATGACCCATGTTCACTGCCATTATAAAGCTCAGATGCGTCAGAATGTTTATTAATATAACTGATTGTGTTCATCAGAAAGAATAAAGTCATATACACTTAGGATGGCTTGAGGGTGAGTAAAGCTTGGACTAATTTTCATTTGAAAGTGAACTAATCCTTTAACTGGGAATGAACTAGGTATCAAAACTAATTTGAATCCTCACTTAAATGATCAACAAAGTTGCTGGTTGGACTTTACAGAACGACTAGAATACGAATGACCCTTTTATCGCATGAAAGAGTGTTTCCACTACAAGGCCAGCTGTAATTTATGCTGTTTGGTGTGTTTAGTGTCAGGACTAACATGGAGGGTCCGTCATTATGATCCCCTAATAAATATCTGCGGGGGTGACTGTGGTTGCCTCAGCCCCGGTAACTGGGGGAATGTCTGTCTGAGACGAAACATTCATGAGAGGTGAAAAGTTCAAAGAGGAAAGTCAGTTACTGTACGAAAAGCATTGCCATAGCAATGTCTAGTTGTTAAATCTTCAATTCTGTCTCATTTTTTGTTAGTCAATCTCTTCTTTTTATCATTGCAGCTTGGTTTCAGTCTCTTGGGTTTGTGAGCGTCAAACAGCTGATTCATTTCTCCTGTGTAATGAAGCAGGAGCGAACAGCAGAATCCTAATGATTTTTTCACTGACTGATCTTCAGCCAAGAAAAAGCCACTACCAGACTATGAGACTGCCAAACTCTGTCTGTGTGCATTTATGTTTGTTTATGTGTGTTCATTTTGATTGTGAATCGTACTGAGTGTAGAAGAATCTGAGGAATACAAATTTAAATTATGTGGCAATCATACATAATACAACAAATAACAAGTCCAGGGCACAGTGAAAAATTTGCCAAAAAATCCAGCCAGTGTGCTCCGCTTAGAAAAAGACAAGGGACATCTGTTGTGCTTTAAACACTGCAGTGTTTTTAACAACTGAATTTGGGTTAAATGAAACAAAAACTAAATTACAATATTTTCAATTCACTTACAAATATAATAACTAAAACTAAAATACAATATATGCATAAATATTTTTTATTTTGAGATATTTTATGATTTTATTTTATTAAAAACAATTTTATTAAAAACTAAAAATGAAACTAAAATAAAAATGATCTTAATTATAAACTGTCTAGCCTGCCTTCATTATGCATGAAAATGCCAGTAGATATCAAGATAGTGGAAAAATCCTGAAAATTTTGAATGATTTCAGTATCATTACGCATCAGCTTTGGCAGCCTTAAAATACTGAAATTACATATATTGGAAAACTAAACTGAAACCATGTTACAGAAAGGACAAATTAAATACAAAACAAATACACATGCCCAACACTACTAATATGTTAACCTTAAGAAGGGTATGAAAAAAGTTCAACATGAAGTATAATATATCATTCCATTTAACACATACGTGTCATCGCCTGCAGCATGAAGATACTAAAAGTAGACATTTGTCAGATTAATTCCAAAGACAAGCATTCTTTCTCGGACACAACTGGTCTAACAACATGTACAAGATACACCTACACTTTTCTCACTGTCAAAAGACCCGAAGAAAATCATGAAGGCTTAAAAAAAGGCAGTGAAGAAATAGACTTCACATAAGTCACGTCTTTACATGGGCCTCATTCCTGCCTGAACATAATGTTTCTCTTCGCACTATATTTCACTGAACAGAGAGAAGAGGGGGAGGAAGCGCTATAAATTCAGTCACTCCTTTCCTTGATGCCACAATGGCGTGTATTCACAGAGAAAAGCAGTTAGTACTGTGACTGGCTTAGACTGACTCCAGATAGACAAAGACAGATGCTGAGAAACAGTTAGCAAGAATCATGGACAAACACACATAATAAGTATTAGAGAACACTGAAAATGATACTATATATATTCAAGATTAAAAACAAGTTTGATTTGTGCATATTATTTTATTGGAAAATATTTGATACACTGGACTTTGCACTGCAAGTCTCACGTCAAGATACATAACCATAATCATATACTGTGTATCTAACCTATTGGTTTGTATTCTTTTGCTTATCCCAGGGTTCTCAACTAGACTTACTGTGACATTTGGTACAATATCTGATTCTTTGGTACAATACTGATTCTTAGCTGCCTAAACAAAAACTAGCAGCTATTTGAGATCATATTTGAGCCATTCAACTCTTTTGAGGAGGCCAAAATACTTTAAAACAATATAAAAGGAGGACAAATGGTCCCGTGGTCAGTGTTGGTGTGCCCGTAAGATGGACATCTGTCACTCAAACCCTGAGCTAAACAAAGTCGTCAAGCTGAGTGGAATTTTGCCCCTGGCATTGACCTACCTTTTTATTTAAGCAACACCCCATAATACATTTCCAAAGAAAGCTTGGTGCCCTTTCATACACTTTTCTCAGTTCTTCACAAACATGCTAAGTCCCACGTTCTTACTTTCCAAGTACAATAACACTGCATTCCGAACAAATCTGAAATACACTACTAGCCTGTGATATTATATGTATGTATATATAAAAGAAGTCTCTTATGTTCACCAAGGCTGCATTTATCTGATCAAAAACAGAAAAAAACGTAATATTATTGCAATTTAAAGTAATAGTTTTCTATTTTAATATATTTAAAAATGTAATTTATTCCTGTGATAACAAAGCTGAATTTTCAGCATCATTACTCCAGTTTTCAGTGTCAAATGATCCATGAGAAATTATTCTAAATATGATGATTCACTACTCAAGAAATCAATGTTGAAAACAGCTGCTTAATATTTTACTTTTTTTTCGCATTTATTTTAAATAGAAACCGTTTGTAACATTATTAATGTTTTACTGTCACTTTTGATCAATGTAATGCATCCTTGCTGAATAATAACTTATTTTACAAAACACTTACTGACTCCAAACTTTGAACGGTAGTGTACATCAAGCTTTAAACCATTCTTTCTTTCTTTCTAAAATCTTTCCTCTACACCTTTAACATGGCAACTCTGAATACATAAAGGTAAATACATATCTGTGCAAGTCATTCCTAAGTGGCAGCAAATGTGAATATCTGCGTGTACATGTATTTCTGAGAATGATTCAAGGCACTGGTCACTTCCTGTAACAACCTGCATTAAAATCCTGTCTGCATGAGATTCTCTCCAATATCCTTAGGGGAAAAAGCAGACGGATAAACAGAAATAGACACACACACACACAATAAACACTTTAAAAAACATGAGTACAAAGGACTTGTGACTTGCACAGATCAGGCGCGGCATAAATCGCCAGAGCTCAATTTCCAGCCAGAAATAAACACATGTAAAATCATGTTGTAGTCTCTGCAAAACCAGCTGCTTTTACAATTCTTGTTTCTAACTCATCTTCTGTTCCTAAAAGCATAACTCAGTTCAGAGTCACTATATAAAAATAGATTTATACATATACATATATATACTCGTATATAAAATGGCAGAACAATGGGATATAAATAAAAGTGAAAAAGGCTTCACATTCTGTGTAACAAATGAACAATTTGGTAAATTCAACATTCATTTAATAAAAGTGCATCTGATCCAAATGAGTCCGATATACTGCCATACGACGCTTAAGGCACAACACTTTCTTGATACGTTTTCTTTGGCTGGGCTGGAGAGAAAACTAATATACATCTTAATGTGCTCTCAATATCTCGCCACACCCAAAATAACCGATAAAACACCTTACGAGATTCCCAATTTAACATCTCATCACTATGGGAAGACTACTGGTGAGATTAGCTGCATCTTAAGTACTGTACTGCTGCTCTCTACAGGACACCATAAGGCACTACGGCGGTATAAAACTACGTATTACGCTTTGTCCAAAGAGCATATAACACTATAACCTCATGCCCTGACCCTCAAGACAAAAAAGAGAGTAACAGCTTACTAAAACGCTTCTTACAAACGACAAATCAAGGAAGTGCAATTCTATAAAGATTAATCAAATATAAGATTAACCACAAATTCAAAGCGTTCGAGACTGACGTGCGCAAGACCCTCATTCATCTGAGGCAGGAACAAAATGAGACAATTATTATGTTTCCTTTAACACTAAGTGCCTGTAGTCAGAGACAATAGGCGAACATGGAGATCCCAGGAAAATGGCTTGTAAAACACTGACTTCACAACTCTGCTGTGGACTGTATGAAACATTCACTACTAGGAGACATTCTTGATGTCTGAAAACCTCATTCAAGGAGATTCAGACCCTGTTGGCTTCAGAAGGCACATTTGGCAGTTGTTGTAATAAAAAGTCCAGTTTGAAGCAGCTCAAACAGTATCATGTTTGTTGCATCTGCTCATCCTGTGACACCATTAACCTGTTTATTCCTGAAGTAAAGAGTGTGTGCAGCATGAAAGTCCTGTAGCGCCCCCTGCTGTCACAAAGACATCACATTTTAAACTGATAGAGAATTAACCAGTTTTATGACCTAATCCAGGCAACAGCTGATTGGGTGCTGGCAGGTCACATGCTCTGGAAACATAGATTGCGTTTGAAGCTGAGCTTATCACACCCTTAAATGTTTTTGAAAAGGAAACCTGGTTCCTCTGGGGGGTTTTAACCAGTTGAAGCAGCTCGATGGGCCTCCTCAGCACAAGATCTGAGAGAAGGGATGTCTGAGCAGCTCCTCTGCGCTTGGCCGGTATTTGGCCTCCACGAAGATGCAGCGGAGGAAGTCCCGCGTGTGCTCGGAGATGTGGGAGGGCAGCTGGGGGTTGGTGGGCTGAGTGGCGATCTTAAATATGGCCGCCATGGCCTCATATTCAGCCCAAGGGGGCTTTTCTGTCAACATCTCCACCACAGTGCAGCCAAGACTCCTGTTCACACAACATACAGTTTAAGATTAATGACCCCCATTAGGTCACATGATATATCGTTTATTTAACATGCCACATGTTTTCAAGTACTGTTTGTTAATTGTTCAGTAAAGTTATAGATTCCAGGTGTTTCAGAGTATATATATATGTATACATTTCGATTGATTGTTATTTAAATTATAATAATATTCTAAAAAAATAACTGTTAATGTCGTTTTAATTTAGTTTCAAGCTTCAAATCTATTAAACCTAACAAGTTTTATGGATATTTAAAGACATTTTTCATTGCAAAATAAGATGAAAATACTTATCAAGAATGTTTTTCTTTTTCTTTGTTATATGCTAGAGTGGACTATCTGGAGACCCAGACAACCACAAACTTTCTGAGCTGAATTTCAGCCAATCATAATGCTCCCCTGACCTGACGGGAGACTGTCCAATCAGTTTACGTCGGGGAATCCCTGAGCAGCAGCAACTAAGCCACTCCCACTGAATGAGAATATGTGCAATTCTTAAGGATGTAAAAATAGGCCTGTTTTTTTTCTCCCATTTTAAATAGTTTTTCTTTGGCATGTTAAAAACAGGTTCTTAATATTTACAGAATGTTGCTTTTTTAAACTCTCCGAAACACAGATCACAATCATGTCTGCTTAATAAACAATTTACAGTAAAAAGCAACTAGATAGGCTCATCTAAATTGTGCAAATTTGTTGCCGTTTATATAACTGCAAGCATCACACTAACATTCTCTTCCATAAATTCCAGCTGCTTTTCTCACTCTAGTAAGATGAGATTTTGAAAATATGCAGCTTTAAGGTTCCCATGATTGAAGATGGAAAATGCTGTTCCAAAGCATGCACATTTTTCTCTAAAGCAAAATGCCAAAATCTTATACTCTCTGGCCTGGTTTCATAGACAGAGATTAAGCCTGGATTAGAACTTAGTTCAATTATTAGGTCAAGTATCTTTTATAAACGTGCATTAGGAAAAAAAGCATTACTGTTGTGCATCTTGAGACAAAACAATGGCACTGACATTTTAAGATATGTCAGTGCAAGTTTCTTTCAGTTAAAACAGCTCAAACATGCATTTTAGTCTGGGACTAGCTTAAGCCTTGTCCAGGGACTATATCTTAAAAATTCACCTCATAAAGAATAAGTTTTTAATTTATAAACAAACAATAAAAAAAAAAAACAGCTCTCACCAAACGTCTGCCTTCCGGCCATACCCCTCTCCACTGATGACCTCTGGGCTCATCCAGTACGGTGTTCCGGTAACAGAACGGACACCAGTGCTGGACATGCAGATGGTCTGAAGCCGCTTACTGGCGCCAAAATCTCCCAGCTTCACATTGCCAGCTGAATCTCGCAGGATGTTTGCACCTGAATGTACCGGAGGAAAGTGACCAGAGAGAGCAGTTAACATGCAATGGACCGAAAGCTCTTGTTGCTCTTGTTATATGGCTATTTTATAGATTTGCTATATATTACTATTCAAATATGTGACCCTGGACGACAAAACCAGTCATAAGTAGCACAGGTATATTTGTAGCAATAGCCAACAATACGTTGTATGGGTCAAAATTAACAATTTTTCTTTTATGCCAAAAATCATTAGGATATTAAGTAAAGATCATGTTCCATGAAGATATTTTATAAATTTCCTACCGTAAATATATCAAAAATGTATTTTTGTGAGTGGATATATGTTGCCAAGGACTTCATTTGAACGACTTTGAAGGTGATTTTCTCAATATTTTGATTTTTTGGCACCCTCAGATGCCAGATTTTCAAATAGTTGTATCTCAACCAAATATTGTCCTATCCTAACAAACCATACATCAATGGAAAGCTTATTTATTCATTAGCTTTCAAAAAATTATGACTGGTTTTGTGGTCCAGGGTCACATTTGACACATTTCCTGCAGAATAAATTTCCCCAATGGTCAGCAGTGTGAATTTACCAACAAATTGAACTTTGACATAATACACTTGTTTCAAATAGCTGATTGTTATAAAAAAAAGTAATAGTTTTTGACTATGTAAGTCTAATATGTGAGGCTGTACCTTTGATGTCCCTGTGGACGATCATGTTGCTGTGCAGGTAGGACATGCCCTCCAGAATCTGTCTCGTATACTTGCGCGTCACATTCTCCGTCAAAGCCCCATAGGCCTTTAGCTGGTCTTTGACTGAACCCTAAGGGGGCAAAAACCACAGCACCAGTGAGTCACGCTGAACTCTACATCATGACCACGGTGTGTGATGACACATCACAACCCTTACAATAAAAAAAATAGCATTAGAGCGATAATAAAAATTGAAATGAAAAGGTCATCGATTACTCACCCTCATGTCATTCCAACCCTGTTCGCTGTTCATTTTTTATTTGTTTTACTAGAACACAAAAGTAGTTGTTTCCATAGTTCTCTTCTCATATGATATTTGATTCGAGAGTTGCAGCAGAGGTGCATAACCCTTAGATCAATGAATAATACTTTTGGTTCATTTCTCACAAAAAGCCATCATATGGCTTCCGAAAATGTATATAGATAATATAAAAATGTATAAACGCATATATAAAAACAGTGTAAATATAAATATACACAACCAGTTAAGTTTGGGGTCAATAAGATTTTTTTTTAAAGAAATTCATGCTTTTATTCAGCATTACATTTTGAAATATTCAAATTTTAAAATGTAATAATATTTTACAATATTACCGTTTTTACTGTATTTTTGATTACATACATGGGTGGGCACAAGAGACCCAAAACCACCCAAACCTTTGAATGGTAGTATATAGTGCAGAAGTCACGTGGACTTTTTTTTTTTTTTTTTAGAGCATTTTAGAGCATGACACCCCATGGTCACTATGAACTGTCAAGATCTATGAAAAAGATTTTCCATGGAAAACAGCATACAGGTTTGGAACAACAAGTCTAATCTTTGTTTCTTTCCCAACACTTGATGTCCCAATGCTCTTTTAAACTCACCCCAGGCATATACTCCATGAAAATGGTGAGGGTCTTCTCATTGTGGTCTCTAAGGCAACCGTAGTACTGGACGATTCGTTCATGGTGCAGGTTCTTCAACAGCTGTATCTCACACTCTAAAGCGCTCACCTCCTGCAGAAAGGGGGGCAAGAGTCATGACACAACCACAGCTGAGCTGTGACCAGAGGGAGTATGAGTGAGATGACTGAGCATGTAGGTGGAAGATCAACTGAAAAAATATAAAACCACAACACACTAAAGCTGAACAGTGGTTAAGAAAGCACAAATATACTGGAAGCCCTTAGTTTTTCATTGTGTGAACAATTGTGTGTTTGTGTCAAGTGAGGGCATGATCAACGAGAAATGCGCTGTTAGACTACCCCACTTCCCCTCGCCTCAAAACCCCCCTCTGGCCAACACACACAATCACACAGATACAGGAAGCGACAGTGCATGTTTTTGCAATGGCAGACAGGAAAGGATTTAAAGAGTGGGGGGAAAGTTTGAGAAAGAAAGATAGAGACATAAATCAAGAGAAAAGAAAAAAACATAAAGAGAAAAGTAAGAGAAAAAAAGAGAATGAAAAAAGGCAACATAAAATAACTATATGCAGTGTACCTTACTGGTCTCTGGACTGGCAGGGTCAAAATGAACCTGTTTTGCTGCAAGTTCTCTGCCTGTGTCCACATCATAGCACAGATAAACCCTTCCAAAAGCACCCTGACCCAGCAACTTCCCCCTGCGCCATGTCACTGGAGCTGTAGGGGCTGCATACATGCACGACACATATGAAGATACAATAATGATTGGCTGAATGAAACAAATAAATTGACAATTTCACACAAATTCATACATTTTAAAGGGGTCCTATTATGCTTTTTCACTTTTTCAACTTTAGTTAGCATGTAATGATGCTGTTTGAGCATGAAAAAGATCTGCAAGTTTACAATCACTCCAAAAAATGATATTTTATTTAACAGAAAAACCTTTTCAAGAACTACAACTAATGGCTTGTTTGGACTCCAATGCTAATCCAATGACTCCAAACTTAAAAAATGATTTTTAACATTGTTCCTGAACATTACAACCCCAACGTTTATCTGTGCGCTGCACATTTTACGTAGGACAGCTTCCAGAACCTAAAAGAGTATAATGCCGACTACGCACAAAAAGACGGAGCAGTTCCCACTTTGTCGGGACAATTGGTTGTTTATGGATCACAACCTGTAAGTATGTTTTATTATTTGCTGTTGTGTTTTGTATTAACAGTTCCAACTTTATGTTGTTGCTATGATGTAAACGAATGGCAAAGCTGTTTGGCTCTGCTAGCCTGCAAACTAACATTACAGTGCTGATGTAGTGTTTACTGTAGCTTTGGTAAGCTCTTACTTTTGTGATTGATTACTGTTTGTATTACCATAGTTTTCCGACAAATTTCATGATAAATTGGTGTACAACAGCTTATCTGTAATGTAAAAAGAAAATTACAAAACAAAAATCAAACCACTCTCAAACTCAAAAAACCTGTGCTTGAAATCCGTTCTGCATGATCCTCTTTTTTGTTAAGATTCTCAGGCTCTGAATGCAACTCGAACTGGTTTGAAATTGATGCCATCCATAAGATTTACACCTGAGGAGATGAAACTGGTGGTTATGGTAAAGGGCGTAACATTTCCTGAACACGCCTGAGTATCCACCAATCACAACACACTGGGCCAGCTAACCAATCAGAGTACATTTCGTATTTCAGATGGAGTGCCTTCATTGAAGCAGGAACTAAACAGACTGGAAGAGATGCTGTTATAATGTAAAATATGTGAAAAATAATATTTTGAACAATCAAGCATGAAAAACTATTCTAGTATGCCCTAAAAACAAAATCAAGACTGCATAAAAGGGCATAATAGGACCCCTTTAAATACATCAAAGCAGTTTTAAAAAATGCTTATAAACACTACCATAATCTACAACATCACAGACAATATCCTACTTACACTTATGAGGGACTGGGCGGTCCTGTGGGCGGAGTCTGGCCTGAGTATCCACCAGCTGCCAGCTCCCCAAACTCTCCTCACTGCCGTTCAGCGATCGCCGTGATGGCACCAATGTGAACAAGTTTCCCTGGGGACGACGGATCCGTGGAAATGTCCGTCGACCTGGGGAGCAGCATTATTTGTTTAAAATATGACATGGGAGGACCTGGAGTGTGTGAGTATCCTTCATAAATTTGAGTGTATCGTACCTTCACTGTGGTCTTTATGATGGAGGGACACATGATACCTGCGAGGGTACGTCCCTCCCTTACCCACAATCTTATCGTATACATGGTTTTCCCGGTCTAAAAGAGGAGAACAGACAATTGTGTCACTGTAATAGCAGATCTGTAGAACTTTGTCAATTGATTTACTGATTGCAGCAGCATCTGTATTGACACACACCTGCACAGTCTTGTCGGTTGTCAGGGTAACTCTTAACCCTGTGTGTACGAGGTTTCCTGAGTGAGGGGCTACGAAACAAGAGACACCAATAAAAGCAAAATAACAGTGACAGGCGCTTACAATTACAGTATCATTCAAATACATTTCTGATTGTATCCTCCTCCTCACCTGTCAGAGTTGCTGTCCAGTGACTGACAGCTGCCGGACACTGAGTTTTCTGCACTGCTCCAAGGATCCAGCACCTTTAAATACAGGTGAATTATAAGTTAAATGCACTCAGATGGCACACTAGATGAGTAGGTGTCTATGTAATTTCCACAGTGGTATATAATGTGGTATATATACCAATTGCAGAATGTGGCATTTCAATGGGAACATCTCACCGTTTCAAGGTAACCCTGAAATTTATGCTGCACATGTGGCTCCTTTTCAACACATACTGACTGCAAGAATATGCAAGATACCAATCTATATACGACTTTAGGGGAGTACAGTAATTGCGCAAGTTAGCATGTCCAAATTCCAAATTTCCATGATTTGATCATTCATTTTCGCTTTAGAGTGTAATATTCAGTACTTATATAAACTGACAATGCATATGAAGGGTATATAATGTAATAAGTATATTGTAAAACAACAGAACAGAATAGAATACATATTTTTTTTTATACAAGTACACTCCCGTTCAAAAGTTTGGGGTCATGAATTGTTTAATTTTTATTTTTTCATTTATAATAATACTTTTATTCAGCAAGGACACATTAAACTAAACAATAGTGACAGTAAAGGCATTTATAATGTTTTGAACTTTCTATTAAATCAAAGAAATGTAATGAAAAAAATTTAAAATTTTCAAATGTGATATTAATACAAAATGTTTCTTGAGCTGCAAATCATCATATTAAAATGATTTCTAAAGGATCATGTGACACTGAAGACTGGAGTAATGATGCTGAAAATTCAGCTTTCACAGGAATAAATTACATTTTAACATGTTAAAATAGAAAAAAGTAACTTTAAATTATAATAATATTTTTCAATATTTCGGTCCAAACGACTTCAAACTTTTGAATGGTAGTGTATATATTTCATAATTATATATATATATATATATATATATATATATATTAAAATAATTCTGCTTTACAGCACAATGAATATGTCACAAACTCACAAAGTACTAAACCTGTTATAGTTTTAAAGCACCCTCTGACATATTTGTGCACGTGTCTTTGAACTCACACACTGGTCGCTGGTTTCAGGTATGAATTCCCCCTCGCTATTGATGCTGGTGTAAGATCCCTGACGTGCGATTCGCTGTTGCCGCTCAGGAACGTAACCAGGGGGTGGAGAACTTCGCCCAGTGTTCTGAGAGCCTACGTAATGACAAGACAAAAGACATAAAATGTTAAAACTAATAATTCAACAACTGCAAGAAGATATTTATCTGGTCTTACTGTACACACGAGATTGAGAGTGCACACATGGAACTATTTTTATTCGCATAATGTTTAACTCACTGTTGTATTTTGGTTTCCGTCAGTACAGTGATTTAGCAAGAAAGAAAAAATACCATAATTACTTTGAAAACTGACACCTTACAATTCATACACATTAATTTTTATATTATTTTCAATTATATTTGCAAACTGTCATTAACGCAATTGTCAAATAAAGCATCTGAATAACTTTATTTCAGCTATGGCCATCCTGTTAGACTTAAATGCTCATACAAGTTGCATGGTGTAATCAGACAGTAGGTTATGTTGAGCTCAAAGAAAATACGGAATAAAAAAGACCCATGTTACGTGATAGACTGTGACAAGGGCATGGTCTAAAAGCAGAACAGCTGAATCATGAGACTGAAGGAAAGTATAAACAAACGTCTTTTTCCTCCAGTCACAGAGCCTCAAAGAGTTCACGCTTTTCTCCAGACACCCTTACAAGCTGTAACAACCTCCCCTCCCCCCTAAAATACACACTATCTCTACAACAGGCCATTGGCCCACCATGCTAATAGTGTCTCGCAATCTGATTGGCTAGAAGCCAGCAAGCCATTGTGGAGCAGCCAGTGATGGTGGACAGGAAAAGGAAGAGGACCCACTGCTCACAGAGGAAGTCAGAGAAACAACAGAGAGAGAGAGAGAAAGAGAGAGAGAGAGAGAGAATGAAAGTGTATGAGAGAGAAAAAGACCAGGGCAAGAAGATTGATAAGAAAGGCAAAGTGGTTTTTCATCATGCGCAGTAGTGTGTTTGCATGTGTGTGTGTGTGAACTCACTGGTGGAGTGGTGGCGTCCTCTGGGTTCTGAGGACTGGTAGGCAGTGCTGACATCACCGGTGGACTGAGAAGTTTTGATGCGAACCTGCTTACTGACTGTGTGATGAGATGGAGAGGAGGCCTGCACACACACACACACACACACAGATGTGCACATTAAGCATCTGTCTTCTTTCCAAATTGAAGTGGTTCATATTAACATATATTAATTGTAAATCTCACGTTGCTTTGTTCCTGTGTCAGCAGCATGATCTTGATGCTCTTCATGTTTGAGCTGCGGTCCAGCAGATCAATGGCTTTATCCAAGTCGTCCTGTTCACGCAGGGGGATGGACAGCTGTGTGCACAAACACATGTGCAAACATACTTAATATATACATTTAGTAGAGCTGCCTGAATGCTAAAAGGGGGGAAAAAAGTTTAAAACGTATTAACGTTATCATCAGTTTCCTGTCCAACCGCTGCAGTGTAGTCCGATTCATGAGCAAATGACTCTTAGGCCACATACACACTGCAGCTATTCGATTGTCAATTCACCTTTTAGTGCTTAATCCTGTTATATACAATTTACAGGAGTGACAATCGAATTCTACAACAGAATTAACTCCCGAAAAATGCAGATAGTGACAACCGCATTTACAGAGATTCTACGCAGAGTGTACAGAACCAAACTGAACAACTAGTTGTTAATGACGTACAACAAGAGATATGAGAGAGTATTTTAACGTGCATCAGGGATGTATCTTTCGTCTGTATGCGGTGCAAGAAATCACAGAGAAAGCGGTACAAGTCTGACTCATGTTGCCAGATCTGCAAGCAAATCTGCGAATAAGAACAACTC
The DNA here is from genome assembly GCA_037950665.1 of Hypophthalmichthys nobilis. Classification (NCBI taxonomy): domain Eukaryota; kingdom Metazoa; phylum Chordata; class Actinopteri; order Cypriniformes; family Xenocyprididae; genus Hypophthalmichthys; species Hypophthalmichthys nobilis. The sequence goes on along the minus strand of CM075475.1, from coordinate 24,762,705 downwards.
ATAAAAAAACGAAATAAATGTAAATGCTTAATGCTGACAAACACCTGCTGTCTTTAACTCCATAAATAACTCCATAAATAACTCCATAAACTCAATCATTGTATGAGCCAAGCTTAAACAACAACCCTAAAAATGCTTATAATAAGTGGACATGGCAACAATGCTCTGTGAACACAACGGCTCAGTCAACTGTGCTTTAGATAAAAACACAGCGAGTTATTGGTCACTGTAATATTACTTTAGTCCGAATATCGGATACCAAACACGCGCGACGACAGAATGTTGCTTTGGTTACCATGGTTTCAATCATTGCCATTTCCAGATTGAGTCATGTTCCATACACGCATGGAACAATAACTTACGGGACTCATTCCCACATTTAAATGCGGTTGTCACTCCTGAAACTTTACAGTGTGTACATGGCCCTAGTTGCCGATGCTTTAAATGAATTGTTCTAAAGACTTATACATTTAGGAGTTGCAGTGAATCCGTCTGATGAATTCTTTATTACAAAATGATTCACAAAATTCAATCTTCCCAAGAAATAGGACTAAAAAAAGGGATATTAAAGTATTGAGTATTTTTGGTGACCAGACATAAGTGAGTGTCAGTGAGTGCATTTGAATGTGAATCAATACCTCATTATTCATATAATGCAGGTCTAACTGCTGACCGAAGAATGTTTTGACTTTCTGCTGGACTTCCTCAAACTGCACAGGCCGCCCAAACATCAGAATCCTATACAAACATATATAAACATACACACACGCCACGCACACAGAGGGGGGGACATTAAACAGGAAGCTGAGATTTCTTTAGATGTGTAATCCGAGCCAGCAAATCAAGTCAAACACACAGTCGGATCTGCAGAGTGCACACATTCCTGCGAGCACACCTAGCATAGCTGTGGTCTGTCCTGGCAGCCATAGACAAACCACAGTCCTTTTCCTTTCCTCTGTGTTTCCAGTCTGAGAGCTGAGAGAGAGCTTGCCTGTGTGTAACTGTATGTAATCTCTCAAAATCAAAACGCCAGTGTACATGTTGTTTTATGTGTGTTTGCATTGCTATTTGATCATTACTTTCATTTTAACACACACACACATGCACATTCCAGTAGAAAAGAAACTTAAATTTACCTTCTTTCACCACAGAACTCAAACTTAATCCTGACATCCTCCTGAAAAGCGAGAGAGAGAGAGAGAGAGAGAGAAAAGAGGTGAGGTCACGTCAGGGTCATATAGGAGAAACAAGGTCATGGTTTCTCCTGTATGTATGTGTATTACCATTCTGTTGGAAGAGCTGGCAGTGTTGACAGGTTTAGGTTTTGCCGTGTCGTAAGTTGACGCCGGCTGGCGCCTGGTCATCTGCAGGGCCACCAGATCCTTCATAATTGAATGGAGAGCCTGTCTCTCATCTGCGGAGAAAGACAGAGACACCGATTAGCAGATAATCATGTTATGGCAAAGACTTAAGATATACAAAGACAGCACCCTCATAATACTTATGAATGGGAGAAAGTGCAACAAGCAATATGGTGGAATAAGTCCGCCTCCTAAATAAAAGACCCAATCGCTGATTGGTAAAGTCATTGCGTCACTGCAGCTGCTGTTAAAAGCTCCAGATGCTTTAGAAACAGTTCTGAGATGCGTGCTTAGGACTGTACATGCACATTGGTGGATTTAGCCTGAAAAATAAGCTTTTTTAATGCTATTTGAGCATAAGAAACAACATTTATTGGACAGTTCATGTCAGCCTCGATGATATGTAATACTGAAAGTTGTCATAGGAGATTTTGTCTCTTAGCCCCACTTTTTGCTCTTTCAGTCGCGTAAATTATGCATTTACGTTCCATCTCTGTTATCACGAAACCCACGACACACAACAAACACAGCTCCGATCACAGCATCCTCCATCCACCGGTTTTTAGCATCAGCCACGCTTAAAGGCACCCGGGAGAGAAGTTAGCTCTCTGGGAACTATCCTGAGTTCTTAGAACTATTCAATGCGAAAGCCCCTTTAGATGAATGCAAATTGTATATAAATTTAAAAATAAGGGAAATTATTATAAAAAAATTGGTAACATTTTGGTATGGGGAAAACATATTCATTCACTATTAACTACAACTTTTGCCTCAATAAACTCTTAATTTACTGCTTATTAATAGTAAGGTAGTTGTTGTAGCGTTTTAAGTTTAGGTAAGGGGTAGCATTTAGGGATGTAGAATAAGGTCATGCAGAATAAGGCAATAATATGTGCTTTATAAGTACTAATAAACAGCCAATATGCAAGCTAATAAGCAACCAGTTAAAAGCGAGAATTGTTTCCCATACTAACGTGTTGGCAAAAAATTATCAGTCAATACAGATAAAAAAATCTCTGATACCAGTTGATATGATATGCAGTGTTTCCCATGAATTACCTAGACTCTGGCGGCCAGCCACTGTCTAATCAGTCCTGCCACAGTTTCCTTATGAACTGAGAATATTTTTTCTCTCCTCTTAATATTAAAGGTCTCTAACATTTTGTTATACGCCATTGCTTTGGCAAAGTATCTATCAAACAAACTAAAATTGAAAGTGAAATCAATTTGTGGCTGACCCTTAACTGCGGTCACTCATTGTAATAAATGTCCTTGAGTGGCTTATTGCTTTATTTTAAACTAAACAAAGATTATGTTGCAGAAACTATAAACTTGCTATACAGTTACAGCACAGGTGCAGAGGAACTGAGAGGATGTTCTGCTCTCCTTTCTGAATAAACACACACAGTTAGACGACTAGACCTGCGTCAGTGCAGTGAAGCCTTAGAGAGGAAGATGACTGTGTTTTCGAGATCTCTGTTCTCATGTTTGATGTAAGAATGAGCCGTGTCTTGGCTAAGCTCACTCAAGAAGGGAAAATATTCACAGTGTGTTGTTTGGATGGACTTCACACACCTCCTGAGAGGGGGAGAAACAGAGAAGCCTCGTCTACCCACTAATACTGGGAAACCTGGGTTAGAACATGGCAGATCAATCCAAACAACAGTCTCAACCACTCAACTGGTGAATATCTGTGAATATCTGAGTTTCATGTCACCAGTGAGACCATAAGTATCATTGTCAGTCTCCATGTTTCCCTCTTTCTCTCTTTTTTCTTTTTTTCCAGCCCAACAGCAGTTTGTCTGTCATTTATGAAGGCCCTGATGTACTTTTTCGTTCTTCACTTAGGGGTAAAGAGAAGTTCGAAAAACCTTTTCAGTGGTATACCATTAGGGAACATTCCAACGGCATCCAATTAGATGAATATTGTAATTTGTAAATATGTGCTGCACACTTTCCTCTCAATAACAAAATAAACACACAACAAAAAAGACAGCGGTGAGAAAACAGCAATTCAGAAAGCATCTGATCATAGTGGTGTGGATATGTTTGCATGCAATCTGCAATTCAGCTCTCCAGTCAAGTCATGTCACATTTATTTATATCACACTCTGTACAATTGATTGCTTTAAAGCCGGCGTTCTGACGTAGAACATGGAAGTGCTGAACTGCGTTCACTGCGTCAACTGCGTAGAAAACTGACAAGGGAGAGGAAAATTTGTTGAATGAAGTCGTTATTATCGTTTTGTTTTTGCGCACAAAAAGTATTCTCGTCGCTTCATAACATTAAGGTTGAACCACTGTAGTCAAGTTGACTATTTTAACCATGTCTTCACTACTTCTCTGGACCTTGAATGTGGTAATTTATTTGCTTTCTATGGGAGATAAAAAAAAAAACTCTCAGATTTCATCAAAAATATCTTAATTTGCGTTCCAAATATGAACGAAGGTCTTACGGGTTTGGAATGACATAAACGTGAGCAGAGATGGGTACTAACTAAGTACATTTACTTTGTTACATTTACTTCGTTACATTTACTTGAGTATGTTTTTGGAAAATTTGTACTTTTAAGAGTAGATTTAAATGTGGGTAATTTTACTTTAACTTGAGTACATTTCTAATGAAAAAGCTGTACTTTTCACAAAAAAGTTTCACAAAAATATTAAGCAGCACTGTTTCAACATTGACAATAAATGTTTATTGAGCATCAAATCATCATATTAGAATGATTTCTGAAGGATCATGTGACACTGAAGACTGGAGTAATGATGCTGAAAATTCAGCTTTAACATCACAGGAATGAATTACATTTTAAAATACATTAACATAGAAAACAGTTACTTTAAAATTTAATAATATTTGACAATATTACTGTTTCTACTGTATTTTTGATCAAATAAATGCAGTCCTGGTGAGAATAAGAGACTTCTTTCAAAAACATTACAAAATCTTACTGCCCCCAAACTTTTGTACAGTTGTGCACATTTTAATGAGTGAGAGAAAATTAAACATCTAGCCAGGCTTTAGCTTTTTAACTTTATCTTTGGTTGAAATTAACCTACTATTGTATATTTTTTAATTTTCTCTATTTTTTTCATAAAAATATTTGTTGTTTGAGTTCAAGCAATAATTGAAGACTTGTTGGCGATTCCAGACATATGATAAAAAAAAACAAACATGAGGACTTACTCATTTTGCCGGTATGAATGTGAGTGCTATTGATTGAAGTTCAGGTTTGAAGGTCCTCACACACCCCGTCCTCTAGTGTCACCCATCAATGGCCTAGAAATGGAACAATATTCAGGTTACATAGAAACTCATCAGTCATCAGCTGTAACTTACCTCCCTAACAAAACAAATGTAATCGGAGCCAACAAACAATGATATCAGTCAACACCACCACAACAACGACAATTACGTATTACATCACCATACTTCGGGGCTTTTCATTTACAAAAATATTGTAATAGCATACAGTTTACGTCCTCTGTTTATTTAACACATTAAAATGTACTGATGCCAGATGCACAAAAAAACCCATCTAAAATGCAGGAAAATGTGGAATGTTTTACGTGTGTAACGGGATGGTGAGAGTATGTGTTGTGCACGCATGTTAGTGCACGTGAGACCTGAAGGACTGTAACCTGATGCCTGCTGGCACTGAGGAACCTAGCACAAACCTTCCAGTCGAGGGGAAATAAGCAGAGGGAAATATTTACCATTTAAAATGGCCAGATTTCAGCTCCACAGGCTTAATTCCAACCATAAAAGCCCCTCTCAACAATGCCATACTCTCTATAAACACTATCACTGTAATATTTTCAAATTTCATTTGCCCATGAATACAGGTGGCTCACATTAAGAAAAAGAATGTGACTCAAAATGGCTGTGCTGTACATTGGATGTTCTGTATTTGACCTGAAGTTCTCTCAGATCAATTGGTCCATAACAATACCATTGATTTTATCTGTTATTCCTAGAAGAAAAAAGCTGCTTTACCACAAAGGTGTCAAAATTATAGTTTCACATAATAGGTTACTAATTTCTCTGAAGAAATCCATTTAACCACAGCTAATCTCTGTGTTATGCATGGGATCTATAGTGTCAGTATTCATTTACCAAGCAGCATGATTTTCAGCTTAATTTTTTCTAGATAAAAATGCTTGAGCATATTTCAATATTCATGTTTAGTATATTCTACAAATGCATTTGATGGACAATATCAGTGTTAATTCTACTGAAGTCTGGCAAAAATACTTATTTTTCTGATTAATCGCGATCTTCTTAAGATCGCAGGATTTATAATTTACTCCACTTTTAGTGGCTGCGTGAAAATGTGTCTGTACTGAGCTGACTATCCGGCAGGTGTCATTGCGTTCTGCTGAACTCCCTCGCCTGAATCTTTAGTGCCACGACAAAATAAATTAAATTTTACCCAAGCTGTGAACACGAGTTCACCATCTCCATTGACTGTGATGCGATAAAAAGGTCATGTACTGCTATGTCAAGAAATTACTTTTTAATGAGTTGTCCTTGCAGGCTGCATACAAAAACAAACAGTGTAGTCAGTAGGGTTGGGGAGTAATAGAATACATGTAACGGTGTTTTGTAATCCAGATACAGAAATCTGGTAACTGTAATTCGTAATCAGATTACAGTTACTTTTTTTTTTTTTTAAAAAAGGAAAACTATCAGGATTACAATGGTTTCACTTAAAACAAAATAATTTAGCATTTTGACATAATAACACTATATTGACAGTACTGATGCGTGGATCATGGTTAGATCCATGGAGACTGTCGAGGGTCGGCCGAGTCAAGTAATAAAAAAACAACATTACAATTAATTGCGGGTGGGCCGCAGGTCGATGAGAGATAAATTATGCATGTGTTGATTTTAATAAAGACACAGAACTCTCATTTCAATGTAAAATGCCATGAACAAGCGTCAATGTTTTACTTTTGTTTTCAACAAAAACATATATCTCTTCAGGGAAAACCAATCAAGGAAAGCATATGCCTAGAGCATTACATTATTGCTTAATAATTTAAAGGCACAATATGTAAATTTTGCCGCTAGAGCTCACTTATTCAAAACAAAGGTGTAGCTTGATGATTTAGCAGCCAGCTTCAGTGTAATATGTCACCATATCATCACGCTTAATACTGGGAATTTGAATAACTGTAATGTGACGATCAGGTGTGGATATCTAAATCAGATAAAAAAATAAGGTTCGAGTGGGTGGCGGGTGAATGATTTATATTAACAGTGAATTTGGTTGATGTTAGAACTGATCCGTGCATCTCTAATTGACAGCTGGTTCTTTTGCCAGTCATGATGAGCATTAATTCTCCTATATATTGCTTTTTACTTGACTTTATTTACATACATGGCCTTGATGGAATCCAAAAGTAATCAGATTACATTACTTTCATATTGTGGTGCTTACGTTACTGAATACTTTTTTAAGAAGTCATTTTTAACTGTAACGGAATACATTTTTAAAGTAACCCTCCCAACTCTGTCAGATTTGTGAGCAAATGTCTCATAACAGTTCTTTTTAGTGAATCAAAAACAAAGCGCAACCAGTATAGAAAAAAAAATATACATATATATATATATATATATATATATATAGTCATGAGTTGGTTCTTTTAATAAATATTTCAAAAAGACAAATTGAATCAGCTGCACTTGTCTAGAGAAAATTTCTTTCATATGCAAGTAAAATTATAACACAAATGAATCAGAATCAAAATCAAATACACTCAGGACATCTGTATCAATACTCAAACCTTATTTCATTCAGTTACTTTTACTTAAAAACAGCACTAAATACATGCAAAAATGCCTTATCAAATCTATACAATGTAAAAGAAAATCAGTTTCACATCCTGAAGAACTCAGACCAGGTGAGCTGTTGAGGCGCAAGTCAGACAATGGTTGCACTAGAAAGTCTGCAAAGTCTCATTAGAATGCTTCTGTCAGCATATCCTGACCTTTAAAAGCGAAGCTCTGGATAGGACTGCATCATTCCTAATGACATTACCTGCCTGTGCTTCACTGCCAGACTTCATCAGACCTGCAAAACTCTTTTGATCCACAGCAGACTGGAGGAGAGAGGAGCAACTGGACATTGCTAAAAATTGCTCATCCTTCCATATTTATGGTCAACGCTGAAATGATTAACCAAACGGATGAGGTAAGAAGCGTATGCGCGCATGCGTGGGTTTGTTTCAGCGCCTCCAGTCATGCAGCTTCAACTGAACCGAGAGAAATTACAGAGGTCAGACATCATTCATTTGCACTCATTCAGTCAAATATCCAGGTGGCCTGACCAACTGCACCTATGAACACACTCGACGAGCAGCGAGTGCATGCAGCTTCATCTGACGTTACTATATATATATATATATATATCCAAGTCTAAGTTAAACAGACCTTCACCAGAATGCTCCACAGAGTGTTTGATGAGAGAGTGCACGCTTTTTCCTTCATGAAAGGTCTGAATATATATATATGGGTTGATACCACACCACTGGAAATCTCAGTTTGTAAAACACCAACTCAGTTTCCTACCTGTCTTTTGTTCCTTTTCTATCAAACCAATTTCACTTTCTTTTCTATTCAAATTCTTAGCCCTAACATGCTTTTCATTTATTAGAATTTATTTAATTTAGAATATATAGAAAATTCTAATAAATGTTAGTGATTGGACCCACTTGAATAGGCCTATATATGTGTGTGCGCAGGGTGCGATTTGTAGGGGGGTGGAGGGATTTCACCCCTTCTGGTCTGTGTATCGCTGCCTCTGCTGAATTATTTTTATCTCCGGTGGGGATAAAAAAAATATCCCCCCCGGGTGATGCTACTCCACAAACGAGAGAAACAGAGCATATAAAATACCAAAAATAAAAATATTTTTTTAAAACATAAAGTCTCTTTACGACCACAACAAACGGGACACTGGATTCCGACTTCGCCTCAGTGCCAAGTCAAACGAGCGCGGAAAAGGTAGGCTACAGGTGACTACGAGGGAGCTTCACTTGAACAACAGTGAACTGCGGTCAGATGAGATGTTGTCAGGCTATGTCAGTAAAACTCCGAAAAATTAACATGACTGTCCAATCAGCCGTTATACTGTGCTCGTGGTGTGCACTCAAGAATGGCACGCACAAATGCGGCGGCGCACGCTGCATATTACTTTATTATAGCTTAAATAAAGCACAAAAGAAACTACGAGCATGCACCGTCGTTGTTCTGTTGTATAAGTTAAGTCATGAAATTACCAAACATGCGATTAAAGCTGCCTTAAAACTGTGCATGCATGTATGTATTTGTTGACATGGTTTTAGAGCTATTGTTATCCAATTTGTTGGCCTTAAAACGTCTTAAAAATGCACATATGTACACCAGAGAAATCTAAATTTTCTCGGGGGAGCATGCCCCCGTACCCCCCTGGCAAACTACATTTTCTGACCTCTGTAATTATGAAACCCTGCGTACGTCCCGGATTCAATTCTATCTAACGTGTATTTCTACAAATGTGCACACTTTTGGACTAAAAGTTTGTATGTGTATGCACTGTGATCAAAAATAAATGGGACCAAACGCGATTGAATGTAGAGGGTTGTGTCTCGTTATTCTATTAATAACTACCAATTGATTTTGCATTCCTATCACAAATTAAGAATTATTAGTGTCATTGTAAATAGTGGTGCAAATATCTAAGATATCTAATACTTCAAATCTAAAGGTTAAATCAGAAGATTTTTTGTAAAAATGTTTCTGTAACAGCTGCCAAAAAAACAGTATATAGCTCCACTGTGGTTTTTAACAAATTTTCTTGTGCTCAAGAGTTAAGAGTTAAGAGTTACTATGCAAAATGTAGGCTAAAACAGATGCAAAGGTAAACGCATTGTAATGAGGAACTGTCACAAAGGCTATATACAGAATATACAGAAAAGGGACTAACTGGGTTTCCATCTATGTATTTTTAAACAAATTGAGATGGCGGATATAAAATGCTGTATAGGAACACCAACATGCAAATTACATCTGTAAGATTTGTATATGATGGAGACACACATCTACCAAATAAAAGAATCAGTTTTTTTTTTTTGGCGATATTGCGATTTTTTATGCAACATGGATGGATATTAGTTACTGACGGAGCACCCAAAAACTGTCTACTTGTCTACTGCTGAAAACTTAAAATGGGTCATGAAGCAAAAAAATGATTGAGAACCCTTGAATTAAGGTTTTGAAAACTTTTTCCTTCTCACCCAGTCTTTACTGAGTCTCTAATCTCCTCTCTGTCTCATTTTCCCTCCTGCTTTTAATTACCTTGTGGTAAGTATGTGTGGAATCTGGAAAGGGGAGAAGGCCGTCCATGGGCCCTGTCAGCTGGGCCTGCATTGTTTTGCTTGTATCCCTTTTCCAGTACTAGCCAGAATCTCAACCAATTTCTCTTCCCATTCCCGCCTCCAACTACCTCTCGCCTGATTTCGGCTGTTTAGTCTGTGGCTGGTTTTCCCAGCTGAGGCTGTTGGCTTTTGCTCATGGAGGGGCTTACAGTACAAGAGACTCAGAGGCTTACAGCACAAATCCCTCTAGGGTTCCCAACCCTCTGGAGTGGCTAGACTAAAACTGTTCCTGTCAGCTCTGGGGTAGAGATGACAAGTTGTTCTAGATGGTGGAAAAGACAGTGTTTTATCACTAGGTCATGAACTGGCTAAAAACCAATGTTACATCATACATAAACAGATCTGACACCATCTGTGTACGTTGTAGCAAATGCAGTCAAAGTCGTGATGCAAAGGCACATTGACACTGAAGATGTGTCAAGGAATTTCTCAACACTTTCTCAAGCACAAAAAGCACACTCACAAAGTTACCACATACATCTAAATAGGAATAACTCTGCTGTCAGTTCTGTACCATGCCGCTATTGCCTTCTTGTATCTACTGTAAACAAATGTCTGATTTAAAGCTCCTTTGGTATCAAAGCCCATTCTTTATTAGGCAGTTTCTAAACTTCTAAATGTGAAGACCAGTGTACTTGTAGAAATGTTAACTGATATACGTGTAATTATGGTTTATTCATTTATAACAGTGATTCCTGACCAGCTCCCCAGGATACTCGGCATTGGAAATATATTTCAATTTTGTTTAGTTAAACCTGTAAAATAGATTCAATCACTAGCGGTCAACTGAAACAGGTTTTTCAATGGACAATGCGAATATCTAGAATAAAATACAATTCAATAGTAGCAAACTTGCTTGAGAAACCAAAAATGTGGATATTCACTAAAGCTGTCAGTCACATCTGAAACTCACAAATTGGGGAGGTAAACATGCATTAATCGGTCAAGTAAAGTGGACATGGTTTATTTATTGAACTAAAAATAAATCAAAATAACTTATCATGATTAATCTTCATTTTTGTGCATAAGTTTCATCATTTAGTTTTGGGCCACGTTCACACAGCAGCAGAATATGATAGTCAGTCCTGTATTTGAGTCATTAAAGGGATATTTCCTGCAAAACGGCCATATGCATACTATACAAGGCGAGTTCCAGCGAAAGAGTGAACTTTGACCGACGCATGATGTATTGATGAACGCAAAAGTTTAATGTATGGATTTTTTTTTTTACAAAAACCCATTACTTCACTTCAGAAGGCCTTTATTAACACTCTGGAGTCATGTGGATTAGTTTTATGATGGATGGATGGATGCACTTTTTTAAGTTTAAAATACAGTAAAATACAGCGCCCCATTCACAACAATTATAAAGCCTGGAAGAGCCAGGATATTTTTAACACAACTTTGATTGTGTTCATCTGAAAGAAGATAGTCATATACACCTAGGATGCCTTGAGGGTGCGTAAATTATGGGATAATTTTTATTTTGGAGTGAACTATCCCTTTAATACAGTTTCGTTCACACACAGTACAGTTATTTAGGGGTGTGACAACTGCATTCTTGGAAAACCTGAGTACTGTTCTCCACCAGAGTTGCTCCTGTCAGTTTCGACTCAAATGCTCCACTCTCCACCCAGATACAAAAGCTGCTGTCAGTTAATGAAGATTTGACGCATGAACTTGCGGTTCGACTGTACCCTTGTTGTGTCAAAAGTAGACTTTTCAGTTTTATATATGTTCGCCATCTTTGATTTTACTTTAGTCAATGATGCTATTGTTACAGGTTAGAGAATACGGGCTTGACTCCCATTGTAGGTTCATACAGACAGTATTTTAAGATGCTACAGTAAGTTGCTGTTTGAACGGAACATTTAGAGACTCACACCTCTAAGTAAATGCAGTTGTCAATCCCAAAAACTGACAGTGTGAATGTAGCCTTAGTGATACGAATCAAAATAAATGGGCTTAGAAAGTGTTTTCCACCTCCACTGTCAGTTACTTTTTTGTTTGACATGGCTTGAATAATATTATTGTCACTGCTAAATGGTATAACAAGTGCAATGATGCACAGCATCATTTAAGGAATAATGAACAATTTCTGGTTGCACAATGACCCCTTCATTAAACCTGATGGGGCTGTGGGGTCCATAAGACAAAAAAAGGTTGGGAAACACTGACCTTTAGCACTACTATAAAAAAATAATAATAAAACATTTTGAACATTCATTCGTTTGCTGCATGTCGTGCATATGATAGCGTTGACACCATGTAGGCAGGGTAAAAGAGAAAACTGAGTTAAGACTTTTTTTTTTTTTTACCAAACATCATTTATAATTAATACATTTTCCCACAACAGTGTTGAGATTTCTAATCAAACACATGAGCACGAAGAGCTCTGTATAAGTCCATGACAAATAATAACTGTTGTCCAACAGTGAATCAGTTTACACCTGATACTCGTCACAGGTATGCCATTTAGATACCAGATATTACTGTGCATATTTAGTGCACATTTTATGAATGACAAGAGGGGGAAAAATTATGGGCATGACAGTTTCATTAGTCAAGACTGTCATCCAACCAAAACACAATATCAAAACCTGTTGCAAAGCTTAACACACCTTGAAACTTTGCAAACACTCGAGCATGTTTATGCTGTACACATACTGCATTAATAACAACTTCATGTTAAAATACCCACCTGAGCTTGGGGTAAACTGCACGCAGATGGAGAGGGACTCTTCACTCAGTCACTTTCCGCCCTGTCTTCAGAAACTCGATGTAAATCGTGAAGACAAACGTAATAGCTTCAGTTAATGTAATATGACTGTCCTGAAATATCCAGGCCGCTGCCATTCCTAACGCGCTTCCAGGCGCGCGGACCCCTGAGGGTCTCCCATATCATCCATAAAACTTTTTCCTCAGACCAGTCAAGAGACGAGACCTCTTAAATACACAAAAGTACGTAATCTCTCGTTTATGTTGTGAGAAAGTAGCAGTTTAGTGACTAGGAATAAAATATGGACGTTTCATGAAGCGACATGTCTTTATAGCGTTGTGAAGACAGCATAACTCCTGCATGGAGAGTTCAAAATAAATCTTAATAATAAGCTTCACGTCCAAAAGCTAAAGCTAGAATGTCTCATATGAACACTAATGGTGCAGATATAAGCGAGTTCCTTACATAAAATCCATTTGTATTAGCAGACTGGAGGAAAAGAAAGGATTTCCGTAATTCTGATGGCTTCTTTTCCTGCTAGGTTTGCATATTTTTCCCTTCGTCGATGTGTCTGGCCAGCTCACTGCACGAACGTACAGTTTTCACTTTTCTAGTGAACGGTGAATCGGTAACAGTCCGTTTATGTTCACTAATCCTGTGCGTAACAACTTTGTAAAGCCAAATAAACCAGAAAATGAGCCCTCAGCTCGATGACTGGACAATCTCCGCATTATTATGCGACAAATGATTATGAATGAAGGCATGTGACTGTGAAAGCAGCATTCATGTATCCACTTTACCGAAGTAAAAGCGAAAAACGTATGAGGATAACTGCACAGGAAAAACACTGTCGAAGATCTGGACAAAAGAGCGTGCGCATTACAGTCAGTGGCTACTTGAACTTCGAGAACAAATTCCCCTTTCCGTTGATGACGGTTAAAACTCAGCGAAAGTTAAAACTCAGCGAAAGTGCGAAAAATACGCTCCCCGAGGGACGTTCAGGCGCTTTTGGTGATATTAAGCGCGAGATGAGATCTTTAGGCGACATTAGTCCAAGCATTCTTGTGATGTTGATGATGATAAACAGCAGATGCTAGAATGAATCTTTAGAGCAGTGAGTTTCCTGACAGCGAAAAAGCAGTTCGTCACCGGAACCCATACGCTCGCTTCCTTCAAAACCAGCCGAAAGTTCGTCATGTTAATGCCCGTGCACGGGTAAAATTGATTTCACGATTTTTTTTTTACTCGTCATTGGTGGAAAAATGCATTGTATAACGTTTGTAATTTCCGTAACACGTTCAAGATGACAACCGTCTTAAGCACTCGAACTTGGTGTACGCTCGGGGGCGCGCTTCTCCTCTCTTTAGTTCGTGTTTGGTGACGTGAAGCGCACAGCATCACTGCACACATTTATGACGTAAGAGTCAGAAGTGAACTTTCAAAAGTGAGACCTTGGAGGATACAAAGGGTTTTTTGGAACAATTGTGTTAACTAAAATGGAATTACTCTCTAGGTTTGTTTATCCAGCCTCCTCGTTAGCTGTCCCACCTCACTTAGTAAAATAATGTAGCATTGCAAATTTAACTTTATTTGGAAAAATAAGCATCACTATATTAACAAAAAAATTTTTTTAATAGTTACCAAGAAGGAGAATTAAATGTTATTGACTTAGAAATAACGAATAGTTTTTTAAAAACTCAATGGTTAAGATAATTTCTTTGTAATACAAACAGCTTATGGTTTACTGTCTCTTCTTCGGTATTTGGGAAAGTGGGTGGCTTGGGATTTTTGATTAGATGTGACTTTGAGTTGTCTAAATTACCTCTTAAATTGTCTGCATTCCATCAACAGGTTCCCCTGTCAGCTATTGGAAATTAGTGTTTTTCTAATTTTGGATCATTTTATTGTGCACCATAACAAATCTTTCTGGGTTCAATATAACATTTTTTCCCTACTAGACATAATGGACAACTATGGTAATGTTCTCAGTTACATTGACATTGATTTGTACGTCACCCTAAAGAGTTTACAGGGTTGTAAATGCTATACCAAAAAAAAAAAAAAAAAAAACTTGTACTATTGGTAAATTACTCATTGTGACATTCTCTCTCCCATCTCTTTGTCTGGGTAAATTGTCTATTAGAGATCATAAATGTAACAACAAATATTTTAGAAGTATCTTCATTTATAGACTTCATCCAAATCGAATTAAACATCACTATATTTTCAAAGATTTTAACTTAAAAGAGGTGGGGGAAATGAGAATGAATTATCTTACCTTTGGTCTCAATTGTACAGTAAAATGTCACGTATTATTGTAAATCTCCTTGAGTACAAACAAATTAAGTTTGTGTATTTAAGAAAGATTTTTCACAACACTACTTGGTTAATAACCTTTTTTAATGACCTTTTTCTCCTTTTTCTTTTATCCTTGCCTTTCATGATTTTACATTTGACTTTGTCGCTGTTATATTTTGTAATTTGCATCTATGTCTGCCCTTTGAGAATTGTAAATTGTTAATATTGTTTTTTAATGCCTATTTTGCATGTAAATTTGTTTACTTTTCAATTAAAAAAAAAAGTGAGACCTTGGATGGTGGTGCTGTGTTTAGGTGAATAACATGATGCATTAGGTATATGCACAACATAACTCTTTACACTGTTGTCATCCTGAGCATATTTTTCAGCAAAAATTACTGTGATTTTTTTTGGATTTGTATCTGGTACCAGTATTTATTTTCAGTAATAAAGATACTTTTAGATAGAAATTTCAAGTGAAAATGCTGATTATTGTGAATAAAAAGTAATTACAGCTATCTCATCTTTATTTTCCCTCTACTATCTGTTATTTGTTGTACTGTCTTTATTTAAAATATATTTTTATATTCATTTTAATATATAATTTAACACTATCGCACTTTATTTATGAAGATATATATATATATATGAGATAGAGATGGATAGAGAAATTATATATATATATATATATATATATATATATATATATATATATATATATATATATATATATTATTTATTTATTTTGTTTTTAAAAGAAGTTTCATCTGCTCACCAAGGCTGCATTTATTTAATTAAAAATACAGTAAAAACAGTAATATTGTAAAATATTATTACAATTTAAAATAACTGTTTTCTGTTTGAATATATTTTATAAAGTAATTTATTTTATATAATTAATTTATCCTGTGATCAAAGCTGAATTTTCATCATCATTACTCCAGTCTTCAGTGTCACATGATCCTTCATAAATCATTCTAATATGATGATCTGCTGCTCAAGAAACATTTATGATTATTATCAATGTTGAAAACAGTTTTTTTTTTTTTTTTCAGGATTCCTTGATGAATAGAAAGTTCAAAAGAACAGCATTTATCTGAAATACAAAGATTTTGAATTTTGATTAAATCGATCAAAAGCGACAGTAAAGACATTTATAATGTTACAAAAGATTATATTTCAAATAAATGCTGTTCTTTTGAACTTTCTATTCATCAAAGAATCCTGAAAAAAAAAAATATTGTACACAATAAATGTTTCTTGAGCAGCAGATCAGCATATTAGAATGATTTCTGAAGGATCATGTGACACTGAAGACTGGAGTAATGATGCTGAAAATTCAGCTTTGATCACAGGAATAAATTACTTTATAAAATATATTCAAATAGAAAACAGTTATTTTAAATTGTAATAATATTTCACAATATTACTGTTTTTACTGTATTTTAATTAAATAAATGCAGCCTTGGTGAGCAGACGAAACTTCCTAAAACTAAAACCATCTTACCGTGTCCAAACTTTTGACTGGTAGTGTATAGAGATAGAGATAGAGATAGAGATAGAGAGAGAATACATATACACACACACACTATATATATATATATATATATATATATATATATATAGATAGATAGATAGATAGAGAGAGAGAGAGAGAGAGAATATATATATATATATATATATATATATATATATATATATATATATATATATATATATATATAAAAAGTAAATAAAGCTGTTAAAAATAAGACAGACATCGGGTCATGCACTTTAATGTGAGATTTTATATAATAAAACATCCATACTAAGGGTTGATCAACACCGGCATATCATTTATTTTCTCCAAAAGAGTGTACAAAAATGAGAACTAAAAATGCAGAGAAAAGGACAAAACAAGTCTGTGGGAAATTAAAGAAAGAATCACATTTTATTAGGAATTGTTGTAGCAGTTCCTAATCAAAAGGAGGGCTGATAAAAGTACCAAGACAAAAATAAACCTGATGGGGACAAAAGAAACAAGTAAAGAGCCAAGACCTCCTTCTGCTTTAAGGCCACCTTATTCCACTGATCAAGTTTTAGATCTAGAGTAATACACTTTGCGTACATTTATCTCCTCTCACTCAACGCATGCAAACAGAGTCAACAGCATTTAAAAATAATCTTTTGCAACCTTAAATATCCATACATTTACAAAGACACACTCACACATTTCAATAACTACAAATCCAAGAGCAAAAAGAAGAGTGTACCTTTTTCCTGTTTGTTCTGTAGTTTATAAAAGACAGTGAGTGTTTGCATGATATTGTGTCATTTGTACCTTGGCGCACTGCGTGCAAACACAACTAACAATTGGTGTAAACACAGTGATTTGTGTCTGGAAAGTTTGTTCTAAAAATAAAAGCACATTTGGACAGAAAAGAAAATGACAACATTGCAAAGAAATTTCTTAGAGTGAGACAGTCGATTATGACATTTTTAAAAAAGCTGATGATTTTGAGGAAATAAACTCAAAAGGAAGCTGAAAAGAAAATGTGTTCTTAATATGAAGGATTTGAAACAAAAACGCAACTAAAAAGATAAGGCTTAATATGAAAATATTATTCGCGTTCATGCCAAGAGCTTTCAATAATTCCCCTAAACCTCGCAACGCATTTCAATTTCACAGTAATCTTAAATATATACATACACAGGGACTTTTGTGGCATTCAAGTTGTTGAAAATATTTGGATGATTTTCAATGGCTTAACAAATCTAAATGGAGCAAACATACAGACAAAAGGCCATTGCACTGGAAGGCAGACAAGACACTTGCAAACACAACAAGCCACTATCATGGACTAAAACTAAAGACAAAACTATCTACAGACCACTTCCTTACGGCATTTAACATGTACAGACATATCAGAATAGCTTTACTGTTTGTTACACTATAAAACCAAAAAGCAATAGCATTAAAACTCAGAGGCATTTCATTCATTAAAAGAAACTACATGATGGCATCAATGAGGTTTGTACACAAATACATGAAGGACTGGAGAGGTCACAGCTTATGGCCACAGTGACAATTCACAAGATGCAAAGTCAGTTTCACTCTGACATCTGCATATAAAACCTGGGATGGAAGTGTTCATTTAGATGTACATCACCCCCCCTTCCTGCTTAAACCCTAACTGCGTAACAATTCTGACTGTAAAAATGATCTGTTTAGTGAACAACAGCTTTTAACACTGGGGTGATGCTGTTGGATCATTGTGACCCATCTATATTCCTGAGCAATACTTAGGAGCCACACGGTTACGTATGAACCCAAAGTCCTACTAAACCCCGTCACAGAGAAGCCTACAGGAAAAAGTTAAAAACTATGTGATGACAGGAAGTGGTGGAAGGGGGGGGAAAGGCAATGGTGCGAAGCATCATAAATGTCATTTCCTCTGAGACCTAGTTCCCTGTGAATATATCTTAATTTGTCGTACAAGCTTGGTCCCATGCAGCAAGGCATAAGTACAGTACAGTGCATCACGGTACATTCACTCTGCTTAGTGGTACTTATGTACAAATGCCTCTGCAAGAAATCACTGAGCAACAATAATTTAAAAAAAAAAAAAAAAAAAGAAAAAAAAAGTGCAGTCTGCAGAAAAATGACTAAAATAAGAAATAAAAGGCATATCTATGGTTGATATGATGAGCATAGATATCACTAGATGGCATTAAGTTTCTAAGAGAACAACTAGGTCAAACAAGGAAAAGCATCCAAAACACTAGAGGGCGCCAGAAAACAGAGGCAATTTAAGACTGTCCAAGTCTAGACGTCAATTTATAATAAAATGAACTGAAAGTGGTCAATATTCAGCAAAGGAAATGTCGTGTTTGTAATTACATTTGATAAAGATACCCATGCTTAAAAATATGTTATTATTTGATGAGTTCACAGAGGCCTGTCTTACAGGATCTGTAAAGTACTACTAATTCTTAACGTCAAAAGAAGATAAAATTTGGAAAAGGCAGGAAAGAGAAAAGGAATGAGGGATTGTAAACTCAAGTGAGTTCTTTACAGTACAGTGTACCCTGTAGATTCACACATAAAATATCCTGCACCAACCAAACAAAATAAAAAGTTTCTTATTGTAAGGAACATTGTTAGGCCATATAGTCTAAAAAAAAAAAAAAAAAAAAAAAAAGTATGTATTGTTGTAACTAGAGGAACAAATATCAGTCAAAAAACACTTAAGTCGACCTTGTACATAAAAGATTGCTGAATAATTTTGATGCAACACCCCAGAATTATTACCTGAGTGTATAATCGAAACCATCTTGAAACCACTCTTACGACAGAAAACCAACCATAATAGTACTGCCAAACAGGATCGTAATGACGCTAATAAGTGAATCATCCCACCTAAAGGGATACAAACATTTTGGTCACAATCAACTAACTGTTAACTCCACAACACTAGACAAAAAAAAAAAAAAAAAAAAAAAAAGAAAAGATGAACACAAAATGACATTTGCTAAAGCTAAATAAAAATTAGAGATTAAAATTGGGGGACAAAGAAAACCAACACATGGTGGTCTATCTGTGATTGTGCTGATATATCATGAAAAGCCTGGTTCAAGAGTGCCTAAGTGTGGATGCATGTGTGTATTGTGTGTCAAGGATGTGGGCAGAGTATATAAAGGGTCATTATAATTGGCCAGTGGAGGAGAAAGGTAGGTTTTGGAAATCACTGAGGATTTACGCCGTCTTGGTGATGCTCTCTGCATCCTTGGAGGCCCAGAGCTCCTTATGCTGCTTGCGTCCGAAGCCCTCGTCGTAGTTCCCTTTACTCTTGAAGAGCTGCTGGAAGTGTGGTTTGCAGTAAAACTCCCCCTGCAGCGCTGCATAGGACCCCAGACTACAGAGCCAAGAGATCACACACACATAAATGCACGCATACATACAAATATGGGGTCAGTAAGAATTTTTTAAAGAAATTATCACTTATTTAGCAAGGATGTTAGCACTGTTAAAGGATTAATTCACTTTAATATTAAGTGTCAGTTATGTTTTTTTTCGTGAGTTGAATACGGAAGCTAGTTTTTTTACTTTATAACGTGTTAAATATGGATATTTTTCTTACAAACGCATCACTTCACTTCAGAAGGCCTTTATTAACCCCCCGGAGCTGCGTGGAGTACGTTTATGATGGATGTATGCACTTTTTGAGTTGCAGGTGGTTTCCGTACACTGCCGTTATAAAGCTTAGGAGCATCAGGGTGATTATTAATATAACTCCGATTGTATTCGTCTGAAAGAAGAAAGTCATATACACCTAGGATGACAGTTGAGCGTGCAAGCTTTTCAAAGTATACTCCTTTGGCACATTTGGCAGACTGCTGATCTAGTGGACTGCTGTTTTTAAGCGCTCAAGTCACTCGCACTTGCACTGTTGTACGTAGAACTGCCGCTAATGAGGCATCTATGTGTATATATCTATGGTCACAACTGCCCCTTTAATTTAGATTGATAATGCTGAAGCCCAAAGTATACTTTGGCCGTCCGCGTCCTCACACCATCCGGCATGATGTAATTTTCATCATCAGGAGGGTCCGCATAATGTAATGTGAGGACACAGACAGCCGAAGTATACTTTGGGCTTCAGCATTATCAAAGTAAATTAAAGGGCCATAGATATATACACATAGATGCCTCATTAGCGGCAGTTTCAATGGGCCGCTATACTTAAGTCGTCTGCCATATTGGAGAGGTTTGTGAACATTCGAGAGCAAGTTCACAGCGTCTGCAACCGTAGTTAGATGCATGTATGAATATCTATATATGAAATAGACTTCAGTAGATGATTTCGCTAAACTGAACAATACAAGATGGAGTCAGCTGACACAACATTAAAAGTACAAAACATTGATAATAAGAAATGTTTCTTGAGCAGCAAAATCATATTAGAGTAATTTCTGAAGGATCATGTGGCATTGAAGACTGGAGTAATGGCTGCTTTGCCATCACAGGAATAAATTACATTTTAAAATTAATTCAAATTGAAAAGAGCAATTTCAGTTGCAAAAATATTTCACAAAAAAAAAAAAAAAAAAAAAAAAAAAAAAAGTTTTTTTACTGTATTTTTGATCAAATAAATGCAGCCTTGGTGAGCAAAAGAGACTTCTTTCAAAAGAAGACTTTCAGTTTCCAGCCAGTTTAACTGCTGCCGTTTGCCGTTTTTCTTAGGCTGTGCTGGTGAGGAAGTGTCTAACCTGAGTTTGGTGTTGCAGTGCTTGCAGCAGAAGCATGTGGCGTGGAAGATGAGGTTGTTAGCCACCAATCTCTCCATCGGATACACAGTCTTCTCACATGATGCACAGGTCTCCTTCTGTGTCTTGAAACTGAAAGACTGATAGGAAACAAAAGGCACTGCCATTTCTTTTCAGTCATTTAAAACAATAGTGTACTCAATGAATTTGCAAGGAACAGACCAATTTCATCACATGACTTCAGAATACAGACTTGAGATATAGTGCATGACTCAAAGACAGACAGATTCACTTCACAATATTAAATCTAGAAACAGATGGAGAAAAGACAAGGATGTGAAGTGATGTACCTTAGAACGCTGAACGGGCTTGTCATCAGACGTGTTCCTGTTGTCCTGGAAAAAGAAAAAAAAGAAAGAAAATTAAGCTAGTGGTCCTAAGACAGGTTACCCATGGCAACACTATTTCAGGCACTGCTTTGTGAATGCCACAGCATAATCCTGCACATCATCCATCCACCATTACTGCTGCCCTCCTAACCTGACATAACTCCAAAAATGTTCCCTTGCAACCACTTCATCCAGTCCCTCCTATATCCCTCCATCTGGTCGCATGCTTTTACAGGCACCTTTTGTCTGTGTCCCCACACACACACAAATGCATGGAGAGGGATCAACGAAGACTAAGCCTGGTGAGTGTTTCTAACTCAATCACCCCTTGAAATAAAGACCCTGTGCACACATGCTTTCAGTTTGAGCCAAGCTAAAGTTATAATATGACATTACATAACACAGGCCCATGTCCCATGGTCAACTCTGCACCACATATTCTGTAGCGCTTAAAATCAAAACAGCTGCCAATCTGTACAGGCCACCAAATCACTCACAAGGGAGAATGGGAATTTAAGAACAAAGCGTTTATGATAGATTTCAGACAAAATGCTAATGACAGGGTCAGGGTTTGGGACTCACCTGCATAACATTGAACCGGTAACAAAAGACCCACAGAGAGTCTGGGTATAAGAATGATCTGCTTCATAAAATGCTGAACTGACAGGTTATGTAACTGCTCAGATCTATCAGAAAGACAGCAGTTCTCCACCTCCACGACTGCATCTATACTCGTCTCCTTCATATAAATCTAGCTTGATTCACACACAGATCTGCTGGTATAACAGCTCACACAAATTCCCACTGTTGTTGTACTTTAGAAAAAAGGAGAGTTCAGTTGCTTAGCTCAGAAAGGCAATGCAAGTATCAGTGATGACCATTATAATCACATCAGACATTCAATAACACCACTTTTCACAAATTATAGCCATTATCGAGAGGGACTTTGCTCTCACACACACAAAGCCCTGAAATGAGATTACAACCACTCAGCCTGCTCAACATGATAATATTTGCTTAAAAACAGAATCAGACAAGAACGTCATCAGTATCAGACACCAACAAATTCCCTTCAGTAATTTCATTAATCATTTCCTTCAGAATATCCACCTCATTTTTCAATGCGGAAGCAAGCCATTTCCTGTGAATGTGTGAGACGTCTGAATCATTAGTCGCTACAGGTAAACACCTAGGAGAATTACAAAGTGCAGTAAATGGTAAAACTATATAACCAGTGTGTGTGTGGTTACAAAAATTAATTCAAATATGATAAATACAAGTGTGCAACAATGGAGCAGAAAAAAGAACGATTTTTAAACAGCTAAAATAACTGGAAGCGACAAGTTAAAAATGTGCTAGCTTTTATGTTTAAGACCGACAGAACGAAAAGTACGGATGCATCGATGTCGGACAGTTATTTATCAAACTAAAATGCATTGACAATTGGTGACAAGCAAGAAAAGTGTTGATATTAAAAACAGTTTATTAATAAATATCTATTGTTTTTGTTTGTTCGTTTGCTTGCTTGCTTGCTTGCTTGCAAGTAATAGTCAAAAACTATGAGATTTTCATTTTTTTTTTAATATTAGTAGTATTATTATTGTAGCACTGTGTGTGGTGGCACATATTTGATCAATTGCTTTAGGGTTGGAAAAAAAAAAAAATTATATATATTTTTTTCCTCAATAGTAATAGATTCTCATTTTGATGAACGGATATTGATTCTTAAATACCAGTAATCAATCGTTTAGTCGGTGCTGTTCTGTTCAGTTGATGAATGAACAAAACTTTGTAGCGCACCTCCCATCGAATAAATCGCCATAAGCTTTGTTACTTTTGATATGAAACCAAGTGTCCAATTTCAAATTCTGTCCATTTTATTATGAAATTTAAACAATAATTACCACTTTGGCGCTCTTTAATGTGGCATGACAGATCACTGTAGTGCCTCAGCTCAAGCAAAGCGAACATGAACTGATCATCTTCCGCTTTACTACTAGTTACAGCACAAAATAAACAAGAATGAACATCAGAAGGCATGTTGGAAGATACAGTACATCATTTCTCATGTAATCGCTCAGTGTTTCGACCACAGAAAGACGCCAACAAAACAGCTTGTAAACAATGTCACAGTGTTACATTCAATATTTACATACATACGTTCTTCAATATTTAAATGTTTATATTTCAAAAACGAATTGGAGTAGAAACATAATTATGTCATTATAAAGTTAGTATTATAATTCTATTATAAAAAGTTACTTTTGTGTAATTTAAGCATTTGTACTTTAATATTACAGTAATGTATGCAGTACCAACTGACTTCCTGTATAGTTTAAAGCATTATAGTCGAGAGATTTTTTTCCTTGTGAAAATTGGCCATGTACTGTACCTGATATGTATCCAAATTAATCAATATTGAATCAAATAGTGAAGTTTGTGTCAATATATATTACTCCCATTAAGCCGCTAAAACAAGTGCATTCTTCAGGATTGTATTTCTTTAAAATATTTTGTCTTTACAAAAAACACACACTTTTGCTAGAAAAAAAAAAAAAAAGATACAATTTAAAATCTTAAAATTTTCAACTTAGGAACATGTAATTTTGGGTTCTGCATCTGTGTTGAGACCTTGCAAAACATGTGTTGCAAAAAGACGTCCAATGTGTGTCTGCACTGACTTGTGAAGTGTATTACTGTACGAACTGTATAATGTGTTCGTCCCCTGGACAATAAAGAAAGAACCATTTACCATGAATTTGCAAATGTAAAACGAGAAGCCAACATGATTACACTTTATCTGATAAAGTCACAACACACCCTGAGTGCAAGACAACCCTCAGCCCACTTCCTGTTTCAGAGTGTTTGTGTAACATGTTTGTTTCAGAGCTATTGCCACAGTCATTTACATATTCATGCTAAATGCACACAAATATCAAAAAGACCATTTACATTTTAAAGTAAGATGGAAAATAAACACAGCAGTGAGGGTGTGGAGACTAAGTTTTGGGCATTTTCTGTCTTCTGATTAGCAGAAGTGCAATAAAATGATGCCACAAACTATTGAACCCAAAACAAAGATGCTCTGGTCAGTCACAGTTTAAATGGTGGCAAAAACAGGACTAGAGATGTGTGAGTGTTAATACTTGCACACAAGACAAGCACAAAAACCAATGGAGCAGGGCACTATCTCAGCTGGTGCCATCTGTCCCTTTTTGCCTTATTTGTACATAGGACAGAGAAAAACAGGCGCTCTCTCCACACACACATACAGATAGCACTGCCTCCCAACCGTCTGCACTGTGGCAGGAAGGGGTGATGACACATCTTCTTCCTGTGCTCTGCTCGGATGCACTTTACGATGATGGGGTCCAATCCGCCCTCCCTAGAGAGCCTCAAAAATCAGCCATCAGCTGACCTGCACACAAAATCAAGCCTTAGTGCTGTATGTATGCCATTTGCAGTCATAAGACCCTGAAGATCACTACATTGCAGTTCACATCACCAGCTCCTCTGGGTTTCACAATGACACACAAAAAACACCATGTTCTCTCTAAAGTTCAGCCTTGTGTGTAAATGTCATTTACTAGAAAAGAAATGCAATCAGGCCATTAGATATAAAGTGATAATTATAGTGTGAAATCTAACAATGTCACAGGGTTTTAAATATTTTTTCAGGCCCAGTTCAGACTCGACTCCAAAAAGGCATTTTCAAGCCATCCACCAATTTTAAAAATGTACCTCAAATAAGAGTAGAGCATACTGCATTGTACTGTGCATTAGTGATTCTTTTGTTTCGAATCAGTGGTTCGGAGCGTGTATCAAACTGCCAAAGTCACGTGATTTCAGTTTGATACACGCTCCGAACCACTGATTTGAATAAAGTTATTTTGTTTTTTTGGCGCACAAAAAGTATTCTCGTCGCTTCATAACATTAAGGTTGAACCACTGTAGTCACATGAACCGTTTTAAATATGCCTTTAGTAGCTTTCTGGGCATCTGAAAGTGTTAATTGTCTTGCTGGCAATAGAGCCCTCACTGAGCCATCAGATTTTATCAAAAATATCAATTAATTTGTGTTCTGAAGATGAACGAAGGTCTTACCGGTGTGGAACGACATGAGGGTGAGTAATTAATGACAGAATTTTCATTTTTGGGTGAACTAACCCTTTAAGATAATTAGCCATCATAACAGTTAAATAAATAAAGTAATAATTCTGAAGGATGACATGAAAAGTTTTCTAATCAGTGACATTAGAGACATGACAGAAAAATCTTCGAATGTTCTGAGTAAAACAAAGCGGAGCAGAGAGAGTGTGCGAGACAGAACAAGCTAAATACCAACCTAAATTTAAAATGATAGCCAGCCAGATGGGCTGCAGGCCATACTATGACCCAGGGCAGCGTGTACATATTTGAACCCTTGCTCCCCCTCAAACACTGACAGACCAGTATGATTTGTGATGCCCTGCCATTACCAAAGGTCAGTATTTTACTCTTTCCCACAGCCACACACTGTGTACACACAACGTTCACTCTCCATTACTCTTCTTCTCTGGTACTAGACTGCAGACACTCTTTTAATCTCATTAGCTGGACAAAATCCCATCAGCTGCTCCCCATGGGTCCAGACAGCCAGGGGAATAAGCAGGAGTTCAGTGGACTGAGGCAACAACCATCTTGTGGTCACCATCAGCCAAGCCCTGTTCACCTTGTGTCTAATGCATCTTGTGATCATTCAAACAATTTTCAGATGTGACCTGGAATGCACAGGACACATTACATTTGCAGTGCAACTGCAAATTCCCACAGAATATTTTCGGTATGCCTGATCAACACGCAGTGACATGCATGTTAAACTGCAGTTAATACTAGGTACAAACAGGGCCACAGACATGGAGTGAATGCTCTGGCTGATGTCCCATTTGCCACATTCTGCCAAGCTAATAATTCTTAAAGAACAAGAGCAATGAGTCAGATTTAGAAGACAAAACTCTATTGTCAAAATTCCTGGCAACACAGATATGAGGTTCATACAGCAGCCCTGAGGGAGTTTGGCTGGGCTCCATGAATGAGATGCAATGTACTGAAAGATAGCTAGAGGGCCCATTTTTGCAAAAGTCAAGTTATGTTATCTCTCTGTAACTAGAAAAACAAAATGAACCTTTGGGAACCAATAAAGATATATTAATTTACCAAATGACACATTAAGGTTAGTATTTTTCCACTGGTGCCTATTGGAAAGTCATTTTCTGAAAGTTTCAGTCATTTTGTGCATTTCTCTACTGCAGTGCATTGCTGACTGAGTCTAGGCAAACAACTCAAATTAGATATAGAACAGAAAGGACAGAAATACTCAAAGACTTTGGTTGCCAATTACTCTTGCATCTAGACGCATGACTGGTTTGTTTAAAATGAAACCTTGAGTTTGGCTTATTCAAATTTCTACTTCAAGTTTGGTTGTTTCGTACCATCATTACACCCATTTCCTGGGCTTTAACTGCTTCTCCAACCATTATAGTGCTCATTTTCATGAGCTGACTGAATTCTTGAGAGCAGAAGCTCTGGGTTGGAATGAAGAAGAGTGATTGCGTGAAAGCAGTTGTACATGAGAAAATGCTGAGGCTCAAACACTTCTAAAGAAGAACGTGAAAGTCTTTGCCAATGTGTTGAGCCACAGACAGAAGCTGACGCTGGAGTCTACTCACGGATGTGAAACTTTAAATGTGTTGCGGCAGAGAAAAAAAAACTTAATATGTCTGTACTGTACATTTTAAAGAGAAAACATGTGGGCAGGGTTAAAGAGGAACAGTCTAATGTTTCATTTGACTCCAGAGTACACCTTTGACCAAGAGAAAGTGCATGGTGTAAGATTTCACCTGTTAAAGCTGAAGTGGCGCCACTAGAACACAACTGCAAAAATAATGACTGTTTTCAAACATGCTTTCTAAAGAACCTCCCCATTTTCCTTAGGCTCAGGTATGTTTGCAACACTTTGCGTTCATACTTCAAAATGAGAAGAAAACCAGTGGATCTTAAACGGTACTTCCAGGACACATCCCTTTTTTGAAGCTTTTCGAGCATGTTCAGACAGAGTACGAAACATGATCTAGGCCCTTTGCGGTCCTTCACAAAACACAGCAGTCAGCATCTACCATACCATGATCTTATCACAAGAAAGGGAATGCATTTTGCAATCAGAAATCATGAAACATACTGACAGAATTGCCAAGAGACATTACTCCTTTCCATGGAATTTGACAAACATGGTAGAGATGTCAAACCTCTTCTCTTTTGCCCTTTCACAGGACACTTCACACACTCATTTTCACACAGGAAAGCAATTTAAAAAGCTGCTACAAAAGAGCCCCCCATACAAAGACTATGTCTTAAATGTTGGGTTAAACTCAATGCAAGTAAAGAGTCAAGAAGGAAAAAACACACTTGACTCTCAAACACCTGCATTACAGTGATTAACAGTAAATTATAGTATACCACAAATTCATGCATGTACCGATATTGAGCTTATTAAAATGCTCAAGTCAAAGACATACCGCTGGGACACTTCAGATTACAACTGCATCAATTGCGGCGCTACAGCTAGTCACTCAGTGGAAAGTTCTATTTAGGCCTATGGAGCGAGTCTAATTTCTTCTCTTTCTCCATATAAGGACACATTTTTTGCAAAGAAAAAAAGGGTTCCATTATCACTCTGCAGAGGCTGTCCCAGAGTCCTTGTTGGCATAATTTCATTAGTATGGAGCTCTAAGAATAGTCAAGAGACTAAGAGTAGACCGTGGACTAGAACCTCAGTGCGTGACATTCAGCTTAAGCAGGAACGTTGCTGATGCACAGTGTTTTCTGTACAAGACAAAACACTGCATGTCAGAGTGAACAAACATACCTAGATGCTCACGATTCCATTTTTATCTGATATTCCTATGAACGAGAACTTCAGTTATCAGTGTTTTCTTGGGACATCACACAAAAACCTTCCTACAAGTTACAACATTCTGTTGGAACACCTGGAACGACATGCCTCCACGTTCGTTTCTGACAACTGGACAGTTGATGCCGCAGGCTGTCATTTCCACATGAATAATCTGTGTACACAATCCTCAGGGCTTAGTTTCTGCCATCTGCTCTTTACTTAACGTACAACAGAGACTGACACCTCTAATGAAACAAGAAGACATCATTAAAAAGCAACACATGCTTCTGGAATAAACTGCACCCTAAAAGGGGTTACATATATTTGTATCATTTGCTTGGGCATTCACGGTCTCAAGCACATCATTTGCTAAAACCATTTTCCTTGTACATTATCCTTATGCTGCTGAATACCCAATGGAGCCAATTTAACTGAGAATGTATGTTTGATCAGACAACACACTGCCAGATGATCTCTAATTGCCTAAACAAAGTGACACCATCAATGACCGCAAAGAACATTGCAAAAGAGGACAGGAAGCTTTAAAAAGAATAAAGATACACACATTTAACTTTTATTGGTTGAGTTTAACTCCTAAAAATAAATCATTATACAACAGTTATCTATCTCTGTTCCTCAAATTTGTTTCAGTACTGATATTTAATATAAAACTGGGGCATTTCATTCTTTGTACTGTTACTCTGGACCAGAGTATGCAAAATAGAAATGGAGGGAGTTGAAGTTGAAGCACAACTGACCCTTTGCCAGGAGTTTGATTGACAAGCGATCTAACCAATCATAACGCTGAATCCGCCATTTTGTCCAACAAAGCAGTCATGAGTTAGAAGATTAACCTCGGTGGACTTGAACTTGAAAAATGGTGTGTACGGATGTCTTTCCGCGTTTGAAACAACATTCCTTCTCATGTTCATTCATGTTTATTTGATGCTATAAATTAACTAGAAGGAAGAGATGATCGGTTCACGAGGCGCTACAGCAATCTGTCACGACACATTAAAGAGCCACAAAATGGTTTTTATTGTTTGAATTTCTTAAAAAAAAAATTACACAATTTGAAAGCTGGGACTTTGTTTAATATCATAAGTAACCTGCTCTGTCTTGTCTGTCGACGTGTTGTCAGTGTCCTTTTTGCTCCGCAATGTGTTTTTCACTCTGTGTGGCATGACAGAGCCATGGCTTATCGGACAAGGCAACAGTAACTAAGTGGGGCGGGTCTTTGCGAAGGGTCAATTTCTCACAAATGAGCATTTTGCGTTCTCTCATATTAGTGTGTTGGGAGTCGCTCATATGCTGTTCCATGCTAAACTTGATGGTACTTTTAGAACTATTTTCATTGGCGGAGAACAAATGTACAAAATAATTGGCAATTTTTTGCCAGCAACACAGACACTAGATATCATTTAGGCTATAAGGAACTTGCATTCATGTTGTAATACTGAATATCATCATGACTCTGACTGCCTGCAGTCCTAGGTCTACACCCAAATCAGTCATACAGATGTTCAGTATAACAACATGATAATCTTACATAATCAAAATGGTTAACCCTCTAAAACTGCTCAACATACATTTGTTCCCATTATTATCACATGCATACATGTTTTCGGCCAGCTGATGCTGGCTAGGAGTTAAACAAACATGTTGCTATGACAACATTAGGCTGAGATTCAATGTCAAAACATTTACATAAATTTCCACATTAAACCTGTGTTTACTCCTAGTTGCTGTTTTCCAAGATACAATGACAGAAGGAAAGCTTGTTGTCTATGAAAGTAGTCAAACAGTTTATGTTTAATATGAAATGAGTATGTCAACATTTCAATTTACAGCGTTCAAATGTCACACACACACACAGACAAAATGTGAAGCTTGAATACATTGCAAGTCACTTTGTATAAACGCGTCCGCCAAATGAATAAATGTAGACAGACAGGAGAAAGGATGCATTAGATAGAGAGGCTGTGCTACGTAATTTTATGTAATCAAGCATCAAATAACGGTAAAAATGCACGGTAACGCTGAGAGAAGCAGGGTACTATGAATTTATGTTTTTAAAATCAAATAAACCCTGCACGTTTATGACTGCATCAGTAAGGAAGAACCAGTCCATCTTTCCGTGAACTAAACTGGGTCGACGAAAACCAGGTGTCAAAACATGAAGGCTCTGTATTCGGCGGGTTCATGGTTTTTCTGTTTTAATCCATCTGGAAATACGCATCTTCAGGAAGACACATGACAGCTTTGGACCCTGAAACATAGACCCCCACTACACAACAAGGTCTGGTTAGTATTCATCTTCTGTTTCCAATCTAAACGCTCGCATAAATTCATCCCTACAATAAGCAAAGCATCTGATTTGATGGATCACTGAAACACCAGTAAGTTTCAGCCCAGTATCCCACAGTTAGCCCTTGATAGCTCCCTAGCTAGCGTGCTGCACCTCACCACAATAGAGGGGGTCGTTGGGTTCACTCACTGGCTGCTGCTGAATCAAAGCGGAAAAAAACTCACCATCTGGGTCTCCTTATCAGCCTGCTGAAGAGAAAGGGGATGATAGATCTGCTGTCCGGTCCGCTCACAGTGCGCGAGAAGGTTGCAATCTCATTCGCTTTCTCTGCTGGTCTAAAAGGATGTTCTTCTCCGGTTGAGCTAAATGAAATGTACCAGCACAGGCTCTGATCGACCGAGCTGTCTAGCTAGAAAGCTTGACGTGCTTTTCCCCCCACCTCTCTCTTTTCAACGGACGTTTTTTTCCTCTCTTCATCACGCCTTTTTTTATTCAGCAGGATGTCGCACGCGATTGGACGAAACTCATGCTGCTGAGTCCTCGCGCTCTCCTCCTACCTCAACATTTTCTAAGAACACTTTTGCAGGAAATAGTCATGTTACCTAATGGTTTCCTAATTTATCACCTTTATTTCTTTCCAGTATTCTTTATTAAATCGTTAGTGACTAATATATGAGGTATGTAAGAGGTAAGTTAACAGGGCTAATTCTTTTTAAACCATCGTAATCTAGACAAACTGATTTAGCTTTAACTGGCGGTCTCTACAGCGTAATGAATGTTGAAGGGTTTAGTTCAGGCAAAAAAAAAAAAATGAAACTCTTGTCATAATTTTCTCGTACTTCCTTCCTTTTTGTACAATAACTGTTAATGGCAGAGACTGTCAATCTTCAAATGTGACACATTAAAGGCCATGCAACGTAAGTCGTCTTAACTTAGTCACACAGTAATATTGAGGCCAGTTGCATAAACATAGCCATTGTGTTAAGACTGTCTTAATATGTCCCACTAGCAGTTAGTCAAGAGGCAGTTAGGTATCAAATATTAGACCAATCTATGTTTTTAGGTAACTGACTCAAAAAAGTTATGAACAGTCTTAAAGATAAACTTTTGATGATTAAGAATATGAAGAATTAGTGATCACCAAGCTGTTAGTAAGTGGTGACTGTCTCACTGAAAAAATATTCAAGAGTCACGTTTCATAGCAAACAGCAAAGGTGATAGGGTGAATTCGGGTAATCTAGGACATTTTTTGCAATTTTGATTTTTTGGTTTATTTCAATATAACATATTCAGGGGCGGAGCCAGACATTGTAAACATTCGGGGCTTAGCCCAAATCTATTTTGTCCAATGAGAATTTAATTTTTAGTTAACAGTTTTACTGTCATGAAAGGAACTTTGTAGTATACTGGAGTAAAGTTCATAAAATGTACATTGTTTCCCACAGAAATTTGCAAAACTTTGTTGGGTGTAGCTCCTCTAGGGGGGTCCGGGGGTATGCCCCCAGAAGAAAATTTTGTACATTTTAAGGTTAAATGCATCAATCTGATGCACTTTGAGAGCTCAAAACTGAGAGCTTAAGCCCATGTGTGCAAACTGAACAAAGAAACTGCATACCTGGACATTAAAGAGGGCTCAAACATCTTTATAGTTGTGATATAGAGTCTCAGTCTACATTACATTGACACTGGTGTTTTAGGATGCCAAACAATTATTAGGCCTACAATAATATTATAATATAATATGATTTAGGCCTTTATAATTATTCATATGACAGTAATATCTATATATTGTAACAAATGCACTGTAAAATAAATGAAAATTTTATAAGTAGTTACTTTACAATACAGTATAGGGAAATTACAATACTTTTGTACTAATTTCTTCACTTGGAAGAGATAAACCCTTGAGCTTTTATTTTGATCAGCTGATCACGTGAGCAAATGTGCGCACTTCCCTTTAAAACATGCAGCACAAACAGACTGTACATATATACTTAAAGGATTAGTTCATTTCTGAATGAAAATTTCCTGATAATTTACTCACCCCCATGTCATCCAAGATGTTCATGTCTTTCTTTCTTCAGTCGAAAAGAAATGAAGGTTTTTGATGAAAACATTCCAGGATTATTCTCCTTATAGTGGACTTCAATGGAGGTCAAAATTATAGTTTCAGTGCTGCTTCAAAGGGCTTTAAACGATACCAAACGAGGAATAAGGGTCTTATCTAGCAAAACGATCGGCCATTTTCTTTAAAAAAAAAAACAACTGTATGCTTTATAAACACAAATGATCGCCTTGCAAGTGCTTTCACCATTTCACCTTCCGTATTCTTCAAAAAGCTTACGCTGTATGTCCTACGCCTTCCCTATTCTACTTACGGAAAAAACGGAACTGGTGCCGTGTTCGTTCCGTAAGTTGAATAGGGAAGGCGTAGTACATACAGCGTAAGCTTTTTGAAGAATACGGAAAGCCGAAGCACTTGCAAGGTGGTCATTTGTGTTTATAAAGCATTTACATTTGTATTCCTCGTCTGGTATCGTTTGAAGTCCACTATAAGGAGAATAATCCTGGAATGTTTTCATCAAAAACCTTCATTTCTTTTCGACTGAAGAAAGAAAAACATGAACATCTTGGATGACATGGGGGTGAGTAAATTATCAGGAAATTTTCATTCAGAAGTGAACTAATCCTTTAATCGCTGTCTTTTGCTGTTTTAGGCACAAAGCCACATCACGGTTTCAATTTTAGTTCGTTGGCAACAATGTTACAGACCATTTAGGCTATGTATGTTTTAAATTTACGGTTCATTATGAAACAATGGCGGCATAGGGTAATTAATTAATGGGAAACAGTGAATGAATGTTAAGCTGACAAATGTGCTGAATGAATGTTAAGCTGACAAATGTGCTAAAGTTTTCATATCAGTTGTTATATCATAACAAAAACCCTTCAATTGGAACGAAAGAGAGTCTTGAGGCCTGCCGCTGCTCTGAGTGAGTGACAGGAGGCGTGTCTGTGTACAACTACAGTGTGTGTGAACTCGCTGTTGGAGAGAAGAGAGAGAAAGCGCTGCAGCTATCGGCGTATACTGCAGAAAAGTGATATTGAACTGTTTCACATGTTTTAATAGAGAGATTAGAAAAATTTTATTTTGACAGCACTGTTAAGAAACCTCAAACCTGAAAGATTCAGGGCTTTTGGAAAAACATTCGGGGCTCCAGCCCCCTTAGCCCACCCCTAGCTCCGCCCCTGAACATATTAGATCAACACAGACTTTTCTGAAATCCCTTACATGTTTTCTAACCACACAAGAAGGAAGAAAGTAGATATTATACCCAGAGGAGACATGCCACACCTATTAGTGTTTTTGTGCCAAAAAAAAACATTCTGCCTGAATTTGATAATCTGGGACAGCTAGGTCACTTTGTAATCTAGGACATATGTATAGGACTAAAAAGCCTATATTCACCATACTTTATGCATGCCAAACACAATATCACCAATTTTTAAAAAGTAATATGAAAAATGACAAGTACAGAAATCTCAATAAGAAAATGTATATTCATAGAAATTTCATTAATTCATATACACATATAGGCTAGTCATATTTCTTTCATAAAGTCATGGATATTTTCATATTTTAGTATTTTTTTTAGTATTTTTTCATATTTTATTTTCAGACTAATGACTCACATTTGTGATGAGCAACTACACAATACTCTGTGTGTGTGTGTGTTTGTACAGAACATTGTCAACTGGCCTGGGCGCAGATGTCCCCCCTCCTGCTCAGTGCTATACTAACCTAACTGGGAATTTGGGAAATGAAGTTAACGGGTTACTTCATCCTGCTTGCTAATGGAATACATTTCCCAGATTCCATCTCTGTAGCTAGTTTGTTTGTTTGCTGCTAGCTACTGTAAACTTATGCTAATGTTATAACCTCCAGTAGCCCACATTAACACCCATTTCTCATTATGGCATGTATTAACATTATAGGTTACTTTTAAAGTATATCAGTGGTCTACCCCTAAGTTGTAATGAGATCTACGCCCTTGTCATTAGACTTATAAAGTCCCTAAATGCATATTTCCCCCATTTGAAGACTGTCCTAGATTACCCAAAGCATGCTGTCCCACATTCTCAGTCATATTTGATTGGGACAACAAAAAAATGTTTGAAAGAAAAAAACTAAAACACATTTTCAACACTTTAATACATATTTTGTTGCTTTAATAGATCACAAACATAATTTGACAACAATTAGCAACATTCTTATTTATGACGGATTTATGTCCTTAACATTAATCTAGTCAGAATCTTATGTCATTGACCTTGTCATGCAATTGCCAGGGGAGCTTCTTGATTGACAAGTGCCCTGCCCCTTTCTGTGGCATCACCCCTATGAAGTCATGTAATTTTAGTTACATTACATCCATGCTAAAACTATAGTAAAAGTCCTGTTGACTAAATTTTGTTAGAACAGTAAAGAAACACACTGGAGCTTAGGTGTCCCATATTACCCAATGTCCCAGATTAGCCGAATTCACCCTACTTAAAGAGTTAGTTCACCCAAAAATGAAAATTCTGTCATTAATTACTCACCCTCATGTCGTTCCACACCCGTAAGACCTTTGTTAATCTTCGGAACACAAATTAAGATCTTTTTTTATGAAATATGAGAGCTTTTTGTCCCTCCATAGACAGCTACACAAATTACACTTTGACGCTTCAAAAAGTACATAAAGAGACCTTAAAACTAATCCATATGCATTGAGTGGTTTAGTCCAAATTTTCTGAAGAGACTTGATCGCTTTATATGATGAACAGATTGAATTTTATTCACATATAAACACTGATCAGCAACATAAACAGAAGCCGAACCTGCTTGATGCGTGAGAACATCTTGCAAAAGCTCAAACGCGCTGCGTAACACACGAGAATGAACCTCATTGGTTCTCGCATGCATCAAGCAACATGCTTGAGCTTCTGTTTATCACAACTGATGTGCGAGTTGATGAATATTTAGTTTAAGTTTTACGATTAGTTATATGATCTCTTTATGAACTCTTTGAAGTGTCAGTGGTAGTTGCATAGCTGTCTAGAGGGAGAGAAAGCTCTCAGATTTCATCAAAAGGATCTTCATTTGTGTTTCGAAAATGAACGCAAGTTAATAACAGAATTTTCATTTTTGGGTGAACTAACCCTTTAAGAGTTTGTGTAGCATGCAGGGAAATAATGGGGGAGGGGGGGAAAGTAAGCATCCACCACCTCGTGGGAACATATCAGCATTGCAGCTGGGAAGTAAGAAACACTACAGTTGCATTTTCTAAAGGAAATACCAGTGGCAATTAAAGTTTTAGGAAAGCTTATATTTTATGCTTTGCCTCAAAGCCACCTTTGTTTGCCATTATCATTGTGTATGGAATCCACACTTAAAATGGCATAGTTTGTACAGTGTAAAAGCCATTGATAAACATTAGTATGGCTAGTTCAGTATGTAAATAAGAACAGAGACATACTATATTTGCAGTTTGATTTTATTTAAACTTTGGAAAAATGAGTGCATATCAAGCTTAACCTACAATTGTTCAGATCTTCTCTGGGCAGGAAAGTTAGAGACTGGACCTCACTGATGCTTCGTTTGAACGCTTCCATCTAGCCAGTTTGTGAATTGCAGTTTAAGCAATTCTAAGCCCATTGTGCCTTTTTCCTGTACAATGCAGTAGCGTCACCATGTGACGTAAAGAGCTATGAAAACATTGAATAGTCATACATTGAAACAAAGACAAGAGGCCTCATTGTCTGCACAAGTTACATTTGTTTAAGTTACTAACTATTGGAGCAACTATTGAAATTGCATGTCTCATCAACCCAACGGTTTGTCAAATGGTAATTTTTAGGGCCCACTTATGCAAAGTGACTTCCACTACATTAACATGGGGTTAAGTGCCTTGCTCCTGTAAAGACAGCTTACATGTGCTTCCTAGAACTCAAACAATGGGTGCTTCTCATTTCTAATTTGTACATCCTTGTTTCCTTTCCTCGTATCTCAGCTTCTGTGCATCCTCGCTCATAGCTCCTCTGAAAGCTTCCTCACTGTTGCAATTAGAGAACTGATATTTCCTTCAAGATGGCTTTCTGACCGATTTCCAGGTCACAGGCTGGAGGAAAGAGGAGTGAGGAAACAAGAAAGCATCAATTTGAGTATTGAAAAGCACCTGATGTTCCAGTCATCAGCACTGAAATTTAGCCACATTTAGATAATCCAGTAACTCAACAGTATGACCAAGAAGAATTTATTTTGCTGTTCTGCAGTTATTACACTACATTGGACCGAAACCATAGTCCTTGACTCTGATGGGTCCAACAGATGCCATGTCCCACCGCAGATCTACAGAAGAAAGTGAGAACACTAAAGCACATGGCAACACAAGTCCATACATTTTGTAAGCATAAATAACATGCCTTTAAGAAGCTGATCACTTCCACTTCTAATGCCACAGGTTGCATCACAGCAGCCACACACCTGATCATCCTCATCAGCAGACACCCACCTGTCAGACAAACCAAATAAGTCACACACTAAAGTTTTAGATGAAATTCAGGTGAATGGAAACATACCTATTAGCAGACCAAGAGCAAGCTTTCTGCTCAATATTAGTAGGGTTGAATGCTGCAGCCACCTTGAGAACACAAGTAATATAGACCTACAAAAAGGGCAGTTTATTCATACACTTCATGCTAACATGCACCCAAACTGCTAAACCACATACGTACAAATCCACTAATCTCTTGCTGGAATCTGAACGCCTCCAACTGAAACTGCAGCTTGTCAATTTGAGTCCGGGGCATAAAGCGAGAGCTGGAGCCTGTGAGCTTGGCATCAACAAGGCACCTAAGGTAGAGAAGTTAAAAAAATAAATAAATTCAGATATGCCATGATACCTCATTGATATAATGGTACTTGAAGGACCTCTTCTCACCCATTATTCTCAATAAAGGAGTATCTGGGTATAGCACTGGTATCAGGGATTGAAGTAGCCACACAGCTATCCACAAACACACGAAGAGGAATGTGGTTGTACGACCTCACTGAAGCCTCGATGTTAATGAAATCACCCAGGAAGTACTGCTTAGAAGGTCTCTCAAATCTCCAGTCATCTGCAAAGAAAGCATTTTAGCCCAGGCTCACAAGCACTGGCGTGTTAAACACACTTACATTATACCAACCAGTCATGAGCTTGAGGGAGAAGACCAAAAGTTCCTCTGCAACTATAGTAGAGGCATATGGGACCCAAGTGGGTATTAAGGCATTGCTGCTCACATTATGCACTCTGTCAAGGAATTAGAGGCAGTCACCTTTTAGTGCTTATGATATTAACACATCCTGCAATCCTGAATAAATTCAGCCCTTACCTTGGATAGTGACACTCAATACCAACTACCGCACCACTGCTCCTGACAATAGGACCACCATATAAAGCCTCTTGTGGGGTGTAGATAAGGGAGAATGTATAGACAAGCTCATCCTCACTCACCTAAACAGAAAGGTTTATAGAAGAACATTTATGTGGATGGTTCAAAATACCTACGATTATTTTCACAACAGAACCTTACTGTTGATGTGCTGCCACATCCATGCAGTTCAGACTCAAAGATGAGCACTTGAGCAGAAGGATCCTCTCCACTTGCAGCACAGCCTCCCAACGTAAAAGCAGAGGACAACAGTGGGTGCCCCGTCCCAAAGAAGTCCTCCATCACTTCCACATACACTGAATTCTCTCCACACTGAGCCGCTACACTGTTGGGAGGGATAGGATGCGGCAGCTCAAAGGGAATGTCTGGCTGCTGTGGTTCCTCTGGCAGACTTGGAAAGCTCCACATCAGTTTCACCAGTGGACCCTGTAACAGCTCTTTTGACTGAACCCCCATAAGATCTTGAGAAGGCTTTCCAAAGTCAGCCCTGGCTGGTGTTTGGACAGGAAATGGAGCAGGAAACCTTTGTGGTGCAAATACAGGATTACTGGGTTCATATCTTTGGGGAACCCTGGATTCAACCTGTTGAGAATCTTGCACTAATGGCTTTTGCCCAACTGTGTACTGATTATGTACTGACCTTCCTTGCCACTGTGCTTCACACAAGCCAAAAGCAAGCATAAACACCAATCCAAAGCCAAATTGCCTCAACCCCATATTTAGAAACTGCCAAATCCTTAATGCTGACCTTTGACTTTTCCTTTATTTATAGGAGTTTATAGTAGTAGTGAGATTGGCTCCACCTCTCTAGCATCAAGCTAATGGTTCTCTGGACTTGTTAACTTACTTATGTATCATGTCACAGGTGAAAATCATTGAGTCATCATCGGTTTGAGGAAAATGTGAGTGTTTTGTTTTTAAATGACTTTTATAAATGACTTCAAGCAATTAAGTCAAAACTTTATACTCATCATCCAGTCTGAAGAAGTGTTGCTAACTGATATTGTGGCTTTTCATTTACTCAATGAAAGTCTATTAAAATATGACAAGCACATCATTAGGAACAATAATAGCAAGCATGGAGAGCAGCTGATTCAAAGTAGTACATAGTCTATACTAAAATGCAAAAAAAAAGTTAGTCATCACATGATTATCCCTAAAAGCTACAAACTAGTAAAGAAAAGCAAATGGTTAATGTTTCAGTAAAATTGTGCGGCATACAGTATTTCTAATGAATCATTCATGTTAGACAATAGGATTACTAGAGGCAATTATATGAACACAGCACAGCCACGAATGTTCAGTGTTAATGCTAAACACAAAATGGACATCAGAAACTAAGCCAATGACACATTGCTGCTATAAAGGACACTATAAAATTAAGATTTTTTAAACCATGGAAAAAAAAAAAAAAAAAAGTCATGAAGTGTGTTTTTACAAGCCAAACATTAATCCACACCTAAACACCAACAGGCAGAATATAACCACATAGATCGTCTGGATTTACAGAATTAAAGAGTCATTTCATGTGGAACTTCAAGCAGATGTCTGACATTCAACTAGTGTAAACTACACTGTTAGTTTGTCATTTCTCAGGGCTAGATTGCAGAAGAGTTGATAAAGTTTCAGCACGTTTCCTGCGTTATTTAAAAAAAAAAAAAAAAAAAAAAAAAAAACACCCTGTCCCTCTGCACGAAGCTACTACTAGTTTGGTGTGAACGCCTGTGCAAAAAGAACACTGCTTACAAATGGTGATGAGGGAAGCTTTCAGAGCCAAGTGTCTGTACTTAAGGCTAGAGAGCCAAGATGTTTATTAAGGGGGAGAAAAAAAAAAAAAAAAAAAAAAAAGGAAATTAAGTCAGATAGGTTTTTTTAAAAACTTTATTTTCAACATCCACATGACTACACAGCCATTTAGTTATTTTCCATATTCCTTAACACTGATGGGTCCAACAGAGGCTCTCTCCCACCGTAGATCTGAGGAACAAACAAATTGTGAAAGTCATATGACAACCAAATATTTGGGAGTAATGCTGCCTTCACATGCTCTCAGAATTATCGTATATACACAGGTGCATCCCAATAAATTAGAATTTTTTTTTTCCCCCCTGTAATTTAATTCAAAAAGTAAAACATTCTAGATTTCAGACCTAAAGTAAAATATTTCCAGACTTTCCATTTTGATTACAGCTTGCTGCTCAAAAAAAAAAAAAAAAATTATATATATACACACGTGTGTGTGTGTGTGTGTGTGTGTGTGTGTGTGTGTGTGTGTGTGTGTGTGTGTGTGTGTGTGTGTGTGTGTGTGTGTGTGTGTGTGTGTGTGTGTGTGTGTGTGTGTGTGTGTGTGTGTGTGTGTGTGTGTATGTATGTATGTATGTATGTATGTGTATGTATGTGTATATGTGTGTATATATATATATATATAATAAATTTAAAATTTATTTAATTTCAAGTTCTATTAAATTACCATTTTCAGGGTATAAATACTGGGTTTAGGTCAGTAATCCCAACAGCAGTCATGAGGAAGTCTGCTGACTTGACAGTTGTCCAGAAGACAATCATCAAGACCCTCTACAATGAGGGTAAGCCACAGAGGGTTATTGCTGAAAGAGCTGACTGTTCACAGAGTGCTGTGCCAAAGCATATTCACGGAAAATTGACTGGAAGGAAAAAGTGTGGTAGGAAAGTACAAGTGAAAGGAATGACCGCAGGCTTAAGACTGTCAGGCAAAGCCAATTTAAGAACTTAGGAGAGCCTCAAAAGGAGTGGACTGAAGCTGGAGTCAGTGCATCAAGAGCCACCACACACAGATGTCTTCAGGAAATGGGCTACACCGGTCACATTCCACGTACCAAGCCACTTCTGAACCAAAGACAACATCAGAAGCATCTTACCTGGGCTAAGGAGAAAAAGAACTGGACTGTTGCTCAGTGGTCCAAAGTCCTCTTTTCAGATGAAAGTAAATTTTGCACTTCATTTGGAAATCAAGGTCCCAGAGTCTGGAGGAAGAGTGGAGAGGCACAGAAACCATGTTGCTTGAAGTCCAGTGTGAAGTTTCCAGCCAGTGATGATTTGGGCTGCCATGTCATCTGCTGGTGTTGGTCCACTGTGTTTTCTGAAGTCCACAGTCAACGCAGCCATCTATCAGGAAACTTTAGAGCACTTCATGCTTCCTTCTGCTGACAAGCTTTATGGAGATGCGGATTTCATTTTCCAGCAGGATTTGGCACCTGCCCACACTGCCAAAGGTACCAAAAGCTGGTTCAGTGACCATGGTGTTACCGTGCTTGATTGGCCAGCAAACTCACCTGACCTGAACCCCATAGAGATTGCATCCATGCCACGCTGCATTGATGCAGTAATTCATGCAAAAGGTAGCCCAACCAAGTATTGAGTGCATCGAAATGAACATACTTTTCAGAAGCCTGACATTTCGGTTTAAAATATCTTTTTTATTGATCTTATGAAGCATTCCAACTGGAGAATATGAATTGGTGGGTTTTTGCTGAATGGGAGCCAAAAATCACCACAATTAAAAGAACCAAAGACTTAAAGTACTTCAGTCTGTGCGCATTGAATTTAATACACGAGTTCCACAATTTGAGTTGAATTACTGAAATAAATGAACTTTTCCACAACATTCTAATTTATTGAGATGCACCTGTACACTAGTTTCCTAGGTAAAAGTTGCACATGAATGCCCTCCCATTTTGAAATTTGAATGCGATGAACTCAAATCACAACTTCAGAAGTGGGAATTATCAAATTTCCAGAAGAACGTGAAGGTAGCTTAGTTCATACCTCTAAGAAGCTGATCGCTTGCACTCCTCATGCTACAGGTTGTGTCACAGCAGCCACACACCTGATCAGATTCATCTGCCGACACCCACCTGCCAAAACAAAATTCCTTGCACAGCCTAATTTACCCTTGCATCTTGATTTTCAGTCAACATACCCATTAGCAGAAAACGAACAAGCTTTCTGCTCAGGACTTGTTGGGGTGGATGATGCAGCCACCTTTATGAAGCATGTGACGTAGACCTGCAAAGACAGTTGTTTGCACATTGACATTATGCCAGCATATCATACAAAGTGTAGCACAACAGTCACATACCAGTCCACTGTCTGATTGCTGGAACCTGAATGCCTCCAGCTGAAACTGCAGCTTATCACCTTGAGTCCGGGGCATAAAGTGAGACCTGGAGCCTGTGAGCTTGGCATCGACCATGCACCTAATGTAGAATCTAGTCAGACCTCTGCTATGTAGATATAACCCAGAAGGACGTTACACAAAAGAAATTCTTACCCATTGTTCTCAATAAAGGAGTATCTAGGGACAGCACTGACATCAGGGACCGTTGTAGCCACACAGCCATCC
Organism: Hypophthalmichthys nobilis; assembly: GCA_037950665.1. Lineage (NCBI taxonomy): Eukaryota > Metazoa > Chordata > Actinopteri > Cypriniformes > Xenocyprididae > Hypophthalmichthys > Hypophthalmichthys nobilis. The sequence continues at coordinate 24,720,169 of CM075475.1, read as the reverse complement.
ACAAAAAGACGGAGAGGAACGTGGTTGTATGTCCTCACAGAGGCTTCAAAATGTATGATATCACCCAAGAAGTACTGATTAGAAGGCCTCTCGAATCTCCAGTCATCTGTTGGAAAATCATATTGTTAAGTTCACACAAAGGTGATGCTAGTGAAAGCTGCACTCTACCAACCAGTCATGAGCTTGAGGGAGAAGACCAAAAGTTCCTCTGCAAATTTGGTGAAAGCATAAGGTATCCAAGTAGGCATTAAGGCATTGCTGCTCACATCTTGTACTCTGTAGATGAGGAAGAAAGTGGTAGTCACCATAAGTTTGAGAAAAAAAAAACGAAAAAAAAAAAACCCTACACTGATGTTAATGGCAGAAGTACATTAAACAACCCTTGATTTAGTCCTCACCTTGGATAGTGACACTCAATAAAAACCACCGCACCACTGCTCCTGACAATAGGACCACCATATGTAGCCTCTTGTGGAGTGTAGATGAGGGAAAATATATAGACCAGCTCATTTTCAGTCACCTAAAGGATCAGCATTGTAAGTGTTACTCACAGAAACCTACAAAACCCACTACCACAACAACAAAAACACAATCACCATTGATGTGCTGCCACATCCATGCAGTTCAGACTCAAAGATGAGCACTTGAGCAGAAGGATCCTCTCCAGTCGCAGTACACCCTCCCAACGTAAAAGCAGAGGACAACAGTGGGTGCCCCGTCCCAAAGAAGTCCTCCATCACTTCCACATACACTGAATTCTCTCCACACTGAGCCGCTACACTGTTGGGAGGGATAGGATGCGGCAGCTCAAAGGGAATGTCTGGCTGCTGTGGTTCCTCTGGTAGACTTGGAAAGCTCCACATCAGTTTTGCCACTGGACCCTGTAACAGCTCTTTTGACTGAACACCCATAAGATCTTGAGGATATTTTGGGGGACTCTGAGACATCCTAAATTTAGGTTCCAATGGACCTTGTGCTGCTGGTTGAAGCTCAAGCATTACAGGGTTTTGCATTAATCTACCTTGCCACTGTGCTTCAGACAAACCAACCACAAATGCCAACAATAGCCCAAAAACTACTTGCCTTAACCCCATGGCTAAAGATTTTTTGAATCACCAACACATTATTATTATTATTATTATTTTTCTTTTTATAGAGGATTCTTTATTTAACCCAGCTGAATTAACTTATCAGCTGATTAGTGGACTACACCATGACTTGAGCTGGTTGTGTCCAATAAATTAATTTACAGCTAGGGAGGCTCCAGGAACAGCTGTTGTCATTACCAGCTTTTAACAAAATCCCTCATAACAAGTTTGTAAAATTTCATTAAGTGAACAAGGGACTACAGAGGGCAAAAAAAAAAAATAATAATAATTTGCAACAATTTAAATTCTTGATTTAACAGCTATCTTTTCATTAATCAAAGTTATGTATAAATAAATGTAAGAGCACAAAAACAATACCACATAACAGCATATAAATGCTGCAACAGTTTCTACTCATGGTTTTACTGAAAACACCAAAACAAAAAGTGAAAAACTTTCACCCAGAGTTCACCCAAAAATGAAAGTTGTCATAATTTACTCCGCCTCAAGTTGTTCTAAACCTGTACGAGTTTCTGCTAAAAAAAAAAAAAAAAGATTTTAAAGAATGTCAGTAACCAAACAGGCCCCACTGACTTTTCTTTTTTTCCATACTATAGAAGTCAGCAGTGCCCATCAACTATTTGGTTACCCATATTTCTCAAAGTATCTTGTGTTCAGCAGAAGCAAGAAAATCATACAGGGTTAGAACAACTTGCACGAGTAAGTTTTTGGGTGAACTATCCCTTTAAGCAGATTTAAAAAAAAAAAAAAAAAAAAAAAAAAACAAAACTCAACTTGGAAAACTACCAATTATTCCTCAAAGGTGCATGTGGTATTAAGTACCTTGTAAGTATAATTTCCTAGGCAGAGTAATAAAACCTGTGTCCCCTAACGGTGGTCCTTTGGTCCACTGCCTTGCAATTAATGGCAGCCAATTGGGGGGAAGTTTATGCATGTGAACACTTTCTAGGAGTCACTTTGTATACAGAGCAGAAAAAAAAAAAAAAAAAAAAAAAAAAAAACCCGCCTCTGTACATAGATGCAGTGCTCAAGTCTTCCCCCAAAATGTCCCCAACCCATAGGCTAGCAGTAAAAGTCTTTTTGTGGTAGTGCATATCAGAACAGCAGTGAAGTGACAAATGTTGAAGTGTAGTGTTTGTGCAAGTAAAGACAATTCACAAACAAGCCTATTAAGACCATTTTTATTGTCACCAGAAGTCACATGGCATTTCCAGTTATTTTTGGCCATAGCCATATTCCTTAACATTGATGGGGCCAACAGATGCTCTTTCCCATCGTAGATCTGAGGAACAAAGGAGTAGTGAGAACTAAAGCGGTGTATGACAATAACAAGTTATCAGAGTTAGTCCATACCTCTCAGCTGCTGATCACTTCCACTTCTGATGCTACAAGTGGAGTCACAGCAGCCACACACCTGGTCAGAATCATCTGCGGACACCCAACTGACAAGACAAGCCAGAGCTCAATTAAGTTTAAAACTACTAGTTTACCTGTACACTTGTCTAGTGGGCAACATACCCATTAGGAGAGAATGAACAAGCTTTCTGTTCGGGTCCTGTCGGAGCGGATGCTGCAGCCACCTTCAAAGTGCAAGTAATGTAGACCTGCAAAGACAATATTGTTTGTACACCACGGTAGCATTTCACACAAAGAGTTGCACAACTACAACATACATACCAGTCCACTGTCTGATTGCTGGAACCTGAACGCGTCCAGCTGAAACTGCAGCTTGTCAATTTGAGCCCGGGGCATAAAGCGAGACCTGGAGCCTGTGAGCTTGGCATCAACAAGACACCTGGGGACAAAACAGTTAGACATCCTACAACACTTCTGGTGGGATACATGTTAGCGCCTCTTACCCATTATTCTCAATAAAGGAGTATCTGGGGATAGAAGTGACATCAGGGACTGCAGTAGCCACACAGCTGTCCACAAACACACGGACGGGAACATGGCTGTACATACGCACTGATGCTTCGAGATTTATGATGTCCCCCAGGAAGTACTGGTTAGAAGGCCTCTCAAAAACCCAGTCATCTGCAAAGAAAGAGTCTTAGCACAGGTTCACAAGCACAGGCATGATACAAACATGTTTGGTTACACCAACCAGTCATGAGCTTGAGGGAGATGACAAAGACTTCCTCTGCAACTTTAGTTGAGGCATGTGGGATCCAAATGGGCATCAAGGCATTGCTGCTCACGTTATGCATTCTGTAAGAGTTAAACAAGCAGTCATCTTATGTCCATAAATGGTGGGATTAACACATCCAGTGAGCCTGAATTAATTTAGGCCTCACCTTGGATAGTGACACTCAATACCAACCACCGCACCACTGCTCCTGACAATAGGAACACCATATGAAGCCTCTTGTGGGGTGTAGATAAGGCTGAATGTATAGACAAGCTCATCCTCAGTCACCTAAACAGAAAGTGTTAATAGAACAACATTACTCACGGTGACAATTCATAATACCTATAACAACATCAAAATTTAGTCCTACCGTTGATGTACTGCCACATCCATGCAGTTCAGACTCAAAGATGAGCACTTGAGCAGAAGGATCCTCTCCACTTGCAGCACAGCCTCCCAACGTAAAAGCTGAAGACATCAGTGGCTTCCCAGTCCCAAAGAAGTCCTCCATCACTTCCACATACACTGAATTCTCTCCACACTGAGCCGCTACACTGTTAGGAGGGATAGGATGCGGCAGCTCAAAGGGAATGTCTGGCTGCTGTGGTTCCTCTGGTAGACTTGGAAAGCTCCACGTCAGTTTCACCATTGGACCCTGTAACAGCTCTTTTGACTGAACACCCAGAAGATCTTGAGAAGGCTTTCCAAAGTCAGTCATGGCTGGTGTCTGGAAAGGAAACCTTTGTGGTGGAAATACAGGATTATTGGGAACCAAAGACATCCTAGAATCAGCCTGTTGAGAAACTTGAGCTAATGCTCGAGGCCTAAGCTTGCTTGGATTCAGATTATGTGCTGCTCTTGCTCTCCATTGTGCTTCAGAAAATCCAAGTGCAAGAACAAACACCAATCCAACTCCAACTTGCCAAAACCCCATTATTGCTAAGCTTGTTTCAATGATACTTTAAGGTGCTGCCATTCATATTTATACAGATGTAAATCAGCATGGCTCCACAAGCATGATTTGTCTTTGCACCCGCCAATTTACTCAATCAGTATGTCACAGGTGAAAGTCATTCATTCTTTATTAATCAGAATTAAATGAAGTACCATATATGGGCATGTTGTATTAGTAGCTTAACCAAATGATTGTTTATTTTAAATATCAAAATGACAGACATGACAAACAACCTTTAAGTCTTTTTCCCCCTGTTTCACAGACAAGGCTTAAGCTAGTCCCAGACTAAAATGCATGTTTGAGCTGTTTTAACTGAAAGAAACTTGCACTGACATATCTTAAAACATGTCATTGCCATTGTTTTGTCTCAAGATGCACACCAGTAATGTTTTTTTCTAAGGCATGTTTATAAAACCAACATAAATATCCTAATTGAACTAAGGCCTAATCCTGGCTTAATCTAAGCCGTCTGTGAAACCAGGCCATAGTGTCCTCTTTTTATTGATTCAGAAACATGCCACATACAGAATTGTACACTAGAGTATCCAAGATAAAGATTAGTATGTTTATAGTCAGGTTTAGATTGTAACAAACATTCTTCGCTCACATCAACAATAATCTTCAAGGGACTGAAATTGAGCAGTTTAGCTCAAAACCAAAGGAATGCAGGATCAAAACATTATAGATTCACTGATCTTTTTCCTCCCCATTACAACTGTTATTAGGTTGATCAGTGTGTGTGGATTAGACATCATTCCTTCTTGAACTATGTGAGTCAGCACCAAAAGACAATCTGAACAGTCTTAAAAAAAAAAAAAAAAAAGTTAAAATATTAACAGGTATGAAGCCCTAGGGATGAGCCCTTCTGAATGGAACGCAGGGATGGTCTCCATGGCTCCAGTTGAGGGTTTGTAGGCCTCATAGTTACTAAGAGCAGTACCACCACTGCACTCCTGATGCAAGACATAAGTGTTTTAACTCTGGTTAATGTTTGTAATTGTAAACAGGAATAACTTGTCAGCAGTTCTATTTAAAAAAAAAAACCATGTTAAATACATCATTTAAAATAAATAAAATCCAATAAGCACATGATAGCCATTGAAATGCCCTTTAGTGTTGTAACAGGTGTAGTGATTTTTACTCCTTTCACCAGTGACGTAGTGACTTTTGATCACATGTCACTTAAGGTGTGGTTATGAGTGTATCAGATGACCCCTCCCCCCTTTTGTAATACGGGGCACCAGTTAAGAATACTATCTTAACAATTTAAGAACACTCCAAAAGAGCTGTTCAATAATTCAAAATTATTATAAACTGGAGGGAGTCAGTCAACTGATTTGTCTGAAGGATTTGTGAGCATCTGGTCAACTAGTAGAGTCTTTGATCATCAACACAAGGAAGACACAGTTTTAATAAAATCAATGAAATTTATTAACAATAGACATGCAAGAGTAAATACCACAACGATTAATAATGAAATAATGAATATGCACTTCTAAAAGATAGTAAAATAATAATCAAAGGAGAATACTAAATTAAATCAAAGAAACAAATAAATGAAGTGAACACAGAATGGATAAATGCAATGCTGTTGAACTGAATGTAGAATGGAAGAGAATTGTATGGGAATGCTTCTTATGGAAGCCACCTAATGGCTCTGGTAAAATGGCGATAAATAATTGCTTATTTATCATTCAACAAATAATATCCCTATTATTTGTAACAAGCTGACCTCAAGTAACTGTTATCTAAACAGGTTAGAAAAACATATGCTGCATGTATAAACTAATGCCAAGGTCTCTAGAAAGAGGTTTGGTAAGTTTATATTTATGTTCCACACAGTCGGGTGATCAATCCGGTAGCAGAGACGTCTTCCACTAATGATGCAGGCTGCGTGCAGTGGGAGGGCGCAGAGTTACAATCCAGTAGTCGTGCCACGCTGGGCTGGAGGATGCTGAACTTCGGTTGCGCCAAGAGGGTCCTTTAGGATGGACTGGGCAGCTGGGTCAGATGAATCGTCACAGGTTCCTTTGCAGGCTGGCTGCGTCGCTGAGGAGCCGTGTGGTACAGGCAATGTCTGCCGATGCAGAGGTCCTTTGCGGACTGGGCTGCGCTGCTGTAGGAGCCGTAAGGGTCAGATGAAGTCCCTCAATGCTGGGGCCCTTTTTGCAGCTAGAGTGCAGCTGGAAGCAATGTAAAAGGTTTTGCTCGCAAAAGCTTAACCTTAACTGTCTTGTAGTCTCTTTCCTCGTCAGGTCAGAAACTCAGGACGTGGAGTGTCTGTTAATGTCTCCTTCCCCGTCGAGCTGGAAACGCAGAACAAGGGTGTGTCTACCCGGGGGACATATTTATCCCTTTATGATGAGGAGGAGATTGAAATGTGGCGCCTTGCCGATCCTGGAGTGTGATTGGCCACTGTTATCTGAAGTAGCCCCGGTGTTGCCCACCCTAGTGTGGAACTCATTTGCATAGCATAAAGTACAGTGTTAAAATAGTATCTTTAACATTTTACCCATGCATTATATCTTTACCAAACCGCTTTCAAATTATTAAAGGCATCGAGGGAACAGATAGACACCAAACACGATATGAAATGGCTAAATCATCGCCCATGCATTTGTTTATCTGTTAACAGTTCTGTCCCGTGACCTGTTGTTTTAACAGTCAGTAACCATTAACATAAACTGTGCTTTGCATGAAGATGGAGTGGATGTGATGCAGTTTAGATCAAATTAAGGCCTCCAAACATAGGTATGAATGGATTTGGATAGATCTCTGTGGCCTCTCTTTATTTCAGTCACTGCTGCTCCATCCAGGGGGTCCTGAAGGAATTTTTATGGCAGTCCTTGCCTAAACCTTAGGAATGAGTTTGGTGGTTAGAGTCAATGTGTCGTCCAATGAGAAGTCCCCTCCTTGGGTTTGGTGGGTGCAGAAGGTCCCCCTTCCTGCTCTGGAAGAGGTCTCTGGTAGTTGTCCCAACATCTTATCTGATGTTAATGAACATTTGTTTATGTTCATTCACCAAAGATCCAATCACGGTGTGGCACATCTTCCTACACACCAGCAGTTAGAGAGGGGCCCTGTCGTAAACTGGTCCCTGGAATGCCATCTTGACTGTTGTTCACAACACAGGCCTAGCTTAACTAGCAAAACATTCACACAAGACAGTAGTAAAAGGCTTGTGGTACATATCTGAACGCCAGTAAAACCATGTAAACCAGGTAGAAATGTTGAAGTGTAGTGTTTGTGCAAGTAAAGACAATTCACAAACAAGCCTATTAAGATCTTTTTTTATTGTCACCAGAAGTCTCATGGCACTTCATTATTTTTGGCCATAGCCATATTCCTTAACATTGATGGGGCCAACAGATGCTCTTTCCCATCGTAGATCTGAGGAACAAAGGAGTAGTGAGAACTAAAGCGGTGTATGACAATAACACGTTATCAGAGTTAGTCCATACCTCTCAGCTGCTGATCACTTCCACTTCTGATGCTACAAGTGGAGTCACAGCAGCCACACACCTGGTCAGAATCATCTGCGGACACCCAACTGACAAGACAAGCCAGAGCTCAATTAAGTTTAAAACTACTAGTTTACCTGTACACTTGTCTAGTGGGCAACATACCCATTAGGAGAGAATGAACAAGCTTTCTGTTCGGGTCCTGTCGGAGCGGATGCTGCAGCCACCTTCAAAATGCAAGTAATGTAGACCTGCAAAGACAATATTGTTTGTACACCACGGTAGCATTTCACACAAAGTTGCACAACTACAACATACATACCAGTCCACTGTCTGATTGCTGGAACCTGAACGCGTCCAGCTGAAACTGCAGCTTGTCAATTTGAGTCCGGGGCATAAAGCGAGACCTGGAGCCTGTGAGCTTGGCATCAACAAGACACCTGGGGACAAAACAGTTAGACATCCTACAACACTTCTGGTGGGATACATGTTGCGCCTCTTACCCATTATTCTCAATAAAGGAGTATCTGGGGATAGAAGTGACATCAGGGACTGCAGTAGCCACACAGCTGTCCACAAACACACGGACAGGAACATGGCTGTACATACGCACTGATGCTTCGAGATTTATGATGTCCCCCAGGAAGTACTGGTTAGAAGGCCTCTCAAAAACCCAGTCATCTGCAAAGAAAGTCTTAGCACAGGTTCACAAGCACAGGCATGATACAAACATGTTTGGTTACACCAACCAGTCATGAGCTTGAGGGAGATGACAAAGACTTCCTCTGCAACTTTAGTTGAGGCATGTGGGATCCAAATGGGCATCAAGGCATTGCTGCTCACGTTATGCATTCTGTAAGAGTTAAACAAGCAGTCATCTTATGTCCATAAATGGTGGGCCAGTGAGCCTGAATTAATTTAGGCCTCACCTTGGATAGTGACACTCAATACCAACCACCGCACCACTGCTCCTGACAATAGGAACACCATATGAAGCCTCTTGTGGGGTGTAGATAAGGCTGAATGTATAGACAAGCTCATCCTCAGTCACCTAAACAGAAAGTGTTAATAGAACTTTACTCACAGTGACAATTCATAATACCTATAATAACATCAATTTAGTCCTACCGTTGATGTACTGCCACATCCATGCAGTTCAGACTCAAAGATGAGCACTTGAGCAGAAGGATCCTCTCCAGTCGCAGCACAGCCTCCCAACGTAAAAGCTGAAGACATCAGTGGCTTCCCAGTCCCAAAGAAGTCCTCCATCACTTCCACATACACTGAATTCTCTCCACACTGAGCCGCTACACTGTTGGGAGGGATAGGATGCGGCAGCTCAAAGGGAATGTCTGGCTGCTGTGGTTCCTCTGGTAGACTTGGAAAGCTCCACGTCAGTTTCACCATTGGACCCTGTAACAGCTCTTTTGACTGAACACCCAGAAGATCTTGAGAAGGCTTTCCAAAGTCAGTCATGGCTGGTGTCTGGAAAGGAAACCTTTGTGGTGGAAATACAGGATTATTGGGAACCAGAGACATCCTAGAATCAGCCTGTTGAGAAACTTGAGCTAATGCTCGAGGCCTAAGCTTGCTTGGATTCAGATTATGTGCTGCTCTTGCTCTCCATTGTGCTTCAGAAAATCCAAGTGCAAAAACAAACACCAATCCAACTCCAACCTGCCAAAACCCCATTATTGCTAAGCTTGTTTCAATGATACTTTAAGGTGCTGCCATTCATATTTATACAGATGTAAATCAGCATGGCTCCACCTCACTCCACAAGCATGATTTGTTTTTGCACCCGCCAATTTACTCAATCAGTATGTCACAGGTGAAAGTCATTCATTCTTTATTAATCAGAATAAAATGAAGTACCATATATGGGCATGTTGTATTAGTAGCTTAACCAAATGATTGTTTATTTTAAATATCAAAATGACAGACATGACAAACAACATCTAAGTCTTTTTGTGTCCTACTTTTTTATTGATTCCAAAACATAGCCACATACAGAATTGTACACTAGAGTATCCAAGATAATAAAGATTAGTATGTTTATAGTCAGGTTTAGATTGTAACAAACATTCTTCGCTCACATGAACAATAATCTTCAAGGGACTGAAATTGAGCAGTTTAGTTCAAAACCAAAGGAAAGCAAGATCAAAACATTTTATTATAGATTCACTGATATGTTTTTCTCCCCATTACAACCGTTATGATTGATCAGTGTGTGTGGATTTATTGTAGACGTCATTCCTTCTTGAACTATACTATGTGCTAGTCAGCACCAAAAGACAATAACCTGAACAGTCTACTAAAAAACTGAATTTAAAATATTAACAGGTATGAACAAAAGACAAGCTCATTAATGGACACTAAGAACTTAAAAAAAAAATGTTTGAAACATGACATAGCACACATTAAAACACTGCTGAGTCTTAAAGAAAATATATAGTTCACAAATAGTTTGTGAATCAGCACACAGCAAAGTATTCAACTACTTGAAATCAGATTATTTTTCATGTTACACAGTCAGAGTCAACATTTTCTCATCTTTTTAGTCTCTTCAGAAAGAAACAACTTGTCTGCCACTGAACAAGCATCTACTTTAACACAACGCTTGGGCTCAAGATGCATTTGGTTACTCATTCTGCCAATTCACAGCACTAAATGGCTGAAACAGCCTGTGTTTATTCAAAAAAAACAAACAAACAAAAAAACCAAATAAACAAAAAGACAAATAAAGACACTGCTGGGGAGACTGGGTCAGCTGTGTGTTCTGATCTAAGAACAGTTGACTGCTTTTATCTTATACACTTTAATTGTCCCATCTGCTTTTCTTACGTTTGGGGGGATCAGGAACTGCAAAGCTGTCTTTATGAGTCCCTGACCTCTCACCCCCATCTCGTTCTGACCGTCCCTCTCTGTCCCTATGGCTCCCCTCACCGTTTCGGCTATCGCCATGACGATCTCTGTCACTATAGCGGTCCCTTTCCCCGTAGCGATCACGGTCTACCCCACTATGCCTATCACCATGACGATAATGACTATCTCCATGACGACCCCTGTCATCAGCATTCCTATCGCTACGGGACCCCTCTTTTGAAAAAGAGCTAGAGTAAGAGTCTGAAACTGAGCTCAGGGAGCCCGCGCTACTGAAGCCGCTCATTTTGGTGCCTGAGCTGAGGGCAGGAGGCGGCGCCATGGAGGAAAATGAGGAAGAGGACGTTGGCAAGTAGGGCAGGTGGGGTCTGTCAGGCCCCTCAGGTGCTCCTGAAGGCAAAGAGCTTAGACTTCCTGCACTGGTCCACCCAGAAGAGCTGCTGGACTTTGTGGTAAGTTTAGGAGGAACACCAGATGCCGCCACAAAGTGGTTTTTATACTGAGCCTGAAGGAAAGCAAGAGCATGTTTAACAAACTCCATAGATTGATACACCCAACAATATCTATACTGAAAAACTTGAGAGAGGGTGGCAAAGAATTTGTTTATTTGTTTTACCTGAAATGCTTGCTTCAGGGCAGACATACGGTCTCCCATGGCTCCAGTCGAGGGTTTGTAGGCCTCATAGTTACCAAGGGCAGCACCACCACTACTACTGCGCTCCTGATGTAAGATGTAGTAATAATAAATGCATTAGCAATGAATTAGCTCTAGTTCCTGCTTTTAATTGCAAACACAGGAATAACTAGGTTCTATGGAAAATCAAGGGGGATAAACACTAACTGTGATAAACATTTTTAAATATATTAAATAGTAATGTCAAACTAACAGTGGATTCAGATCCAAGGCCAGGTCTCTCCCTGTAACCCAGGCCTCCACCTCCAATATTTAGCTTCTTCCCTTTCCCTCCCTTAAAGCGGGATTTCCTGAACCAGGGATTCTAAAGAAAAAAAAACAAAAAAAACAGTAAATGCAAAGTTAGTGAAAAAAGCAATGAAACATGCACTATGAAAAATGTATATTGTGCACAGGATGTTGTTTTACCTGCATTGCCAGGTCCATCAGGTCCTTTGAAACACTCTGATTGGCTCCCTCTAAATTGCGAACCAGGTCACCAGCAAATGAAGTGTCTTTAGTGGTGAGCAGGGTGTAAGCTACACCTTTCTCTCCTGCACGACCTGTTCTACCAATTCGATGTGTGTGTGTGTCAATGTCTCGTGCTACATCGTAGTTCACAACTGTACGGATAGATGGAATATCCAACCCGCGAGCTGAGAAATGAAAGAAAATGAATTTGAATTAAACATATCTTTATAATAAAGGGAATAAGTAGACAAATTGAAATAGTTCCTCTATCCTGAACAGATGCAGGTAGATATACAAAATAAGTAACACTAACCAGCAACATCAGTAGCTACCAATATTGGCAGATTCTTCTTCTTAAAGTCAGCAATGACTTTGTTCCTCTCGCTCTGATCCATGTCTCCATGGAGCAGCCCCAGGCTATAACCTTCCTGATTCAAATTTGTAGCTAGCTCCTCACAGTTAGCCTTTTTAGTGACAAAGACCAGCACTGAGCCAGCGGAGGTGAACTCCACCAGCCTGCGCGTCAGCCAACCCCACTTCTCTTTCCCAGACAGCAGCACCTCCACTATCTGAGTGACATCTTCATTAGCCTGGGAGGATGAGAAAACAGGTTTAAACAGACTTCTTCAAATACTAAGCAAAAATTCTTGTATAAGAAACAAGGGCTGCACCTCTCCTATGTCTCCCTGCACAACACGGATGGGGTCGATCAAAATATCTCGTGCCAGCTTTTCGATTTTCTTCCGAAATGTTGCACTGAATAACAGAGCTGTGAGAGATCAGAGGTCAAGAAAGGCTTGTGAGTACAATAAATGAACTGGATGGAGTCAAGCTGAAATCTAGTAGAAATGCTTTAAAGCAGCACAATAATATGAATATGAAAGACGCTTACTCTGTCGATCAGGTCTGACATGGCTGGCAATGGATCTCACTTGGTATTCTGTATAACGCAGATTAAATTTAAGACAAGGGCAGCACAATTGTACTTTTTTTCCTAAAAAGGCATAGTTCACCCAAAAATGCCAAAATTCTACAATTATTTACTCACCCTCATTGTAGCGGCAAAATAAAAACCATCCAAAACCGCTAAGGAGCAGGAATAACTTCTGTGACACGCTAATCCTTGATGCCTGCATCATGTTTTATTTTGAACAGCTTTGCACAGTCAACAAAATATGCCTTTTTGGTCCAAACATATTTAATTTAGGCTTTTATTCACATATAAACATTGCTCAACACACATACATAGAGCACATCGAATATGGTAAACGGAAGCTCAGCTGTACTCGTTCCATGAGCGAGAGCCAATGAGGTTTGTTCATACAAGCACATTTGAGCTTCCATTTACCATATTTGGAGTGCTCTATGTATGTGTGTTGATCAATGTTTATATGTGAATAAAAGCCTAAATTAAACCTGTTCACAATATAAGTGATCATGTCTCTTCAGAAGACTGAATTAAACAGGATATTTGGACACTTTATGGACATTTTGAAGCTTGTTTTGGTGGAACAGACTTTCAGTGGAAGGACAGAAATCTCTCAGATTTGATTAAAAAAAAAAATATATATCAATTCGAAGATAAACGATAGTCTTATAGGTTTGGAACAACATAAGACAGAATTTGGGTGAACTATTCCTTTAATTCAATACTTTGGTAACCAAACAGTAATTCTGAAACGATAAAAATAAATGAGATAAAACAAAAGAAGTGACATTTCACACATACCAAAGCCCATATCAAACATGCGATCAGCTTCATCAAATACCAGGTAGGTCACTCGCTGCAGAGATGTAGCTTTCTTCTTCACATGATCGATCAGACGACCCTATGTAAGAAGAGCAAACATATGAATGAAATCTTCATACAATATATTCACTTCAAAAGACAAACCAAGAAACACCTCTAGTAAACAGAAACAAGTTGAATGGGAATGTGTATCAAAAGATGAGAAGTTCTTACTGGGGTGCAGACAACAATTTCAGCCCCTTCCTGTAGAGCTTTGGCTTGTTCCCACATGCTGCCGCCTCCGTACACTGCCACTGAGCGGAGGCCGTATACCTTCCCGAAGCGCTTGCATTCAGCATGGATCTGAACCACAGAGATAAGCATTACAAAAACCCAAAACACACTACAAAAATTTGATGCATGACCAAGATTACTTTATAAGATTACTGATGAAGTACTGATTACTTTTGCTCAGTAATTATTTTTCATCTCCTTCCACTCATTCATCTCTTACACATTCCGGTAACATGAAGGAGCTTTCTTTGTCACTGACCTGTTGACAGAGCTCTCTGGTGGGGCAGACAATCACAGCAATGGGTCCTTCTCCCGGCTCCAGCTCCTTCTGGTCCATTATGTGCACCAGCATTGGCCAAATAAAAGCTACCGTCTTTCCGCTACCGGTTTTGGCAATGCCAATCATGTCTCTACCACTCAAAGATATGGGAACACCCTAGTGAAACAACACACACATTATTGTAGAAAATTACCTAAAATTACTACTTTGATGACAGCATAAACAAACAAAGGGTCATTTGTGGGTGGGTTTGACAGCTCACCTGGCACTGGATGGGTGTAGGTTGAGTGTACTCAGATTTACGGATCTGGTGCATAAGCTGCTCATCAAATCCAAAGTGGGCAAAACTGGTGGCTGGTTTAGGAGGAGCTGCACCTGAAACCTGTTCATTTGGAATATGGTTTAATGTTGGCTGAAAAAAAGGGAAAGATCAGTTGTGTATGTACTTGTGTGTGCTGCCATTGACCTTCAGGTTGAGTTTCTGTCTCAGTTCCACCACTCCAGCCCCAGTCAGACTGCTGAGTTCCTCATGCTCAATATAGAAGTTCTTCTCAAAGGGAGGATAGTCAATCTACAGACAGAAGAGAGGTAAAAAGTCATTGTTTACATATCATACTATCATACAGTATATACAGGGGCTTTTTGATATGAGAAATCTAATTACCTACAATGTACTTGCTCATTAATAGAGTACTGCAGGAATGAATACGAAAACCTGGAAACAAGTTTTTTTTAAAGTAATTTTGCTAAATGCCTGAAATGAGATTTTATTCTGTGACATAAAATACATCAGCAAAAACCCCTTGTGATTTTTAAAGCTTTTACTTGTCTTGAAAACGGTGGTTGCTATCAAGTGGCTAAATGGGCTCTTTCTGCAATAATCCAAAAGCTAGTGAAAAAAATTGCTTTTGGTTAAGGGAACAAGGGTGATACAAACTTCCAGCCTACAAAATTACATCATTCCAACAGCACTCTATTTAGGGACATTTATGCAACAACTACTGTAGGGAGATGCAGTAACAGTACCTCTGAGTGGTCTATGGGGGGCAGGGGCAAGATAATCTTTTTGGTAGTAGGAGCAATGGGATTCCCATCACTGTCATAGTCCACTTCGTCCTCCTCTTCCTCTTGGGTCAACCCAGCTGTTGGGTTCTCCGCCATGTAACGGAAATATGCTTCCTGCAAAGAACACAAAACCATGCTTTAGATCAAGACAAAAAGCCGCAGGCCTTTATATCTGGAATATCAAGAAGTCATCCAAATATTAAATAGCAAGTTCTCGCCAGCAACTCAAAATCACATATCTGACAGCACTGTTGTGGTGTCAATGACATTACAATACATTTTAATTGGTCACTGATATTTTCTCAAATCTCATGTTTCATTCACAAAAGAATTGCTCTACCTGTAAACATTTAAAGAAAACAGATAATGACTGAGAACCTTTGAATCTTTAAAAATCAAATCTGATAAGTGCATTTAAAGCCTTAAAAACAAGCTACAGACCTACTCTGCACCTACTCTTTCACCAAAAGCACATTTTAATGCCTCAGTCCGTAAACTGATGTAGATCTATACATATATATATATATATAAAGAGTATAAGAAAGAAAGATAGAAAGAGGGGTGGGGCACAGCCATTGCTGTGGCAAAGATACGATGGCGGAAGTAACGTCAAGAGGGTCACTCACTTGGTCATCTTCTTCTTCAATGTCATCCCGTATACCCCTGGAAGAAACAAGCGGAGAAAAAAAAACTTCCCTGCGACTCGCTCAATCACCCATGGAAACCCATATTCTACCCATAAACCCCCATTTTCTATTCCCATCCTCTCTGCTATAAATATTATCTGGATGAATGGTCTTAAAAGTATTATTATTATTTTTTTCTGTGATAATTGCAGAATCTTACTTGGCCATATTTTTCTCTTTTTCCTTTTCCTCAAGTTTCTTCATGTCTTTTGCTGCTTGGTCCTGAAAGAAGTCAAAAAAAATTAAAAGAACAAAAATTAAAGCAAAAGAGCCGCAATGTTCACTGGCGGCTCTAACAGACATCAGTTCAGGAACGCAGCTCTCACCTCCACCTCAGCCATAAAGGCATCAAGGGGGTCATCCTCACTGTCTGAGCCTCCTCCTCCTCCCCCTCCAGCTCCAGATTGGAACTGCTTTCTAGTGGGAGAGTTCTCGGCGGGTATATATGGCAGATCTGCACTGCTAGACTCCTCTTCGTCATCCTCAAAATAACTAAAAATACATGTCATAGCCTCTTTTGTTCACCGAACACCAATTCATTTACTCCACCTCAAAAGGAGAAATTAGTCATAATGACAGTCTCAGCCACCTAAAAGGTGCATCAAAAGCAATGAAAGTGAATGATGACTAAAATCTCATTTTGAGTTCTACATAAAAAATGAAAACATACAATTTATGAACAAGATGAGGGTGGGTACATAAAGAGAGATGAACTGGGTTTTTCAATTTTCATTTTGGGGTGCAATGTCTTCATTTTAAAGGTGGTCACATTTTAAGTACTTACGCATTCTCCTCGTCGAAATTGGCTCGTTTTGTTCCTATTTTGTAAAAAGACGAAAGCTGCTGATTCTTGCCATATCCACCTGATGGTCCTGAACTTCCAAATGCGGAGTGGGCCTTCTGGGAAACAGGAGGCTCCTCTTTCTTCCCAGTCGCAAGAGAGAATCCCCCGAATCCAAAGCCTCGTTTGGCACTCGGGCCTCCCTTGTTCCAGTTCATTGCTGCAAAAAAACAGCGCCCGATTTGGTGTTAAAACCCGGTTGTATTTTATACACGGTTTTTACACACACAAAAACCCATCAGGCTACTGTAGCATAACAATTAAAAGTCTGCTTGTAAATGTCGCTTAGCTTTTCTGTTGTTGCCATAACTCACACATTTTCAGTGTTCTCTCAGTATTTTGTTGTCAAACAGCAAGTAGGCGAGACTGCCTCGTTATGCTGTGCTGATGGCCGTGGAGAGGCCTTGAGCTGTGTGTATACGGATTATGCTTGCTTCGATTACTTTCACTATGCGTGCGTCAAAGAGTAATAGATAAGTTATATTTCTTCGCTTTCTGTTCATTTACCTGTCACTGATACGATGAAAAGAGCGATCTTCTAAAGTGGGTGGACACCTTATTTATCCACAACGTATTTACCACTTCAGGCTATTTTGCACACTTCTTGGAGATTGTGTTTTACGTCATTTACAATGGACGCGTTTTGTGTTGGGTAAAATTTACGCGACGCGTTTTGTGTAGAACGTAGAATGCAATGTTGCCAGATCCCCATCTTATTTCAGTGTAGAAAACCAAAACAATTCTTTAGAATCTACTGTTAACTTTCTTATCCTTGTGGCAAAATTCTATTTTCACAGACAAAGGTGTCTTAAGAAAATACCTACTTTTATAGATTTTTTTTAATGTGAATTAGAACATTTAATCAAATCACTAAAAATAATTAATAACAAAAAATGCATTTCTTTTTTGAAGAGATATGATGAGATCTTTCATGTACTGTGATTAATACTTGTTTTGGTGTGTGTTTTTTTTTATTTTTTATTTATCCTCTTTACTTTCTTTGTTCTGTTCCTACCTTTCTTTATGTTCCTAAAAAGCTATTTAAATGTATCTTTCTCTGTTAACGGTCATTGTCAATTTATTTTTTTCTCTTCCATATGTTCAGATGACTTTGGATGTATTGTTGATACATTCTGAGTAATGTATGCAAAATTGTATTTCATTAATGTCATCTATAAATTGTTTGCAATTTAAAAAAAAAAGAAAGAAATGAGCGTGCGCCTTCATGGATCATCAACTCATCATCATTTGAACTACTTTTGGTACCACTTTTGACATTTTCACACTAAATTAATTATTGCGATTAAAAAATAAATCTTATTTCAGTGTATGATACTTTTACTTTCACTTTATATTATATCGTATGATAATGATATTATTATTTTGGCATTTATTTATTTATTTATTTATTTTAGTTTAAATTTAACTTTTATCCTTTTTTATCTGTTTTAGATCTGGTTCTGATGAGTTGAATCTTTCATGCCAGTTTATTGTTGTAAATTTAGGCCCGGTTTCACAGACAGGGCTTAGCCTAAGCCAGGATTAGGCCTTAGTTCAAGTAGCTTTTATAAACATTCACTTGAAAAAAACATTACTGTTGTGCATCTTGAGACAAAACTTTGGCACTGACATATTTTAAGATATATCAGAGCAAGTTTCAAACATGCATTTTAGTCTGGGACTAGCTTAAGCCTTGTCTGTGAAACCGGGGGTGAGTGTTTATGACATTCATATGTTGTTTTAAAATAAATAAATCTTAGTGTATGAATCACTGAGAAAAGTTTCATTGCTCTGCACAGAAAACAAACAAAAACCATTGATTAAACGATCGCAAAATAACGCATTTTCAAAATAATGCAAATATTTGTTTTTACGAAGATAATTAAAATAGTTTATATATTCTAAATTAATAAATCTTTCTTTACTGTGACTATGACAGTGGTGGGATATTTGACATTTGCGATTAGCCTTTGGACCCTAAAACTGCAACCCGCAACAGCTCATATTTATAACAAACGATAATACGAAGATATGGCAACACAGAGCGCAGAATATTTCATGTGCTCACGAATTTAGACCAATAGGGAGACACGCATCCAACCTTTGATCCAATAGGAACACGAGGACGCCGAGTCGTCAACGGCACTTGTCCAATTACCTAACGTTTTTAACACGACCGAGCCCACTGCGAGGGAAGAAATGCGTTTCATCCTCCAGTTTTGTTTATAACTGAACAAAACATTTGACTGTTTGATCAATAAGACGAACGCGAGTTATTAACAGAGGGTGAGTTTAACGATTATACTGTATTACTTACACAAGCACATTGGACCTCCGAGCTCTGTTTATCATAACTGAGAGATATTCTTGTCGCTGCTTGGCTAACTGAAAGATACTGACCTGTAAACTTGCATGCTACATTTGTTTATAAATGATTAACCCTGCTTTTTATAAAATAGCGGATTTGTGTGAGTAAATACACATTTCTAATGCTGCACACTAACTGAGCAAACCCAAAGTCATCTTATTTACAAACACATCTAGCCAATAAATCCCATTTGATGTCGACCACTGTTCTTTAATAATTTCTTTGCATAATTCAGAAAGTTTTAGAGCAGGAGAAAATAATCAAATGTTATAAACTTCTGCTATGTTCTTGCAGATCTTTACTCTTTATGTGTTTGTGAAAGTACTTCTACCTGTCATCACCATCTCCAGGATCCATGTCTTTTTTGGTGAGTGAGCTTGATTGAGTTAAAATACATGATTGTGTAAGTGACTGATTTTGTTTGAATGTACATTAATCTCTCACTTTCTCTCAGCGCTGGGTGTCAGAGAAACTTAGTGTGGAAAGCCTGAGGGATCTAGAGTTATTTGGAGGTGAGTTCAATAGTCCAGCACCTCATGTCGCTGTGCTTCTCGTACCTCTTTCAGCAAACCCCACCGCCTGAGCTTATTTCACTGTAGCCAGGGTGAGTGTGAAGGGGAGCCCTAGAACATCAAACCTTTAGTTTCTTAAAATACACTCATATTTCAAGATACTTCTGCGATGTTCAAAGGGTCAATTGGCCCATCTTGAACTCATCAAGGAGATACACATTTTTGGACACAAATCCCCCTCATAGTCAGCTATGCGGGCACATAGCAAAAGAGAAGCTCTACATATGCAGTTTACCCATGATCATAACCTTTGCAAAAGCAACAATACAGCTTTTGGTTCGCTGTTTGTTTTGCGCGCGCTTCATTAAAGGTTTTGTGAATTTAATATTGCCAATCTTTGTGGGTTTTTTGTTGTAATTGTGTTATGCGGTGTGGTGTGATACTACTCTGTAATGAAAGTGCAGCGTTTGTGTCATGGTGACTGATGATGGTGGTAACAGCAGATTGTGTGTGTCCTTGTGTCTGTGAGGCTTTTTAATCTTCTTTTTGTGGTGATGTATCTGTATGTTTGTAGGCTGACTCTGATGTAGTGTAATTGCTAGGTGTTGATGGATTGCTTCTGTGGTGCAACTGACAGCTGAGTCACTGCAACTGATCTGTAGGGGAGGTCTAAGGTGAAGGCGTATGAAATCTCTTACAGGAACAGTATATGTATCGGTAGATTGTGAGCTTTTACTTACAGACTAGTTTACAGAGAAATCCAGATATAAGAAATGCTTCATATCTTTTTACTTTTTGATGCATGTGCCTTTTGACAGCATTGTGCTTACATCAGTATAAACGTTCATATTCTCTCCTAGTTAGTTCAAAAGTTTGGGGTCCGTAAAAGATGTTGTTATTATTTTTAAATAAATTATTACTGTTATTTGGCTAGGATGCGTTAAACTGATAAAAAGTGACTGTCTATTCATCAAATAATCCTGAAAATAGGTATCACCGTTTCCACAAAAATATTAAGCAGCAACATTGATAATAATTATAAATGTTTCTTGAGCAGCAAATCATCATATTAGAGTGATTTCTGAAGGATCATGTGACACTGAAGACTGATGCTGAAAATTCAGCGTTGCCATCACAGAAATAGATTACATTTAAAAATATATTCAACAGGAATTTTAATTAAAACAGCTGTTTTAAATTGTAATACTATTTCACAAAATTAGTCTAATCAAATTAACAGCCATGGTGAGTTCTTTCTTTTAAGAAAATTAAAACTTTTACTGACCCCAAACTTTTAAGCAGTAGTTTACATTATAAACTGAACAAATATGGTACAAACAATAACTGTCTTGTAAAAATGGAAAGCATTACTTCAGA
Source organism: Hypophthalmichthys nobilis (assembly GCA_037950665.1). Classification (NCBI taxonomy): domain Eukaryota; kingdom Metazoa; phylum Chordata; class Actinopteri; order Cypriniformes; family Xenocyprididae; genus Hypophthalmichthys; species Hypophthalmichthys nobilis. The sequence goes on along the minus strand of CM075475.1, from coordinate 24,699,334 downwards.
CTTGTGTGGTGTATAATTCTCCAGTTCGCATGCTTTTGCTGACAGGTGTCTTGTTCAAGAGATTTATTTTAATGCCAAGTAGCTTTGAAATATATAAACTGTACAGCCACAGTGTCTTGACAGTCTGAATGCTATATTGTAGCTAATATCAATTAGTTTTTAAAGTTGCCTGTCTCTAAGATGGTGTGTAATTCGTGGACAATGAAGAAATTTTTTTTAGATGTTGCTGCTTTTTCTATGTCTGCTTCCATTAATTTTGTTGTAGTCCATAATCGCTGCTTCATGTCTGCTTTAAAAACGCTAAATTTCATTTGCTTTTGGCTGTTACGTGTTCAATGGCAATGCGTAAATAAAAAGGGATGATCACCAATATTGTTCAATTTAAAAAAGATGTTAAAATAAGAAAGTAGGTATTAAAGAATGTTTTTTTTTGATGGTTTATCCTGTTTTGTTGAATTGAATGCTCAAGTAATATAAATAGAATTGTTGCTTGCTTAAATGATTTTGATCATTTAGTATATGTAATGCATTTAAATATCTGTGTCAGCTGCGATATAGATCATAATATATGTGGTATCAACAGGGCTTGACATTAACACCTGCCAACCCACCAAATGCTGGTGGATTTCAGCAGTGGCATGCCCACGCAGTCACTCCTACTAGCCACTTTGGCGGGTTGAATATTATATAATATACTTTTTTCAATTGTAGTCTTTTAAAAAGGCATTTGAAATAATAAACTAAGTGTGATATAGTGTTATCAAAAATCTTGATACATATTGACACTGAAATATCTGAAAAGCCTCATTTTCCATAGAATAGGTACAAGAATACATGATACCAGCCGCGCTTACTCGCTCTTTCATCTATCCGACAAACCCGCCTCCCCTCACTCACTCGTTTCATTTGCTCCGGATGAATATTGTTGGTGTTACAGGGCTTGAATTTTGGCATGGGATTTTGTGCTCACACCCAAAGTGCGCACACATAAAGCCGCCTCTCAGTGCTAAATCGAGTTCTTTTTTGCTGCATATTGCACTTAAACAGTCAAATACACACAAAATAATGTCAAAATGCCGGTCTTGGCGAGTATTCACGTAAGCACAGTCAGTTAAGTTTTAAGTGAATGTAAACATTTGAGAAAGAAACCACATGTGTAACAGTATAATGGATCTGTGCGTCAGGTCTTAAAGTGACAGCGGCCTAATAAACCTGCTGCCAAATTATGAGTTAATATTAAAAATATCTATATGGCAGTTTTTCCCCCATGGTATTGATGTCAAAATTGTAGCCAGTGAAAATCCAAAGAGTGGCTAGTAACTTTGGAAAACCACTAGCCACTGTGGCTGAAGAGCAAAAATTTAATTTCAAGCCCTGTGTAGCAATTTAGACTAGACAATAAAAAATTGACAGATACTGTGTTTCTTATATTTATTTATGTTAGAATCTTTCTTCTTAATGTTTCATTGTTTGTTTGTTAGGAGAAAGGGAAAAAACTAATAATTGGGTATCAATATATATTACTATGATAATTACTATGATAAACATAATAATATATTATTATGTTTTTTAAATTGTATACAAAATATCTTTTTGAATTGATTCATTCGCATGAAGGATGTAGAGAGTTTCGATTGGAAGGATGTTGATAATAAGCTAAGAGGGGCTCTCAGAAAACTAAAGATGTTCTAGGTGTTTCTTAAATTTGTGAGAACCACTTTAAAGGCAGATTGTTTGTTTGTATGTGTGTCTTTTGCGTCATTTACATGGTTTCTCTACGCCAGAGCAAACTCAGGCAAGCCCACTAAGGAAAGTAAGTGCGGAATATCTTCCAGCTTTTCCATTGGCCTGTTGGTGTGGGTGTGCGATAGTTGTGCGTGTATGAGCATGTGAGCTGGTGTGTGTTTGCGTTGTGTATGTGTGTGTGTGTGTGTGTGTGTGTGCTCGGATGAATACATCCCCCTGTGCTCCTGTGTTTGCGTGCATGCACTCATCGTGCTGCTGTGACACTCATACCTCCACACCCACTCAGGCTGAGGGTCCAGAAGAGGGAAGTGTTCGAACTTTAATGAGAAAAAGAAAAATTAAAGCCCAAGAAACTCACTGGGTAAAGTGGTTTATCATTGTAAGTAGTGTTTACAATAATACCAAAGGGAAACGAAAGCTTGGGGTTTAGTTACCCAGTAATGTAATACTTGAATCATAATTAAGAGCCTGAATTAAAGAGCAAACAGCAATTCAACACATTTATGTTGAAGATCAGATACAATAGGGATAGTTCACCCAAAAATTCACTTGAACATTTGACCATCATGTTTCTGAAGGAATGTGGCATTTTTGTAATTTTTCTTTGACTTGTAAATTGCAAGCATGAGTGTAAGACACACTAATAATAGTCCTAATAACTTATTTAATAGTGTGATTATATCTAATAGCAAAAATGTTTTTAGCTAGAGTCACACTGTATTTTGCAATAGACATGTTAAGTCTCAGAAAGAGTTACAATAAGAGTTTGGTTGAAATGATGGCTCACCCTTTTAAATAATTTTAGAGCAAATACATAAATATTGATAGATTCACTACTGGGGCCGGTAAGATTTTTAAAAATGTTTTTACTTTTTAAAAGAAGAGTATTATATTCACCAAGGCTGCTTTTATTTGATCATAAACATAGTAAAACAGTAAAATTGTTAAATTGTATTACAGTTTAAAATCAAATTTTTCTATTTTAATTTATTTTAAAATGTAACTTTAATTCTTTTGAATGGAATTTTCAGCATCATCATTCCAGTCTTCGTGATCCTTCATAAATCATTCTAAAATTATGATTTGGTGCTCAAGAAACATTTATTATTATTATCAATGCTGAAGACAGTTGTGCTTTTTTTTGATATATTATTGGAAACCATAATTTTTTTATGGTTTGAAGAAGAGAAAGTTCCAAAGAACTGCATTTTTTTTTTTTTTTTTTTTTTTTTACCAATTATAAACACCTTTACTGACACTTTTGACCAGTTTAATGTACTCTTGCTGAATAAAAGTAATAAAACTTAAAATCCAAAGTTTCTAAAGCCATATGGTAGCCTAAGGGATGAGTACATACTGTTTGCACTTTTGGGTGAGCTGTCCCTTTAATGAAGGAGGACATAAACTTAAGTGAATGTAATGAATTGCTTCTTTATCTAATTATCAGTCCAATTCAACAGATAATTAAGAATGTAAATGGTTAGTCTGTGATTTGTGTATTGTTGTTTACTGCTACTGCCCTTTCACCTCATAAATTGACACATTGTGAATCAGTGAGACTAATTCTGCATTACCCCTCATTAATGCAATTTAAGACATCTATCTTATGAAATTCACTCATAAGAGTTGTCACAAAGAACAAACCAACACCAGGAATAGTGATAATGTTGTCATTATTCACCTAAGCATGTGAAGTGGGATGATGCTCATTGTGTTAATGCAACACATGGAGTCATCCTGTCAAAGCCTGGGCTTGCTGCACTGTTCACTGAAATACTCCTGCAAACACATCAAAGGGCGAAAAATGATTTGTTACATGAATTGCCATAGACCTGCATGATCTCCACTGACAAATACTCTCAAATATTTGAGGGTTATTGTTAATATTATCTATGAGTTCCATGGTAGCATTAATGAAAACTAATGTAAGTAAAAAAAAGTACTTGGTCTTAATGGGATCATGTATATCTATGGCCAAATGCAACATAGTGTATTGTACAGTTTATTTGATGCTTATAACATGCTTTTGCAAATATGCAGAGTTTTGTGAAGCCATTCCTGCTGCAGTTTCAACTTCTTGGTCTCGTACTGAGTTTCAGAACAGTTGGACTGAATCTTTAATTAGCTATAATCTGCCGTTTCTCAGTACTTGATCTGTATGATTCTCTGAAGAGCTTTGCAATGGCTGGGATTTATCAGTGTATGTGCAAAAAAAACCCTTCCCCTCTTCAAAACCAGGTTGGTTTGTGCTGTTATCTATGATTGTATATGTGTGTACTTGAAATGTTTCCTAATTCACTGAAACTGACATTGATTGTCATAATATATTTGATTGATATCCCAAAATACTATGATGCTTTTTGAAGGAAAGATAACATGCACTTAGAATGTTTGCTGCTTGCATGATGACACAAATCCTGTCAGAAACACTAAAGGTTGATGCTGGAACACAATTAAAAGACAAGCTTTTTATGTTTCACTATATTTTTTCCAAACTCCCTACAACATCTGTGAATGTGGAGTGAGTCAAAAAATACTTAAAATGTCTTTGCATTAGAAACAAAATATCAAACAAAGTGGCATCTGCAAACAACCTTTATCTAGAGATCTTTGCTGTGACTTTCAACCAACTGGTAGTGGATTTAAGAAATTCACACAGGCACAAAAATAGTGAAAACAGTAATATTGTGAAATTCTATTAATTTAATGTAATAATTTTATTCATATTTTTTGTAATATTTCTATTTGAATATGTAATTTATTCCTGTGATGTTAAATCTGAATTTTCAGTATCATTACTCCAGTCTTCAGAGTCACATGATCCTTCAGAAATCACTCAAATATGATGATTAGATAATTTGTTGTTCAAGAAACATTTATTTTTCAAAATAGAAGGTATAAGTACAGCATTTATTCGAAATAAAATATTTTGTACATTTATACATTTCTTTACTGTCACCCCAATTTAATGTATCCTTGCTGAATAAAAGTATTAATTTCTTTAAAAAATATATTACTGACCCAATTTTGAATGCTAGTATAGTTCATCCACTATAGATCAGCAGTTTCATCACATTCATCACATTTCGCTAATGTTTACCACCAGAAAGTGTCAGACTCGAGCATGTTTTTTCTTAATTTTGTACAGTAGATCTATTATTTTATCTTTTAAAACCTAACAAGCTTGTTTTGTGAAATGCTTTGCTTGGAAAGGAGAAGAAGAACATTGCTTTAAGGTAGATGCCATTTGATTTGGTATTTGATCATCTAATGTAATGACATTCATACATTTGTAAGTGTGAATTAAAGGGTTAATCAAGCAAAAATTAAAATTATGTCATTATTACTCACCCTCATGTTGTTCCACACCCGTAAGACCTTCGTTCATCTTCAGAACACAAATTAAGATATTTTTGATAAAAATAATGGCTCAGTGAGGCCTGCATCGCCAGCAATAACACTCCCTTTTTCAATGCCCATAAAGCTAGACAGAACAGTTCATGTGACTATAGTGGTTCAACTTTAATATTATAAAGCAACGAGAATACTTTTTGTGCGCCAAATTTTTTTTTAAATTAAATAATAATAAAATAAGACTTTATTCAACAATATCTAGTGATGGGCGATTTCAAAACACTGCTTCATGAAGCTTCGAAGCTTGCGAATAATTTGTTTCGAATCAGTGGTTCAGAGTGCCAAAATCCCATGATTTCAGTAAACGAGGCTTCGTTACGTCATATGTGTTTTGAAACTTCAATAGTTCACATGACTTTGGCAGTTTGATACACGCTTCGAACCACTGATTAAAAACAAAAGATTCGTAAAGCTTCGAAGCTTCATGAAGCAGTGTTTTGAAATCGTCCATCACTAGATATTGTTGAGTAAAGTTGCTATTTTGTTATTTTTGGTGCACAAAAAGTATTCTAGTCACTTTATAATATTAAGGCTGAACCACTGTAGTCACATGAACTGTTTAAAATATGTTTTTATTAGCTTTCTGGGCATTGAAAAAGGAAATGATCTTGCTGGCGATGGAGGCCTCACTGAGCCATCGGATTTGATCAAAAATATCTTAATTTGTGTTCTGAAGATGAACGAAGGTCTTACGGGTGTGGAACGGCATGAGGGTAATTAATGACAGAATTTTAATTTTTGGGTGAGCTAAGTGTTGAAATACTTTATTGGGTCACTGTATGACTGCATACCCACAAGCCACTATCACAAATGCACCTCCAGTAAAATCACAGGGTTTACAATCTAATAATTTAAGTATGTTAAAAGGATTTGGTTGTGTTGAATGGGCTGGGAATGCTCTTGGGATCTGAAGTGTGTCTCAATCCGCTCCCTAGTGTCTCAATATTTAGTGGATCAAGGCCCATTCTAATGCCCGAGTTTATGTTTACAATAAACTGTCTGACATCAGGAAGGTGATCGAGACACAGCCGTATTCAGTTGGCACTTTGTTTATTTAGCCCCAGTGGCATCACACTTTTGTGGGCCTACAGTGTGTTTTCTTATTTGACTAATGACTCTTCATTGACTCAGGCCCATGAGGACAGTCAAGAGTCTCTGAGCCCTATCCCACGCAGGGACACGATGGGAAGCTTTCTTCCAGACAACAACGCCTATGAGCTGCGCACTGTCTTAGGTGAGGCCAAGACTGCATAGCACTAGTACAGACATCTCTGTGAGGTTCTCTGCGATCGTCTGTGATTCCTACAGCTGATGAGTGTGTGTTTGTCTGTGCTTGTGTAGGTCGAGGTTTGGAGGATTTGATGACAGTGAATCTGGCCAGGTACAGACCTACAGGGGAGCATGTGGCCATCCGCCGTATTGACCTGGATTCCTGTACTAATGACATGGTCAATTACTTACAGGTCAGTAGAAAGTTTTATAATTTTTTAAACAATAGTAAATATGAAATGGCAAAACACGCAAAATAACTGAAATTAATATTTTGTTGTATTCCCAAACCTCACATCACCGATAACTGTTTCAAAATAAGCTATTTTTAACAACATGTGTCTTTCTTTTGAAAAAAAAAACAATATATACATATGCATTAATATACATAAATAAGAACATATCCTCAGTCAATGCAGTGTTATTTTAGGATTATTTAGTATTATTCTTGAATCTTTAGTATTATATACTATTATAGTATTTATTTCATTTTAATTAGTTTTAGTAATTTTGTGCTTTTGTAATTCTAAGTAGTTGGTGCAGCTAAAACAAATACTTAACTAGTCAATTAGTCATGCATATCGTTAGTATATATACATAAGCCTTGCAACCACTTTCTGTTTGTTTTTTTCCAAAGGGAGAACTCCATGTGTCTAAGCTGTTCCACCACCCCTGTATCCTCCCATACAAGAGCGTCTTCATTGCTGAGAATGAACTGTGGGTGATCACACCCTTCATGGCCTATGGTTAGCTGAGACATTCTGCATCAACTATATCAAGTCTGAACTGCTCAAAATGTTTTTTGCTTACCATTTTTTTGTGTTTATCTTCTCTATAAGGTTCAGCTCGAGACTTGATCAGTACACATTTTGCTGATGGTTTGAGTGAGCAGACAATTGCCTACATCCTGCTGGGTGTGCTGAGAGCGCTGGAGTACATACATCAGATGGGCTACGTTCACCGGTGAGGAACACATGTACACCCACATGATTAGTTATCGTTGTTATTAGACAAACCGGTTAAAGGGTTTGTTCACCCAAAAATGAAAATATTGTCATTAATTACTCCCCCTCATGTCGTTCCACACCCGTAAGACGGAACACAAATTAAGATATTTTTGATGAAGTCCGATGGCTCAGTGAGGCCTCCATTGACAGTAAGATAATTAACACTTTCAGTGCCCAGAAAGCTACTAAAGTCATATTTAAAACAGTTCATGTGACTACAGTGGTTCAACCTTAATATTATAAAGCGATGAGAATACTTTTTGTGCGCCAAAAAAAACAAAACTACTTTTCAGCAATATCTAGTTATGGCCGATTTAAAAACACTGCTTCGAAGCTTTATGAATCTTTTGTTTCGAATCAGTGGTTCAGAGTGCTAAAGTCACGTGATTTCAGCAGTTTGGCAGTTTGACACGCGACCCGAATCACGGCCATAACTAGATATTGAAAAGTCATTATTTTGTTTACTTTTGTGTGCCAAAAAAAAAACATTCTCGTCGCTTCATAACATTAATGTTGAACCACTGTAGTCACATGAACTGTTTTAAATATGTCTTTAGTAGCTTTCTGGGCATCTGAAAGTGTAAATTAACTTGCTCTCAATAGAGGCCTCACTGAGCCATCAGATTTCATCAAAAATATCTTAATTTGTGTTTCGAAGATGAACGAAGGTCTTACAGGTGTAAAACGACATGAGGGTGAGTAATTAATGACAGGATTTTCATTTTTGGGTGAACTAAACCTTTAATATATATCCACCATCAAACCAGACTGTCAGTTTCATGTTTTTAATGTATGTGCTACAAGAATACTTTTTAATCATCTTAATCTGTGTCTGTAGGAGTGTGAAGGCAAGCCACATCCTGATTTCAGCCGATGGGCAGGTGTATTTGTCAGGTCTTAGGAGTATCTTCAGCTTGATTCGTCACGGTCAGAGAGCACGTGTTGTACACGATTTTCCCCAGTACAGTGTTAAAGTACTACCTTGGCTCAGTCCAGAGGTTCTGCAGCAGGTATGTTTGATATACACTACCAATCTAATTTTTGGGGTCAGTAATATAAAGAAATGAATAGTTTTATGCAGCAAGCCTACATTAAATTGATTAAAAGGGACCGTAAAGACATTTACATTGTTAGAAAAGATTTCTATTTCTAATAAATGCTATTCTTTTGAGCTTTTTATTCAAAGAATCCTGAAAAAACATATCACAGTCTCTTCAAAAATATTAAGAATCACAGCAACACATTAGAATGCACTGCAATACACACTATTACTGTAATATTGATTAAATAAATGCAGGTGAGCATAAGAAACTTCTTTAAAAAAATAAATAAATAAAAAAACTTACTGAAAAGCCCCAAACTTTTGAACAGTAGTGTATACTGTACTTATAATACATCAGAAATTAGCAAATGACATTTGATTGCATCTGTATTCATCTCTGCATATGACAGAATCTTCAGGGATATGACTTCCGCTCAGACATTTACAGTTTGGGCATCACTGCATGTGAGCTAGCTAATGGACACGTGCCCTTTAAAGACATGCCTGCTACACAGGTAAGGCACACTCTTGCATTTTATCCATCCCTTTTTGCATTCACTCCTTTTTAACTTACATTTAGCTTCATAAACTGTCTTTTTGCCTGCGTCAGATGTTGTTAGAGAAGTTGAATGGTACAGTCCCCTGCCTTCTGGACACCACCACCATCCCCCCTGAAGAACTGAGCATGAAACCGTCTCGCTCGGGGGCCGACTCTGGGATTTGTGAGGGCCCCGGTGCCGGTGGAGCTCGCCACACTAACGGAGAGCCCTCATCCTCCTCCGCGGGAAACCCATATAGCCGGACCTTCAGTCCTCACTTTCATGCCTTTGTGGAACTTTGTCTGCAGAGAGATCCTGAGAAAAGGTCAATATAACACTCCACTGCTTCTGATTTGTATTTATTTTTAAAGGAATAATTTGAAATTTATGATTTACTCACCATCATATCCCACTAATCATATTTAACTAATTTTAAGAAATGAAACCTTATTGTAAAGTGTTACCAAGTAGGTTATAATTTTGTGGTGCAATGAATAGATTGAAATTCATGTTATGTCTTACCACAGACCTTCTGCCAGCTCTCTGATAGGCCATTCCTTCTTCAAACAAGTGAGTTTTACCCTGTTCTGAGCAAATTCCTGACATATTCGTACAAATTTAAACACATTCTCCTCAATGTTTCATTGTGCTCAATGTAACGTTTCAGATAAAGCGCAGACCATCCGAGGCTCTTCCTGAGCTCCTGCGTCCAATTTTTCCAATCAGCAGCCTAGACTGCATGCAGCCTCAGGATTCGCCCACTGGACTGGCCAGTCTGGAGTCTGATCTCAGCCAGCTGGATGTGGATGACTGGGACTTTTGACATGAAACGGATGAGAGATGGAGGAACGATAGATTGGATGGAAAGGGCTGATTTACTGTAGGGCTCTTAACGAGAAATGTGGAAGATTTCGTTTTGTGTCTTTTTGCTTTTTAGTTTTAAGGGAGAAAAAGGGAAGGCCTGTGCTATGCGAATGTGATATAGACATTACAAAGAGCTTCAAAGAAGCTACAAAAGACTCTGAAATGTTTCTTGGTTTTCTTTGTTATTTGTGTATGTCACTAAAACTACAAAGAGAGACTATAAGAAGAGAAATGAAAAGCCAGCAGCCACATAGCCTTGCTAATGCATTCAGAAGCATGAACTGAACCCTGAGGCATGCACTGCGCACCCTCGCCTACATTTTAGTTACTCTTACAGACTGGCCATGTGACAATGGTGATCACTTCAGGCTACTGAAATGTTCTCTATGTGTTTCAACTGAACTAATGACACTCTATGAATGTCTACCAGCTTACAGCAACACAGGTTCACAATTGAATTACCATATTTGTCCAGTGAAGCATAAAGAGCTGTCAGTAAAGTCAAACTCGACATAGCACTGTCTAATATATGAATAGATTGTGGGAATGGTGCTTAATAGTGACGGCACAAGAAATATGCTAGAGGACAAGTTTTCTGCTATCTGGTGCAGTTAATAGTTTAAAATGATTAGTTCTGTTGTATTTTTGCTATGGTTAATTTCTGTTCTTGACATGTTACAAAAGGAAATACTTCAGTGGACCTTCTGTGTATTTTCAGCATATTTACATCTTGGTCAAATGGAATAAATGTTGCCGTTGATGTTGTTTGCTGTTATAGAATTTTTTTTTATGTTTAGAATATTGTTTGTTACATTACTACTTACAAACTTATTTTGAAAAACTGCTTCAGCAATAGTAATTATTCTACATACTATACAGTTTATAATAGGGATGCACTGATATTAAAATTTTACAGGTAAGCTTGTAATTATTTTCATGTTTTGGCCGACAACTGATAAATACTATTTTGATAAATGATAAATGCAATAATCAGAACAAAAAGCAGTTGAAGGACGACATGCATAATTTAAGTATTTATCTGACTCCATTAAAGATGTTGTTATTCTTTAAAGGTAAAAAGTCTTCCTTAGAACTGATTGGAAGATGTAGGATTTAGCCCGAGTGCTTAGATAACAAAAGTTACAACCGGTATGCGAGAGTGGCAGGATTAAAGCCATTCTCCCAGATCAACAGTTACCTTTCCTTCTTATACCCTGAGCAAAGCATTGTTAAACATGAGTGGAATACCAACACCAAAACTGACCGACAGGAAACCAAAAGACAAATGGGTGATGATCGAGAGGGGGAGAAACACATTAACATATTCCCCTCAATGCATGTTTAAGCACCTAGATTGTACATTAGGATACTTTAATATCTCTATTAAGTTCAGCACCTTTGAGTTCAGTTTATAAGCTGTCAGATGAGACCAAACATGACATGGTAGTAGATAAATAGTATGTAGTGGAAAGCACATGTGTCCTGAGAAGCAAATGGTACAGATGTGTCATTGAGATGTAAACAACTCGTCTTCCCAGAACAAACCATCCTGTGCCTGGAGTGTCCCAACAGTCCTTCAATCAGCATATTGATGAATCCCTTGCAGTAGTTTGGCATTATCATACTGTGATGATGGTCATTGTGCCATGTTCAATTCACATGTATTCCCTTAAAGAGATTTCTGAAGTACTAGGGCAATAAAGAGAACTACCCATATTCGCTCAGCCCAGCAGCAGATATTAAAATTGTGAAGTGACATGTGGCCAAGTACAGTGGAATTTGTGCTCTGCATTTCACCCATTCAAGTGTACACACACAGCAGTGAACACACACCCGGAGCAGGGGGCAGCCATTTTTTGCTGCTACTCCTGGGGGTTACGCATTGCAACATTAAAATGTACAGCATGAAAAATGGATATTCATTTTGAGATTTAAAATTAACTTTGTCATTATCGACATTCACTTAACCCGCATGTAAAAATAGGGTAAATGAGCATTAATATTAGTTGTTAAATATTTTTATCATTCATCAGCTGGAAGAATTAGAACAATTATTAACTTTAGTTATAGTCATCTTACTTAATATTGGCCAAAAATATAGTGATCTCTAGTGAATGATGTACAGATTCTCATCCTGGGAGATTTCTGAGAATGAAGAAAAGCATCATGAAAACAACAACAAAAAAAAAACATTCTACAAAAGAGTGCATGTTTATTTCAAAGGTTCTGAAAATTTACAACGCAGATGGAATCTGAATGACTGAAGTAGAATACAGAAGAGGAGGCTGTGCGGTGCTAGTCATCTTCATCTGAGGGAGGCTGGTCAGCAGCTGCCTGCCGTTTCTGCATCTTAGCCATGAGCTCTGAGGAAAAAAATACTCCAAAAATGAGTTCCTTATTCTTCATTTCATTCTATATATGACATTAGCAATTTTTCATTTATAAGGGCTCCAAGAGTTTCTGACCAATTGACCAACCCTTGTTAGTGATTAATGGAAAAGATAAGCACCTTTAGCCGGGTTGAAGACGCCATTGGTCTGCTGGTTACAAACATAGCAGCGCTTAGACTTGCGGTAATGCTGGAGAGCACAGGCCTCGCAGAAGTAATGCCGGCACCTGGAGAAAAAAAAAGTAATTATACTTTTAAATTGAGAATGATATACTAGGTCTGCAGTCAAATATGTGGATACAACATGCAACAACAATGTTAAACTATTTAGATATGATGTACACAGGCTAAAGCATCATAACGTGGATTTGTGTCGTTTGTAAGAGCGGGGAACAGCATTTGCAATTCAAACTGGCCATGGTTTGATGTAGCACTTACTTTGTAATAATAGGGTTCTTAAAGGACTCTCTACAAATGAAACACTTGAAAGGAAAATCTTCCTCATCGCTGCTCACTTCGTAGTTCTCATCGTCTGTGAGATAAACAATACATTAGAAAGAAGGACAAAAGAAGTGATATGTTTTCAAAGACCTCTACCTAAAAATGGCTCACCGTTTGCCCCGTATCTTCCTTCTTCAAGCTCTCGCTCAATCTGCCAGCCGTGCTTGTAGTCTGAACGGTCATGCAGAAACTTACAGCTGTCTGAGGATAAAAAAAGGCACGTTGGTTCCTGTAATGACGTTTGCCACGAACCTCAAAAGAAAGGCAAAAATGAGAGGAATCCTGTGGCTTACTAACCTCCAAACCCGCAGAAGCCCGTCTCTTTATAGTCTTTACAAATGTCAGGCTGGTAATCCCACCGGACTGTGGCCCTGAGGTGCTCAGGGGCTCTGATTGGTCCTTTCCTATCACATTGTGACATTGTGGATCAGTTAAAAGTTGTGTGTCTTCAAAAGCATTTTTAGTCACAGAAAACAGGACCAGCTGCTTGTTTGAACAGCATTTCTTCTGACTCACCTGACCATTCCAGAGGAGGCATTGCCCATGGTGGAATCTTTGGGTTTAATGAATTTGTGGTAGTTGTTGATGCCACGATAAATCTTATCGTCTTCTTTACCAGTCAACTCCTATAAAATAAAATAAAATTTTAAAATAAAATACAGACATGCCACTGAATTAAGAAATTGTGCTTATTGTGGCCACCCTAACAATATCAACAATAATGCATCTTAAAAAAAAATGAAATGGAAATTCACCGTCTATTTTCAAAAAGCATCTTTAATGATCTTACAGTGAATGATTCACCCATGCATGTTTCATTTTTGACCTGATAATTTTTAATTAAAATGTCATAACTCAATCTTTCTGTGAAACGACAGACTTCTCTCTGTTGATATATGCTGGACTTCTCTAATTTAGTCTGCTTAAACCCTGCCCCCTTCCTTACAATCAACCGCAAGCTCGCATTCAGATCTGCCTTCATTCATTCAACCAACCGACGGATAGAATCAAGCTACATTTTTTCATCTTTACATCTTTTTTGATGATCCGTTTCATTCAGTCATACGTCACAATACAGAAGAAATGATCTGTTGCTACTTCCATTTCATCACAACTATGAAGAAACAGTTCACCCAAAAATGACAATTGTTCTACTGTATGCACCAAATTATGCACCAAATTTGAATATGCACATATTTAAAAATCACACAATTGAGATTCAAAAGTTTGAGCATTCCTCTCACAAAGCTACTGTATAGTTTTTTGAGGACTTAGAATATATATTTATAATACTAATCATTTTGTCTTTATATGTTCATTTCAGTTTTAAAGAAACATGAACATTATACCTTATGTGTTCAAAACCAGAACATTTTGACAAGACATTAAGGTGTTTTGATGACATGAATGTTTTTGTTTGTTTTTTGGAAAAGTATCCCTTTAAAAACAAGTTCATCATAATATCTGTTTATTGGGAGTTGTTAAAGGCCATAGTGGCTCTTTTTCTAATATATTTATTCAATTATATTTTAGACAATTACTATTCAGTAAAATGCATCAACTCTGAATGAGGTCACTAAAAAACTGACTGAACTGATTTGACCTGAATAACGCTACTTTATTATCTTCTGTAGAGCTGCTTTACAGTGTAATAATAACAACCTTAAAATAATGAATTCTGATTGCAATTTCTGAAAGAACAAGTTTTTCTGTTTACTACTTTAACCCTCTGGCCCTCTTCGTTTAGGAGTCACACTTGTCAAAAGTGACCGAAGCCTTTAAAAGTAACTTTTTTGTTTTTCAGGAAAACCAATGTAATATATTTTTGTTCAATAATATTTTTTGATTATAATATAAAATTGAGGGTATTTTATGATACTATGCAATATTTATAAAATTGAAAATAATACACATTTTTTTCTAATATATTTTTAAATTATTTTTCAATTAAAGCAGTATTCCATGTTAAAATAGAGACAAGGCATTTAAAATCCATTTTTTGAAGGTAGATTAGTGCCATCTGGTAAAAAAAGAAAAACTTATGTAATGCCATGGTGTAACCACTAGATTCCTTTTATTACAGCTTAATAAATCTGGGTCTGATCTGATTTCAACCTCTTATTTGGTTTTGGCTCAATTTTACCATATGGTTACAGCCAAACCGGTTCATTTGTGTGTGTATAATGGTGTGTTGTGTGTGTGTGTGTGAATGTGTGTTTGAGTGGGTGTTTCTGTTTTGTGCTGGTCATTTTTGTTTTTGTTGGTCATTTTTGACCGCAAAGAAGATAAGTGTGACTATTTTTTTTTACGACCCTTTAACATGTCTGAATCATGTCCTTGATATTTTTGTGTGTTCATATTGCTAATGCGACAAACGTCACCAAGTGTCATCTCATTCTAATGAAGCTAGGATTTTTAACATTTCAAAATATAAAATTTTTCAGTCAAAAATGACCGAAGAGGGCCAGAGGGTTAAAGCTGCTTTCAAGAAATCTGTAATGTAAAAAGCGCTGTACAAATAAACTTGACATTACTTTACAATGTTGGTGCCAGTTATTGTATTATCCCCCCGTACCTCTTGAATCTTCTGGCTGCGCTCAAAGATGGCCTGAGCATCTTTGTCCCTCTCTGTGTCCAACTCATAAACAGCAGTGGCCCCCATGTCATCCGGTCCCTCTGGTTTCTGCGACACACACACACACACACACACACACACAGACAGAGTAATACACTGAATTACAAGAATCAAATGATTGTAATGAAATCAAATGAATCTGCATTCTTTAATGCTTGCCATAATAAAAATCATAGGAAAACACGACCACCACACTGTAAACATCTGACAGACTCACCGCTGACCGAGTCGACTTGTAAGCGACAGTGACACTCTTGTCCTGTTTCTCCTCTTCACTTTCACTTGATGAGACTGCTTCCTTCTCCACTTTCTTTGTCTGTACGGTGAGATGTGCAGGATAAAACTTGCGGTTATGGCTTCAGAGTAAACAACAGCTTCGTAAAAGACTAAAACAATGCAGACTTCATGAAACATTCAAAATACCGACATACTTTCTGAATCATGGGGTTCGTAATAGCAGCTTTCTTCTTTCTGACCACAGCACTGCCCTCCTCGCCGCTACTTCTGTCTGATATACACACAAAAATACCGATTTAATACATCAGTTCGTCGGTTGTTGTGATCAGAAATACGTTTAGCATAAACATTGACTGAACAGACTGTACTGACTATAGAAAACGGCTCAGTAAACACATGCATTACCGAATACTAACGGGAAAATAAGTACAAAATACCTTTATCGCTATCACTTGCATTTCTTTTCCGTGCAGAAAATTTCTTGTTTGATTTCTTAAAAAGAAACTTGCAGGTTGTTTTAGGCTCTTCTGACTCCGCCATCTTTAACTTCATTTGAAAACAAACCATAGAGTAAATATGAGGAACTTCCGTAATAGTGCCTCTTGTGTTTGGGATGAATACACTGAAAGTGCATAGGGTGCACTGTTTTCAGAGATGGTCTTTTAAATATATTCACATTTTAATTAATAATGTTCATATTTTACAGTTATTAAAAGTCTATTATTAGACTCACTGTCA
Source organism: Hypophthalmichthys nobilis (assembly GCA_037950665.1). NCBI lineage: Eukaryota > Metazoa > Chordata > Actinopteri > Cypriniformes > Xenocyprididae > Hypophthalmichthys > Hypophthalmichthys nobilis. The sequence continues at coordinate 24,682,953 of CM075475.1, read as the reverse complement.
AACATAATTTGGAAACATATATAACACAAAATGAATGTATTTCTGATACAAAACAATAATATTTACTGTACTTAACTGCACTATACTTTACACCAGAGCTTTCAGACCTTCTTAATGCTCTTTATGCATACATTTTAAGGTTTTAAAAGAAAACAAAGTCCTTCAAGAAGCATCATGGCATTTCTTTTGCAATACTAAACCACACCCCTATCGTAAAGTACCACTAGACGAGGAAAAGCGTCGTAAAATACCACACTGGTTTACGGCCTCGCGCCATTTTAAGAAGGAACGACTCGTTCAGTTTGGTGAGAGTACACGTTGGGTATTGTGTGGATCGAAATACACACAAAAATACTAAAGGGATTTAAGAAATTCATCCACGAAGCTTTCCCACAGAAACACGCAGAGATTATTGGGCTAAAATCGGAGGTTTCGTCGGAACCGAATGAGAAGTTGAGGTAATTCGCTATAAGAGGCCGCCCGTGGAAATGTTAGCGATCTCTGATCTGATCAGTAACGTTAGACTTGAATTAGTAGAGCTGAGCCTAACCAGGGTTGAGCTTTGGTTTACACGCTTGTAGCAGAACGTGCACTACCAGTACTTGTGTGATTCTTCCGGTTAGTTTATGTAATGTAATACGTAGCAGATTATTCAATCATCTATCTAATGCAAATATAGTGATGTTTGTTTGCCAGAAGCTAGCCGAGTTAGCTAGTACTGCTAGCTGCTAACTTTTGGAACCTCGATTAGGGGGTGTTTCGCTATTGATACAGATACTGAAAGATACTTAGACGCCACCGTTTCAGTTAAAGTTTACCAACGTCGAATTTGTCCATGCTGGGTTTTCGACCGATCTTGAGTAGCTGAAATCTCTTAAAACTTATCATTTACCCACCGTAAATGCTTAGATCTGATATTTAAGGGTTGTTCTGAACTTTAATTGAATAGGTTTTAATTTCTCTCTTCTAGGTGAACAATGACTCAATTTCTTCCGCCGAACCTGCTGGCATTGTTTGCCCCGCGGGACCCGATACCGTTCCTGCCTCAACTGGAGAAGCTTCCTCACGAGAAACACCACAACCAGCCATACTGCGGAATTGCCCCTTTCATCCGGCATTTTGAGGTGCTTTTTGACATTTGTATAAGATTTTTTTTTTTTTTTTATAGATTGTTTTTATTATTTTATCCTGCCAGTAAAGATCAAGTATTTTAATAAGATGATTGTTGTATGCATGATGCAAATTAAGATTTTTGTATTCTGTGATATTATATAATGTTGTTTTTGTTATGCACTGTTGGTTAGGACCCCAGAGATGCCCCGCCACCCACAAGAGCAGAGACGCGGGAGGAGAGGTTGGAGAGGAAGGTTAGGAAGATTTAACATTTTAGTTTCTGTGGGAAGTTCACATTAGTTGTTTACTTGTGCTGAATGGCTTTTAGATTTTCAGACTTCATTAATGGCAATGAAAAGGTTATTAGGCAGTAGTGAAATGCCTTATTTTCAAAAATGTCACTTTAGTCAATTCATTGTTGTTTAACAAATTAGACTCTTTTGCTGCAAAACCAGCCAAGTCTGTGTGCTTTTTTTTTTTTTTCTTTTTCCTTTTTCTTTTTTTTTGCAAAAACATCCAAGTCCACCTCTTTGGACAACAACATAGTAAAACGTCAGTTTGTCAGTTTCACAGCAGCAAAAGGAACACTGTGTTTACTTGCTACTCGTGAAATCCTGTCATTGCCACTGTAACGATGGACAAAACATTTTAACTTGCAGCTTGGCAAATGAAAGCCGGGTCATACGCACACCGTCATTCATCTGGAAATCATGATTTGACTCGTGTATTCTGATTGGTTGGTCTGTGTACTTTTGCTGATAAAGGGAAGTGGCGTTTAGCGGTTTTTGCCAAGGAACTGGTATTTCAGAATGGGCTGATGCTGGGATTTAGCAGATTTGAAGCAAAAGTATTTGAACGTATACTATGTGTGGCAAGCTTACGCTCAATATCATCTCATTTTTGACGGAGGTGTTGTTTTGAATGTAATATTGTCCATTGTGATTTCAATTCCAGAGAAGAGAGAAGATGGAAAGGAGGCAAGTAGTGGTGGAAACAGAGCTGAAGCTATGTAAGTATCTGAACTTAATAACAAGTGAACTGCTGCAACACTGTATTATAAAACCTTATCAATTGTTTCTTGTATCTCCACAGGGGACCCACATAACGATACTAATGCTCAAGGAGATGCGTTTAAGACCTTGTTTGTTGCTCGAATTGTGAGTATTTTTGTTTAATGTATGGGCTAGTCAACAAGAATAAAAATATTTTTAGGTCTTGCCCTAAAAAATGTGAATCTTATGCATTGTATTCTATTCATACAGAACTATGACACCACAGAATCCAAACTACGGCGTGAGTTTGAAGTCTATGGTCCTATCAAACGGGTAAGTTGTGTTGAATGTGTTATGTACATTTCTCCACTATTCTTTTTTTTTTTTTTTTTTTTTTTTTTTTTTTTTTTTTTAATCCCACAGTCTCATCCCTTAATTATATTTTATTAGATCTACATTGTCTACAACAAGAAAACTGGAAAACCAAGAGGCTATGCATTCATTGAATATGAACACGAGAGAGACATGCACTGTGAGTAACCGAGACATCTCGTTCTTCTTTAAATCCTTTAAATGGCAATGAAAGAGAGGCATTCATTGTCTTCCCGTGAAAACTATTTTTATTTGAAAAAACAAATGTTGAACATAGTCCATCTATTTAGGTTTTTTTTTTTTTTTTTTTTTTTTTTTTGCAGTCACCACAAATTTAGGTGTAGCGAACCTATCAAATGTAAAACCATATGAGAATGTGTAACTCTGTCATGTTATAAAACTCCATTTGTGTGTGCGTGTGCTTGTATGACCGCTTGTCAACCCTATCATACCTGTGTTCGTAGTATATTCCTGTTTTTTACCCCGTGTGTGTGTTGCATCTGTGTGAGTGTGACGGTGCAGCACATGTGGGTGAAGAGCGGAGTGTGGCTGTGCGTTAGCCCAACACATTCTGATGAATGTTGCCACTCTATGGCATCTCTGTAATGTTTAGGCAGTGTGACATAGCAGTGTGTTTCCGGACGGAGCGGTGATGGTAAGCTAAAGGCTAAGGCCGTCTGTAGTGAAAAAAGGTGACCCATATACTTACACACCTGTTTATGTCTGGTGCACAAACAGCCGTTAATATCCAGGCTTTTTATACCTAAGTTCAAACAGGGGCGTTTATAATTGAAGTGTTGTGGAGCGAGTCAATGCTTTCTATTAATTGTGTGTTGTTCTCATTGCTACTGCAGCCGCCTATCTCTGATGGCTATTGGCCAGAGCTGGCTTGCAGATCATGATGATGGTTTTGATACATCTACACCCTACTACCACAGCTCAGTATATGGTTGGTATGATGGGTTTGTATGATGGGTAAGATTTCTTTACACCCCTCATCTAATTTTAGTTGATAGGTGATAGGTGTACCAAATCACTTCTCATCTGCCCCATTTTAGGGCTAAACATAGCCAGTTGTCATTGAACGTGGCTTGGGCCAGTTATAGTGAGTGCGAGCCTGTCATTAATCTCTTCTATTAAAGCCATTGTACTACTCGTGGTTGTACCCTGCAAGATTTAGACTGCGGTTTGTTACATTTGAAATCGAACTTTTTTTTTTTTTTTTTCTTTTTTTTGTGTGTGCACAATTGCTGAGTCAAAGTGGATGGTTCTCGTTTTGTTTTTTAAAATATGCAGAATGGATGCATGTGTGTTCTTATAAAAATATTTTATTATACAAAGTTAAGTGCCTTTTTTTTTTTTTTTTTTTTCTCCCGAGGTTGTCATCCCTGCCATAAAAGTGCTGTTACACTTAGTTTCAGTCATTTCAATAGTAATCCACGTGATGTAGAATTTTGCGTTTCGGTTGGATGGATATACCCACGCAGATTTTGCTATGGGTTCAAGTTGGTCACGCAGATTTGGCATGTTGATAGACAGAAAGCTGCTTGGTTTTAAAGTGACTTAGCTACACTAACAATTTGACAGTGGATCTTTTTTCCTTTAAAATTTTGTGCTAATGTGATTGCACCTTAACACTGTTGCTATGCAACAAGTAGAAGAAAAGTATCTGCTTGTGTTGTGCAGAGACAATGCGAATGTTTCTTATTACTATAACTGTTACTATATTGCTAAGTGTTTCTATAATCAAATAAGCCAGGACCATAACTGTTTTGTAATGTAAATAATTGCACAAGACTTATTTGGTAATGTATTTTTATTTAAATCAAAATTCTTAGTGTGTAGGCACTATATTCGCTGAAATGGTGGTGTTGGCTTTAATAGAATTGGTTAACCAAAGGCTTTGGATATTCAAATCATTGCACGGAACCTAAATACATTTAAAGATTCTTATTGCCATGGATTCACCTTGTACAGCATCAGTGGTTAAAATTCGGTCCCAGAGTTCCTCTGTGAGACACTTGATCCATAGGCCTAAGAAATGCGAGCGAGGAGCTGCAAACTTTGTCTAAACTGGCTATTTAAATCCTTATCTGTAAAGCTCGTAATGGGCTGAAAAAATGACATGGATACAACTAATAAAATAAGAATTCTTTACTTTTCTTAACACATGTTTATACCATTTCGTTTTACGATACTCATATTTTTCTGAATTTGAATTCTAGGTTTAAAAAAAAATTCTAGATCTTTTAAAATGTCACTTGCAAGGCCCTGTAGAATCGTAAAGAAATTTAAATTGAATGGAAAAACTGATCTGAGAGATTTTGTTATGGATATAAGGGTGGTTGGTAAGCCCCTCTTGTTGGTTAGGTAGGTGAGGGTTGTGGTAAGGCCCTCTGTTAACTGTTAAAAATGAGGGTGGATGGTAAGGCCCTCTTGTTGGGTAGGTGTGCTGAGGGTGTTTGGTAAGCCCCTCTAGTTTGGTATGGTAGTCTGAGGGTTGTTGGTAAGGCCCTCTGGATGAGATGTCAGGACAGGTGTGTGCAAAATAACTTGAGGGTTTGATGGTAACGCCCTCATGATGGGTTTCAACTGAACGCCATCAACAGTGCAGACCAGAGTAGCTTCGTGGATTTCATCGTATCCCTTGTTGAAGGATTGGATCCCTAATTCCTTGGTTCAATGTTGTCCAGTTTTGATTAAAAAAAAAAAAATTGTATCAAATGTACTGAAAGACATTGATTCGAGGCTGCTGGAATCGCCAGGCTACGTTTCCATGGGGTTTTCCATCAAGGACTTCATCCTTGGCCAGGTGTTATGGTAAGATAGCATCTCCAGGTAATGTGGTAAGACTGAGATAATGACTAAATACTTAAGGGCTTAGACTTACCTTAGACCAGCAGAAGGAAAAGACCCAAGGGTATTGGCCATATTGAAGTGTGTGGGAATTGTGTAACTTATTTAAAAGTACTTCTAGCATACCCATTATTTATAATATATAGCTAGAAGTAAATCTGCAAAAAAAATTTCCCCCCTTTGGTCTGTCGTGATGTGAGTGTAAGGTGCTTTAAAGCTCATAGAAATTCTGTATGAGTGTGAATGAATGTTTCTGAGAGATTTTGGAGAATGGAAAGGATGGCTTTCTGCTTAACTGTATTCACCAAGTGCCTTTTTCTTATTGTGGCTTTCTATCAAGGTTTAATGAGAATAAAATGGCATTAATGGGCAGTTTAATGAGGATCACACTTAATTTGGAGATGACTTTAGTGGTCCAAGCTGTTGAGTACAATACTGCTTTGTTATTGTTATCCACCTTGCACTGTGTTAGAAGAACTGCCTCAAATTTTATTTGTGCCAGTTTCGAGGTCTACTGTAGCACTTAAATATTCCTTCATATTTCTTTCTGAATTCCAGAAAGATGGCATTTTCCCTGTATATTACATAGTTTTTAGGAAGCACGTTTTAGTGTCTTTAAACACTAAACTCTAAAGGCGGGCGTACACTGTGCGAGTTTGGGAGGTTGGGAGCCATTGCATACGTTACGGGTTAACCAGATAATCGTGTCAAAGCAGCTGGTACTTGGCACGACTGTATTGCATGGCGAGCCAGCAGCAATTGCATGAGCTTTCACGCTTAACACGGAGACTGGAGTGTTTTGCTGCTATAGCTTTGGATAGAAAAACCAAAGAAAATAAAAAGATGGGTGTGCAAATGATTTGGTGAAAAGCAGAGAACAGCACAGCCATTCCTTTCAACAAAAAACAACCAGAGAGTGTAGTTGTGTGTCAGTGTATGTGCACTCTGTAATATTCGTAGATCTAGCCTATGTGACAGGGTTATGTATGATTTGGCAATAGGGGACAGCATATACACTGGTCAAAATTGGGCCGACTCGGCTTGTAATTCCTTTTACACAAAGCAAGCCATGACCATATGAGCAACAACAATTTCCAAGCGATTTTTCCCGAGAGAAGAAAAATCACCTGTGAGCTTGTACAACAAAAAGGAACAGTGTACGCCTGGCTTATGTGGTATCCAGAGTTTGAATCATCATACTGAGAATTTGGATGCCACCGCAATGTTTTAACATTCCCTGATCCGTTATCCTTAAATTTAAGGTATTTGGCATATTTTTCAGCAACTTGCAATATTCAGGTTTTATTAGTCAAGTGCTGAAATTGGCATATGGCTCATGAATTCATAACATACAGGCTGTTTCTTAAGCATTGAAATTATTTTAAGGAAAGCAGTCTGGAAAATCTGCTTAAATCCATAATCCAAATCATGGATTTTTTTATATATATACACGTTGTTTTTATTTATTGTGTGCCTCAATCCATGCAAGTAATCATTAACTAAAACTGAGGTAGAAGATTTTTTATTTTATTTCTTTTTTTATTTTATTTTTTTTGAGCTCATGACAGCATTGTCAATTTATCTCATTCCTGGTGTCTTATCCATTTGGAGGTAAGCGCGTGTCTTCAAATAGCTTAAAATGTTTTGAATGGAGTTCCTCCCAAATTCAAGGTATGTAGTAGGAAATACTGTTGTGTATATTCTTGTTTTCTCATTGCCCACCTCTTTCTTTCTTTTACTCCTTATTCCCTTCATCCCTCAATCTCCGCTTTTCTATTACTCATCTATCAACTCTTACTAGCTGCCTACAAGCATGCGGATGGCAAAAAGATTGATGGACGTAGAGTACTTGTTGATGTTGAAAGAGGACGAACGGTTAAAGGATGGCGCCCCCGACGACTTGGTGAGCTTTCTTCTAATCAAGTGTTGTTTTCTTGGCCAGGGGTGTCCAATGATGTTTTTGGAGGGCCAGTGTCCAATAGCCTGTCCAGAAGACCTTGATTAGCTTGTTTAGGAGTGTTTGATTACAGTTGAAAAAAAAACGAAACTCTGCGTGATGGTGAATCTCGAGTGCCAGTTGCCCACCCCTGATAAAGATAGTACGGTTGGGATAGTATGTGTTAATACTTCACGTCTTCAATATACATGTATTTCACTATCCAGGTGGAGGTCTTGGGGGTACAAGGCGAGGAGGGGCAGATGTCAACATCAAGCACTCTGGCAGAGATGACACCTCCCGCTATGATGACCGACCAATTGGCAGGCAAGTTGCCTGGAGCATAATTGTGTTTTTAGATGGGTAACTTTCAGTCTTTCTAGCACAACCTTACCTGTTTGTTATCCTGCAGTGACCGAGATCGGGATCGTGGCGAACGCAGGGAGCGCAGTCGTGAGCGTGACCGAGACAAGGAGCGTGGAGAGCGCCGCCGCTCTCGGTCCCGGGAGAGACGCAGACGCACCAGATCTCGTGAGCGTGAGAGGGCCGTTGTGGTTCCGGGGGAGGAGGCTGGGGGCAGCAGCCGACGTCGAGACAGAGAAAGAGACAGAGGTGTCGCCGGAGACAGCCGAGAGAGGAGTAGAGACCGGGATAGAGAAAGAGACCGCAAGAGGAGGAGCAGGAGCAGGGATAGAAAGAGAGACAGGGAAAGAGGCAAAGGTGCAGAAGGAGGGGAGGAAGGCATGGGCGGGCTAGGTGACGGAATAATGCCAGAAGGGGGAGAAAGGGGTATGGAGGACCCCTTGGGTGGTGAACCAGGGCGAGGTGAGGATGGAGGGCCTGAAGGAGAGGAGAGAGGAAGGGAACGAGACAAAGACAGGGAAAGAGACCGTGATAGGAAGCGCAGCCATAGAGATAAAGATAGAGACAGGGATCGGGAGAGAAGGCGAGATAGGGATAGAGATCGTGAACACAAGCGGGACCGGGGGGATCGGGACCGTGGGGACCGGAGGGAAGATAGACACGTATCCTCCTCAGGAGATCAAGAGGGTTTGGGTAACGGTGGTGAAGGGGGTGACGGGCCAGTGCCGCCACAATCAGAAGAAGGTTCACAGGATGGGATGAGGATGATGATGATGGATCAGGATTCCATGCAGTCAGGTGAAGGCTATGCCTCCAATGAGAACGGGTACAGGCTGGAGGGCCAGGGTGATGAGTACTGAAAGTGCCACCGTTATGTGAATTATCCAAGGTCATTAAGTTGTAATGTTGATTTTGATTCACAATTATCCTAAATCATTATTTAATGCCTCCACCCTTTGCTTGCACTATGTCCACAGTGTGTGAGTATTATACTGTACTACCAACAGCTATCACTGAGAGAGCTTAGTATCTCCCTGGTAAGAATCGTCCTTTTGTTAAATAAAAAGATTATGTAGCTGAACTGTGAGCATTTTTTTTTTTTTTTTTTTTATTTTGAGCCCGGTTAAATTTATATCTGCGGGTTTATTCACATAAATCTTCACTTAACTAGCCTTATGATGCATTTGAATTCCCTGTTATAACATCAACTCAATAGATTGCGTTGCTGGGAAGAGGTCTCTTGACTGAAGTACTGTTTACAGTTACAGTGTATAATTTATTGTATAATAAATTACAGTGTAATTCATTCAGTAATTGTCAGATGATTGGCGTTGTTTAGTAACGCTGTCCATTTTCATATGATGGACTACAAGAGTAATTACTTGGTTTTTGTTATCTGTACAATGTTCCTTCTACACTGGTCTTCCTCACCCCCCAGTTTCTCTGCAATGTTTTTTTTTTTTTGTTTGTTTTTGTCTTGTACATTTGTTTTATATTTAGTTCAGTATGTGGATCGTTTGCAAACCGTACAGTGGCCCCTAATTTTACTGAAGGAACAAAGGCAGGAAACATTGACACAGATGTGTTTTTAAATATGAATGTTTGCCATGGGTTCACTAAAATTGCTCTTAATTTTTTTTTCTTTTTGCTTGTATCTCTGGTCGTATTGGTTCTGACTTTCATTCTTGAATAAATTCTTTTTTTTATTGACAAATTGAGTTGTCTTGATTCCTTTCCTAATTCATTTTTTTTTTTTTTTTTTTTTTATCAGACTTTTTTTTTTTTTTTTTATTGCAATTGCAAACAATTCAAGGATGACATTAATGAAATAAGACTTTTTAAGAACATAAGGAAAAGCAGGAACGGAAAAAAAGGATTCAAAAAAACATGAAACATCTCGTCATATCTTAATATAATATAATTTTGCCACAAGGATAGTAGGTTCTAAAGATTTGTTTTGGTTTTCAAAAAAGCAAACCACATCCTTAATGTGTAAATTACAGTTCATATTAACTTTAGAAAAACAATAGGAACTCAAATTTTTCCAGAAAAATGAAACATTACATGAGAAAAATAAATGACAAATATCTTCACTTTCTTTTGTACAGAAGGTGCATATATCAGCTACATCACAAAATTTCGACACAAAAGCATTACAAGGGTATATATTATGCAAAATTTTAAAATGCACTTCTTTCACTTTATTGGGTATACAGTATTTATATGGTAATAACCATGTTTTCCTCCATTGGATGTTATCTATTTTAGAACCCCCCAAAATTTCCCTTTTGGAGAAATTGAGTTTTGAGATTTAAAAAGTTGACGAACAAATGTATTATTACATTCTTTACTTAAAAGCGAAACGCCTCCCAAAAATAACAGTTGTTTTGAGCAGGATTCATGGGTAAGGGAAGCTTTCATCAGACATATTAAACCATCAGGAATCGCCTTTATAACAGAGTTAAATTCTTTGAACGGAACAGGACATTGATGGATATTCATAAGATATCAAATCACCATTAGAGTTGAATAGATCAGCAACAACAATTGTTTTTATTAAGCCATTTATCAAAAAAGACTTATCTATTTCTAATTTTAATATCCAAATTATTCCATAAGATGGTTTTGTGGGGGGAAAAGTTGTGATTGTAAACCATATTCCAGGCTAACAATGCTTGTTGATGAAATCTGGCCAGTTTAATAGGTAATTTACCAGTGGAGTAATTGCATCTCATCAAAAAAGAAAGCCCACCTACCCTATTAAATATATTATTAGGAATAAAATACCACATAGAATCTGACCCAAGCAAACATCTTTCTAACCAATTCATTTTAAATGTATCATCAAAATTCAGGACTTCAAGACCCCCATCACTCCTTTTGTTTGCTAAAACATATTTCTTCAATTTGTGAGATTAATTACACCAAATTAAATAAAATCTATATTTTTGGAGGTGTTTTCTAATTCCTTGTCTAAAGGTTTTGAACTTGCTCCTCTGACGTATAGTATTGCGTCATTCAGTAAGCTGCTGCTTGGGACGAGTGCACACACTCTTCGCGCATCTCGCCACATTAGCTGAAGCATCTACGTTTTCGCTGTGGAGCTGCAGCAGACGATTGATTTTAACAATTGAAAATCCGCTCCTTCTGGTCCAAAAAGATATCTTGTATCTTACAATTCTACCTCTGGTAAAACGGCGTTGAAAACCGTTCAGTCCTCCACTGCAGCAGACTGCCTTCATGATGTCATCGTATTATCATACGGGGAAAGAGGTGGATATGGCGGCGATGACGGAACCGCTCTGCTTGGAAAGAGGTAATTTACTATATTGTTTTGTTTATTATATCCCAACAGACCAGTAGTATTTGGAAAATGCTATGGCAGATAGCTTAACCAAAGAACTGACAGGTTGTTGTGTCTGGTAATCAGGCAGCATTAGTGGCCACTGAGTAGGGCTCATAATGTGAATGAGTCAATGTGGTAGTGTTTGATTTATGCTTGAAATTTAATAAAATAAAATAAAACCGATTCATTTACAAGTAAATGTCACATCTGTGCATATGGAAGCACATGGCAGAAAGTATTTTTGCTCCCTGCTTTAACTGGCATCCGTGATCATATTGACGTTGTATACGGATGTATGGTGTATATTCTATACTGTATCTTCCTGCATTAATTCGTGCCTCTTTTTTGGTTAACAAAAGAATACAGTAAGTTATCGACGGCATTTTATTAGAAAGTGCCCTTAAAAGCATCATTACTCTAAAATATGGTGCTTTAAAAAAAAAAAAAAAAAAAAATTAGCAGATTTATAGTTTCATAACCACGACTAGTTGGCTTTCCATCCCAGGACAACTTTGTTTTAATGTGTATTTCTGAAATGTTTTATTTTTCTCCAGATGTTTGCAGAGTGATAGAACTGTTGGACAGGCTTCAAAGAAGCGGTGAGCTTCCTCCTCCCAAACTTCAGGCTCTACAGAGAGTTCTACAGAGCAAGTTCTGTGCTGCCATCAGAGAGGTAAAGCTACTTCAGTCTTTCAAACATGAGAATGCTTGACTTCTTTGCTTCTATTAATAACCGTTTCCTGGATTCTCTTGCTTTCAGTTGGAACAAATTGCCTTCATAAAAAAAAGACAGTGAGAAATATTTACTAATTTTTACCTTTTTCTTGTGCTGATTTCACAGAACACTAATGCAACATAAATATTGGCTTGGTATAAAATTAAGGTTTGAAATGTAGAAATTGTGTGTCACCACATAAGACTTTGTCCTTTTCCACCTCCTCACACATATATGGTCGTTTCTTATAGAAAGAATTGTGCTGCACTGTTCCTCCTCCTGAATGACTCACTTTCCTGTCTCTTTGAGACTGCATCTCACTTCAGCCTCCATATCTCACTCTTTGACTTAATCGGTTCCTATGGCAGTCTGTTCACAATCTATGCACAACAATAAAACAGATATTTACTCTTATCAGACTTATTTAGTGTTCACATGTCCTTCAGGTGTCCTGCTCTTTGCTTATCTGAGAGAGAAATGTGTTATAAGACAAGGTTTTGATCAGTATATCTGCATTGCTTGATTTCTCCCACTAAAATTTGCCTACTAATTCACAAATTTTACATAGGATTTACTGATAAAACTTAGCAATTTCATTATTACATGGCTCTTGATTCTGATTGTTCATTAATAGTATTCTGCTGTCAAATATTATTCTATCGGCACTAAACTGTGTGATTGACCATTGTTTCAAGAAACTGATTTCCTACATACTCAAAAATAAAGGTTCTCTATTGGCTTCAATGTTTCCATGAGCATTTAACATTCATGGAATCTTTCCATTCCACAAAAGGTTCTTTATAGTGAGAAAAAAAGATTCTTAAGATTATTAAAATGTTCTTAACACTAAGAAAAAAAAAGGTTCCTTTAAGAACTGTTCATTGAATATTTATTTTTAAGAGTGTAGTTGTGCTAGATTCATGTCTCTCATATAACCCTGATGTCTTTTTCCTCTCATTTAATTAAATAATTAAAGCTAAAGTCAATATTTAATGTCCATTTTTTTATTCGGTAATCAACAGCCATATAATAAGCAAAACAATGGACAGTCACATGGTCATTGTCACAAATTAAACACCCACTGGATGATCAGGATCCTGTTGTGAAGCAGAAAGGTTTTTGGGATATTTTGGGTGTTTATTTTGCAATTGTGACCATCTGATTATCATCTCTTTTAAAGTCTTTAACAATCATTATTAAATCTTTAAACACATCAATAGTTTGTGTTCATTCCATTATGTATGCACATGACAATATGAATCAAAGTATCAAGACATTTTTCAATGTACGTTAATTAATGATCTGCAAAGCAAGCTGCAGTACAAATACTTTCTCACTATGCAGTTGAAATGTCATGACTGGCCCTCTCTTAGGTCTACGAGCAGCTTTATGATACGTTGGACATTGTAGGTGGGCCTGAGGTCCGAGCACAAGCCACTGCCAAGGTAACTTTTTACCAAAAATCTGCCACTATGTTAATCAAGAATGATCGTAACATTTATTTGATCTCTTTTTCCAGGCCACAGTAGCAGCGTTCGCAGCCAGTGAAGGTCATGCACACCCAAGAGTGGTTGAACTCCCTAAAACAGACGAGGGGCTCGGGTTCAACATCATGGGGGGAAAAGAACAAAATTCTCCCATCTACATATCCAGGGTCATCCCAGGAGGTGTCGCTGACCGACAGGGTGGTCTGAAGAGAGGAGATCAACTGCTCTCTGTTAATGGAGTGGTATGTTTGGACAGTATGTTTTTGAGATGGATAATTTAGTAGTTATATTTTTGCATGTGGCCATGACCTTGATTTTAAAAGCTGTGGTTTGCCACAATTACATGTTAAAATGCTTGCAGAGTTCAAAATGTCCTTTATTTCTTCATTGTGTGTAGAGTGTGGAGGGAGAACACCATGAGAAAGCTGTAGAGCTGCTAAAGGCAGCTCAGGGTTCAGTGAAACTGGTGGTGCGTTACACCCCTAAAGTCCTAGAAGAGATGGAAGCCAGGTTTGAGAAGATGAGAAGTGCCAGGAGACGCCAGCAACATACCAGCTACTCGTGAGTGTGACTTTATCACTTTCTTTTCCTTCACTCTCCTATTTCTTGGGACACTTTTGTTTCCTTTAAAAATTGTACACTACTGTTAAAAAGTTTGGGATTGGTAAGATTTATAAATGTTTTTGGAAGGAATCTCTGAGGCTCACCAAGGCTGCATTTATTTGATCAAAAATAGAGTAAAAAACGTAATATTGTGAAATATTATAAAAATTTAAAGTAACCTTTCTATTTTCAATAATTTTAAAATGTAATTTATTCCTGTGATATTCCACACTGTGTTTTAAAATGAAAACGATCCTTGTCCATACTGGCTTTTCCACTTTGTTTCAGGAAAGATCTCTGTCCACGCCACATGTCTGAAAACGCACGTCACATGACCATTCATGCACGTAGTGTAAACAGTTGGCGATTGCTCTAATAATAGCTTGTAGGTAGCTGCAGTATTATAAAATGCAGAGTTTAACTGCACATTGGCTGCAAAAAGGACAGCAAAGCTTCTAGTTCCATCTCCATGTTATTGTTTACACAGTCGTCAAGGCTGGTCTGTTAAAGAGCCGTTGAGAGAGACGGCTCTGGGGTGCGTTTCCGAAAGCATCGTTAGCAAACTATGGTCGTAAGTCCCATTGAACTCTATTGGTAACGACGAAACTTGCAACCATAGTCTGCACCCCAGGTGTGTTATTTTCATGTTCCGGTAGCGTAATGTGGGCTGCCACGCCTTCTCCGTTTTGGTCTGTTTACACTGAAACGCAACCCCGGAGTTTTCCAATTAAAACGGGGTCTGCAGCTTTTCCAAAGGTTCGAAAAATCCAGAGTAGTGTAGATGACAGGCGTAACCATAGCAAAAGTTATGTGTTTTAAAACGAACATGCACTAGTGTAAACAGGGCCTCAGTCTTCAGTGTCAAATGATCTTTCTAATATTTTAATCCTAATATTCTAATATTGTGCTCCAGTAACATTTCTTATTATCGTTGTTAAAAACAGTTGTGCTGCTTAATATTTTTGTGGAGACCGTGATGCTTTTTTCTCTGGATTCTTTAATGAATAGAAAAGAACATCATCTATTTGAAATGGAAATCTTTTGTAACATTATAAATATAAAAAAAATTAGTGCATCCTTGGTGAATGAAATTACCTTCTTTAAAAAAAAAAAAAAAAGTATTACTGACCCCAGACTTTTTAATGGTTGTGAATATCACATCACCACCATATTTTATTTGTTTTTGTTTTTTATTACAGTAGAGTAGACAATATGTATACAATAGACTGCTAAAATTAATACATTAAATAAAATGTCTCATCATCTGGCATGTTAAATGTTTTTAATGAAATATGGAATATGCTATTGAACGTACAAGTAGCCTATCTGTATTTTGATGCTTCCCCATCATTGTCTTTTCACCGACAGGTCTTTGGAGTCCAGGGGTTAACCAATCTTAACTTCTGACTTGGCTGCTGATCCATTCTCCCACCCTTTCTGCTCCTGTAGGATGACAGAAGACCCTGGGGAGATCAGTGTAGACTACCCTTAGATATTTATGTTAGTGGAACGATCTCAAAACATGTAGACCTCAAATATACTATTTTCCCTGGCCATGCAGAGGGAGAGACTGCATAGTGCATCTGGTCTGTCTTGAGTCTGATTTTCTATTATATTCTTCTGTGGAACCTGCACCTTGTGACATGCTGGGTGGTTGTGTGTGTGTGTCTGTTAGCACAGAAGAGAGCTTTAACAGTTGCCTGGAGAGTGCAAATAGCACGCAGTATGTGTACTTGTAGGACAAAATGTGTGTCTTTTGCTGTAGGTTTATTGAACTGAATGGCATAATGGTTCCTACTTAGACCATTATTCATTCACTCACTCACTTATTGAGTCTGTTTCAGAAAACATGCATTGACAATAGAGTTAAAGCTATGCATCCCAGTTACAGTATAAGTATTCTTGTATCGTGTTCTGCTCTGAGAACTACATAAAGAGGACAAACACTGTTATTGCTAAAGACACTCCCTGATTGAACTGATTGCTCTGTACTAAGCACGCCATACTCAAATAGGGTTGTCATGAAAGTGTGCTGCTATGAGTGGCTTTGTGTTGCCAGTCATAGTGCCTATGTTCAATGCTTGAATTTTTGAGTTTATTTATATATTTATTCATACATTAAAATCAACGATGTAATTTAATAGTCTGGTGAGTTAATTTATGCCCACTGTCGGTTGTTTATAAGCATTTACTATGGTAATCATAGTTTTGACAAAATATAGTTGGTTCAGGATAAATTCAGGATTGGGGAGATCAAATGCAGCATAAGCTGAAAATATATTGGGGAGGAATTTTTCCTATGGTAATGGGTAATTTAAGATTAAAGATAAGATTAAAAATAATACTGCATTGTGACATTTTTTTTATGACAATTCAGCACATTTCCCCCAAAATTTCTCATCGTAGCCTACATTCAGATGTTTTATTTTGGAGGTTTTTGCTCTATAAATACTTAATTTAAATAATATACTATTTATTTTGTATTAATTAGAATGAGCATTTGTTTTGCATGGTTTATGAAACTAATTGTTGTTAATTTTTTTTTTTTTTTAAATCTTAATGGTCACAAAAAGTTTTTTTTTTTCTTTTGATTTTGGAGATGAAATTTGACTGGGGCAGAACTTGTTTTAATATATTTTATTAAATTCACCTCTGACGTTGTGAATGGCCTACTGCAACCACTGTCAAAAAAAAGAAAGAAAAAAAGAAAAGAAATATAAAATTTTCTTGCACCGCTCACTGTAGTAGCCTAATAATGACAGAAATTACCATGGAATTTTACTAAAGTACTTTTTAATTTATTGTTTGAGCTTTTTAACTATTTAGGTTAATGTTTCTTCGCACAAGAATTTCTCTGACCGCTAGTGGCCGCGCGTTCGTTTCCATAGCAGCAGATAAACTAAGCAGTCTCCATTCCTATGGATGGAAGCAGCATTATCTCTGACTAAACACATCAAGGGGCTTTTCATTAATATGTCACTTGTCTGATTTTCGACGGATAGGAGTTCCTGCATCTGTTTGGTTGTTTATTTTCACTTTTGCGAATGAGCGGATGAAGCAAATGGATAACCACAGACGAAAGGTCCAAACAAGCACAACCATTGGACATGTGTATTTGCAGCCTTCTCCGTTTTATTTAAAAACATGCAAGGTATGGTCACCAACTGTCGATATATTAAGATATACAAAACTTATTATGGTAACTAACGATAGTTACAGCAGTTATTGTTATTATAATTAAGCAGGCAGCTTGTTATTTTAGAAACTTCTTTCACCAAAAACGAAACAACCAATGAAAAACAAAGAATTTCGTCCGTTTTAAGGACACCCAAATTAACTATATTTTTACATTTAAAAACAGTAATTGTAAAAATACACTTTGTCAGAAACCATTATAATGTATTTTGTTGTTCTTGTTATTTAGTGCTTTGATACCATATGTGAAGTAACTAAAGAAACAAGATGTGTTACTAACAAATAAAGATACTTTCGACCATCTTCTTGTCACTGTCCCAGAATGCCCCTCTTCCTCCAGTCCTCCAGCGTCAGAACAGAGTGCCGGCCTCTGCTCACTTCTCTCTCACCTCACACTCTGAGCATGACAGAAAGCCGCTAAATGGACCTCTGTATAATGAAATCCACTCTAAAGCCCCTCCACACTGGACCACACACTTCCTCAATGAGCTGGCCCAGAGGGTGAGATATGTGTCTGTGTACAAGAGAGTTTTTCTTTGGAGAATGTCCTTTTTGTTTTTGGAACTGTATGTACATGTCATTCATATGTGTCTGTTTGATCCTCCACAGCTCAGAGACCATCCAACAGTGCGAGTGGTCTCTAACCCCATCAGTGAAATGCAGGACCAGTACAGAGGTCAATTAGCAGCATGTGAACCTCTTGGTGAACACTATAGCAAGATACAGGTGAGATAAAAAAGCTGAACATTATAGGCCCAGGTCAAGTTTCCACTTATCCTTTGCTATCTTTTAAAAAAAGACAAAATCTGGGTTACAGCAAAGCACTTTTACAGATTTCTGTCAATCTGTAAACATTAAAATACTCACTGTTTCAAAAGTATAGTCACAAGATGTAAACAATATGTATTGTAACATGATGTTATAGTGTAAAAACAATCACTTACTAACCTTTTCTGTGTAAAGTTGTATCCAATTTAACGCAAGGACTAAAATGCCTGTAAAAATGTCTCTTAGAACTGTACAGCTTAAATAATACACAAGATTTAACAGGAAAATTCTTTTATAAAAATTTTGAAGCTTTTTGCTTTTATTTCCTCCAAAAATCACCCCATTCACTTCCATTGTAAGTGCCCCATGTAATCGTGATTTTTGCTTTAAAGAAAATGAGTGATGATTTTTTGCTGTTTTTTGTTGTTGTTGTTTTGTAACACTTTACAATAAGGTTTCATTTGTTAACATATTAGTTAATCCATGAACTAACATTGAGCAATACATTTGTTACTGTATTTACTAATCTTTATTAATGCTAGTTAATAAAAATAGTCATTCATTGTTTGTTCATGTTAGTTCACAGTGCATTAACTAATGTTACCAAATACAACTTTTGATTTTAATAATGTATTAGTAAATGTTGAAATTAACATTAACTAAGATTAATAAATGCAGTAAAAGTATTGTTCATTCTTAGTTCATGTTAACTGAAGTAGTTAACTAATGAAACCTTATTGTGAAGTGTTATCTTTTTTTTTTATTTTTTTTTTTTTACTCCCCTTCATATTTTTCCAAACCTGTATGACTTCCTTTCTTCTGCGAAATACAAAAAACATTTTTAAGAACCTTGGTAACCATTTTTGGTCATCTTTGATTTGATTGAATGGAGATAAAACACTAAGACATTTTTAAAAATATCATCTTCTGTGTTCAAATGAAAAAAGAAAGTCATATAGGTTTGGAACAACAAGATGACAAAATGTTGATTTTTTGGTGAACTTTCCCTTTAACTTGTAATAAACCCAAGTGGAGATTAGAAATGTTTTTTTTAAATGGTGTAGATAAGGGAATATCAAACATCAATATTAAAAAATGCTAATTCATGCAAAGTATATTAATAGATGACTCCCACAGCTCTCAGGATTCAGCAGCACACCGCCAGCTGTTTTATCTCCACTGTAGCTTCTGGGCTGATGGAATGAATCACACTTATCTTGATTTTATTCAGGCACTGTACAGACAGCTGGAAACGACTCAGGCATTTGTGCAAGAACCAGTCCGCAGCACAACCAAGACCGACTTCAAGCGCTTTCACAGGTAACTCTCCACCACCAGAGGGCAGTGTGAATGTACTGGTGGATTAAATGCTAATTCCGAGATCTGAGGTCAGCAGTGGTGGCTTCTCAAAACTGATGATGGAGATCAAAGGGTTTGCAGATCTGATTCAATCCCAAGATGTAAGTGGAGGATAATGTACTATTTGAGCAATCTGCTTTCAGGATACCATTAGAGCAAAGCATTCATCGCAAGAACATCAGGGGTGATGTAAATCTTGGCCCATAGTGAATTAGTTAGAATTGTGTTGCACATAATACACTGATCAAAAAGGTCTTCAGACATGGTCAGCTTAGCAAAGCACATCTTCAGGGTCAGAACTGATCACAACACAGGTGATTTAAAAGAATAGTTTACCTAAGAATTAAAATTCTGTCTTTATTTACTCTCATGCTACATCAGATGGATGCTTTTTTTTCATGTTGGCTTGCTGCAGGGCAGATTGAAATGATTTAGTGAAGCATAGCTCATCTCACCTTCTGGCCTGGCCTCTTGAACCTTGTCAGCTCTTGATTGGTGGGCTGCACTCAAGGTCACAAACACATATTGACACTAATTCACACACCTCTTCACAGCAGGTTTATGTATGACAGTGTAACATCTGGGGAATGTCTCTTTTTGTGCATATTTTTTAGAACTGGTACATCTACTTTGCTGACTTCATAACTAAGAACAAATTGTTTTAAGAGCTCTTAAAGCTTCCTGTGTTTTAGCTTTTTTTATTGAGGGAGCAGGTATGGCGCATATACGAAGATGTTTCCTATGCTAAGGAATGAAGAGCTTTAGTCTCAGAGGACCCACAATCTCCCAAATGTGTTTCTATTGACAAAGTAATATATGGGCTAAGTGAATGGTCAGCATAGTGGCAATATGGCAAGAAGATAATGGACCTCAAAGCACTAGTATGTGGATGCAATGTATTAATACTCTTCTGTGAGCCTCGTGCCTCCTCTTTACCCACTAAATCATTTTCTCTTTTTTTTTTCTTAGTCATTGATAATCCTCTTTTTCAGGTCAGATTTGTCTTCTCGCTCTGTCCTGGATGCTGCTACCTTTAATGGAAAACTTACCAAGAGCGGGGCTCACAGCCGACTTCCTGCTCACAAAGCTCCATCCACTTTATCATGTCAACCCCGGCTGCCTCGCCCACCTCTGCCTTTGCCCCACAGGGGCAAAAGTAGTCTTTATATGGACAGTTTTACGGTACCTGTGCCTCCCCCAACATCGCAAGCTGCTGATATTGCACAAAGTGGGGTGAAATGGGAAGAAAATGGTGGTAGAGGTTTGTTACTGGACATTTTAGGTGTTCCTAAAATGTATAGTACTTAAAATCAGACTTATGGAACAAATAAGATGTCTTTGGTGTAAGAAAAGAGTTTGATTTTCAGTTTGGCTGTAATTGATCTGAACTTCAAAAATTTAATCAATATTTCTGTTCTTTTCTTTTGTCATTCAGAGGGTCTGTAATAAATGGAGAATGAAACATGTTAGAAGTGATTGGTGGAAACATTATTGATTTATTGATCTGGAGTGTGTGCCTTTTGTGGGTATGTATTCTTTATCCTTAAAGGGATCATTCACTGAAAAATGAAAATTCAAGATTACAGGAAGTATGCTAAAAATCCTGGAGGAAAAAAAATGCAAGTAAAGAGGGAAGACCAGGGAGAGGCATGAATATCGCTGAGGAGGCAGCTGGCTGCACACCTAGATAACCCAAGAGGTTGAACAGTAGTGCATACTTAAACACTCTCATGAAGAGAGCCAAAAACAAAACAGAGGGGGTGGTAATGGGAAAAATATATAGAATTGGGAAGAATATTGCAATTTAGTCCAAATTTTGTCCCACCCAGTTTTTCCACCTACTTGCTCTTGCGACATCTCACTCTCCTCCCCCAGCTCTGCCTCCGGCAATGTGCCAGAGAGAGAGAGAGAGCATGACTGATTTAAGGCCATATATGGCAGCTAGATGAATAAAAAAATAAGGAACAGGTGAAGGCAAAGATTATGAAGTGGAGGAGGCTAGATTTATCTTTTAGAGAACTATTACAATCAGATAAAATGGGTAAGGGATAGTTAATGGTCATTAATAAAAAATCTGAAAGAATAAACATGTCTAGACACCTATGACCTCTTATTGTCCTCAGGTAGTATTTTGATTTGAATATTCTTATCTAGGCTACAATATTTGATGCAAGTTTCCAAATGTTAGTGTGTCCCTTCAGGATTTATATATATATATATATATATATATATATATATATTCAATATCTGCCTACTTTTGCCCTGCTTGCATTATTTGATTTTCTTGGATGTTGAATCTGTTTATGCAGAATTCTGAGACCTGACCTGGTGCTTGTCCTAATTGGTGTAGCTTTGTTGTCTCTTTCACACAGAGACACAAATTGCACTGTACTGTATTTTGGAACATCCATAAGAAGGAGACACATATTTGTACAGAGTGACTGGAGATCAGGGTTACAGATTTACACTGGTAATTTATGAGCCCTGGAAACACACACTGACCAAGGTAAAAGACACTCATACTGGTCAACACTTCTTTCAGCCTGTAAGTGAAGGTAATCTGTATGTTATTTATACTTTCTTATATTATATACTATACTTTTTTTGTGTAATATTTCACATAAGTGCATTTTTAAACATTTTAAGTGCTCTAAGTAGCTAGCTAGCAACATGGATTGTAAACTATATCGTTTAATGTTCATTAATAACCCTTTTTTAAATTCTACATGAAGTGGGTTTAGGAATGTGTTCAAGATTTTCAGTTTTTAAAGACTTAAAAAAATCTTGTAAAAACGTAATTGGACGAAATGCTGGAAATAGCGACAGGTTTGTTTCTTGGCGTGTATATGGTTAAATGGCACAGGGTGGGGTTTGGGGAGGGGGCACCAGCTGCCACCTTTCCCTTTAAAGAGCTGAAGGGAGGGAACAACGCAGAGGGATCCCATGTCACCATTAGATTAAGGACTAAATTGCATGGAAATACAGATTTACAAATCAAAAACATCGACAGAGAAAGAAGGGAGGGAACGGACGGAAGAGATAAGGGAGGCAGCTTAAGGAATAACATTTCTAGTCGTGCCCGGCATGCTGCCTTGTTCGGCATAAATAAATTCATACAGACCTCAGTCTGCAACTAAAGACCTGGTTACGGTCTTTTTGACCCTGGACAACGGGAACAGGTGAAGATACGGAAGAAAGGATGCTTAAACTAAGAAGAAAGGGATAGACTGTTGATGGAGTGAGTGCATGAAAATTAAAGAATTAGAGAGGTGTTTCCCCACTGCTCATTTCGCTTGGTTGGATAGACTGTTTCGTTTAGGGGATAAAAGTAATTGCTTAATACAAGCTTCGTTAAATCATAGAAATGCTTGTTTATCAGGGAGAAAAAATTGGATTTTAGACCTGTAAGACCCGTGTATATAACGGGAATAATTAATTTGAGGAGCAAGGGCAGCAGAGGTGCAACATAGGCGATATAATAAATATATATATAACGTTATATATATTTATCTTTTATATTACTAAAGGAACTGAACTACGCAGTATAGCACATTTTAAACTGGCAGGTGTTGTAGCAAGAATATATTACATTATTCATAACTGTAGCCATTTTATAGAAAACAAAATCTTATGTTTACGTATTCTGCACTGTCATTCGGACCCCATGCCAAGAGGATCCCTCCGTTCAATCAGAAAACAGTCAATTCCACGTAGCATTTTTGTGCAGTTTGTGTGTTCATGTGTGTGTGTTTAGTAACACGCACACTGCACGCACGCGAACAGAGCCAGACCCAAAGCGAGTAAGTATGTAATATAGGTGTTTGTGCTGTGTCTGTGTCGTGATCTTGTGTACAAGTGACAAAATATCACCACTATTCTGAGTATTTCTGTCTTTGTGCCCGGTGTACCCATGCAAAGCAGACCTGCCTACCCTCTCAGCCTCTGCCAGTCAAAGGACTCAACAAGTAGTAGTCAGGTCTACTTTGTTTTTGTCACTTACTTAAACCAGCGTGCGGATTATGGAAGGATTTGGTAACCATAAAAGTCACATTACAACTTAGAATGCGTCACATTCTATTCGTAATAACGAATAGAATTCCCGTTCGCCTGAGTAGCCATGACCAATCAATCCATGGTAGCCAATCTCTTAGCCTACTTGTCACAAAATCATAGATTTACACAATTTTAAATATTTCACGAGGACCTTTAGTTATTTGTTAAAAATGTCTATAGGGCCTATTTGACAGTTAGCTTTAAAGTAGGAGACGAATATTACTGACAGAAAAAAGTAGGCTCCCTGAAAGTCACTCAATAATTCGCACACTGACTTAAAGGTACAATATGTAAGAATTTTGCAGTAAAATATCCAAAAATCACTAGGCCAGTGTTATATATTTTGTTCACCTGAGTACTTACAATATCCCAAATGTTTGCAACTATTTGTAAATCGTGAGAAAATTGCAATTTTAACCAAGGCTCTGGGACATGTGAGGAGTCGCCTGTCAATTGCGTCACACCCGCGTTACCCTCGGTTTCCGGTTTTATTTTGTAGAAACCATGGAAACACCAAAGATGCTTTAATAAATTACATGTTTTAATAGGCAAGGGAACAACTGTTTGGTTACATTTATAGACAGAAAACGAATTATTGTTATATAGTTCAACACGTTTAGTCTTATTGTTTAAATCTAGTTTTCTTGATTTTTTGCGAGTACCATGCTTTACCATGCCTCAGAGAATAACACTATTTTGTCAAGTAGCTAACATAGCATAATCAGATGCAGCTTTATTTTTAGTAACAGTAATACAGAATTTTCTCCATCATATAATACGTTTTAAAATTAATTGCATGCCATTTATCAACACAAGCCATCCAGCATTTATTATTATGATATTCTAAAATCGATCTATCTTACTGCAGTGTGCAACAAGTGTCTCACAGCAGCCACCGAGCGAACGCACAGAGTAACGTTATAACAGCATTTTCAACACACTCAAATGTATCTAATATGATAAACAGAGTTGCGTTACCTCATACTCATGACCGGAAAAGCGAAAGCAGCGCCGGCGACTGTGTCATAATAAAAGTTCCGCTGCTCGTGAGGCGTGTGTTGCTCAATCGCTCCAGCGGCCTCGTTCAGCTCCCACAACACTTGGTCCTGCTCTGCTTCATACTACAGTAACGTTAATAATCGCATCCATGAACATGATTTCTTCCCGAGTCCTATCCCGATTGTTTTCCACCGGCTGTGATGTGAAGACCACATGTCCCAAGATTCCGCTCAAACTTGGCATCATCAAGCTACGCTTTTGTTTTGAATAGGCCTCTAGCGACCTCTAGCGGACAGAAAATATTACATATTGTACCTTTAAACCCCTTCATATTTTTTTATTTACTTATGATTTTTAAGGTATTTCTGATATGTTACATTTTGAGTTGTCAGTCCACCAAATATATGGACGTTTCATGTCCCACTATGATTAGTGTCTAATTTTTTTCACAGTCATGTCACCTTGATAGCTGATGGTAGGCTATGTAGGTGTCTTTTCACTTTGTTAACATAAACGTCAAATTTTCTTTATACCCATCTGTCCGCTTTTTTCGTATCCCCTGAAGCAGATCCCTAATTCTGTTTTAGTTGAAAGAGAGTATCCAAGTATATGCCCTTCTGTATGTTCTCATTCCATCCACTGTTTGTGTGTGTGTGTGTGTGGCATTATGACTCCCTACCTAATGGCAACTGCAAACAATACTCAGTTAAAAGTTTATTTTGTCTGTGGATGGAGCTTTCCTCATCCTCCCATAATTTCCCCCATGTCTCTTGCTAATACTCTAACAAAGATTTTCAACTGGAGGGTCCCAAAACAATAGGTTCTGATAAAGTTGTAGATATTAACATTGCTAAATACAGATAATAAAAATGCATTGTTTGAATAACAAAACACAAAGGCTAAATCAGCTGTTAAAATGAAGGATAATTCCCCATTGTCTTTTGTTGTTGAAATCTTTGTGAAATCTTCTAATTTTGTTATTTTATGATATTAACATATGTTCATTGTTTGAAAATAGGGACGTTTTTGTTTATAAAATTGAAGTCCTGGACCTGTTGAAACAACACTTTCATTCCAACTTGTTTTCCTCTTCCTCTACGCGCTCTGATCTTGTTAAACTTTTTTGGTTTGTTTCTCTCAGCCTCTGGTCCCTCCCTTTCTCCCTCCCTCCTTCACCCACTCACATCCTATTGGCAGCGCGTTATTTCAAATCATTCACTCTCCCTCCTGCTGATGCCTTTCCATGATTTCGCATCCTCACAAATACACCCTTTCCTGACAGTGTTACCCTTACCGATTACCTGAGATGACCTTCTCTGTCCTCCGTCTGGTTTTCAAAGCCTTTTTCCTTTTTTTTTTGTCACCCTACTCCATTCTTTCCCACCGCTAAGAATAGTTTCCATCAAGTTCATGTGTGATTTGGCTTAACACAATTATATCCCATCTCTCTCCGGCTTCATTCCCTGAGTACTTAATGGGGGACTATAAAGGGATGGTAATTAACCGGAGAGGGCACTTTTATTAATTAGGTTTTAACGAGAGCTGAGGCTGGGGGGGGGGAGGGGGGGAGTGGGGTTATAACTATCTTAAGAACACTGTTAGTGTTAGATATGGGAATATAGTCATGCACGTCTCAATGCTGTCACTGTAAGATGAGTCTTCTAAGCTCCTTTCTGTATCTCTTTCTCTCTCTCTTGACTGAAAAAGAGTGGGCCTTTTGAAAAGGGCTCAGTCAGAGCGCTGCGATTAGTTTCAAAGCAGAGGTCAAAGTCTGACTGATGACCTTCTGAGGATATATCGTATTATGCATGTGTGCCAGTTCTGTGTAGTTTGACTTTGCACAGCACAATTTCATTTTAAGCTAATTAATTGTGCTGCAACACGGCTTTTTTTTTTGTGAATGTGACTATATTTGTGTACGCAAGCTTCCTTGCTCTGGTAATTTATTTTCTTTTAGTGCTATTCCACAGGAGACGTCGATATGAGCAACTCGGCTGAGAGTAGCTTAGTGCACACTAAAAAGAGAGAGAAGGAGGGAGGGATTGCAAAAAGCTTCAGCAATCACTGGGCTCAAGCAGCAGGCTGAGGCTGAGATAATACCTGCTCGCCAGTTTATATAAATCAGCAATTATACTGCATTTGTTAAGTGATTTCAGTTACTTAAAAGAGTGTAAGGGCTAGAAAGCCACACAAACCTGTATGCATTGCATCGACAGATGGTTTGCATAAGGCATTCATACCTCAGTCGGGGAGAAAGCTTGAAGAGGAGGGGGTACTGCAGTATTTTGTGCTGTGCAGTTCCCCGACGAGTCCTCTAGGTGGCCTTTGAGCACCGCTGAGCTTCAACTGCAGTGGGATAGCAAGTAGAAAAAGCCAAAGAACCAACACTGCACCAGACAGAGAGAAAGGGAGTTAGAGTGAAGGTTTAATGCAGACGCACTACAGCATACTGTATGACAGAAGAAAAGTAGCATAGATATGGGTCAGTTCTACTTCCTTCTCATAGTAGTGCATGTATTTATCACTTCTCTTTCACATTGTTTCTCTAAATTGAATAATTTATGAATGGATCCCCATTTACCTTTACTGCAGTCATTCCTTCGCATTCCCCTCAGTGGCCGTAACCTGTTCTCTCAGTTTTTCCTCTCTCCTCGCTCTCTGTCGATATAGTGCTGTTGTCTTTTATAGGCGTATCTGTCCTTACAACCAACCCCCATCCCAATGGACATGCACACTTTAATGTACTTCCACCTTATCCAGGCACACACACTTAACAATGGTTTCCCTTTTTAGTGGGAGCCTTTTTTTGCTTTGTCAGCACAACTTTTTTTCCCCCCTAGTTTCCTCTGTTTCAGTTTTTCCTATTCATCATTTTATTTATTTACACATTTGTGTCCCCGTATAGTTATTTATTTCACCAGCATAAGCTTGTCATATTTAAACACCGAAGTGTTTACACTTTTGTGGATTTAGTTATATACAATTGAATACTATAGATTGTAATAGCAATGTAATGCCTGCACAGTTGTGAGTTGATTTTTCAAATTATTATTATTTTTTGTGAGATTTATTTTAGTTCGTTATTTATTTATGACTCTTCGTTGGATGTCTGGTATATATATATATATATTGGCTCAACTTTTTAACTATATTTCCTTTGCTTATACAGTCCTTAGCTTTAAATGATTAACTGAAACTCGTACGCTGTCCATGGTGCTGAAAGGAGAAACCAACTTATCTATCTTAATTTAAATAAGCAGCGAATCCGCGAAACCTTGTTCTGTATTATTCAGCCTCTCTGCTTCCTACGGTTCTCACTCTCCTGTGGTCTTTGTTGTTTCAACAGTTAATCACAGAGGGACATAAGGGAAAGCAAGAGAAAGCGTGAGCTGAGGAGAATGGATAAGAGTGGATAAGTAATGAGGGAAGACAGTTTGACAGATATGTATGGAGCAGCCATGCATGCACAGCCAAACAAGAGGAATAGATATAGGAGAGTTATTGGGAAAGCAAGAAAAGACAGCACAGCAAAAGATGGGAGGAGGACATTTGTCGGTGAAATCTGACCCTTGCCCACTGTTTTGCTAGGCAATCTAAAAAATTGCTTCATGTAGTAACTTCTAAATTAACTAAATTATCTGGTTTAACATGACTGAATCAATCTGACTACATTAGGTTACGCTAACAAAAGTCGTTTTTGAAGTTTAAATCAGGTACAAATAGATTGCCACTTTTTACAGTGTATAACCCCAAGAGCAAAAGATAATAGCTTCCCTGCTCCATATTTCCAAAATGGGACGTTTTGATTGGAAAAAGAGTGGCAGTACTCATTTAACTACAGCTAAGAAGTAAAAACATTCACCTTCTCGATGTAATGCCATGAAAATATGAATGCACGTTTGTGCGTATATGAGAGGTTACGTGAATCTAACCCTTTTTAACAGAATATTGTAATTTTAGAGATTGTACACTACAACTATGACTGCAACAAAGGGTA
The DNA here is from genome assembly GCA_037950665.1 of Hypophthalmichthys nobilis. Taxonomy (NCBI): domain Eukaryota; kingdom Metazoa; phylum Chordata; class Actinopteri; order Cypriniformes; family Xenocyprididae; genus Hypophthalmichthys; species Hypophthalmichthys nobilis. The sequence continues at coordinate 24,654,799 of CM075475.1, read as the reverse complement.
ATACTGTACACTGACTGTACTGAACGGTCTGCATAACATTAGCGCTGCCCAAAGAGAGACAGCGAGAGATAGTGTAAGAGTTAATGCTCTGCAGTCTTTTCTCCCTATTTTGTGTAGCTCAGCAAATAATCGTTCTGCCTTTAGCTTTTCTCCCTCTTCCTCCCACCCTTCCTCTCGCTCTCATTCTCTTCCTCTCCCGCTTTCTATTGGATACGCTGAGAGCATGGTGTGGGGAGGGGGGTGGCTATGAAACATTCAGTCATTTTCATCTCCATTCGCTGTAATTGAGCAGAGTGTTTTTTAGTGAATTGAGGGACATGAGAGCTGAGTGATGGTAAAAGATGGAAATGGAGAGATGGGTGGGCATTTCAGAAGAGGAGGGGTCTCCTTCCTGTTTATTATGTGACACTTGAATGTATATTGAACTCACTCATTCATTAAAATGCTTATCCCATACACCTGCAACAACATTCATCTAATTTTGTACGCTTGTCAGGGTCGTAACTAAAATTACACGATTTTTATGGACGGGTCCTTTCTTTTTCAGGCTCAATGAATAGACTATACCATAAAAGACCTTATTTTGGCCTTATATTTGCACTTTCTCCAGAATTTTAATAGGAATTTGACTATTGCCGTTGTATTGCACCACCTATACAGAGCTACATTAGTGACTGGTGCAAGAACTAATGATGTGATGAGTTAAAAGCAGGTTACTTTTACTAGCTTGATGATGTTTAAAAGTATGAGCATCACTAATTTTCTTTTCTTTTCTGCTCTCCCACCGCAGGCTCCTCCTCCCCCCCTCCCCTCTCGGTTCTCTCTCCTCCTCTCCCTCCCCCTGCTCCTCTATGCTCAGTTCGGTGTGTGTCTCCTCTTTCAAAGGGCGCAAGGGTGGGAACAAGTCGTCCAACAAAGCATGTTACAGCGCAGACATGACTTGTCCTTCAGACAGCGAGAAAATAGTGATAAACTGCGGGGGGGTTCGGCACGAGACTTACCGCAGCACACTGAAGACGCTGCCTGGGACCCGCTTGTCCTGGCTCACGGAGCCAGATGCGTTCAGTAACTTTGACTATGACCCCAAATCCGACGAGTTTTTCTTTGACCGTCACCCCAACACCTTTGCTTTCATCCTCAACTATTACCGCACAGGGAAGTTGCATTGTCCCAACGATGTCTGCGGTCCTCTCTTCGAGGAGGAGCTCGCCTTCTGGGGTATCGACGAGACGGACGTGGAGGCTTGCTGCTGGATGAACTACCGACAGCATCGGGACGCCGAGGAAGCGCTGGACAGCTTCGAGACGCCCGAGCCGGACCTCCCAGAGGACGACCCTGCGCTAACGGGTGGTGCGGACGGGGACTTGAAGAGGTTGTGTCTACAGGAGGATGGTCGCAACACCAGCTGGTGGAGTATCTGGCGGCCCCGCATCTGGGCGCTGTTTGAGGACCCCTACTCCTCGAAATACGCCAGGGTGAGTGAGTGTATCGGCATTTTTCGAAATATACTTTATTAAACGTGTATGTATCAGTTTGTGAGCGCTTCATGTATAGTATGGCATTATCGTCCCTGTGATACCTGTTCAGCTACTACTCGACACTCAGGCTATTTCTTGTGTTCACGGAATCACAAGCTGGTTTGCAACAATAGGACTGTCGTACTTGGCGTGAGCTGGTAAGTTGTAAACTTCTGGAAAGTTTGTTAGCTAAGTTTGAAGAGAAAAGGACTCAGGTTCGTCAGGTGACTCTTTCTCAGTCACTCTCTCTGAAAATGCAGTATTTTTGTCTAGCTGTCACGCTCTCCACGCGCATTATTTGGCGGTGAGAGCACGGCTCTGCATGCGCAGTGGGCACCTTTTTAAAACTTACCTTTTTGGTTCTGCTGTTAATGTAGCTAAATTATGAAATGTTGAAAAAAAAAGTTACTTTAATGGTTTGAAGAACGTTGTTATTCAGTTACTTAATTTCATACTCGACTTTCTAGTCGAGAATAGGCTACTTTATTCTGGTTGCTCAGTCTCTGCATTCAGCAAATATTTCTGAATAATAATGAGTGGCAACGCTGTACTACTGGCTGGTTTCCTACGTAGATAGTCGTGTTCAATCTTTCAGCTGTCACTACAAGCTAATAAAACATTTTCCCTCCGAAATCAATATATTTAATGTCCATTTACTTACTAAGTATGCGTGTAGCAAGCCAAATAAGCTACACGCATTCATATCACAACCGCCAGTCATTGCGCATGCGCAAAGACGATGCACAGTTCGCTGTTGTCCATACTGCAGAACGGTACCTGGCAGACCCCTACGATATTGAACGTCAGGACATTTACCCTGAGGTGTACACTATTGAGTTTTGGCTATGAACATTGCATTACCTTGCAGATGTTGAATGTTGTTTTATGTTAGAAGAATGTTTCAGCAAAGCAGGAACAAGTGTGAAAATAACTGCTTATGCCTGAATAGGTGCGTCTCATTCAGTTCCCTAGGTCGTGAATCAGTATATCACATACATGAATTCGGGCACTGGTAAGGACCCTGACTCACTACACATTGGGACACACGACAGGGCCGTAGCTGGGTTATCTGGGACCCCAGTGCAGGTTGAGGCTGTGGGTACCCCTCGGTTGAAATCGCGGGGGCCTCTAGAATCGTCACCACCTTTTGCCCCACTATCGACGGTTCTTTCCTCATTGTACACTGTCTCTTCCGGCATTTATGAGCAGATATCTTTTTGACATTTATGTTATTTAAAAGTACATTATGATAAACAATTTGGTTGTTGCAACATTTCAGCCATAAATAAATTATAAATGTTAGCCATTACCTGTTAGCTTTGTATGTTTATGCTGATACATATTCAAATAACTGTTTGTATTTAAAACGTCTATCGCGTGTCATTATGTGTAGTAAATTGGCTCAGATGATTTATGTTTCGCGCTTCAGAACTTCCTAGAGGAAACGTAGTGAGCATCGATGCTCCCTGGTTTTCACGGTGCATTGTGGGAGTTTTTAGGGAGCGAACGTTTCAGGGCACTGGAAGGATTTTGCGATTGAGAAAGCCCTTAAAATGGCCGGCTCCCTGATCAGTGCCCTGATTACTGAACTAGGGAGCTGATTGAAACGCACCCTATGATCGTAAACATGTTGTCATGCTTGCAAACCATTTAGTAATTTTGTCCATTTTGTACCTTTTATTAGGTAAATGACCCATACCAATGGTAAGATTGTTTATGTTTAACCAGAAAATTCTAGCTTATCAAAGCAAGTTACTGGTATCAGGTTGTGCTTAGGTATGTATCCACATTGGGAGCACAGGATATTCACGGTATCCCAGGAACTAGAGATTCCCTTGAGTCTTGCTTTTAACTGAATCTGTTTCCTGCTTACTCAGCAGAAGCCCCGTATGTCACTGCCACCACAATCACCTGATAATCACTACATCCTCAATCACTACAACCTCTCTCACCCAGAACTGAAGGTGAAATTAGATTTTTTTTTCTGGATGCCACCACGCTTCTGATCCCAGTTTTGGGATAATGAGCATAATAAGGTCATATGAATTCATAAACTTTACACAACCCAATTAGATTCACCAAACTATTTGCTTGCCATTTTAAGTGAGTAATCATATCATTTGTTCCCTGTCAGACAATAATCGCTATCATTAGATACAAATCTGTAACGATTTTAGAAAAACAAAGTCACTCACTGATCCTTGTGCGTTAAGAGATGTTTCAGCTGGAGCACATGAAAGGTAATTCACCCTTTGGCTCTCAGAACGTCATTCACAAGCTAGTGAACAGCAACCATTTATCTCCTTTATCAGCGCAGGCTGGTTATTTAAGATATTTATCTCCCTCGTCACATCTGGGTCAATAGATCATAGTCATGAGCAGTCGATACATACTTGCTTTCTTGAAATCCCCAGGGTTCCATTTAACTGATCAGTTTTCCTTTGCATTGTTGGCTGCATTTAATTGCAGAATTGCTCTTAATGCATTTGAAGTGTCTGCGATTGTAAGTTACCCAGCTCTTCTCACAGTTCTCAAGGGGAGGGAGAGATGCCGTCATCGTTTTACTGCGTCGTCATTGAATGGAGGTCTTTTATCAACCGTGACACGCACAGTGTTTTATTAGCGGGCTGCTGTATGGGTGCAGGGCCTCGTGCCGGATTGCTAATCATCACTTACAACCTCCATGTCCCTTTCTCTGGCTGTGCTATAGCGTAACACTGCGGCGTCTCATACTAGCTGACTGCGCGCTGATTTCTGCTGCAGAGCAACAGAGGCAGAGCCTGTGCATTTGTGTATGTGCGTGCAGGCAATGCTGTTAGTCACTTTTTTTTTAATTTAAAAATATGCAAATGCATGCAAGATGTGCATTATCTTTTGGCTACATTTTTAACTGATTCAGTTTTCATTTCAAGCACTTATGAAGATAGAAGGTGTCTTCAAAGTAAATGCTGACTTTTAAAAGACTGTAGTGTCGGGCACCATAATATAAATAGCATGAGTATCTAAGTTGATCTATGGAGTCTGGACTAGGAGCTCTCTCTCTCTCTCTCTCTCTGGTTAAATCCCTGGTTTAAATCGGATGATCCAGTGAGCCCATACATAAGTGAAGAGTTGCAGCAAACCCTGGCTCCTTATTGGCCAGATTAGAGGATTCAGATAGCAGTTAACTACAGTATCATTTAATTCAAGGTTGTTGTTGTTATTTTTTAACTTTTTGATGCAAAGAACTCCAGATATGATGATCCCCTTGAGACACCTTTCATAAACTATAAAGGGCAAATAAATTTTCATGTCTCACAATTTATATTGTGAAAAAGTATTATAAATCTGTCTAAAATATTACCTGGAAAAAATATTTACTTTAAGTTGACACTGTATTTTTTTCCTTCCCTCCTTTAGAGTACTGTTTATTATTTTATTTTATTTTATTTTGTTACCATTTTAATAGTGGAAAAAAATATAATAAATATGTTTAAAATATCTAGAAACTTATTTACTTTCTATTAAGCAGACTCTGTATTTTTTTCTACCTACTATTATTATTTTATACTTTATTTAATTTTACAATTTATATTGTTAAAAATATTACAAATATGTGTAAGATATTATCTGGAAATATTTAGTTTCTTTCAAGTTGACACTGTATTGTTTTCTACCCAGTATTATAGTTATAAGATTATTTTATAAAGTACCATTATTTTATTTTATTTTATTTTACGATTTATATTGTGAAGCAAAAATGTTTAATATGTGTAAAATATTATCTAGAAGATATTTTGTTTCTATTACGTTATTACTGTATTTTTTCATTCTCACCATTTTATTTTTTATTTTTCTACACACTTTAGTCAATTAGATCAGTGGTTCCAGTTTGAGAACCACTGATCTAACTGACAATTGTCACTATCACGTGATTTGTAATTCATATGTGATGAACTACAGCGAAAGGTGCATCACTTGGAGAGAAAACACAAAAGACACACTGGAGTTAAGGCAGATTAATACAGGAAGACAATGACAGTTACCTGAGGAGCAAATGCACAGTATGTAGAATGATCGAATGTCTTTACTGTTGTTCAGTATTTTTAGTGTTGTTCAAGCTTGAAGTCAAGCACATGTTGTATGGATGAATAACAACCTGCGGGTACATAGTCATTCACGTGCAAAATCCTATTCGATAAGGATGAACAACTATTAAATGAACTACAGAGCTCTAGCAGTGTTTCTTAGCAACAGCCCGTAGTCAAAATAATCCCGCTTTGCAGCGCTCTGTGTATTTTGTTCCCTCACGTAAAAATATATTTGCAGAAAGCCTTTAATTAAAGTCACAATTCACCTTGCTTCAGGTAGATGATCCGGCATGTATTTAGAAATGTATGTTTGTTTTATCGCTTTGCATTTGTCATGACATTCATTACTAAATAACTGCTTTTACATGCGTTATGTCAGTAGATCAACCCCGGAGTGCCCCAAACCATAGTGAGCTCCCTAACTAGACAGCATTTGTGGGTGTCATGTCGGCATGCGCGCCTATGCTTGATTGTACCGTCACCAGGAAAAGTATGACGTCACTGCTGGAGCTGTCCAGTGCTGAAAGGCAGAATGATTCTCTGAAGGTTAACGCTGCTATAAATAAAAGAAAAAGTGCACTGATAATTTACATTACCAGTACTTTTATTCTAATCTAATTCTATTCTAATCAAAGTAAGTGGCTTAACAAAATATTTAGTTTACCTTACCAATATTTCATTTCCACAAATAATCTAGCATACAAGCAAACAATAATCACCCTTTTCTAAAAGACAAGGAATCTAAATAAATAAAAAGTAATCACTAAATAAATAAATTAAGGGAAGGTTTTGTGGGAAAACTAGAGAAAAAAGTCTGCATTGCCAGTACTTCTATTCTAATCACAAGTGGCTTAACAAAAACTGTTCACTTTACCAATATTTAATATGAATAATATCTCATTTTTAGGTGTAGCATATTGCAAATGTTTGACCAACCTTTATCTAAATGACCAATAATTTGAATAAATAAAAAATAATCACTTAATAAATAATTACATAAATATATTGGGGGAAGATTTTGTGGGAAAACTGGAGAAAAAAAGTCATTATTCCCAGTACTTCTATTCTAATCTATTAAGATTTTGTGGGGGGAAAAAATGATTGGAATAGGTTTTTCTCAATGCTTAAGTTGGATTTCCTAATAGCACAAATGTCCCAAAACCGTCATATAGTGCCGTCTCCCCACCAGGTGTTTGTAAACAGTTAGCAACACTGAATGTGCCAAAAATAACCTTAAATGTCGGGACTCCAGGGACCTGAAACTATTTGAAAAGTGTGTCGCTCCTTGCATGCAATGGAAAATGAATATTACTTCTTGCTTCTTTTGCAACGTTTGATTTATTCATTGCAAACACGTTTGAAGTGCATCCTCAAGGGCCGCATAGACCACAGCAGCCCTCTGTGTACAATACATCGAATATGATTGGATTCCTTCAGATACTTTCCTTTTAACCACAAGCTTTTTCTTCTGAAATGGGCTTGTATTTATCACTTCCTTAAAAGTATCAATTACCTTTGGGTTCCCTCTAATGTTCGTGATCATTTGTAACCCGAGTTTGTCTGCCTGCAAATCCTTCTTTTCAGTTGAGACCTCTTTTGGCACCCGTGCTCACACCTCCAGTCTTCCCCCACTGTTATTCTTCTTCTACTTTTACTACATCTCTAAAAATAGTAAGAAAATGAGGAGATATGTGGGACAAGATCTCGCTTCTTCCTTCTCTCAGTAACAAGCAGGCATCCTCTCTCCCTCCCCTGTACTGTTCATTTACACAATACTGGCAGCAAAAGCTTAACCGAGCCACCAAGGCAACCTGGTTTTATGCGGTATCTGTGCCGCACATGTCTTCTAGCCACACGTTGCAGCAGCAAAATGCATGATAATAAAGCTTATTGAACCAGTCATGCTGAGACCAATAAATCGGTGAATAAGATGTAGAGCGCTGGATGAGCTTGAATCTACAGTCGCAGTGTGTGTGTTTTTTTTACCCCCTCAGTGTTTGCGGTCCAGCTTGCCGGTGAATGATTTTGTTCGAGTTGCGGCAAGGCATCTTCTCTTGCTTTGGTTCTTTCTAAACAGCCCCCCCCACTTAGACTACTGTGAGCCAGTCATTCACCCTGAAGTCTAGTCAGCCAGTGATCTCGTATATGCAGGAATATGCAGTGCAGCGCTCCTACTTTGAATTTTAAATAGGTGTTGAAGACCAGCCAATGCCAGAGCCAACAAGTTATCAGTGTGAAACCACCTACATTAGGAGTTTTTCTTTGCAAGACAATTATACTGCCAAAATAAGCAGAGGATGGCCTGCAATGTCCAGAAACCCTGCTCATTTTGGTTCACCTCTGCACCACTTCAGCGTTTTGTTCACAGGGCAAATGGAAAACCCTGTTCCCTCGAGCACTCGGTGGTCACAGGGGAACAACCGGGTAAAAACAGAAAAGAAAAGCCTTGTATTCCAGCCCTATACACCTCCCAGAGGTCCATGTGGGCCTATCGGGACTTTATCTCTTTTGACCCACAGACATCATTTTTATTTTGTATTTAGCAGGCTGCTGCTTGTTTCTATTGTTCCATACAGGAGACTCAATTCTCATTTGATTCCAGTGGAGTTTGTCATTAGCATTTTGATAAGCTAACATAAAAATACAAAGCAAATTATTATTATTATTACTTTTTTGTAGATTTAGTAATTAAATGTGTATTTATACACCTTATTTTTAATGTGGAAGTACAGTATAAGCAATTTTTTTTTATGTGTGAGATATCTGATTCATTAGCTGCTGTAGGTAAATGACTAGAACACTAACAAAATGCAGTAAGTGCATTTGTGCTACAAACCAGTGTGTTTATGATTACAATAATGAATTAAAATAATATTATAACTTAAAGGCACAATATGTAGGATTTTTGAATTAAAATATCTAAAAAACACTAGAAGAGTGTTATATATTTTGTTGTACTTACATTATCCCAGATGTTTCCAAGAATGTTTCATTCCAGAGAAATAAGCAATTTTAACCAGGACAGTGACAGTGATCAGTGACATCCGCCGATTTCCGGTTTTAAGACGCTTTAATATATTACATGTTTTATTAGACAAGGAACATGTTTGGTTACATTTATAGACAGAAAACGAATCATTGTTAAATAGCTCATCACGTTTACTCTTATTGTTTGAATCCCGTTTTCTTGATTTTCTGCGACTGCATGTTTTACCATGCCTCAGAGAAAACACTATTTTGTCAAGTAGCTAACATAGCATAATCAGATGCAGCTTAGTAACAGTAATACAGCATTTTCTCCATCATACAATATGTTTTAAAATGAATTGCATGCCATTTATCAGCACAAGCCATCCAGTATTTATTAATATGATATTCAAATATTGATCTAGCTCACTGCAGTGTGCAACAAGTGTCTCACAGCAGCCACCGAGCGAACGCACAGAGTAACGTTACAACATCATTTTCAACACACTCAAATGTATCTAATATGATAAAACAGCACTGCGTTACACCACATACGCTTGACCGGAAGAAGCGGAAGCGACGACTGCTGCATAATAAAAGTTCCACTGCTCTCAAGGCGTGTGTCGCATTTGTCTCTCATTAGCAATCGCTCCAGTGGCCTCGTTCAGCTCCAACATCACTCGGCTGTGAGGTGAAGGAGACTCCCTAGATTCCGCATTCAATCTCGGTGTCATCAAGCTATGCCTTTGTTTTGAATAGGCGACCTCTAGCAGTGAAAGTGTATATAGTGTGGCTTTAACAAATACCAGTTTGTAACATAATTTAAAATAACTGGAACCAGCTTGTACCAGAAGCCTTGCACATTCAAGTTAAAAATGGCTGCAGATGCTCTTACTTTAAAATAAGACGGATAATCATTTGTTTTAAATTATCCACAATCTTTTTTTTTTTTTTACTTGGTGCAGTTACTTGCCTGTTGTCTTTGAATTGGGTTTTATTGTGTCTAAACAGAAAAAGGACATTTTTTTAATTATGAATCTTACAAACCAAAAATAATTTTCCATTTAGACTTTTTTATACTATCCTTAAAGGGATAGTTCACTCAAAAATGTTAAATTTCATTTTCATTTACTCACCTTCATGTCATTCAAACTTGTATGACTGGATGTTTCAACCTTTTTAGTTTTTTTTTTGTTGTTTTTTGTGGGCAATACTAGACTGGACCCCATTGACTTTCATTGTATGGTTCCATGGAAGAAAGAAAGTCATATGGGTTTGAAACAGCATGAAAGTGAGTAAATGATTTTCATTTGTGAAAGTAACCTTTTAAAGAGGTGGTTCATTGCGATTTCACTTTTTTAACTTTAGTTAGTGTGTAATGTTGCTGCTTGAGCTTAAACAGTATTTGCAAAGTTACAGCGCTAAAAGTTCAGTGCAAACAGAGATATTGTCTTTTAAAGTTATGGCAGTTTAATGCCAACAAAAACGACCGGTTTGGACTACAATGAGCTTCTTCCCGGGTTGGTGACATCATAAACTCTGCAATTAACATAAACCCTGCCCACGGAAACACGCAACAAAGTGGGCGAGGCCATGTCACGCAGCATTATGGAAGCGGAAGAATTGTCTATACCAGACACGAGCGGTGCGACGCGACTCGTCAAAAGATAATAGAACCCATTATAATCAGTGATATTGTCTACACTGAATGCAGCGCAGAAGACAGCTTCCAGAATCTTCAGTTCAAGGCTGGATTTCCACCAAGGCTATTACTGAAAGATGAAGCAGTTCCCACTTTATAAGCCGAAGCTGCTGTTTATGAGCCCCTAACTGTAAGTACGTTTTATTGTTTGTACATTTTTTTGTTAAATGTATTCTTTTGCTATTTTTTGGTTGCATCAAGGACGTAAACAAAGACCAACGCGTTTTTGCTTCGCTAGCCAGTTAGCTAAATTCTATTGCATACTTCTCCAACAAACGCCAACAAACACCAACAAACTTCTATGTTCATAGACAAATAGTTGTTCATGCTATAAATTAAACGATACCTTTACAAAAATGCTACTACTCAGTCATGTATTCAGCTACAGTAAAGCTTTAATCAGGATAAAACCGTATATTGAAAGCTAACATAAACAGAGGTAACATTTACAAGTGACAGCATATCTAAACACTTTGACACAAGTACAAAAGGAAATACTTACCATTCAGAAACGTCCTTTAAAAGCCGTGCTTGCAGGTTCTGCTTGAGCCTCTTTATTACTGCTCTCTGAGTCTGATGGTAAGGGGCGTGGCGTTCCCGGACGCTTCAGCGAATCACAATACACTGGGCCAGCTAACCAATCTGAGCCCATTGTGTATTTCTGAGGGAGGGGCTTCATAGAACCAGGAACTCAACAGAGCGTTTTTAGGAGAAGGGAAACAGCGGTGTAGAATAAAGGTAAAATATATGAAAAATACAGCGTTTTTTTTTTTTTAAACGAAACATTAAGACATGTTAAACTGCGCCCCATAAACACAATCAAGCCTAGAAAAAAACCAGTGAACCACCCCTTTAATGCTGTTAGTGATACTGACAGCAACAAAAACTGACACACATTCCCAAACGGGAGTGAAAACATTTATTTGGATGTCTGTGCTCATGGTACATGAAAATATATTCAAAACAGTCACAAGAGGGACTCTGCGGTCTCTGATGGAAATGGCATATATGACACACACACTCTTTATCTCTCTTTTTCCACCCCCACCCCTCCATTTCCCACCAAATCCCTTGCATTTTCTCAGGCACACTCCCACAAGACTTCATTTTTGCACAGGGCAGAAGAAACTGATCTATGACTACAAATGAGAAGGAGAGTTAGAAAGGGAAAGAGAAAGAGAGGGTTAGTAAAGAAAGAAAGAAAGAAAGAAAGAAAGAAAGGGGGAAGGGAATAAGTGTGGTGCTGTAATGTATCATGTCACTTTTACTTTATGTATACTATATCCTTGTTCAGTCATGCTAATTCCAATAAGACAGTGCCATTCCATTACACACACACACACACAAGACTATTACTATGAAACATGATTTTTTTTTGCCTGCTAGTTTCAGATAATCCTTTTCCCTATGGATGTGGCTAGATTACATGTTCGTATGTCTGTGTGAGCACACTGGAACCGAGGAGAGAAAGAGCAGCGCTCATAAGATGCTGATGGTGGTAATACTGCAGCATGCTGGATGGAGGAGCAAGAAAGGGAGAGGGGGAATTGCAAATGAGAAATGAGGGAGTAGGACTGAATGAGAGCAAAGATAAGGTGGTAAATGGAGAGATGACGCTCTCGTTGGAGAACGAGAAAGAAACAAAACAAAAAAAATGAAAACAGTAGCATTGGGCAATGAAAGAGTAAAGATGGCTGACATACTGTAATGTTAGCTGATTGGCATCAAAGATTTGGGGTGCGTCTCAATCAGCTCCCTAGTTCAGTAGTGAGGGCACTGATCAGGGAGTCAGCCATTTTAAGGGCTGTCCCAATGGCAAAATCCAACCAGTGCACTGAAACGTTCGCTCCCTAATGTCCCACAGTGCACCATTAAATCCAGGGAGCATCGATGCTTACTATGTTCCCTTAAAGGATTAGATCACTTTAAAATGAAAATTACCCCAAGATTTACTCGCCCTCAAGCCATCCTAGGTATATTTGACTTTCTTCTTTCTGATGAACACAGTCAGAGTTAAATTAATAAATATCCTGACTCGTCCAAGCTTTATAATGGCAGTGAACGGGACCAACTAGTATGAAGCTCCTTTGTGGTCAATATGCACCCTTGATGCACAGTTTTGCCGACCCCTCACTGAAGCGAGCTCTGCAGAAGACTTGTTCCTGACAATCAAAAGTGGCATTACCGCAAGTGTTTATGGTACCATTTGGGACAGGGCCTAAGATAAAGTAAGTAGCATTCAGCTGTAAAACAAAACATCTTTTATCAGTCTACTGTTATGGCCGATGCATGATTTTAAACATGTTTTGAGCAGTACTATTACTTTCCTTATGTGCAAAACTTTCTAATAAGGTTAAAATGACCAAGACAGCTTGCTAATGCTTACAGAAACTTAGGAAAGATGACCAGAGTATGAATGAAAGATACAGGGTTATATGATTACAACAGGCTCTTTTTTTCGAAAATGTTTTACGCACACAGACTGCAACTGGACGTTTCCTCCAAAAAGTGCATGTGCAAATGCTTTTTAAAGTAAATTAATCTTGTTTTAATGATGTTTACATTTTTACTGAGAAACAGTTTACTCAAGTTTTACTGAGAAACAGGACAAAAATACTGATTACCTTCCTGAAACCCTCAAAAAACTGGTTTGCAGGTCCTAGTTGATTTAAGCTCTAAAACCAGTCAATAGACCAGGAAACCAGTTTTGGTGGGTAGGAAAATAATTGTTTTGTAGTGTGTTAAAGGGGACTTATTGTGCAAAATTCACTTTTGTGTGTAAACAACCAGCCTATGATGGTAAAAATCCCCATAAATCATAAACAGTTTCTCCAAACGAGCAGTCGCCAGTCATGGGGGAAAAGCCCCGCCCACGACTGGCGACGGAATCTGCCCTGTTAGCTTAGCTCCTCCCCTGAGTGAGCTGTACACAGTCCGCCATGTTTATCTCCTCACCAGAGCATTTAACAGCAGCATTAAATGTATTCTTATTAAAGCAACTAAAGTTATTTAATCAAGAGCAGTGAGTGCTTTTCTGTTTTTCTTTTGTTGTTTGGTTCATATTAACAGCATGTACAGCAGTAAGTATTGTAGATTATGCTGCTGTCACTTTGATACACAGATCTAATATACACATGTGATTACTTTCCTTGCTGTTTATGTTCATAACTGACTGTTTATGTGAACTTTGTATGTTTTTGACATTACCTGTATTTGACAGTTTCAGTGCAATAAGACGTGTAAGAGAAATCATTTTAATACTCACAGGAAACCTCTGACAGCCAGCTTTCTGTGCACGTGCTTTGGATGTGTGCGCTCAGAAAACCATATATCATAAGTTTAAACTGTTATGGCTTTAAAATGCATGCATATAATTAACTTTCATGATGACGAAGAGCTGCAATGTCACATGAGCGTGACCGTGATAGAGATGATAATGAAAACCAAACAGATGTTTTGTTCATTTTTGGCAGAGTATCTGAGGCACAAGTTGTACAGGCTCCGCCCTCTTCTGGAAAGTGGGGTGGGGAGCAGCAGCTCATTTGCATTTAAAGGCACATACACGAAAACAGCATGTTTTTCCTTCCACTCAAAAATGCGCATTTACAACATGGTATAATAAATGATCTGTGGGGTATTTGGAGCTGAAACTTCACTGACACATTCTGGGGACACTTGAGACTTATATTACATCTTGTAAAAAGGGGGCATAATAGGTCCCCTTTAAATAGTTCTGAGATAATAACATTGACTCTTTGGTGAAATTGCTGTGTCTAAATCGTAGGTGTATGTATGTGCACTTCCACATCTGGGTGTTTTTCTTCTTCAATAGTGTGTGCGTACATGGTGCGTCTCTGTGCATTTGGCACTAGCTACTGCATGCTAGCTTTTAGCATTTTCTCAGAGTGGGGCTCTCACTTGGATTAAGGACAAAGGCAAAGGCACTCTATCATCCCAGCTAATGGCATAGACTACAGAGAGAAGGAGAACACTGCCAAACTATGGCCCAGACCGAGAGAGAGAATTGAAATGCAAGGAGGAGAGACTGTTAGAGCGATGGGAAGAGACTGGGAAAGAGTGATTAAAAGGTGCGCAATGATGAAGAGAGGAAGGGAGGTGGAAAATTTGCAAGGACAAATGTGTGTAGTGTACTGCAGTTATCAGGATCGAATACTAAGCAGAAAAAAATGCTGTGCTTCTTATTTCCTCTGTTTCACCTCGATGGAGCGAGTGTGTGTGGTTTTGTTTATGTCAGGGAGTTAGATGGTTTTTGCATGCGTGTTTGTCAATACTTCAAATGTGGGGTACATGAGCAGTTTTGGACAATTTGTAGGTTAAATAGTTTAAGCTAAACACAAGTGGACAAAGACAATAAAGTAATATAGTATATAATAAATATGTCAATATATGTACTATATAATTTTATAAACTATATAATAATAATAATAATAAATATATTGAATTTTATTATTACTATTATTGTGCTGACATTATGCACCTTAAAAAGAGAAATAATCATAATGAATTTTGAGACTGTAATTAAATACATGAATACATTAATTTCAAATTATTTATTTATCATTATTTATTTGTTTAAATTTTTTGTGTGCAGAAATTACACACTTTATTTTTAACACACAAACCTAACATGGGATCTTATATTTATTGAGAATGATAATATAAATATCTTTATATATTCGTTGAGTGAACGGGCTATAGAAATTCTCTTCTTTACCTCTTTGTTGTAGCCTCAACATTTCCAAAGGGTCCTGAGAGATGTATATGTGGATTTGAGATAGAGAACGTTAGAATCTGGTGGGAATGTGAGTCACTCTCTTGTCCTCCATTAGGCTGAGACCCTCTGTGTTTTTATCAATGAGAACCAATGCGTTATCCCCACACACACGCACACACAATAAAAAAAACTCAACAGTAGATTTTCTCTCTTTCACTCTCTTTGTCTATATCCCCGAGCTACTTCGATCACTCTACATCAACTGCTGTTATGCAATATACTCATCTTCAGTCTCAAAGGTTCATCTTTTACTCTCCCTGAGCTGCCAATCACCACGCCACAATCCACACTCGCACCACAGACATTTTCTCACACATATGCAGTCTGTACTGCACGAATGCAACTCTTTTATACAAACGGTTAGATGTTGGAGAAGATGCTCTTTGGATAATCTCAAATGATGCTGGAGAACATGAGAACATCAGGTGGTTTTACTCAAACTTGTGGAGTTCATGCAGCTCAGGTGCTGCCTGCTGTCATTAAAACAAAAGGAGGACAAACCAAATACTAAGATTTTCTGAGCGTTTCACTCAAATTATTATTCTGATAATAGAATTTGCAATGACAAATTTTGTGTTAATGCAAAATACATTTTCAGTAGTTCTCTCAGACTTTTGGACATCACTGTAGGAAAGAAGTAATCAGGTGGATTGTTTGAGTATGTCTGTGTTTGTAAGAGCCGCTGTGTCTGCTGCTTTTCTTTTGCGCTGATTTGAGAGGGTTCATTCCATCCTGTCAGTCAGTGACTGTAATTAATCTGTTAAAGTGCTGAGCTGTTGTGTGTGTGTATGAGAGAGAGAGAGAGAGAGAGAGAAAGCTCTGCTACAGTGGCACAACTGACCTCTGCCTGTGAGTGAGTGTTTATGTGTAAGACATCATAACATCTGGCTGTACAGGATATTGTTCCTTTGCTGAATGAAGCATGTTTGCTATGATACATGTGGATGTAATATGAGAGTGTTGAATTGTAGGGTTTGGTGTTGAAATGAATATCATATTGGTTTTGCCCTGTAAACTCTTTGAACATCAATTCAGTATTTGCTTTAAATCATACAAGAAGAATTCAGCTTGTAAATTTATAGATATGTACAACATAAATAGTAGTACTATATGAATAAAAAAGGCCTAAACATTACTAATGACTGACAATTATTATGAACTGCTGAGTTCAATTGCTGAGCCAATCATTTCTACAATTACAGAAACAAGAAGAAAAATTGAAGTAAAATGTGAAATTTTACTTCAATTTTTGTTCGTTTCTGTGCAGCAAGCATGCGTTTTGAGTGAAAGACTTATATTCTGGCCTTAGTTTGTTTGTTTTTCTCTTCTCTTGGACAATGGGCTCCCCTTTATCCTTCATTTGTTCCAAATGATATGTACTTACCAAGTCACTGTATGCTGCCATTAACGTCTTGTTAAATTTACTTTAGCCTCTGGCCTCTATCATTATTTGTGTCCATGTGGTGGTTATCAGGAGGATCCAGAGAACACATGCCGCATATCCTTGGCGCTTGAGTTTGCTTCTGTCCGTGCAGTGTGTGTCTGTAACTGGATTCATGGAGACCTGGACTAACGCTCCAACGTCTTGCACTCAGAAGGCATGTTAGTTGCCGTTTATAAGTCTACTCTTCTTGATTCTGTTAACACTTTTTTTGTTTTGGCAGAGGTAGTAGAGAGCGCAGGAAGTTATTGGTGAAAAAAAGTAATAAAAGGGGAAATCAGACATGCATTAGTACCAAGACGTAGTGTGTCTGAAGCACATGCACTAACTGCTAGGACACGGCTACATGAAGCTTGATTTTGTTGACTTTGATAAAGGGGTCATTTCACAAGCAATCAAATTTTGCTTGTAATGTACAGTGAAAACCCACTGTAACTTGTTGTTTGGCCTACAAGTCAGAAAAAGATCAGTGTTATTTTTGTATTATTTATATATTATTGTAGTATTTATTTTAACTTTTGTCATTTTTATTAGTTTTTGATTTCTATTTAGCTTTATTTTTTTATTTCAGTTTTAGTTTTACTAATTTTAGTACTTCAACTCATTTTATTTCAGTTAGTTGCCAATGCAACATTTCCAATTTCCATTTTCTTTTAAAGTTTTTTATGTTTAATCATTTATGTTTTTGTAATGTATAAAAGTTTGTAAAACTTTATGTTCCTGTATTCTTCAGAAGAATCCCAATGTTAGAAACACATTATGGAAATGTATTTTTAATATGCTAATCAGACCCTTTGATTTGGCAGAGAAAATGTCAAGTAGGGTTTGCTGCAGCCTGCGGTGGATATCCAACCCCACATCCAAGTGTGACGTCAGTAGTCACGCCGTTCTCGCGACTCCACACTAAACCACTTCACCAGAAATCCCGCCTTGCAGGTAATTTCATTGGTTACAGTGACGGGTAGGTTTAGGGATCAGTGTTTGGTGTAGGCAATCAGTACTGTGAATGACATGACCAATAAAATCTTAAGAATCGGCCGCAGGGTGGCATGGGCCTGGCTTCTGATCTCACACTTGGATGTGGGCCGGGTTGGATGTCGAAAAAGTGCATGTGCTCATTTTATATGCAATGGGGTCATGTCTTAAAATTCAGGTGAGAGGATGGAAAATGGTTGCCCATGAAGGCCAAATTAACACTGCACTGACAGATGTCGACCAACGTGAACAACCTCCAGATTACAGAACGTCACTTCTCAGACATTCTACGACCCGACAAATGCTGTTTGAACATGTTCGATTGGCGAAAAACAAGTGCCAACAGACACTGACAGGGGTAGCAAACTGATCTGACAAAAACCAACAAAGTGTCTGTTGCCGTTGGTCAGCATCTGTTGGTGTGTTAAGTGGACCTTAGGGGAAATATAACAATAGAAAAATATTTTTGAGACCCCCTAAAATGTGAAAGGATTGATGTAGTATGAAAGTATTTATGGAACAACTACTTTTTCGCTCACTCTCCTTCATATGTATTTTCTCTCACTTTTTCTCTCTTTCTCTGGGTGGTGGAGGTACCAGATGCTGATCCATTGGGGTTCCAGGGCTCTGGCCTTCTCCCCACCCTGGTGTCCTGCCAAATCTTGAGAGAGAGGGACATGGAGATGGGTTGAGGGTGGAGCACAGCTTGTCCTGCTCTCTTCCCAGATGGCTGTTGCGGCAGAAGTCCCTCTCTCTCACTGTCCACTTTTTCTCTTATCTTGTTTCATTCATCTACTGCTTTTTTTTCTTCTCATTCAATCATATTATGATTCTAATCAAACGCTATCACACATACACACGCTCTCGCACAGCCTCGTTCATGTAAACTCAGCAGTTCAGCTGACAGCAGGAGATCAATATGAAAAGTGTAATGAGAATGGCCTCCGTAGAGGATGACATCACACACATACACCTCACAGCAAGAGGCAATCCTGCATGTTTTGTGCTAATAAGTGATGTCTAATAGCGTTTTGCCCTACATCTACTTCTGAATTTCTCTCAGGTAAAGCTTAATGCACTGTAAAAAGTGAATACAGATTAAGATATTTTTCTACCAGATCTGACTTTTAAAAAATTGTTTATTGCTGTAACCTAAAGCAATTAATTTGATTCAGTCATATTAAAATTGAAATGATTTAGATGTTACCACATGAAGTGTGTTTTTTTGTTTTGTTTTTTAAATAGGGTGAATTCAGGTTGATTGGGACACTTTTTTCCATGTCATCTCAATGGCAAAATGTGTCCCAGTCACACTGAATTCACCCTATAATTTGACAAAACATTTTAGGTAAATGCACTTTATAATAAGGGTCTGCACATTAACATTAGTTAAAGCATTAGGTCTCATGAACTTATGGTGGCCAATTAAGTTGTGGAAACATGATATATGGCATATAGACTGTTCAGCATATATTTTTTAAAAATATATTACTAAAGCTACACCATATTATTTTTTTAATAAAAAATAAGAAAACATTATTAATGAGAGAGTGCAAATACAAAATATATCTTCCAAACCATGTTTTTACTTCACCCAAATACACTTTCATAAACCTAAAATAATGATTTATATTTTAGAGCTGTCGGGACCGATTTCACTGGAAATTGTATATTATGTCCTTATGTCATTCACCCGTGTGTGTCATGTCATATCCATACATAGAGAAAAGTATCTTTGGTAGTGGGAAGCATGAAAATGAAAGTGGTTTTTAGATTTTAGAACGGCTAAGGGGTGTTGTTATAGACCAATTTGGAGTTACATCACTTGCAGCTGCGCGCGCCTAATGGTGGCAGAAAAACAGCGGTAACAAGTGGAGGAAAATAGGCAAAATCCACAAAATAAGAGATGTTTTGTTGTGCCTTTGGATGTCAGAATGAGAATAGAATACCGTTGTTGAAGATGCTCTTTGAAGCTAAACGCAGACGTTTATGTTGTAAGTCACAGACTGGACTGATGAAACCTGCAATGATTAGTCTACTATTAAAGCATGAAGTTGATGTAAACAGTAAGTCTACATAATATTCATATATGCAGTTCATAGGAGACATACATACATAACAGTTACAAATAATATTTAAACCTATAACATTTTACATAGATAACTTTTAAACATGTAACATTTTTATCTCACAAATTTGTCTTTTTTCTTGCATTTGCATGTTTATATCTCCCAGTTTATAACTCGCAATTGTGAGTTTATATCACAATTCTGAGGGGAAAAAAGTCAGAATTGTGAGATAGGAACTTGAAATTAACTTTTTTTATTCTTTTATTCTGTGGCTTCCACAGACTGCTACTGCAGAACTGTCCCTTTCTGCCACCAGGTATGCTCCGCCCACAAAAACGTCATCGCTGTCTACAAACACAAAATGGCCCAACGCGGAACCAATGGCCTCCCCATTGTTTAAAAATTTCTACCTGCATATAATATTGTATATTCATAAAATGTATAAGAGAAGAGATGAGAACCACTGGTTTAGATTAATTAAGGCTATATAGAATAGTATTGTTCATTGTTAGTTCATATACCTTCATTTTAACAAACTGAACCTTTTAGTTACCTTATTTTTTTACAGTATGGCTTTATTACTTGATGTAGCCATAAGTTCTCATGGTTAGCTGAAGCAACATTGTAGCGCAGACATTACAATAATACAGTATGAATCCATAGTACAACCTCGTGCTTGCCAGTTATTTCCCTAAACCCTCTTTCTCATCCCTCCCGTTGTAGCTGTTATATCGCTGTGCCGTGTAGGTGTGTGTGAGACGGAGCTCCCAGCATCCCTGCACCAGAGCCTCTCGCTGACGATATCGGGGGGATCTCAGCTTGGCAGCCTAGTGCTATACGGCCTTGGCTGTGTGCTGCAGGAAAGAGGAGGAGGAGGAACTGGCAGGTGTCCGTGTCATTTTTACAAAGCTCCGCACCAGCCACTGCACAGAATCCCCAACCAATCAGTGCTTGTCGCACAGAGCTGCTTCTTACACAGCAGAACGAGCCGCCACTCGCTTCTCCCCCTCCTTCCGTATCGCCGTTCCCTCCTCTGCATTTCACATCCCTCCTTCTCCCCCTCGACATTCATTTGATGTCTTTTCATCAGCGGTGTGCTCTTCTGTTGTTTCCATCATCATACCCGCTAACCCCTTTATGCATCTCCACACACACTCAAAGTGGGTTTGATGCCGGTTATAGGTTGTTTTTGCATTATGGATGGGTTCTCTTTAGCAAACGACCGTTTCAGCATCCCACTCTCCCATCTCTTTTACTTTCTCCCACCCATTTCTCTTCTCGGGCCCCTCCTCCATCTGTTTTCCACCTTGGGTATCTGTTGGTTCATGTCATTATGGTGCAGTAAGGCAAAAGAGGGAGAGGGCTTGAGGCGATACATTACTGTGACGCTCCAGAATGCTTCCCCCTCCCTTTCTACCTTTCCCTTTCCGTCTCACTAACATGCTTGCTTAGCAGATTGCATTAGTGGACAAGTATGATATTTTGTCCGGTAAGCCCCTGTGTGTCCTCTGGTATGTGTATAGCAGAAGGCTGCACATTCTTGACATATTAAATGAGATGCTTTTAGTCGATGGATTTATCAATTGATTTATAATGAAATCCTCTCCACCACTCTTTGTTTTTCATTTAAATTATCCTATTGATTTTTTTCGTGCTGATTCAGTACAGTGATCAGCCGCAAAGCACTGAGTGGTACCAAGAATTACCCCCCCCCCGAGAGGCGTTTGTGTGTGTGTTTATGATGTGCATGTGCTTGATTAGATCAGTGATTCTCAACTGGTTTTGCTTAAGGATCCAGATTTTATATTAGATGAGCCAACACAATACCAAAAGTGTTTATTGTACAGAGGTAAACAAAGCTGTCTTTACAATCATGTATCGTCAGAGCCATTAGCCACAGCTTTGTGGGCAGTGCTCGGACATATAGCGCAACAGACGACCCGCTATTGCTTTCTGTCTCTGCTTGACTGTCCTATCCAATAAAGGCAAAAATGCCCAAAAACATAACCAAAAAAAAAAAAATCATGTACCAAAATCATGTACCAAATCATGTACCAAAATGCATACTGCATATTAGACCCAATAACATGCAACAATGTTAACAAGCAACTTACAATATAGGGACAAAAGCATTTCGTCACAGAGCCAGCATTATTCGCAATATACAATGCCAGGTTTATTAGACAGCTAGATTAGAAAACAAGCAATAGTGAAGCACAGACCACATACAAGTTAAACCAAGCAACTTTATGTTGGTCAGTGCAGCAAATTTGCATGAAAAATCTTGAAGCGAAACCTGATGCGAAATCTTTTGCCCTCGTACAAAATTCCAGATTGTGCAGATTCCTACTGCAATGACTGGATTTCACATGCTAAATTTCACAGAGCAGCAGTAGATGTGACTGCACCTTTAGGCTAAATAGCAAAATGAAGTTAACCTTTTGTAAATGCATGAACAAAGGCAGAAGTGTGATTTACCAGCCACTAAGATAAACACTCTGTTTCCTTTATCAGGTGACAGTGATTTTTATTGGGTCACACATTATATTAGGTGTCCTTAACTACTATGTACTTTCATCAGAAATAAGTACAGTGTACTTATTGTGCCCATGTTGTATTTCAAAACACTTGTGCTGCTATTGAGGTGGGATACAGGTAAGATTAGGGACAGGATATATATAAGGTATATGGGATGGGTCAACAGTGTAATTATGTAATTACAGAAATTAATTACATATGTAATTATATGCAGGTATTTTTTAAAATGTAAAAACATGTATGTACACAGTAAGTGCATTGTATCAAATGATTAATTTAAATGTTAGTACATAGTAATTAAGGACACCTAATATAAAGTGGGACCTTTTATTGGATGGACAGTCTTTGACATCAACAACAAAACACATGAAGCATTTTCTCCTCTTTTGAAAAGTTTACAAGCCTGTTTTTACGATCCAAACTATGCATGATTACATGTTTGAATTTTATTAGTTGTATTGTTTTTTTGTTTTGTTTTTGTTTTCCTCATATGGTTTCATGATCTTGAGCCCCCTCTAGTAAAGATGGCATGCAGAAATGCCCTCTTTGTGTTGTTGGCCTCTTTTTACTGAATGGAGTGAATAATGGGAACAGTTTTTGAAAGGCCAGTTTTGTAGGTGAAGAGTGAATTTCTAAAAGTAAGTGCCTTTTTCGGTCACATTAAAGAGTGTAATATAAAAGACATCAAGTCCATTAAACCTGAAGTTTATTTAGAGGTCCTTTGATACAGTACATAGTTTTGATTTCCGTTATGGTATGCTATTTGTCCATTTTAATTATTTTATGCATTAAAATCATCTTTTTTTTTTAAGTGACATGTTTTTAGAAGCTTCTAAGACCATATTAGCCTACCAATTATGCATTTTAATTATACTTTCTGCTTTTAGGTTTAATCATTTTTCTGAAACAGCAACTTGAGTCTACATATATGCTGTGATGTTTACTGTGATGCTTGTTTTGGGAATTTTGAATAGACAATGATTTTCTAAGAACATAAATAGACAAATATAAATAGAGACCAAGTCCATTAAACAATTTTAAATTGCATTTTTATGCTAATATAAACAATTTAACGCTATAAATTTCATTTTGAGGTACCAATATATCTTCATATGTGGAAATATATATATATATATATATATACACGCTTTTACCTGTAATCTATTTGAGGTCTAAGCTTTTTACCGTCTTGCTATGAGAATGTTGTACAACCATTGTCGTTGTTTGTATCTGCCACCAGCACAGTGTTGTGATGTTGCCGGACATGACCCTGCGTGACAGAGGTGACTGTCTTTCTGTGTTCTCTCACTGTGTTCTGCGCTCCGTAATGATTCCTAATATGTCTTCACCTCTGTGTGTGCTTTTTTATTTTGCATATGTGATTCACAACATTCTTGTCCATATGTGCAGTTGCATCAGGCAAATGCTGCAGTGCATTGGCATATAGCAGATTAGGTTAGCGCAGGATTTCTCTCTTTCTTTCTCTCGCTCTCTCTCACACACAGCGCTGCTGGATATGAATAGAACAGACCTGGGGTGCAGGGAGCAACAACAGGCAGAAACATGAGCACTGTATGGGGAGAACAGCAGGGCCTCAGTTTTCCCATGCCAGACCTCGGAGACCTGCACTTCCACCTCTGACATAAAGAGGGCGCTTTTTTATATGACCCCTATAAACATCCTCTGCATTCCCAGTATCTAGATCCACTCCACCTTTCTCTCTCTCTCTGATATTCTTATATCTCTGCAGTGAACGCAGAATTTGTGGCTCGCAGCAACATGTACACGCACAATGGACACTTACCAGTCACTGCTGAAACCGAGCAGAAACAGACAACTGCTATGTGACCTGAGGGAGCTACACGTCATTACACACTGCAATTATATTCACACTTACTTACATGCTATTCACTGTATGGTGTGCAAGAGAAAGCAGATTCTGTTTTAAGCCAAACAGATGTTTGAGATCATAAAAGCCTAATTTACTTATTGGGGGAAGAAAGCCTAAATTAAGCTCTTTAAGAAAACTCAAGTAAAGGAGTTATTTAAATGTAAAGTATCTGCTTTTGTTTGTATTAAATGATCTACTAGTGTATTGAATGCTACAGTTTTAATGCATAAAGCCTATCCATTGTCTCATATTACATATCCATACAAGGTGTCGCATTCATATAACTGCAAACAACATCTGTGTAGTTAAATGTTTCCTACAGAGCTTGATTGAGTCAAATTTAAAGGATTAGTTCACTTTCAAATGAAAATTACCCCTTTACTCGGATCTTCGATTGTGTTCATCAGAAAGAAGATCATATACACCTAGGATGGCTTGAGGGTGAGTAAAGCTTGGGGTAATTTTCATTTTAAAGTGAACTAATCCTTTAATTCAGTAAGAGTTAAGAATGTTTTTACTGTGTCTTTGTGCTCTCTTGTAAATACCTTGCTTTGTTTACTGTGTGAGGTAGGAAGGTACATCACAGCATATGGAAAATTGTTATGGAATGCAAATTGGCCCTGTTCTTGTAAAATAACTCCTCTCATGACTGGTGTCTTCATGAATGTACCTAATTTTAAACATTTTTCAAAATTATTTATTTCATTACTTCAATGGTGAAATTTTTAATGAGTGTTCCTTTAAACAATCACTGTACAGAATTGCTTATTTCTGAAAAATTACACTGGGGACTTGCATCCATGTGCATTAAATCTAAAATAGCAATGTTGCTTGAAAATTTAACAATGACATTGTTTTTATGGCTGCTAGAGCATTCCTGTATGCAGTGTAGAGAAAGAGCAGGTGAGCTGACTCAATAGTGTGTTGTACATTTGGGATCTGAATGCTGCTTTTTATGAAGGCAGGGTTTTTCTGCGCATTCTCCTTTCTGAATTAACATTCTTGTTAATTCAGATGTTCTGTTCTGATCTATTCCTGATGAATTCTGATGTACTGTCCTGCTTTTGCTAGTTTCTTTCACTCACATTGTCTCTTTCTCTTTTCCTGTCTCAGTATCACCATCTCTGTATAGTTAGGTCATGTATGCATCACCAAGCTCTGATTAGTATAGACCTGTCTGTAGGGCTTTATACATCCCAGTTAATTGATGCTAATAGTCTGTTGTAATCTTCTGTCGGAAATGCTGCTTCTCCTTCCCTTAATCCTACTGTACTTCTCTCGAGTCTTCCATCATGCTTGCACTTTTTTTGTTGATTCTCTTAAATCTTTGACTGACAAACACACTTTGCACCTTTCTTTGTCACTTCTTAGACAACCTTACTACATTTCCATCTCAGAATATAGTATTTTTTGTCTTACATATTCTGGACAATATTTGGAGGCAAAACATGTACAGTTTTGGCCTTGTGTCAAAAAAGTAGAATCACTACTACTTTCACACTTTTGCATAATTTGACACTGACAGTTTGACTGGAAATGATGTATAAATTAAAAATATTTTGTTCACAAGCGATATTTGCCTTAATTTGTCTTTATTTTTGTCACATTTCATATTTCATCTCAAGCTGCTATTCACTGACAGTGTTGTTTTCTGGGTGATTAAGTATTCTACACTTCTAAAGAAAACTTGGTAATTTGCTGGTCATGGTAGAATTGATGCCACAACAGAGACAATAGTAATTTGTGCAAAAAATAATTTTCATACAAAAAAATGTTGAAATGGTTTATGTTTATTCCACTCTTTGTTTAGATTAAGATAATGGTTTTATTCCACTCTTGTCTCTTTGTTTAGCTAATGGTTTTGAAATGTAGGCTAATTCATATTTTTATGATCGATTTGCATAGTTTAAAACAGGAAATCTGCTTTTTATGACACAGGTAAAAAAAAAAACAAAAAAACAAAAAAAGCATTCAAGTAAAAACGCTTTAAAGACAACAAAAAGAAAATAAGTATAATTTTTGAAAATTATGCTGAGTGGACTTGCGTCTCAGAGGTCAGGCTTTTGACTAAGTGTGTTTAGTCAGATATGGCCTATTTGCACTTGTATTCATTATTCATGATGAAAGAAGACAGGAACAGAGGGATGGACAGAGGAGAGAGAAAAAGAGAACAATTAGAATATGACAGCAAGATTAAGGGAAAAGTGGGAGTCCTGTAAACTATGAAGTGCGTATGACAGTGTGGTCTGTAATATTCATGGTGTACTGCACGGTGCGAATAAATTAGGTCACTTCATGTCTAATGAAAGATGTGGATAGGGGAGAAAACAGAGATATGAAGAAAGAGAGTGAAGAGAATGAGGATACAGAAATGGCTGGAATATAAAGAAGATATTTTCTCCTGATAGATGAGAGAAAATCAGAACATTTTGTAGATGCATATTGAGTAGTAGAGGGATGTGATAGATGGCATAGAGTTCTGGTTGTTTAAACTACGACATCTGCCTCCTCTATTGTATCCACTTCCCATCTCCTCTCCAGTCATCTGCTCTTTAAACTTGCGCGCCTGCGGCCAGATTGCTCCTTTTACTAGAGACTCTGCCTTCTGTTTCCAATACTCCAGACAAATCTAGACCTCTATTTTTAGCCCAGAGCCTATGTATATTCATAAACACCAACTGTAGATGATTTATTAATGATAGAAAAAATTATTCAGCTGTGGTTTTAGCTTTGCATACCATGGGCAATTCCTATTCATTTCAGTGGTTACTCACCCTCTCTGTAGTTTCTTATCAGTGGTGCAGTACAGTGCAGCAACATGTTGGCTAAGACGAGATGTTAAATGCTGTGCTGCAGTGTTTGTGTACGATATACAGTGTGGTCTGAGAATACAAAAAAATGTTAAAATTTAAACTTGGAAAAAAAACAAAGCTTTTGGGATTTATTTAAGAATTATTAAACATTGAACATTTAATGAAATATTTAAAAGTAGCATTCAGGTAAATACTACAGAGATTGAATAAAGTAATCAAATGTATAAAAGCATAGTATTCACTGTATGAATGAAAGATAGATTAATCCTTATTAAAGCTATAAAAGTCTTTCAGACAGGAACAGTGAGTGATTTTCAGGCAGATTAGGCTGCTGTCACCAAATGCACTGATCCAATATATTGATTTTCTTTCAGTCCCAACTTTTTACGTTCACTTAAAGGGTTAGTTCGCCTAAAATGGAAAAAAAAATCGTCATCAATTACTCGCGTCATGTTGTTTCAAACTTGTAAGACTTTTGTTCATCTTCGAAACACAAATGAAGATATATTTCAAATGAAATCTGAGACATTTCTGTCCCTCACTGACAGTTTGTCGCAGAGATCGTAAAACTAATCCATATGGATCGAGTGGCTTAGTTCAATTTTTCAGAAAAGACTTGACTGCTTTATATGATGAACAGATTGAATTTAGGCTTTTATTCACATGTACCGCATTGAGATGTTTTTCTCGATTTATCGTGCATCATCCTTCTTGTAACTTTGTTGATTTTCATTTGGCTCTGCAGGGAGCACCACTTGTCTTTAAACAGCATTATGGTAAAAATGGAACACTATGGCAACAGCTTTCTTACCTGTACGTGTTTTGCTTCAAGGGTGGGCGGAACTGACAGAACAGCTGTTTCTTTCCATTTTTTTCCATTGCAGTATTCTCTCTGTATTTACAATTCTTTGCAGCCTTTAGCCACAGCCTAGAACATGCTGGATCCTTCATTGGGAACCCAAAGTAACTCACTCTCGCTAAACATTTACTCTTTGAATTCTTGCACCCGGGAACAATATGAGTCAACACCATTATTCGACTGGTTAAGTGTATCCATAGCAGACTGATGGGAGTGGCCTTGGATGGCAATATGCCCAGAGCATTATAGGTATTGAAGTTTTCCTACCTATTTGGCAAAAGGGAAGACAACAGCCTTTCAGCAATTTCATTTATTTATTTTTTTCGGCTTTCTACTGCATAGCAGCCAAGTTTTCTACGGCAGCCAAGTTTAATTGAAAGCCCATTTTAAAGCCCATTAAAGTACCCCTTTAACATCAAGCACACCCCTCTCTTTATTTTTTCAGTCATGGATTTTTCTTTATCAATCTAACGTGTCAATAAATTTAAGTACTGCTCTGTTGGAGATAAGAAAGCCTGCCTTTCGTACACACCAGTTAAAGTTAAGAACATAGCAGTAACGAACAAAAAGCTGACGAAAAAATAAAGTATTCAGTGTTGTTTTTCTTTAATGGGGAAGGATAATTACTAGCATTACCTCATCATATTGTAGAAATTCGATCGCAAAATACATTAAACATGGTGTATTTGAAAGAAGAACGTTATTTTCCTCTGTTTTTTTACTGCAGTGCATTTAACGAGTTCCCTGCCTGCCAAATTAAAATGACAACTAATAAGAGGACAAACAGAGCAACACTGACACGCACCTGTGATTGGCTAAATGATAGTTCACTCAAACCTACTGTAAGTAACCAACACTAGACAACATGGGCGGTAATGGTGGCGGTGTCTCAAAAAAGTGCGGGGGACAGAATCACCTTTATATAGAGGTAGGGAGATGTGCGTCCCCCGGCCCCCGCAGCCGCTACGCCTCTGTCCATAGCACAGGTGCTACGATTTAAGTGGTTTTGAATAGATTTTTATTAAGTTTGAAGCCCAGTATTTGAACCACAAAACGGATGAGCGTAGCTTCGTACAATGTCTGGATTTAAAAACTCCAGGTGACACAGTTATATATGAATCTTACTGAAAACACACAACATACACAAGATGTGCATGACAGACATTCACACAGCACAGGTTTACACAGGTCCCGTCCTACATTTTTCTTGTTCAAGAAGCCGTTTTACTCAGATATACATCACAATAGAAGAACGTGTTTTATCTGAACGTCTCTTAAACATGACTGGCAGCTGTAATGTGGCATTGCCCATGTTCGTTTGATTTGTTTCACATGTGGTCTCAGACGTTTGGTTTCGACTGTAACAATGTGTATAGAGGGTATGCAATAAGCTCACTGTCGTTGACAGTGAAAGTGTGCTGTCCTAAGTCAGAATCAACATGTATATTACATATTTTTTTTTAGATTTGTGAAGGAATTGGAAGAAATGTTAGTTTATGTTAGTGTGAACTGTCACAATGACACTATGCAGCACACACACTGCTGATCTGAGAACAATGTTCAGAGGGATCCAAGAGCAAAGCCTTGACCTTTCGTGCTTCAAAGAATGTGCAGTTCTGTGTTCTATGCAGTGTTCTGCACGATACAACAAAATATTGTTGTTTTGTAAGACATGATGCATTGTTTTTTGATCTCATCAGGCCTATGATTTGCTAGAGCATGTTTTTTAGTATTTGCTCTGCAGGCAGTTCCTGCAGAAATCTAGCAGGCGTGTCCCACAGAGCTGACACAGTGTCTCTGGGAAAAGCAACACTTAAATGCTCCTCTTGGAATAGCTCGCTTTACTTACTTACTCAACCGTTCTCAAGCCAAGTAATAGTGAAGGTTCTCCTGAGCTTTCTTAAACAGTTTCTGCAATTTTTAGTGGAAAAATTGCAGAAACTGATGATGATTGTGCTAATCCTAAATGGAGTGTGGGCTTTTACTTGGTCTTGTGTTGAATGCAGTCCACTGTAATAGTATATAAAGAGAAAAGATTTCTCATAAATATGCAATTAGCTCTTGAAATAATTTGGAATCGTACACTTGATGATCATATGCTATGTATTACATATTGCATAAAGAAAGTAGAAAAACTGTATTGTGACAATTTTCATAGACAATTGTGCTTTCTCTTGCAAATTTCATTACTCAAATGCAAAATACAGTCTTGTTTTAATGACAGTACCATGACAAAAGATGAAAATATTCATTTAAAAGTATTTATACATATGGTAGCATTTTTTCTGCCTTTAAAAATTAATTGTTTTTATTTTAAAAATCAATGTGTAAGATAAATCTTATCAGCCTGACTTTTCTTTCTCTGTTTCTCCCTGTTTTTACTCTCCTGGTCTTTAAGGCTGCAAGGGTGAGAGGGGAGAAGTGTTGTTCTTGTTTCATCACACATCTGTTTTAATGTACACACTATGTATCTGTGTGTGTTTCTTGGAAAGCAGTCAAGAAAGGGTCCCTGATTCTTTGAGAGAGGGCCATAAGGCTGCTCCGGGAAGAAGGGTGCTTTCAGCCAGAAGTTGACCATATTTAGACTTGTTTTTTTTTATCTGTACCACATTCCTATATCATGATCTGATATGATGTAATGTATATTCTCATTGGACAGTTGCTACACCACCCCTGAAACATGTATAAAAGCCATGTACAGAAGTAAAATTAGCAGCCATATCACCCTGTAGCCCAAGACTGGTTGCTCACTGAAGCTAAGCAGGGCTGAGCCTGGTTGGTACCTGGATGGGAGACCTCCTGGGAAAACTAGGTTGCTGCTGGAAGAGGTGTTAGTGAGGCCAGCAGGGGGTGCTCACCCTGTGGTCTGTGTGGGTCCTAACACCCCAGTATAGTGATGGGGACACTATACTGTCAAAAAGCACCGTCCTTCAGACGTTAAACCAGTCCTGACTCTCTGTGGTCGTTAAAAATCCCAGGATGTCCTTTGAAAAGAGTAGGGGTGTAACCCTGACATCCTGGCCAAATTTGCCCATTGGCCTCTGTCCATCATGGCCTCCTAATCATCCCCATATACTGATTGGCTTCATCACTCTGTCTTCTCTCCACCAATAAGCTGGTGTGTAGTGGGCGTTCTGGCGCAATATGGCTGCCGTCGCATCATTCAGGTGAATGCTGCACATTGGTGGTGGTTGAGGAGATTCCCCCTTCCGTATGTAAAGCGCTTTGAGTACCCAGAAAAGCGCTATATAAATGTAAGGAATTATTAATTATTATTAAAATTAGGAGAAGTTTTGTGAACAGAGATTGGCTTCATGTTCATGACTCTTTCCATGGGACCATGCATTCAATGAGTGAAAAGGACAAACTGACAACGAGGCACAGGAAAAATAAACAGAGATTAAAATAATCTTACACAATGCAAACATAATTTAAATGTGCTAAATTGTCCTGAAAGTAACGTCAAAATGAAAAATAATAATATACAAAAAGCTTCTAATAGTGTTTTTCCCCCTCATTTTCTCTTGTTTTTTTTTGGTGATTGCTTATGATTCATGTTGGCAGCTTCACGCTCATATTCATTGTCTGACAAGTAGCCAAAAGCCTGAGCCTGTTCCCTTTATAAACTTCGCTCAAAGAATATGAATATTTTTACCGACACTCAAATATTAAGATGTAGGGCCCAAAACAGCATGGAATTCTATGTTAAACTTACATGATCGTTTTTATTGGTGCACTAGGGGAAGTCATGGTTGTACTGTACACTCATTCCAATGTGTAAAATCCATTCTCCTATGGTTCAGATATGAGCAGATATTAACTCTTATGAGCTTGGTTTTAGGACCCAACATTCAGATGCATGCACACGCATTTAAGTTTGTGCAAGTCGTTCATCACATCAACTTTTTTGCATGGTATGTTTCAGCGTGTTCTTAGAAAGTTTGACAGTATCGAGTCAGCAGGCATCATCTCAAGGGGTCATATTTCACTCAGCCTTTCTTACAGAATAAGCTGGTCATGATGGTTACGAACATGTTCATAGTGGCGGTGGATCTTGTAATGGAATACAGGAACAAGAGCAGATATGTGGGCAGCAAACAGCCATTAGGAGCGTGTCTACACTCCCAGGAGTGGCATTAGGGCATTATGGTGAAGAGTTACTTCATTCCAGGAGAGTCTCTCCTGCTGGAGTCCTTATTCATCCTCTAAATCTTTAAACAGTGATGCTCTTAGACTTCGTTCCACAACTGTGGAGCCAGACTGCAGTGATACAAGAAGAAACTCTCAATTCTGTTCTTGCATAAGCGCTGAGGTTTGTCTCCTTTAAGAGTCAAGGGTATGTTTACCTATACAGTGCTCTACAGTGTGAAAGTGAACTGAAAGATATTAATTTTCAAAGAGAGTTGGCCATTTCTAGTCACTAAAGCAACAGGAGCTTTGCTAATGTGAGTCAAGCGACATGACAACAAAGTCAACTACCAGTTGGCATGAAGACTGTCAGACATTGTAGTCAGGTGTAGGCAAAACAGAGACATATTACATGACATATAAAATGAAAGGCCTATATATATATATGACGCTTTTGTGTCATAAATTGTTGGTATTCAGAGTGAGTTAGCTTGTTTCATTGATGTTTTGTCCATGGTATGACACTTTCTTCTCCAGAATATTAAAGACAACTGATTTCTTTTCAAAACAGAATGACGTCTTATTTTTACCATCAATACATCCTATTTGAGATCAGAGGATTGAGAGATTGGAGCTCGCTTGTATCTGGAGCAGAACGTGTGGAGTGCTGGTGACATCGTGCGTGGTGGAGTGTCTGCTTGACACACAAACGGGTCCCTCATCAGGATTTTGAGGGCACGACAAGATGGGCTCGTTAAATTAGTTCATGCTAATCGGGTTGGGGAATTAGTTAATTCTCCCAGGGTGCCTCAGTCCTTCATTTGACTGCTCCTCGTTTGTCATGGGAGGATTGACCTGACTGCAGCTATTTGAGAGATGTCCTTAAAACTGTTTTTTTAGGTGTCTTAATTCAAATGGTTAATTGTTTTTGTTTGTATCTGTTTTCATTATTTATTGTTTTTATGGGTACTGAAAGGAACTGAAAGTAATGTATCTGTGCACCTAGACTGCACAAATCATTCTCATGATCAGCATTTTTGTCTAATTTTCCAGTACAAACATCATTAAAATAAGATAAATTTACTTAAATAAATTTACTTATTAGATCAATTTACTTAAGTCAGCATGAAATAGAGCTGCACGATTCTGGATAAATTGAGAATCACAAAACAAAACAAAATAACGTGATTTACTACAGGTCCTGACAAAAATGTTAATTGCTATAGTCTATTTAAAATGTTAAATTATTTTGAATGAATTTTGAAAAAAAAAAAAATCGGTTTGAGTGAATGATTCAATGACTCACTCATAAATACTTAAAAGGTGTGCACAATCTTTTACTGATTAATCATGCATCTGTTTTGTAAATGCATGTTATAAATCTTATTGTGAATTTATGCTTCATTTTTTACTTATTTTATTTTTTACTTTTACATTTTTTTGACCTCATAATGTTTAATCAAAATGTAATATTTAATTCATTTTTGAGTGCAACGTCCACATCTCAAATCCAATCAACAACTGATAGAACCAAGTCCCCGTCCTACATTTGTTTTTATTTTTCATAATTTGTTTCACTCGGGTGTATGTCACTTTACGGACAACCCTTAAAGGATTAGTTCACTTTAAAATGAAAATTACTTCATGATTTACTCACCTTCAAGCCATAGGTGTATATGACTATCTTCTTTCAGACGAATACAATCGGAGTTATATTAAAAATCACTCTGATGAGATATCTAGCTTCCGCCAGACTGCTTTCTGTATTCAACTTACGAAACAAGCGTAACTGATGTAACTGTTTCGTAAGTTGAATACAGAAAGCAAATACAGATGACGTAGGACGTAGCGTAAGCGTTTTGAACTGCGAGAGGCCTTACACTTTCTTCGTAAGTTGAATACAGAAGGAGGTCTGGCGGAAGCTAGATATTTTACTTTATAACGTGTTAAATATGGATATTTTTCTGACACAAACGCATCACTTCAGAAGGCCTTTATTAACCTCCGGAGTCGTGTGGAGTATGTTCATGATGATGGATGCACTTTTCCAGCTTCAAACAGGTGGTTTCCATGCACTGCCATTATAAAGCTTAGGAGCATCAGGGTGATTATTAATATATCTCCGACTGTGTTCATCAGAAAGAAGAAAGTCATATACACTTAGGATGGCTTGAGGGTGAGTAAATCATGGGGTAATTTTCATTTTAAAGTGAACTAATCCTTTAAGAAACAAAATAAATATAAAGATAGTTAGAGAATAAATACATAATCTTTTCAGAGAATAAATATTATGTTTATTTTTCTTACCCCAATGGCAAGTTTTCATGTTTCATCAAAATTTAGTGACATTCATTAAGATATAACAAACTTTATTCACAATATATTCTCTGAAAACAAATCTTACACAATTGCTAAATGCTTCTCAGGTAAATATATTTAGTTTAGATATTTTTACTGGTGAAACAAGCTAAAACACTGATTATGAAAATTATTTTTGCACTGTAAATGTCTGCCATGCCATTGTGAAATGTGTGGGACATCTGGGCAACTTGCAGGAAAGCCACAGAGACATGGTAGGAGGACTGTCAGTGCAGAGGAGCCAGAAGATTGGAGGCAGAAAAGGAGGTGGAGAGATATTCCTCTGCAAAAGGAATGGTTTACCTCAGTAAAGGGAGGAGGGGCAAGTGCGGACTGACAGAGAGGAGGGGGAGAAATGAGGAGCGGAGAGTGGGGAGAATAATGTGAGCACTGCAGAGGGGGAATGGCAGCAGCAGCATTTCACACACACACCTACACTTCCAAATAAATGGCTTTAATGACAGGCTACATAAAAAAAAAATCATAGTATGGATGCTGGCACTGAGGTGGACTGAGATAAACAGATTATATTGATTGCAGGTGATAGGAGAAGAGGCTGTGGGCTTTAACAAGAGACGTGCACTAGCCAATCAATGCACATCTATCTACACGAGAGACAACATGACATCTCTGTTTTCAGAATGGTGACCACGCACAGCACACACTGCTATAATTCACTGGCCCCTCCCTTCCCCTTTTCTCCCTCTTCCATTTCCTTATGTGCTCAGATTTTTTTTATTTCTAAATATACATTTCTTTTGTATCTCCCTTCTTCCCCTCCATTACAGTTCTTTGTATACATCTCTTCTCTCTTTTACCGCCTCCAACATCTATTCTCCTCGTCTTCACACTCATTTCACAAAGTCTGCTTTACCCCTATCTTCTTCCTCTGTGGTGTTTCCTCAGTGCAGCGTGTCAATGAGACTGCTGCATTCACACCATTCCCACTATTCGCAGAGCACTTTTGCTGTTTTGTTGTAGTATTTGGCGCCCTCTATCTGTGGTACATCTCTTTCTGAGTGAGAAGGACCTCTGCAGTGGTCCAAACTGCATCACAGCAGACCCTGGATGTTAAAGAGCTTATTCTGTCTCGTCTATTTGCAAGTGCTTGTTTTCAGTGTTTTTGTGTACCTGATGCCAACAGCTTGTGGTTTTGAGCACAGAAAGAGAAACCCAGCATGTTATTTTGATTAAGAAAATCTATCTAGAAAAAGTGTCTTCGACCTTTTTCAATCCAAGGAGCCTTTGTTGTATAGAAAGACCAAGCAGGGTCCAAACCCTCTGTTTAAACTGAGTGTTGTATTTTAAGCCTGGCCTATAATAATGCATGTTGTTTCATATTAATGCTTTCACATACTTCATAATACTTAAGTTGCAAAGCTATTGAAACAACTATTATTATTACATTTAAATTTTACATAGTATATTTTAAATGTGTGAGGAACAATGAAATGATTAGTGGAACTCAGCTTCTTAAGTTTAGGTTTAGCTTGGTTCATTTTTCACTAAATTTGCTTACTTGTGCACTATTCTATGGTACCCATTTTGTAGTATATAGTAAATAGTGTGAATAGTGTGTTCACACTGAAAATACCAACAAGAAAAAGTGCACTTTTTAGTATGAAATGTTGGACTGTTGCAGCTTTTCTTATGTAGCGGAACAGGAAGGGATTTCAGACTCTGATTCTGGATGAGAAAATAATCTTCTAAAATTCATACATTAAGCTGCGGCCACATTTACTGTTGTTATGCAGGCGAAATTGAAGTCAATTTAATAGGAATCCACTCGAATGGAAATTTGGCGTGAGGGTGAAAGATTTCCCACTGCAACGGATTCAAGTTAGTCATGGAGAATTTGTGGATTCACCACATTGACAAACGTGCTTCATGCTTCGCTACACTATTGACTATAGACAATGTGCATTTTTTGTCTGCTAAATTTCCAGTAATGCTAGTCCGTCATTTGGGACACAACAATAATTGGCGAAGCCCTGGTTGAAAACCCCTGATGAAGATCATGTTGATGATCAGACTGTCATTATTTTTGCAATTCTGCCATAGAAATGACACTGTAACAGTTCTTAATTTAAATAGTGATCCAATAGTGATCTCATTGATTTCTCTGTATAATATAATTGTGCTCATCTTCTCATCTCTCTTTGTGTCTTCCTGTCTCTCTCTGTGTCTTCCTCTCTCTGTTTTAGTATGTGGCGTTCGGCTCGCTCCTGTTCATCCTCATCTCCATCTCAACATTTTGCTTGGAGACACACGAGGCCTTCAACACCATCTACAATAAGACAGAGAACGTGACAGTGGGGAACGTCACGAAGGAGGAGATTGTGTATGAGGTAGTGACTGACAACTGGCTGACCTACGTGGAGGGCGTATGCGTCATCTGGTTCACCATCGAGGTGTTCGCCCGTGTCATCTTCTGCCCGGACAAGGCCGAGTTCTTCAAGAGCTCGCTGAACATCATCGACTTTGTAGCCATCCTGCCCTTTTACCTGGAGGTGGCGCTGAGTGGCCTCTCCTCTAAAGCGGCAAAAGACGTGCTGGGCTTTTTGCGCGTGGTGCGATTCGTCCGAATCCTGCGAATCTTCAAGCTTACTCGCCATTTCGTGGGGCTGAGAGTGCTGGGTCACACGCTCCGCGCCAGCACCAATGAATTCTTGCTCCTTATCATCTTCCTTGCTCTCGGAGTGCTCATCTTCGCCACTATGATCTACTACGCCGAGCGCATCGGCGCTGACCCGGCTGACCCCACGGCGAGTGCCCACACCACCTTCAAAAACATCCCCATTGGCTTCTGGTGGGCAGTGGTCACCATGACAACACTGGGCTATGGTGACATGTATCCAGAAACGTGGTCTGGTATGTTAGTGGGCGCCCTGTGTGCCCTGGCGGGCGTGCTGACCATCGCCATGCCTGTGCCCGTCATTGTAAACAACTTCGGCATGTACTACTCTCTGGCCATGGCCAAGCAGAAGCTGCCCAAGAAAAAGAACAAGCACATCCCGCGGGCTCCGCAGCCTGGATCGCCCAACTACTGTAAGCCAGATGCCCTGGCCATGGCCACTGCCTCGCCGCACAGGATCATGGGTAATGTGCTGGGCGGTATGGTGGGCTCTGGAAGCATGGCAGGAGACTGTCCTCTTGCACAGGAGGAAATCATAGAGATTAACAGAGCAGGTGTGTGTGCGTGTGAGTGTACCCATGTGTTTACATGTCTGTGTGTGTGAGGTCTCTCTGCACTAATTGGTTACATTTGCAACAATAAGCCAAATAATTGCTATATTACCAACAAATAATATACTATTGGCACACAACACTTAAAGTGAGTGTATTTTTGTGTGTGATGTCAGCTAGCTCCATCTCACCCATCATGAAAGTTCTGTCTGTGCTCATCACTTATAGGACTTTATAATGAACTGTCATCGCCTAAACCGAGTCTTTTATATAATCATGTGTAACTGTCTACACACATACACACACAAATATTTGAGAGTAGTAATATGCGAAACTGGGCTGTCACGGCTGAGTTTGACAGAAGACAGGGATGTTATTAAATTTATAGCAGGATTATGTTTCATGCGTTCCAATCTTAGACTACTAGAAAACATCCCAGCCAATCAGAAGGGAAGGGAATATGATCCTGAATCTAGCCTTTGGTAGATGATTGACATTGAGTTTACAGTCCTGTTTGTGTGTGCAATTTATTTGCGCATTTACTGCACAAACTCATTTTCTTATCTTAATTGTTATATTTGTCTTGTTTTCCAGTAAAATTATTCTTTAAAAAAAAAAAAAATATATATATATATATATATACACACACAAACTACTGTTAAAAAATGATATACTTTTATTCAGCATGGATGTATTAAATTTATCAAAAGTGTCAGTAAAGACTTGATACAAAAGATTTCTATTTTAAATAAATGCCGTTCTATTGAACTTTCTATTCATCAACGGATCCTGAAAAAAATTAAGCAGCAGCTGTTTTTGACATTGAAAATAAGCAATGTGTTTTCAGCACCAAATCAGCATATTAGAAGGATTTCTGAAGGATCATGTGACACTGAAGATTGGACAATTTTTTTTCCGATACCAATACACATTTGTTCTCAGAATTTAGACTAACATTCTGGCAAGGTTTTCTTGAATTTATGAACAAATGTTCTTCCAGTAACATTAATACAATGTTTGTTCAAAAATGTTATTTAAACATCATTCATGGAATTTTTATCTGAAAAGTTTTAGCTTGTTTAATGTTTTTTAAATGTTACTACTTGTTTCAGAATGTTCAGAGAACATTCAAAAGTAATGTTCCGATAATGTTATAAAATGGAAGCAAAATTATAAAACGGAATGTTCCCTTAACTTCCGCGTAACCAAGAAAAAACTTTTTTAAAACATTTAAAAAACTGGACATTTTGAACGTTCAGAAAGCATTCGGAGATAACATTTTCATAACTTAATGGGAACGTTAGCAAAACCTTAGAACATATTTTTGTTACCTGAGATATTATTATTTAAAAATGACAGCAATGAAAAGCAAACTATGCACTCTGAATATTTTACTATTTAAATTGTCAATTAATAGTAATTATTATTATTATTTATGACCCACCAAATGGTGCCATATGGAAGCTTAAGTGTAGCAATATTCAACTTGAAATGTAATATGCAAAATGCCAATCCAATATGTAAAATGGCAATGCATTTCTGTATTTATATTTACATTTTCCATACCATATGTGCAATGTTTGGAGCAAAACGATAATTCAAATTCAATAATATAATTTACATTTGCTATTTCATACATTAGTTTTAACATATAATTTCAACATATTTTAACGCTTTATAAGTTGCAAAATGAAAATGTATTACATAAATTATTATATATGTTTAACATGTTCAAGCAAAAATTGTAGCAAAATGATCATTTAAATGGTATTTTTCTTAAATGCATTTTCAGTCACAGTTAAGACACTTGCGATTGCATTTTCATTAAATGTCCTGCAATGAATGTAGCAAAATTCAGTGTGGATTTGAAAATGCATTTCGAGCCGATCACGTTCCCGCCCAGCCCTGTCAATCACTGCGTCAGCCTGGTGTTGTAAACATGGCGGCAGCAGAGCTATGAAGAGCGAGGTATAAACTGGCAGATGAAGCTGAGCAACAACAGAGAAATGTCAATGTTCCTGTAGATTATAGGCATCCGTCAGTGATAGAACCAGTAAGTTATTAGAAGCATAGATATTTATGATTAGGACGACTCGCAGAGAATGCGCCTGGCTCTCGTGCACCTTATCGTGAGGTGAGCGCGCTCGCGTGTCTGTAGAAGTGCTGAAACAGACGCGTCGAGTGAGCGGTGCTTTACTTAATCATAGAAATAATCTTAAACAAGCTGTCCGAGATTATTGCTTGCTCTATCAGTATGGTTGTATGTTTTTCTCTTTTTATCGTTCTGATTATTGTTTGTGCATCATTTATAGGTCTGTTAAAGTCCCCCTGAAATCAAAATGTAAGTTTTTTAGCTTTTATTATGAATATGTTAACCTTAAGGTTATGAATAAGCTGGTGTGTTCCAAAACAATGACAAAATTCACATTTAAGAGATAAAAGCATTCAAAACTTACAGTCTCTCACTTCCGTTAAAATGGATCACGGATTTTCATAACATCAGTTTCTCGTCAAATCTTCGGTCCAATCAAATGCTCTCTAGAATCTGAAGTCCCGCCTCCTTCTACACTATCAACAGACGCTGAAGCCTCGACTTAAATCGGTCATTTGTTCACACATTTACTAGTTTCTACATGGTGAATGGCACTATATAGAGAATAGGGAACGATTCTGACAGTGTAAATATGCTTTCCTTTGACGCGAATGAAGTCCGTTTTCGCATTAGTGTCACGTGAACCGCTGCAGCGCGAGCAGTCTGCTCTGGTCCAGAGACACGAGAACACAGAAAGGATCATGTGCGCGAGTTGGAACAGACCACAAAAGATATCGGACCCATTTAAATTCTGCACAGAATGCTGTATATAAGCGATATAAAGGACATTATGTGGAGAAACGGTTAGAGATTAGAAGGAAACTGATGTTTTACAGAGTCTAACCGCTCTGCCCGAGCTGTAACATAAACGAAACGCTATTGGCTATTTAAAAAAAGGGGCGGGGCAGTTCGCCCTGTCTTCCTGTTTCAGTTGATATTACTTCAACACATTGAATAATGCTGCACGTGCCAACCCTCTTCAGTGGGCCTTTAATAAAAGGATGTGTAGTCAATCTGAATGCTAATGCGTATTATTTATGATGATAATAATAATAATAGTAATAACAATAATAATTTTTGTTCCCTAAATAACTCTGTCTAAAGTAAACCCATCTTTCACATCTTAGAAAGTACTTTGGTCTGATGTGAATAGGTGCTGGGGGTGTGATGGTGTCGAGGATATTTTCTTGGCACACTTTGGGCCCTTTAGTAGGCTAATAAAGGACTAAATGCACTGATCGTTCTTTAGAAATTCTGCAATAATATAAACCAGCTGGAAAACTTCCTGTGAAATGCCACTTGGTGTGTCGGTATCTTCAGTGTCCTGTGGTAGCTTTAACAGCTTTAATGGTGTAATGCTTAGTTTATAATCAGAATATAGTCACTTAAATAGTCAGGCTTAGCATTAATTTAGTTATTCAAACGGAAGACGACTTTAAAAAGACACATCCCTCAGTGTTCTTCCTCAGCAAAATTCAATTCTATCATCTGTTTTCACACTTAAAAAAAAAAAAAAGCGTCAACACACTGTAAATTAGGGATTTATTGTGCACTTAGATTCATTGAATAAAATGTGAGTTTTTACAAGTGTGCCAAAATTATTGAGCTTGTGCTGCACTGACAGCTTCAGTCAGTGATTATAAAGGGAGAGCGCGGCACTGCCTCTGTAATTCATGCACAAGAAAAGTTATTGTTTTTCATGAGACGCTGTGAGTAGTTCATACTTCACTTTGACAACATTTATTTTAAAACCTAGTGATTTTATAATGTTTAATATTTATTCAAAAGTGAAATGTGTGGAAAAAATATTACAGGAGATGTCTAATATGGGCCAATAAATGCTCCTCTACCGCCATCTGCTGGTTAAAGTGGTAATTAATGTGCTTTTTATTTTTAAATGATAGTGTTTTCAATCAAATTCCTATATAAATGGGGACAGTCTCAGAAGAGTGAGCAAATTTTCTTGGTCATCACATTAAAAATAACATTTGAAGTGCTGGAAAAATGTTGTGTGTCCAAATACAGACACTATGTTTATTATTAAAATGTTAGCTTTGTCTTTATTGCAATAAATAAAACTGGTTTATTGGCAAATTAGGTAAGTGTGATAACTGCATTAAAATATAAATACAACGTTAAAAAGGTTTTGTGGATGACAGTTCACCTGAAATGGTCAAGCTGGCTTATCGAAAACCAGGAAGTAACCCTGATTATGGTATGGAAAATGTAAATTTAAATACAGAAATGCATTGCCATTTTACATATTACATTTCAATTTGAATATTGCTACACTTAAGCTTCCGTAGTGCCATTTCTTGGTAGACCTTATATTAAAGAACCTTATCGGTTAGTAGAAAAGTATATTGCTCAAGCAGTTCTTTAACGATTTTGCTACTCAAGTAGTTGTTTTTGTTGTAAGGGTGTTTTACTGTAAAACAAGATCAAAATACTGTTTAAGAAAAATGACTGTGTTATGACTGTGTGTGTTTTTGCATAACGAAGGTGTCAGTCAGGTTGAGCCAGTGAGTTCATGCAGCCAAGAGAGCACCGTCTGTCATTACTGTGCAGAACACAGATATACACACCCCATGCTAAGATTAACATGAGGCAGATTAGTCACAGCCCCTCAGATTAGCATACGCTATATTTGATCTATAATGCAAGGAAAAGGTTTCAAATCAGCAGCTCTCTGCTTACCTTTGTCAATTTTCAACTGATTTCAAAACCAGAGAAACAGATTATGTCAGATTTGGAATTGCATCCTTATAAATAGGACAACTTCGTAAATAGGATCGTTTGTTATAAAAAGTAAAATTTTTAGAACAAGCAGCCTGTGGATGAGAGCTGTAGTTCTCTTCTCCTCTTTGTTTTGCTCTTTCTTGGAGTTCTCACAGCTGGAAGCTCCTGAGGAAATAAAAAGGGAGCATAAACATCCCGAGACACTTGCTGTGA
The DNA here is from genome assembly GCA_037950665.1 of Hypophthalmichthys nobilis. Lineage (NCBI taxonomy): Eukaryota > Metazoa > Chordata > Actinopteri > Cypriniformes > Xenocyprididae > Hypophthalmichthys > Hypophthalmichthys nobilis. The sequence goes on along the minus strand of CM075475.1, from coordinate 24,612,446 downwards.
AGAAAAGCTTTAGCACATGTGCCCTCCTGTAGCTTCAAATCCCACATGCCCTTGACACCTACAATACTGGCATCATATCCATCATGTGCACCATTTATGAAATAGTGTAAAACTAAAAGAATAAATCTTATAATTCGTCGTTTGTTTGTCCCCCGTCCCCATGTGTGAGTGTTGGGTTTTTTGGGATGTGTGAGAGATGCTCTGATTTTATGCTTGAGATTTTTAATAGGTTCACCCAAAAATTAAAAATCTCTCATCATTTTTCACCCTTATGTCGATCCAAATATGAATGACTTTATTTCTTCAGTGGAAAGCTAAAGGAGATGTTGTGAAGAATGTCTGAGTTGCTTGCTTCTATACAGTGAAGGTGAATAGGGACTGAAGCTGTCACGCTTCAAAAATGGCAAATGCACCATAAAAATAATAAAATTATATATAGCCATACAAAAGGTTTACGGTATACGAGGAACAGGCAGAAATTTACTCATTATTCACTCAAAAGGAAGAAATGGTTGCCATTTACTTCTGTTGTATAGAAAAGAGCAGCTTGAACATTGTGCTAGATTTCTCCTTTTGTGTTCCACAGACTAAATTCATGTGGATATTTAAAGACATTAAGGTGAATAAATGATTTTATTTGATTGTATTATAAGTATTTTTATGATCCGTTTAATGACAGTAATTTAATTGCTGTCAGGGAAGTGAGTTATATCTGGTGTAGTGAACCTCATGTCATGACCTTTACTATAGACTTTTGTGACATCCATTCATCACCCCTTTGTCACCACTCCAGTGTGAATGTTCATCATCTTCCCAGATTTTACGATCATATGGACTATCTTCACAGATACATATTTGTAATTCCTTCCAATGAGGTCAAATTACATAACCGGTCTCTATGCCATGTTCTCCCTCGCCTCCCCATTCTCCTTTTCTTTCTATCTCTCTCCATGTCTTTAGCAGGCTTTGCCCCCTGGCTTATTTCTGTAAATTGTTGAGCGGTAACTCACGTCAGATTAGATTTGACAGCTGTGTCGGAAGCTATAAGAACAAGTGCCCCTGCAGCTTCTTTGTCTGAGTGTGTGCACATCTCACTCTTTCCGACCACTCATTCATGTTGTGTGTGTGTGTGTGATGTTCTGAATCCCCCTGCACCATTTTAATCAAGTGATGCCGATGCTCTTTTTGTAGCACATCTCTATTTTTGCTCCTTTTTATTCATCCCTTTTCATCCCTGACTTTTTTCTTCCCTCTTTTCTGTCTTTTCATGTTACTATGACTTTCTCTAATATCCCATGTTCACAGTCCTGCTAATAGTCATTTCTTTCTTTCTTTCTTTCTTTCTTTCTTTCAGACTCGAAGCAGAATGGGGATGCTGCAAACGCAGCTCTGGCTAATGAGGACTGTCCCACCATAGATCAGGTGCTGGGGCCAGATGACAGGAGTCCGGCCACTGGTGGGTTGGGGACAGGCACGGGGCGTGAACGTTACCCCCACGATAGGGCCTGCTTCCTTCTCAGTACCGGAGAGTTCCGCACCACAGACAGCAATGTCAGGAAAGGTATGCAGCACCCACAAACAAACATGTTATTATACTCATATTTTCAGTGTACATTACAAAGAACAGTCTCAAGAAAGGTAAGTTATATGTTCAAATGCTTATTATTGCGTATTAGGGCAAACACGCATATATTACAAAAAAACACTGCAGCGATGTATGTATATATAATACATATAGATATTTTATTTATACGCATCTCTACTCAAATGTACATGCAATGAGATGCACTTCACAAAGTACATCATAGGTATACGCATTAAAACATACTCTCCTGCATCCATACTAACAGCATAGCTCCCCGCCTTCTCCTCTTGCATTTTTCCTCATAATTCACCACATCAATCATTCTGAAGGGCACTCATCGTTAGCAAAGCTGCTACCACACACGCAGTAATAATTCAATTCGTATCTTTGATAATAGTGTTTAATCTTTGATAAAATCAGGATTTTTCAGTGAAAGTAATCCTAGACCAATTTAAATGAACAGATTTATCAAACAAATTCACTGCGTATGGTCAACAAGCTCTTCAAATTCTATCTATCTATCTATCTGCCTGTCTGTCTGTCTGTCTGATTGTCTGTCTAATTGTCTGGGTTGTGCAAAATTCTGAATTAAAGAATTGGCTCCTTTTTAATTCATGAGTTTGAATTTGAATTTAATTGGCCATACTTCAGAGGAAGTCCTGAATTATAATTGTAATGAAATTCAACACAGATAAAGTATTCTGAGAGATGTTCTATTCTGTTCTTCCACCTTGGTTAATTTCTTAAATATGATTTTCAATGAAATTTCAAGGGCCTGGTTTCACAGACAGGGCTTAGACTAAGCCAGGATTAGGCCTTAGTTCAAATACGTGCCTCAGAACAGAAACATTACTGATGTGCATCTTGAGATAAAACAATGTCACTGACACATATTTTAAGATATGTCAGTGCAAGTTGCTTTCAGTTAAAACAGTTCAAAGATACATTTTAGTCTAGGTCTAGACTTAAAGGTGCAATATGTAGGATTTTCTGCCACTAGAGGTCGCTAGAGGCCTATTCAAAACAAAGGCGTAGCTTGATGACGCCATGTTTAAGCGCGGAATCTTGGGACATGTGGTCTTCATCTCACAGCCGGTGGAAAATAATCAGGATAGGACTCAGGAAGAAATCATGTTCATGGATGCGATTATTAATGTTACTGTAGTATGAAGCAGAGCAGGACCGAGTGTTGTGGGAGCTGAACGAGGCCGCTGGAGCGATTGCGCAACACACCGCGAGCAGCAGAACTTTTATTATGCCACAGTCGCCGGCACCGCTTCCGCTTTTCCGGTCATGAGTATGAAGTAACGCAGCTCTGTTTATCATATTAGATACATTTGAGTGGCGGCTGCTGTGACACTTGTTGCACACTGCATTAAGAGAGATCGATTTTAGAATATCATATTAATAAATGCTGGATGGCTTGTGTTGATAAATGGCATGCAATTAATTTTAAAACGTATTGTATGATGGAGAAAATTCTGTATTACTGTTACTAAAAATAAAGCTGCAACCTATTATGCTATGTTAGCTACTTCACAAAATAGTGGTTTTCTCTGAGGCATGGTAAAGCATGGTACTCGCAAAAAAACAAGAAAACTAGATTTAAACAATAAGACTAAACGTGTTGAACTATATAACAATAATTCGTTTTCTGTCTATAAATGTAACCAAACAATTGTTCCCTTGTCTATTAAAACATGTAATATATTAAAGCATCTTTGGTGTTTCCATGGTTTCTACAAAATAAAACCGGAAACCGAGGGTAACGTGGGTATGACGCAATTGACAGGCGACTCCTCACACGTCCCGGAGCCTTGGTTAAAATTGCAATTTTCTCACGATTTACAAATAGTTGGAAACATTTGGGATATTGTAAGTACTTAAGTAAACACAATATATAACACTGGTCTAGTGGTTTTTGGATATTTTACTGCAAAATTCTTACATATTGCATCTTTAAGCCTTGTCTGTGAAACCGGGGGAAGGTTTTTTAAACATTTGGATTATTTTTTATTCTGCTTTCGTACATTTAAATGTGAATTACAATTCTGTACCGTTTTCTGCCTAAATACAAATTAATTTAAAATTCAGAGATTGAATTGAAATTTAAAATACATTATCATTCTCAAGTTTTGAATGATGAAAACCCTGCCACCTGTCTATCTCTCTGTCAGGCTATCTCTATCTATCAGGCTTTGCTCTTTCTTATTCTCATTCATCGATTTATTACTTCATTCTCTTTCTCTTCCTGGCTTCCCTCCCTTGCTTGACTCTGTCCATGTCTTATTCCCTTCTTCCATCCTTTTATCTTGCCCTCTCTTCTCCCAATCTTCTGCACCTCATGCTCTTTGCGACACATCCTCTTATGTCTGTTCATGTCTTTACTTGTTTGCAACTGCATGATTTATATCTGCCTTTCTATACTATACCTTCCTACTCCTGCACCTTTCCATTAACCTTCACGTATCCCAAATACACCCGTCTACACAACCAAATCCTACAATCCTACAACCCCCCCACAAAAACACTAGAAGCTGCAGGCGCCAACCCAGGAGAGGAATGGTTCAAGCCGGAAGGGCCACTGCTACAGCAGGACCTCAATGCCAATTCTGCCTCTTCCTGGATCAAACCATAATGAATCAGAGGTAACACTTAAAAAAGCCATGTGATGCAGCGTAGAGATGAGTTGAGTACAAGAATGGTCAGTACTCCATACAGCATACTGCAATTTCACAGGGAATTAAGTTTATATTTCAGAAGGACACATTTATTAGTATTTGTACACTATAATAAATCCGTAAAATAATGGAAAAAGTACTGGCAGCTCATTACCTGGACATTATCCAGTAAAACTCATTGAAGTGCAAAATTCTAAATACAGGTAAAACACCTGTAAAAAATAAATACAGAAAATTCCGTTAAATTAATACAGTACATTGTGCCCTATTTTTACGGATTTTTTTAGGAGTGTACTAAGATTATATTTAGCACATTCATACTTTAGAGCAACTATAGATATGAAACTATACACTACTGAAATGAGCATAACAGAAAAAAATATGCATTTGCGTCAGGGAGGATAATGCCTTATATGAATTCTGTCTGTGTGTTTGACAATTTTGTATAATATTACACTGATCTAACATGAGTATTTAATATTTGCAAAAGTAAATTCACACAGTAGCATCAATCACAGCAGTGTCAGAAATTCACTTTTGTATTAATGGGCAATTTAATTTCTAACCCCATAAAAACATTAAGAAATGAGTAGTCCATAAGATGCCTTAACCCAGTAAATAAATTTTAAATACTTGCCACTTGTATTTTCTATTACCGGTATTTTTGTCATGCATTACTGGTATTTTTGTTATACTAATCCCGAGAATTCAATATAATGAACCATATTACATTTTAGAAAATAGAAAAATTCACTATGGGACTTTATATAGACATACAGTCAAACCAAAATTTATTAAGACACCTTAAACATTTCATTCATTAATACAGTTTATTCACTATAGTTTAAAAAAATGAAAAAGATCTCAGAGTTAAACTGTATCAGAAAATATTTTATCTTAATTATGTCAGATAACACTTAAGCAAAACATGGTCAAAGTGTCTGAATATTTTTTGGTTCTAAACTTTTATCAGTTTTACTGGTAGTCCACTGTAGGAAGAATTGTTGGGTATAATATGTCACAGTTTACTTTATTTTGCTATCCTCACTTACATAAATGAACTGTAGTGTCCTGCACCCACTAGTAAAATATATCAAAAATATCTGAATAATTTTTGGTTTGACTGTATATATCAGGGGTAACTTTCAGTAGAATTTTTGCCCTGAGCCTTGGTTAATTTCTGACCCTGACTCACACATAATCTCCTCTGTCTCTCTGACTCAAAAATAAGTGTTTGCTTGGACTAGCTTTGAAACCATATATCTACATATATCTCAAAGGCTAAGCATTATAATATATGAGTGATGTCATTACAGCACTAGCTCCCTCATCTCTGTCTTTCTCACTCTCTCATTTTCTCATTCTAATTATTTTTTTTGCCTCTGATTATTTCCTCAATTTCTTTTTTCTTCCTCCTGTTTACACATCGTTCACACTCTTTTCTCTTGACTGAACTGAGCACCAGACACGAGTTAACGCTGCACTTTTAACCCTCAGGCCAGTATAGTTCAACACACACTCAAGTTCACACACCCACACATTTGAAGAAATGAAATTGTGTTAAATATGCTATGACAGGTGGTTATATGTGTGATTTCTGCTTAATTTGTGTGTGTTTGGGGATGTTGTATTCTCTGATGTGTGTGTTTTTGAGGTGCGCTTGTCTGACGAGCTGTTGTTGTGTTATCTCCTTCCTCAGGTTGTGTCGTGTCATGCGTTTGTATGTCAGCTCTTGTTGCTACACTGTTACACATGTCTTCCCTTGTTCGTGTGTTGTCGTGTGTGTGCACTGTAATCCATTCGGTGTTGCTGTGACTTCTTCCTCCTCCTTCTCCTCCCTAGCGGTGACCTTTCACCTTAGTATAGTGCCCCTCAGGTTTTTGTAGAGAGTTTCAGTGCTCACTATACTGCCGTTCAAAGGCAAAACGCAGTAACTACACATTGCTTGTCCAAAATCGCATTTGTTTAACTTTGATTTCACTTTTAAACAAACAGGTTTGGCTCAACTATGTTCCGATTCAGAAACAAAAAAACGTATGAATATGAATACTTGTATAAAATCAATGAAGCCAGTATGGGTGTAGTTATTCTGTTTTGCCTTTTTAGGCTGTATAATTGCCATCCCACATTTGCTCCTGGAAAGAAGTCCAAAGAGGAATGCCTTTTATGCTTTAGGGGTTTTGGTGAACGGTCACTGGGAAGGGTTGTGTTTTATTTGCATTTTCAGTTTTATTTTTTTGAATAAAGCTGGTTTCTTCTCTCTCCTGGAACTGCCCTCCACTCTGGGGTCCACTGACCAGTGTTTCATCACAGCCAGCAGATGAAAACCCTTCATTATATGGACCAGAAACCAATATTAAATCCAATATTCTAGCCATGAATAGTATTTTAAGATTGCAAATGCTGTCCAGGGCTGTGCTGAAACACTGACGCTGTTAGGATGTGTGCTACAGTCCTGTAGTCTAACTGATCAGGGACACAATTCTGCCTCACATATACACAAAATATCAGAGGCAAACCTGTCTGATAGACTTGAAAGAGACACATGGACATTTAAAGAGAGAATGTTATGGTGAGGTAAGATGAAAAAAACACAACACAGACACTAAAAGCTCAGCAAACACATATTACTGATGCCCACAGACACAGGTAAGTTCTTGTAGGGCTGTAATGACATACCTGGGCTGTTGCCATTTTAACACTATAAAGACATTATAAGTGCTGTGATGCAATTGTTACGAATGGAATAACTGGAAAGTTTACATAATCGTTAAGACCTTAAACCGAGGGAAAATGGCCACATATAGTGAGCTTTTGTTTTCAATATGGGACTGTTTCTTGCTTTCTTCTTTCACCTTCTTTTCTCTCTCACACTTTCTGGCTTGAGTTGTGCCCACAGAGTGTGTTTTACTGTGATCACAGTGCCTCTTCAACTACTTTCAGTTCTGTTGACGAATGCAGAAGAGCACAGGTCAGGAAAGGTCAAAAGTTTCTCTTTTGGATGTCTTTTTCTTTATAGATTCCATAATATTGACCTGTGTGTGTTTGTGTGTGGTGTATATGTTTATATATTGTATAAAGGTGAGGGTTTCTGAGGGTTTTGTTCTTTTAGTTCATATTTGTGCTATTGCTTTTCAGTGTGTTCTGTTTGTATAGATGTTTAAAATAGTTCACCCCAATATGACAGTTCATTTACTCATAGTTATTTCAATCCGTTACTTCAATATCATCTCCTTTTGTGTCCTACCGAAGAAAGTCAGTTTTACGAAATGACTTTCTTCGGTGGGACAACAAAGGAGATGTTTATCAGAATGTAATATAAGAATACAAGCTGCTGTCTTTTAAACAATTTGTGAATTGCTGTCAAGTTTAAAAAAGAAAGCATAAAAATATCATAAACATAATCTTTATGACTAAAGGTTGGAATACACTACATCTGAACATATTTCTACCTATATAAAACGCTACATAAACACTACACAAAATCATATATAAAACACTATGCATCATATACTTGCGAATTTTCTAAATGGTTACAGAGAAAAGTTGGGCATCATACACTAAACCAGGGGTTCCCAAACACATTCCTGGAGCCTCCCCAGCACTGCACATTTTGGATGTCTCCTTTGTCTGACACACCCATTTCAGGGGTGCTTCTCAATTCTTATTTGTGCATCCTCGTTTCCTTTCCTTGCTTCCTTTCCTCGCGTCTTAGCTCCACCCCTTCAGGATGCAAGGGAAGGACACAAGGAAAAGACGCGAGGATGGAGGAATTGAATCAAGTGAAATGATATCCCCGCTCCCTTTAGCGTTACTTCAAAGCGTCATCAGATGCACTTGAGGGATCTACCCACATGTTGTTAAAGTTTGGTTATTTAAAAAAATTATAATAAATATTAATAAAGCAAGATGCCCCATTGAAATATGTGAGATGTAAAGTTTATTTAAACTGCAAAAGTAAAGCTTACATTTAAATTATTGTGACAGATATGAAGGGGGAAGAGAATTTATACGTGCGTCAGGTTTCTCGACGAGAAAGACTTCCGCAAAGGATACACCCATGTGTCCTCGCTCATGACTCCTCAGGAAGCTTCCTCACTCCTCGTTCCTCGCCTTTATTGAGATGTCCGTCAAGATGGCTGAGCTCAATCGGTTTCCGGGTCATAGGATGGAGGACGGAGGAGCGAGGAAAAGAGGAGGGATATTGGGAAGCACCCCAGGTCTTGGAGTCTCGACTAATGAGCTGATGATCTGAATCAGGTGTGTTTGATTAAGGAGACATGGAAAACATGCAGTGTTGGGGAGGCTCCAGGAATGTGTTTGGGAACCCCTGCACTCAACGACTGAGGATCACACTCCACAAATTGTTACGAACACAACAAACTCATGCAGAAACACGCTTCATTGCTAGGAGATGCACAAATGAAAAAAAATGTGTTCTAAAATTGCCTCAAAATGTCAAATGTGTGTGATGAGTCTGTGCCCTTCATACACTACATGATTTTCTGTGAAATCTGTCACCTCTGACTCACCAAAATTTATATACTGACTCTGACTTTCGTTTAGACTGCAAATCGAAGCAGAAGTTGTGTAGTGTATTATAGCGTTAATGCTGTATTTTCCAAGTATTCTATAGAATAGCTTTATGTCAAGAACAAAGTGAAATTTAAGTATTAATTCACTGCATTGACAACTGTGGTCTTTCACTTTTATTATATGGAAAAGAGCAGCATGGACATTCTACTAAAATATCTCTTTGTATGGCCCTTGGAAGAAAAAAAAGTCATATGAGTATGAGTAAATGATGAAGGAACTTTAATTTATGGGTGAACTATCCTTTTATAGTCCACTCTCCTCCTAAATCACCACATCATGTGTTCTTCTGTCTTCTCCCCACTCAAACTTCTGCCTCTTTCTGTTTCTACCTTCTCCCCTCTCACTCCTTCCTGCCCACTGTTGCCAAGGAAACAGTGGAAGAGAGCATTCTGGGACCAAGCGAAACATGATGAAATATAAAATGAAGGGGTTAAAGATGGTTCAAGGCAAGCTACACTAAAAAATGCTGGGTTGTTTCAACCCATGTTTGGGTCAAATATGGACAAACCCAAGTGTTGGTTTAGATTTTTAAATTAAATTTTAAACACAACGGTTGGGTTTTGTCCATATTTGACCCAAACATGGGTTGAAACAATCCAGCATTTTGTAATGTGTAATGTGTAAGAAATGAAATTTGGCCTTCTAAAACCTGGCAAATTGGTGTTCAGCCTCATGTTCAGACTCTTACTTGCTCCCAAAATGCACTTGTTTCTTCTATTTCCCCCCATTTATCAATCATTTATTCAGTCTAAAGTGCTCTTTTGATGTGGTTTTATATTTTGAGTACACTGAGAGCTTTGACACATACCCTTGGGCCCTGCCATTGACAGACTGAGGCTAAATGTGTGAGAGCTGCAGTCTGGATGCTGGCACACTGACTGACGGCATTGTGGTCATCTTCCTCTCTGGCCATTGTCTTAAAGCGTAGAAATAGTACTGCACTGCAGGGCTGCAGTCACCTCCCCCCTCCCATTCCTCTCCCTCTGCAGACTGATTGATTTTCCCCTGTACTCTCATTTAACCTCACTTCTGAATCTTTGCCGTAACCGGAGAACCTGAGGGTTTTCTCTCTAGGGCCTTTGATGAGCTAGTCCAATTCATTATCAATTTCACCATATCGTATCACTATGTGTATCAAAAGTGATCCATGTCTTTTTAAATCATTTTAAAAGTTGCTTCAGAACCTTAACTGCTTTCTCTCTTAGCCTGTCTTTATATAAATATGCCACTAATCAGTTTATATTCATATATCTGCTGCAGTCTGTGCTGCAGAAATGAATCGAATTATAATTTAAATTAGTTAATATGTCCACAGAATGGCAGTCCAGAATGATTCCCAACAACCAAACTGGCACAATTGCTGATTGCAACTGCTTTTTCATGCTATTTTCTAGTCAATCAGCAGTTCCCACAGGCATTACAGCCAACTGTCAAAGTTCCAGGTTGCATTGGTGTGAGAATTTGACTGCAGTGCAGTAAAAATTGAGCGACAAAATATGGCAGAGAGGTTGCTGGCCTGGCCGATAATGCTTCCAGAGGGGTCAGTGCTCTCATTCTGTTCAGGTCACTGGCCCTCGAGGGACAGAGAGCAAGGGGGAAGGGTGTTTTTTATTTTTTTATTTTTTTTTTACAACACATCCCTTATAAAGACTCTAAATAAAATAGTTCTTCTATGTAAGGAGAAATGAAAACATTTGTCTGCCTGTCGTTTTACATACTGGAAGTGTCCAACTATAGAGTGCCAATTGTATAGTGAAGTTCTGCATTATATAATTTTTGGTGGGTCAGACTGCTGGATTTAACTGTTGTCTCTGCAGCATTTATTATTAATTGTATTAAAAATAGTTAACTATTTGTTTCATAGCAAATTATTCATCAAGTAATGTATATAAAATGCAGATCCACTTCATTTTACCTCAGTATCACTGAAGCCTGAACATGACTGGTTCAAGTAAAGAATTAAAAACATGAAAAGTAGAGAAAAAAATACTAAGATTTGTGTTAGTTCAGATTCCATTTTATGGTGAATTGGGACTGGTTTATGTTTGTTAAGATGTTATCAAAGTTTAGGAAGTGGGTGCAGTACATTTTTGAGAAACAAAGTGTTTTTATTGTTTTTCAAATCAAATTGGATGTGTTGTTTATGGCTGTGCGTGACTCTTCCACCATCACTGATGGTGTAGTGCATGTATGACATTATCATACATGATCTGGATGTGCTGTGAATATTATTTCAGCGTTTGTTGTTCCGCTGTGTTTTCTGCTGTCTTATTCTGTTGTTACAAGCTGCATATGTTTTTAAGAATTGTTTTTTATTCAATATTTTATTATTTATCATTGATATATTTTCTGTTCTGCAGTCTACAGTGACATGTCAAACACTGTTACTGGGAACTTCTCTGTGTTAATTGTTTAAGTTTGACCATGTCAAATGTTATACTTTTATAGTTCTGTATATGCAGGTGCTGAATGTAAACTATTCCCTCTTTTCTCACTGCAGCCATTACATACATTCCTGCTCTCTTTTATATATTCTTTTGTATCCATCAGTGTTTGTGTCTTTGTTGTGTAATGATTATCATTTTGTGTTGTGCTGTGTAATGTTATGTCGTGTCTACATGTTATTCAGCGTCTATTTCATACATGCAGATGTGATGTAAAGTGTATGTATGTGACTATCAGTGTTTGTGTTTAAAGTAAGAACAAAAATATCCATTGGTGGATATTGCAAATATTAACCTGGATAGAATAACACAGATGAAATGATAATATACTGTGTATGAACTCAAATGCACTGTTGAAGCTTTATAGACTATAATGGTGCATTTACGTCATAACCATAAATATGAATTTCCGACTACTAAAAAACATTCAAAAGCTCCAGCTTTCCTCACTTGGCCATTGAGATGTCATATGAAAAGATGCTCTTTCTTTAACATGCTGTTCACTGCAACAGACCAAAGTGTTCAACACAGTATATATTAAACTTTATTTTATTGCTGTACAATATCTGAACCATCCTGTGGTTAATATTTGTGCTACATACTAACACTCACCTTCCATCCCACCCCCAGGGCACTTGTACAGTCCTCGTAGTGTCACTAAAGTTTGACATGAGGTACGTGCACACAGCAGAGAGTGACTTTCATCCACGTCAGATCAAGGGCTTGCCCATACGGATGCAGTAGTATCATCTCTATGTGCTTATTAGCATGATTGTTAGCCACCATAAACTACGCTAAGCTGTGAAGCTATCATGTAAAGACTCTGCGTTTCATGCCTTCAGAGAATTTGATTCTCACTCTTTGACAATTTTGACAAAGCCTTCCATATGCACTTACAGTGATAGTCACATTGAATTATTAAGCCACATCACAGATGCTAAAGAATTGCAGGACCACAGAGTCTGTTGAGCTTAAGACTTGATTACACCAGTCCACAACACTGTTGTAATTCTTCATTCATATCCTCTCACCAAAGCCCTTCTGTGTTGCATGTGTAAGGCTGGTGAGTGTGAGTTGTGTTACTGTGCGTGTGATGCCGATAATGAGATTAATCAACAGGTCAATGATTATGCTGGAATTATTGTACTGTTAGTAAATACAGAAAATTACAAAACATAGGTATTATAGACTTTTGGTCTTCCATGACCAAAAAAGCTCAATTCATATTTTTTGTTTTAATAGCAGCTGATGTTTTTTCTTTTTCTTCCCCTGCCTTCTTCCTCTTATCTGATTCAATTCTCTTATCTGATTTTTGTTTTTATGTTGTTTTGTTTTGCTTTGCTTTGCTTTGTTTTGTTTGCATTCTAGGTATCTAGATCTGTTGTTCTAGGTATCTTTGAACTGGCATCCAAAAGCATAGTTGTGTCCATGTAGGCATTGTCGTAAAGCAGCTATGTTAAGAATGGACCACTAATATTTTTTTTTTAACCGTCACATTTACATTGTACAGAGCCCCGGACATGACATGCAGGAAAAAAATAGTAGGCTAAATCATGCGCACGATTTACTAATTCGTTCCCTCGATGTGCACGTTTTAGTAAATTGAGGGAACGAATTAGTAAATCGTGCGCATGATTTAATTTTTTTCTTGCATGTCATGTGCGGGGCTCCGTAACATTGCAATTGTTCAAAGAAAGATTGCAAGGTATACTTTTTACTAGAGACGCATCGATATAAAAGCAAATTTTCACACTAGTTTAAAAACAGCCAATAGTCAGAGCCAATATATCCTGTCAATCAAAAGTGAGGAGGGAAACGCACTGAATTTGTGCTTTGTGTAAAGAAAATGCTAAAAAAAAAAAAAACATATTATTGCTAAAAAAAAAAATGGTGTTCAATATTAGTAGCAATTATATGGATTAATAACATTCAGAAAGTTTAGAAATATTAGTTTAATCGTCAGAATTTAGTTAATGTGTAAATATTAATTTGAGTAATGTTTTTGTTTATAACTGATACCAGTTACTCTGAAACAAGTTGATGAAATGGAGAGAATAAAGTTTTTATTTGCATTTCTTTCAAAATAATGATTTATTATTAATTATAATGAAATTATTAATTTGAAAGAAGGTGTAAAAGGCAGAACCCCCAAACTATTGGTATTGTTATCGGTATCGGCAGATATCACTCTGAATAATCGGCTATCGGTGGAGAAAGTTAGTATTGGTGCATCTCTACTTATTACTTTTGGACACATACTGCCTAGCCATATTGATCCTAATTAATCCCGTTCAGAGCAAGCAAATGCTAATAGGGAGGTAAAGACAAGTCTAGCAATAGGAAGGAAGTGTGTTCTTATCTGTACAGTGTTTGCATCACAGGTACTAGTACAGAACATGACATTCACACACACTTTATTTATTTTCTCTGTAAATGAACACTCTTTTGACTCTGTTGTGTTTTCATTAGTTAAAACAACAAATAGTTAAATATGTATATTCCCTCAAATCCTCTGTGGCAAACAGTCACTTTCTGGCTTGCACCAGTGGTCTGGTGTGAGGAACATGATGACCCAGATCTGTCTACCATTGCCTTCCTTTGCAGCTCCTATAGGCAATGCTTTGGTGTAGATTTTGAATGACAAGTGGCTGTGCAGCACCCAGAGTGTCCCAGCAGCCCTCTGAGTCAGACTCACACACACACACACACACATACACACTTCCTAACAGAACTACATCACACAAGGGACTGAAGATAGGATTGCCGACTATACGACAGTAGGACCTTCTTAACACCCCGTGTTTTTCCTTCCTTGTGAGCTTTTGTCTCTTGTTTTGTTCTGTTAAGACTTCTAACTCACTGTGTTTGTGTCCGTGTGGGAAGTTCTCCTGTGTCAGGAGGGGGTTGTCTACTATGTAATGTGCCAGCTCTTCCTTCCATATCAATTCGTGTTGGCTTTTTCAAAAAACAGCAATATGTGAGTCCAGTTCTCCCCCTTAAACAATCAGACAGTTCACCACAAACTGAGAAATTCTGTCATCATTTACTCAAGCCGTGCCAGACCTGAATAATAATAATAATACATTTAATTTATAATGCCCAAATAGCTACAAATAATAAAATCAAGTAAAAAATACAAAAATGACAGAAATAATACAAAACATAAAAACAGACAATAAATAAGTTAACACCCTTTTGAAAAAGAATCACATTAATGACTTTCTTTCTTCTATGGAATGTAAAAGATTTTTGTTTTGAAGTTTTATATTTTTGCCCATACAATGAAAGTCAGTGGGGTCCAAAAAACACTGGTCTCCACTGAATTTTTCACTGAAGACATTTTTCAAAATATCTTATTTTGTGTTCTATAGAAGAATGAAATTCATGCAGGTTTGGTCACAGTAGTGGAACAACACATTAAAGAATGACAGATCGTGATCATACTACGTTTGACCCACAAAATTGTGTCATAAAAATAACATTTAACACATGTTTTGTGGGCATGTTTGCGCTGTCATTACCTCTTTAGTGAATTAAGAACGAAAACAACGCAAAAAAACAAAGCATTTTTAGTGAACTCCTTCTGAAGTTGTTTGAAATCAATTATTATACCCTATAATAACCTACACTGTGACCTGAAAAGGGAATTTGTAACCAAATTAAAACAAAACTGGACTTAAGAAAAGAAGGAAAGCCGAACCCTTTAAGAAAGTTTGGCCAGACTGGAAAAAAAATCGAAGTTTACCAAAGCCAGAAATGGATGTGGAAGGAAAGCTTTCAGGCACTTTCGGGCCACGTGAAGCTGTTTTAAGTCTATTAATCTACAGAAATACACTTATGTGTAGAAGGAAGACGAATTTGCTGCTAATAATGGAAAGACATTTAGTCTGAAACGCACGAGCTTCACCTGGCCCACAGTGCTGAGTGAGGCTGCTTTGACTAGACGGAGCTCCTCTGCTACTCCTCTGTTGGACTCCAGTGCTAGTATCAGAATGCAGAGTGTTTCGTCTGAGACTGGGTCAAACACCTGGATGCTACACTCATTACCTCACTATTGGTCTGAGTCAGCCATCAGGTGCTTCATCCACCTGCTCTTTTACACATCTGCTCTTATCTCTCCCTGAAAATTGTATGTGGCTGCGACTAAAGGGAGTTTTTTATTACTGCTGTGCCATAACAACAACAAAAAAGAATTTGACAAGAAAACTTGATGACATTTCATAACTCTCATTTTCCTGTTTTGTCCTTGTCTCTGTCTCTGTCTGTCCCTGTCTGTCTTTCTGTCTGTCTGCTTCTGTCATTTGCATCTCATTTTGTCATTCTTTGCCTTTTATTTTGTTTTTCTCCTTCTCCTCCTTTCCCCTGATTTTTCAAACTTTAAAAAAAATCACAATTTTGTCATTCACCATGAATGAATCCAACTATTTTTTGCTTCCATAATAATTCCATTCATTCATCTTTCTCTGATGTATGTAATCTATCCATTATCCATCCATCCCCTCTGGATTTTCGGGGTTTTGTAGCTGCTGGCTACGAGAAGTCCCGCAGCCTGAATAATATTTCCGGGATGACAGGGGCCCCCCTGCGCCTGACTCCCATTACCCCCATTAACAACCCACCTTACGAACCCTACGAGTCCCCTGGCCCTTTGCGGCGCTGCCGATCCCCCATACCTTCCATTCTGTAGCACATCTTAGGGAAAGGCAACGAAATAAACAGAAAAAAAGACACTCATGCACCGTCATACCGCAATAGTAGTAATAATCATGATAACGATGCTAAGTACTCACACCTCCGCTCCTCCATTGACTGGACAGGGTGGGGGTACACACCACTCTTTTTAATATGTCGTGCCTCAAAGGGAATGGGATAAGTTTATTTAGGGATTTAGAGCTTTAAGTACTAAAACGACTTCATCACATATACTTCAGGCAATATTTCAGACAGGCAACTAAAAACAATTATATGCTGTAACGTCAGCGGATTATGCCTTATTATCGAAGAAAAAAAAAGAAAAAAGAAGCACTGAATATTATTAGGATAAAACTCCTCACTGGTCCATAAGCAGCGACGAGTACCCTGTAGGAAATCTTTCCCTGTAGTTGAATGACAGTAGTTGGCTTTCCCACATGTTCCTGCCTGATTGCTGGTTGTATAAAAAAAACGAGACCGTGATCCAGCAGGCTTATTCATTGAGTACTAGTCGCTGAGATCAGCTTTGATACACCATTATAGGCCTTGAAAAATCCACTTCATATCAAAGCTTGGAATGATAAAGGTCATAGGTCACAGACAACATGCAAGTAGTTCAAGTGCATGCAAGAAAAGATGTCCGTTAGGCAAGTAGAATATATCTAAACTCCCAATTCCCTTTAACTGCTATGAAGATTTGAAAATGAATGCACTATATGCTGGACTGATTTGAACGTACAAATAAGCCCTGCAGTAGAGAATTAATGGATTGGATCATTTTGGCTGATTTGACTGTGATGAAGGAGTTTTTGGTGATTCAGGCCATAGAATATGTGGAGTATTATTATTATTATAACACAAGGACTCTTAGGCCACAATTATTCACACACGGTATTTCCTACAGCAACATTTCTTGTCACTTAATATTTAAAAAAAATATATAATTCACACCGTTGTTATTATTATGCTATTTATTTAAGACAAAGAAAAAAGCTTAAACCATTCTTGTGCAATATCAACTATAATGATGACCTCTGACCCTGAGGAGCTGAAGATGAACCCTTCAGACTTTACTATGTGCAACTATTAACTGTAAAAGAGAGACCGAGTACTGATCATTACAAAAAAAAGAGGCTATTTTTGTACTAAGCATTTGGACATTTCAATTCGGATTGGGGTTTGGAGTTGCGCGGGCGGCTTTCAGTTGACATTTTGGGAGGACAGGATATCGTGCAGTTGCATGGAGATCTACAATTAATGTGTTGGTTTTTGTATTTTGACTCTCTACATATTCAACACCAAGTACCACGAAACAAAAAGAGCAGTGGTCTGGACACATGGCAAAAAAAAATAAGAAGGAGCCATCCTATTAAGGGCCTATAACCTTCTGCACTTCTGGACCCTTTCCAATTTGTATACTAGTGCATGAAGGAACTTCCTTTAAAATATATTCTTTCCTATGGTATTTCCTCATAAATATGAAGACATATCAAGCTGAACTGCACTCCTCACTGCATATTCGCATATCCTGTGGTGAACCAGAGAGTTGCCTCAAAGTTTTCCTACTAAGGGCAAGAATTAGCTGGACCTCATCATCACCATCATTGGCATTACCCTCCCTCATTATAATCATATTCTGATTACTGTTATTCCTATTATTTGAATGCAGTATTTGAATCAGTTCAGTTTGTTTTCTCTTTGGTCCCCTTCTTTTCTTTCTCTGTTTATATATATATTTTGCCTGCTCTGTCTCTCGGATGCTGACCTTCGTTCCAATATAAAGGAGGGAACATTGAATGGATGCTGGATTGACAGCGGTCAGTAAGAGAAGAAAAAGAAAAGATGACAAAATGAACTCTCTGTAATGCAGATATATGAGCCATATGTTTCACTGTGCGGGGGATTTGTGTCGATCTGCTGCATCTTTGAGTGCACAGATGCAAAACACACCTCTGGTGAAGATATCTCTGCAATGGCAGCTCACAAAGCTTCTTCTTGTCTTTCTCTCCATGTGAAACAACAGAAAACCTGGGGTATAAGTGACAAAATTTGATCAGAAAGCAAAGTAGCATTATTTATTTATTTATTTCGATGATTTTATTTTCTTGCAACTGAAATATTTTACATACCCATATCTAATTATTTATTAATTTTTTTTTTTTTTTACAGTTCATCTGTAATCATTCTTTTGAATTTGAATCAATATAGTTTTCTTTTGTTTTCATGTGTTTTTGCTACTGCCGCATTACCTGTTACACTCCTCTTTCCCTCCTCTCTTCTTTCTTGGTTAAAGACGTTCACTGCTAGAGTTAAGAAAATCATGGAGGTTGTTGATTACATGGAGCATCTGCATGGCTGCAGCAAACTGATGTGTGGCACTGTGCTTTAATGAGTAAAACACCAATCATTAGTCATCTGCATGTGCGCTGCACTGCTTTATGTACATGCTTCATATACATTGAAGGTCTCAGTGAGCGAGGGCCATCTGCTGGATGTATGCGACGCCACACGTGTGCTCTGTGTAACTGGAGTGTTCAGTTAGACGTTTAAGAGTAGACTTTAAGTGTTTTTTTTGTTTGTTTGTTTTTTTGTTTTTTTGTTTTTTGAATAACCAAAAGGCAAAATGCAGTAACACCATGCAATTTTCATAGTTGAGCCAAACCCCATCCATCATAAGAAAGATTATAATCCAAGAGATCATTTTACTTAAAACTCAAACTTTTGAACATATGCATTAACTGCATTTTGTCTTTGCACAGGATTGTTTGAGGCAAATGATCTAACATAGATTTTTAATTTTTTTAAAAGGTGTCTATTAAAAATGTATGTTAAGGTGCCTTGTAAAACAAGCAAGTGCAAGTATGTTATGTATTACCTTAAATGACCTGGTATGTTTAGAAGGAGGGAGACTAAAATCCCTGTATAATTCAGGTTCAGCCAAAACACCGTTTTAGTTCTCACCTTGTGTCTCTTCCATGTCCTTCTTCTCCTCTTCATCTCTCTTTTCTTTGACTTTGTGTTTTTTAATGCTCTTTATGAGGGTGTATAGTTCAGGTCTTAATGAGATGTACAGTTTTGAAGGTTGACTTTGTAATTTCCACATGCATGGATTTCTATTGCGAGCAATAAGGAAATTATACGTTTTTTGATAAGAAAATGTATTTTAACAACGAGGTTTATGTATGTTTGTGTGTACATATGGATGTGTATATTCATATGCACATGCATATTAATGATTTGCATGAAACAAATGTACAAACTATTTTTTTTTCATTGCTGTTTTGTTACCAATCTGTCATTTTTGACTTGATTGCTGTGGGGGGTGGGGCTTAGTTTTGCATGCTAAGATGCTATTGGGTGGCAGAGACCATTACGACTGTTGTACTGAATATGGGGTTTTGAATGTGCTTTAACTATGTACATGTTTGATTTATTTTTCTTTTCTCTGTTAGACATCAAAAGCATTGCAAATGGTCATTTTATGATTTATTCTTTTTCATCTTTTCACAGAGAACTATTCTGAAAGCCCAGTGCTTATCAGATATATGCAAAAAGAAGCAGTAACTGTGAACTAAGACTAGAACAGAAAATCCACTTCTTCCTTCACAAAAACATTCCCATACGAACACCTGAGCCCCTGAACCAGTATCAGCTCCTGTGCAACTCCATCTTAGTTTGTATTCTCATCTCATGACCTCATCAGTCTTGTTTAATCATCTTAGTTTTGCATTATTAACGAGGAGAGTAGTAGTTCTGTTTCCCCTTGTGTTAACCTTGTGTTAACCTCAGTTCTAGCCCCCTCTGCTGGTTTTATGGGGGATGAACTGACTGACGTACGTAGCATTCGGTGTTGTACATCATTAGCACTCTTTGGTCACTTTAGAGGCTAAGAATACTGATTTTTAGCCCTTAATGTTTACCTGTTCTATATAAGATTAAAGAAAAAGATACATTAGGCATTTTTAACAGACTCAGACCTGAAGGATTTCCTGTTCTCTCCTATGTGGTGAGTGAAAACACTCATTAAAGTCACTAAACAAAAACACTGATCAGAGCAGAGAGAAAGATGCTAATGCTAACAAGTCTGCTCACTACAGCAATGCATGTTTCCACACATACAAGATAGCTAGCACTTAGCATCCTAGTGCATTTTGTGGTTTTGCTGTGTGTAGTCTATCTGTAAAGGTGTAGTCAGGGTGGACAGAGTGGATGGAAGAGCTCCACTTATATCCCTTTATCTCAATCTTGAAGTTATGATGAGGAAGAGCCAGGCCTCCCTGCCACTAGTTAGCAAATGCCCTGGTAAGCAGCGGCTGCATGTGATCATGGAGGACAATGTAAATAATTCTCTTGTACACAGACTGCATGTGGAGTTAACAGCACAGAAACTATTGTTTGATTCAAATGTGGCATTTGAAACGGGGAGAGCAGGTCGAGTTCAAACGATTAAGCGACATTACCCAGTATCCTCTCTGTCTCTGTCAGACTTATGCTCCCCTGTCACAACTCAGGTAAATCTCTTTTTGTTCGTCTATACCAGTGCTTCCAAAATGATGTCATTCGAAACAAAGAGAGACGGATGAGTTACGAACCCCCCCCCCCATACACATGCATAAGTGTAAATATGAAATCATTTTTGATCCCAACACTCATTGCAAGTCTTCCTTTTCCACAGTGTTCTTTATTTTGTCATTTCATCTTTCATTTTCATTTATTCCCAACTACAAACTCTTACTGCTTCCAAATAACAACCAAAAAAAGCCCGGAGGACATTATGAGAAACCGAGGAAAAATAATCAGTGATTTGTTTAAAAAAAAAAAAAAACTTTTCAAACATAGTCTGCCATAAGTGGATTACAAAAAAAAAAAAAAAACTATGTGGAATCAGGACACAACCAAAATCAGGACATTAAAGCATGAGGGTCAGATGGACAGATTGTGTGTTTGGGGAACAGAGTATTGGGAGGATTGTCAACAAATGAAGAAAGGCATCGTGAAATGGAGGACAGTTTGAGGAAGAAAGAAAAAAAGCAAAGAGAGGAGGAAGGGAGCTGAACGCTTCTCAGTGTAAGAATGTGCGTATGGTGTTCTGTGTGTCACACTGTGTGTTTTCATGTGATGTGCTTGACTGTGTGCTTAGTGTTTTGTTTTTTATTGTGTGACATTTTGTTTTCCCGCTCTTCTAATGTTTGGCACTGTGCTCAAATGGTTCACTCGCTCTCTATTCCCTATGCTAGCTTCACTTTTTGGTAATGTCAAAATAAAGGGCACTTCATGGGGAATAGTGAGTCGTATTGGGACGTACCCTTTGTGTTGAAGGGGTTACTGATGTACAATAAGCTTTTGCATTGTTCTGGTCCATCCGAGAGGGCTGACAAAATCGATGATTATTAATTGATTCTGTTCTTAGATTAAAAACACGCTTTTGTGGCCCTCAACGACTGGAACTTTTATTCAGCTTTGTGTGTGTTTGTTTTTGTGAGTGTGATTTCAAGAGTCTTGCATTTGTGTATTTTGTTTTTGAGCGCATGTTACATGGGCTTTGCAATGAGTACACTTGGGTTTTTGTTTATTTCATTTTTTTTTTTACATTGGTATTTAGGAGACTTTATGAAAATAATGTTCTATGGACATCACTCCAAAACAAAGAAAAAGAAAAAAAATTGTGTGTTTGGCTTCTTTAGCTTTGGCTCTCGCAGTTGCGCAGTCTGAAACGACTGTCATCTGCGATAGCCTCTAGCGGTGTGTAGCTTTTAATGCGTTTGTATTGAGCCAGTGCAACCTGTGATGCGATACTGATTTTCCTGTCCTCCGTTTTCCTATTCCCCTCTCTTTCTGTCTTTCTCTTTTCTTCCCTACAGTGCTGAGCTTCTGAACTGCCCCATTTTTCAAGCTCCCCAACTGCAAAACCTGTCCAGAGGCAACCACCAGGGTGACTGCAGAAATTAGAGATGGCGAAAGAGAGAAAACGAGAGATGAAAGGAGTGCTGCGCTAAACCCACTTGAAGAAAACATTGTAACGTTCATCTCTCCATTACTAATTTAAACCCCCAACATAGGTGCAATAAACATAAGATATCACGTCCTGGGAGGATGTGGAACACACTTTCTTCCTACCGGGATTGCCGGCCTTGGAAAAAGGGTGGGATTCAACATACAAACTGTAGTATGTCCTAGCAAGACCCTTCCTGGTGGAAATGGATGCAATTTTAAAGTGACGAGAACTATTTTTGTGGGGTGTTCCACCAAGATAAATGCACCTGAAAGTGGACAACAAAACCCTCAATCCAGTCTCAGATAAAAATAATGTGTGGAAAAACACCCATCATGCTCTTCAACGCTATGCAATTCAACCACACATTCACAGGCGAGTTCATCAAGCACTTCGATTGAGCAGTTTATCAGCCAAACTTTTTTCCACTCCTTTAACTTTTGGAGATCTTGCACGTGCTTTAAATGAAAATAGACAGCGCCGTCATCGACCTGCCACATTCCTATATCGTACAAACAGTTTCCCCATTCATCCAATTGTTCAGAGTGTCCTTCTCAGGGCCCACGGAAAGGTGACTTTGTCCACTATGAAGAAAAGAGTGTCAGCCTCTCTCTTTTCTCTCTCTCTTAGTTCAGCTCTCTGCATCTCAGCATTTCTGTTCCACTGTAGATGAACTGCATGGCATGAATGAGAAAAAAAAAAGAAAAAAAAAAACAGAGAGAAAGATGGTAGAGATCATGCTGAGAGGAGCAAGAGGAAACCGTAGACAGGACCGCTCTGTTTGCACAGTACAATATGGGTGACACTGGACCAGTGGATGGGGTCACAGATGAAAAACGCAGGTCTTTCACCTTCATGTGGGGAACACAAAATACAACATAAGTGCATGACACCCGTTGAAGGACAGAGGGGTTTTTAAGTGGACTGGATGAACTATGGACAAAAGCTGAAAAAAAAAAAGAGAAAATTAAAAATGCATTTTTCTCACTTTGTTTACCAGCATGACTAAACTGCATGACTTCTGCAAGCCCTGAACCCCAAATTAGAGGGCTTGGAATCACTAAACACCGAAATCAAATGGAAACAATACAAGTTTATGCTAAATGCTACTAAATTTAGAAAAAAAAAGAATATATTTAAAAAAGAGAGAGGCTCTATATTTTGTTTTTGAATAAAAAAGAATAATGTAAAATATATAAGATTGCAAGATTCACACAGTTTTGTTGGATAAAAGATAAACAAACCCCACTGAGTCTAGCTGAATGATGAGACAAACTCCTTTAACTACTACTGCTCCCTACATGACTTCAAGTGACATTTCTTTTCTTATCTTTCTCCGCCGTTTCACCCCTTACTTGAACTCTCCTGGCTCTCTGCTCTGCCCTTCACGATCTCCCTCAGTCATGGCAGCCTCCAGCAGTGGCACGACAGCTCCTCTGGAGACCTCCGACACCTACAGGGCTCTTTTCTTTTGACGGTTATGGGTCTAAAGAGCAAGGTGGAAGGGGATTTTAAGGCTGTGGGTGAAGGTTTCTTTTTAAGTTGAGTCCTGATGGAAAGTTTTGGGTTGTTTTGCAATGTTTGTGCTTTTTATTTCATCCACATGTTGTGGGGAAATCAAAGCTTTATCCATCAAAAGTGAGCCTGAGTCCACTTAATATCAATCTAGTGAATATTAGCATTGTGTGAACTGCTGTGTCTTGAGACCCTGAGTACTTACATCGCAAAGCACTAATGTCCAATCAGGAAGCCATAATGTGAGTAGCACCACCGTCTGAGCTCAAACGTGCTCAGGAGAACATGCTGGTTCAGAACCCTGAACATGGTTTTGTAGTTCTTAAGTTGTCCTGGTTTTGTTTAAGATGTTGACATTAGCACTTATTTCATTCTATAATTTATTTTCTGAATAATTTTGGGTGGTACAGAGCTTTGCAAGGTTTTGACAAGATTTTTTTTCAATCATTTAATATATATATATTTTCTGGATTACAAGATTTTATCATTAAAGTTTCAAAAAATGATTTGCATATGCTGAGCACCCACTAAAACCAGCCATGCCACACCAAAATGGACTTCCTTATTAACTTAGCAGCAGATTTCTGATATTAGCATTAGTATTAGCATTATCCTGAGTGAGAGGAGGACATAATTCCAACAATATCACTTTTAAATCATAGATTACACATGTGAGCAACTGTTTGACTGTTTGTTGAGAACTTTTCTTGTCTTCTTTGTTTCACCAACAAGTTATGAACCACGTTTCTTTTCAAACGTTCTTGTTTAAAGAGTCTGGTTAGGTGTTAGAGTATGTTTACATTGATTTATGTCATTTAAAGTGTCATTTGTTGTCTTAAAACCCCATGACAGTGTTCTGTCAGCATTTATCATTCAGAATCTAATGTAAGCTTAGTTTAGTAACTACCTATGCAACACCTAAGCAAGACCTTGCTCTCTCTCACACACACACACACATGCCATGTGCTCAGGCCAGCTGGCTGATGTCTGTTTACCGGTGCTGTGTGTCCAAGTAGGGAAAACGACACAGATACAGCTCCATCACCACAAGAGCCAGCGTTTCTGCTGACCGTGTAGTGTTACTTCAAACGTTAGCAGCTGGCCCATGTAGCTTGAAGGTGCGACAGATGTATGCAGCTGTAGTAGCCATGTCGCTTTCTTTAGTGGTGCACTGAACTCCCTTTCCTTCTCGGTTAATATGTCAGGCCTGTTTTACGTCTTCTGCAGTGTCTTTCCTGCGTGCTTCAGGGTGCAGGAAGACACTCGTGCACTTTTCGAGTTAGCATATACATTTATATGTAAGCATATACTCATCTCAGAGGGTATGTAGGATATATATGTTATCAAAACTTGTTTTATATGTGGTACTCAGTTCTAAATTGCATCTCACAAACGTTTGCTGACTGGTTAAGAAAACGTGTACCTCTCTGGTTGTTCATAAAGTCAAATTGGATGGTGTTTTGGAGCAATAATGATTGGAGGGCCAGCTTTTTCTCATTGTCGTCATTAGGAATTGGGGGGACACGTTCATCTCATCCCTAATAAGAACCCAGTGTGCCTGAAACTGTTCCCTGAATGTGTATGTAAACAGCCACATCAATTAAACACGCTCTCTCTGCAAAAGCTTCCCATGAGGGTTTGTCTTGGCGTGAATGAGACCACAACCCCTCCAGGTGGCTGACAGCTCACATACCTTTACTTGAAACCCAAATACAAAACATATCAGAGAGGAGCAGAACAAAGCCAGAATCAGTCTTCACGCTTACTCACCTTCCTGTTTGCATCCCCTGCCCCCCTCTCATCTGTTCCTTCTCCTTCTCAATTTTTGAGGAAGAAGCTTTTTTGCATCCCTTGTTCTTGTGTTTTTCTATCATATTGTTTGAATTATAATGCATGCATGGAATACAATGAGGACATAACTTGTGAATATTTGTGAATGGCCAGAATGAGGTAACCGTCTCTTTCACCTGGGCTCTCTACTCTGTGACTTCTCTCTCAGAGACATTTAGAGAGGAAGAAAGAACATATTGTTTCTGGTTTCCCCTCCCCTTCTCTGTTTCTTCAAAAATGTAGCCGTACCAAATATAAGTTATGGCTCTATGCTAGCCATTTCGAAAGACTCTATTAACATGTTTATATATTGTTTTCAAGATGATATTTGCGATGTAGTAAATATTCATCAGAGCTTCCACAGACTCAGAGCAGAACAGATGCAGCAGTTGTGAGGGCAGATGTCAGCAAAACACCCTGCAGGAACTCACTTTCTCACTGCATGTGTCTGTACATTTGTTATAGTATAGTTCGGCCCAATATGCACTACCTGTTTTTGTATCTTGTCCTTTTATACTTTAGTTATTTTATGTAGCTTGTTTAAAGGGGGGAAATTCATTGCACTATCACAGCTAATGGAGCTGCTGTGTCTACTGCTGAGCGCAACCCTAACCATATACCCCCCGACCCCCTGGTTAAGAAACAGGGATAGAGAGAACAAGAGAGAGAGGTAGAAAGAGAGGCCAGTGAGAAAGAGAAGGTCCCTAAAAGAAATGGATGAGTTCTATGCTATTAAGATTGATGCTGGATACAATTTTATTGTCATACAAA
Source organism: Hypophthalmichthys nobilis (assembly GCA_037950665.1). Taxonomy (NCBI): domain Eukaryota; kingdom Metazoa; phylum Chordata; class Actinopteri; order Cypriniformes; family Xenocyprididae; genus Hypophthalmichthys; species Hypophthalmichthys nobilis. The sequence goes on along the minus strand of CM075475.1, from coordinate 24,586,340 downwards.
AAAGGGAAAAAAATATCAAGAACTGTATAAAATATATTTCAATGGAATGTTTATTATTTACCTTTTATATTTTTGAAATGTATAAAGAAAAAAATTAATAAACTGTAATAATTTAACAGAGTTTGTGAAAACTGAGACTTAAAAATCGTTATATTACTAAAAGTATGAAAGTTTGAACGTGAATGCTAACCTACCTGATCAAATCTTCTCCATTAGATAGGGAAAAAAAAAACAATTAGAAAAATGAAATCCAATTTAAAAAGAAAAAGTTATCAAAAAGTCAATAAAAATGTTAAAAGCTCATGCCAAAATTTTCAACATGTGTCCTGTGTGATTCTTCAAATGTTGTGATTTCTTCATGTTACTCTGGGATTCAAGAACACATTTACAGAATAATTAGTGTGTTTATTTGTGTTTTTGTTTATTTGATTTATTTATTTATTTAATTCTAGCATTTGAGAATAAATGTAATTCCTTCATTTGATTCTTAAGCAAATATCAAAATGATTTTTAATAATAGTTTTCCTACATGTACCATCATGGGTTTGGGGCAAGGACTAGTCTATATTTAATGCAGGACTTTTTTATTAAGCTTTCTTAATCTACATAATTGAGAAAGTTGAAACAATTAAATTTCAAATATAACAATATAAATTTTGTACACCATATTTATAGTACATGGTTATTTTGTGTAATTACAGGGATATTTATAAAGCATTGTCTTTACACACTGATCCACAACCACACATTTTAATTAGGTCCAGATGAGATCAGATTTTGTTTTATTAAGAATTTGTTTCATCAAAAGGCATTAAAATTAAAACAGTTGCACTGGTTAAAATGAGGTAGAGGTTAACAACAGTGGCATCAAAATTACAGTGAACAATTCAAGAGACATTTCAAGTCTTGCTGGTTATATTTCATCACTCCTCCACTGACCCTCCTCAGGCACATCTATTTAGTCTCCAGACGACGAGGCCACCCAGCAGTACTCCGCTGATGAAGAGGACTCCAGAGGAGGGGGAGATCAGGCTGGATGAGGAACCAAAATCTCGCTCAAAGGAGTAACGAGCCAGGGAAGAGATACTATTGATCTGAAGGTATTTAAAAGAGGTAATAACTTTTACAGATGTGTCTCATCAATGCTGTGTTAATACAAGTTTTGTCATGTTTATCATACCCATCCTCCTCTATTGCAGATCCAGTTCAGTAATTTATCCTTGAAGTAATTCAGTGTCCAAGAAACAACGCCCGGGATGAAATTAGCAAGAATCTATACATGCAAAACAAAAAACAAGCATCAAAGTGCAACCACACATAACTGGTGACAAAGCATTAACACTCTGAACACTGAAACACACAAATTACAGTAAAGAAAGCAATGCATAGGCCTACCTTTGCAATTGACTTTCCAACAACACAGATCAGAGTAACAATTTTCCCCCAGGTGATGCCATCATCAAACACTTTGTCTGCAAGCTTCTGGAAACTCTGTCTGTCCGCCACTCGTGTAAACCCATCAACCATGCTAAAATTAAACACATAGGCTAATTGATCAAACAATTCATTATTCTTGAAGCCCATATCCTGCTTACATTAAAAATAATAAGATAGCAACTTAGGCCTATATTTCAAAATTGCCACTTTAGTTCTTATAATTATGACTAATTTCTCACAACTATTTCTTAAAAGCACAATATGTAAAATTTTTGGATTAAAATATTTTGTTGACTTGTGTACTAACATTATACCAAATGCTTCCAAGAATGTTTAAATCCAGAGAAATAAGCAATTTTAACCAGGACTGGGACGTGTCTGTGCGTCGCTTATCAATGACACCATACCCGTGTTACTCTCGGTTTCTGGTTTTATTTTGTAGAAACCACGAAAACACCAAAGACGCTTTAATAGCTATGTTATGTTTTATTAGACAGGTGCATGAGTAACTGTTTGGATGGATACATTCATCGACAGAAAACTAATCATGTTATAGCTAAACACAGTCTTACTGTTTAAATCTCGTTTTCTTAATTTACAGCGAGTTCCATGTTTTACCATGCCTAATATCGATCTAGCTTACTGCAGTGTGCAACAAGTGTCTCATAGCAGGTGCCGAGCAAACGCACAGAGTAGCACTATAACAACTTTCAACACAAATATATCTAATATCATAAAACAGCGCTGCTTTACCCCACGTACTAATGACTGGAAGAAGCGCAAGCGGCGACTGCTCTCGAGACGTGTGTCATGTTTGTCTCTCATTATCAGTCGCTCCAGCTGCCTCATTTAGCTCTCACAGTACGCGGTCCGGCTCTGCTTCATACTACAGTAACGTTAATAATCTGATCCATTAACATAGCCTAATTTCTGCAGGAGTACCATCCCGATTCTTTTCCACCAGGTGTAGACATGAAGACAACACATCCCATGATTCTGTAAAATCAGGCGTCATCAAGCTACGCCTTTGTTTTGAATAAGCGACCTCTAACGGCAAAAATTTACATATTGTAGCTTTAAACTACAGTCTCTCACATTAATTTTACTATCGTTAAACGGACTTCCATAATTATTAGGCTACATACAGTAATACACTCGCATACCAAAAAAGACCTTTCGATACTAACCTTTTGAATTTTGTGTCTCGATCTAAAAGGTCGCCGATGTATTTGACGAGTTCAGCCGTCTGATCCAGCAGCTGCTCCTTCTCATCACTCATTGGCTGATGTTCAGGAAGAGACGGCGCACATGTTCCCGCCCTTTGAACCTGGTCTTTCACTGAGCTGAAAACGTCATTATGAAAGCATCATTAATTTAAATTATGAAGAAACGAAACTAATGGCAATCTGATACTTTATTCAATACTTGAAATGAATGCCAATTAAATGGCACAACGATTAACAACGAAAATATGAAGGTATGTGTAGGTTTTGAAGTGACATTGATTTGATTATGAAAAAGAATACTTTTTTAAAATAGGCCTAGGCTATTATACAAGTAGTATTGATTTATTATATATAGCTATAACTAGCCTATATATTTACAAAGTTATCTGCTCAATATCAGACAAATATGTCGATATACAAACAAATAGGCAATGTAGACCTATGTGAAACTTACCGAAGAACAAGATTGCTTGTAAACAGGTCATCTAAAAGATACAAAAGTAAAAGTCACTTTACTGGTTTTCATGATAGCTCACGTTAATAAATAATGGCAAAGGCCGGTTTAGTAAAGGCTGAATACCTGATTCCATGAGCGCTTCTATTTTTTCTGTCTTCCCTTTGGTCCTACGATATGTTTTGACAGGCACTTCACAAAACAAAATGACAGTGTATCTATGTATAGCATATAACTTTTACGTCAATACGTTTTGTACGAAACATAACTTGTCCTGTTAGTTCCGCATCGTCGCTAAGTGAAAATAAAAGCGAAACAAGTGTTTTTTTGTTTGTTTTTTACTGTTTGCTGCAGTTCCTTCCATCTGCCGACCAAACCAAATCACATTAACAGTCATCCTCATACTACTATTCATTCACAAGACACAATGTAGCTCAGAAGAAATGTGTCTCTCTATCTCTCTCTGTGTGTGTATATTATATATATTTACGGCACGTGTGTGTGTGTGTGTATTTTCTCGCAGAATCATAAATCAACGGCATAAAAACAGGGTAGAATACCTAAAAATATTTATATTAAAAAAGAAAATACATTTTCAGAAACTGGGAACTTTAAACACATAATGCACAATACTTACATTGTACAAAGGAGTGGACAAAACACATAATAGGAAACCACTATTGTATGACATATGACAATTATTAATAAAAAGCTTCGGCTCAGTTGTTATCCCTGCACAATCTGTCCCGATCCTGAACAAGTACCTTTCTTTAACTCATTTATCATAACATTACCATATTAAATGTTTTCTTACAAAATAGTATAAATACATATAAAATAAAGGCAGAATACAATAAAAAGGGGCAAATTACAAAGTCATGATGCAGATTATGTCATTTCTGCATGGTTTCAAGTTTTTGGACTTGAGACTTCTGTTGATGTATCTCCATTCTCTCTCTTAGCTTTTCTGAAGTCTCGAGATGATGAAGCCACCTAACAATATGCCACAGGTGAAGGAAAACATGGCTCCAAAATAGGGAAAATATTTTCTTAGTGAAGAACCAGAAAATTGCTCAAAGGAGAAACAGGCCAGTGCAGGGATACTGTGCATCTGTATTACAGGGTACAAACAAATCAGTTATAAATGTGATATTGTGACCCATCTTCTAAAGAAGAAGATTAAAACAAAAGTCCAGTAAAAGTCCTTTATATTCCAGTATTTGAAGCAATAATGTAATAAATGTTTCTTACCCATCCTCCCACTTTGCGAATCCATTCCAACAGATTTCTCCTAAAGTAATCCAGACATAAGGTCAGAATATCTGACACAATTCTGGGTAAGCGTGCAAGGACCATCTATTGAGAGCAAAGAGGAGCTTAGATGTTACAAATTTACTATACAATTACCAATATAAAGATACACTTCTACAAACAACAGATATATTAAAATAATTTTTTAAAAAGACATTAAAAACATGCAGGATCTAACTAATCCGATACCTTTGCAGACAGCTTTCCGACTGAATAGAACAGCACTATAATTCTCCCCCAGTTGATCTGGCCATCTGTGAAAACCTTTTGCACAAGTTTCCAGAAACTGCTTTTATCAGCCACTTTTACTAAGCCATCGATCATGCTGTGAGTTTAAAAGAACAGAAAGAGAAACCAGGTGTTTTAAAAAACAGTATAGACAATAGCACTGATGTTCAGTAAAGATAGACAGATTCAAATCTCAGACTGACTCATTAAATGTTTTATCCTTATCGAGCCTATCACCAATCACTTTAATGGTCTCCGCCAACTGTTGAACAAGCTTCTGGTCCTGGCTGTTGCTTATTGGTTGATCTTCGGGAAGGGTTGGTGGGGCTGCATTTCCTTCGGCTGCCACGTTCATCACCTCATTTCTTACCACCCTGAAAGACATTTTATATGTTAACTGCATGAGAGTTAAATGTTTAGAGGTTCTATACAGGGGAAAGCATTATGATCTCACAGAAATATGTGGTCCCACTTTATATTACTACTATGTACTTACATTTCAACTAATCATTTGATACAGTGCACTTATCGTGTACATACAAGTTTTTACATTGTACTTATATTTTAAAATACCTGCATGTAATTACATCTGTGATTAATTTCTGTAATTACATTTATAATTACACTGTTGACCCTTCCCATTCACCTTAACTTACCCTTAAACCTTACCCATACCACTAAACCTGTCCCTAACATTCCCTGTATCCACCTCAATAGCAGCAAAAGTGTTTTACAATACAATATGAACACAGTAAGTACATTGTACTTATTTTCTGATGTAAATGCATAGTAGTTAAGGCCACCTAATATAAAGTGGGACCAAATATTTTGTGCATCCTATGTTTCAGTTTGCTTGAAGTTGAGTCCTAAATTAGTTTTTTTTACTTCAAAATAATGAATAAAAAAATGTTACAGTCAACATTATCTATATTGAATGTATTTATAAAATCTAAATACTTAAAAAAGGTTTTTGTTTTTTTAAATGTAATTAAGAAAATATTTCATTTTGTCCTATTTTGTTACTAACCGAACAACCTCCTGAACAACAATAACATACGACCAGCACTATATGATGATATTTTCTTCTGTGGTGGATATTTAGAGCACATTAGTGTTTTCTTATTTAGTATATTTAGTATATTAGTATATTTTATCTACAATAACCTGTTGTCAAGGAATAGCCTATATTAATTGACCGTCAACTATGGTAATTATGGTTTGCAGTATTTTTAGCAGAGATTGAGCCAACTAGATCATCCATTGTGAAGTCCTCATCGACACGACAGCCAGTGGCATAGCTCCTCAACAAACCGTCCATACCGGTGTGATGAATACGATCCTCAACTGGACTGAACTGGAATAAATACTTTGAATGTTGCGATCCTATCAGACATAAGATAGCAACCTGAATCGTAACAAAGCACTGTTCGCCAGAGGAGAACTGGCCCCCCGACTAAGCCTGGTTTCTCCCAAGGTTTTTTTTTCTCCATTTTAACACAGAAGTCTATTTGCCACCTGTTTGCCATCTGATGTCACCTGTTGGAGTTTAAGTTCCTTGCCGCTGTCGCCTTTGGCTTGCTTAGTTGGGGACACTTGACATTTGATATTCAACAGTGCTTTGATCTGCCGACATTGACAGTATTCTTTAAGAGCTGCTGTGCAGCCAAAATTATATACCAGTTATCAATGTAAAGCTGCTTTGACACAATCTGCATTGTAAAAAGCGCTATATAAATAAATAAAGGTGACTATTTTTATGATTTCATAACATGAGGTTGGCCAGACAAGGTCTGCCATTGAAATTATGTCAAAATGGGGAAATTGTCAATTATGTTGCCTGACAATTAAGTTGCCCCGTAGAACCAATTCTTGGATTATATAGTTGTCATTACATTACTTTGTGACTATGTCACTGGTGATAATGAATTATTTGCCATAGATTGTTTTGTATCTTTGTGACAGAAGTGTGTGTGTGTGTGTGTGAGAGAGAGAGAGAGATAAAAATGTGTGTAACAGTAACTGTTACTTGTGTGTTTGTATGTTGTTGTTTTTTTACATTTTAAGTAATTCTAAAAATTTTAAAATGCTGCTTCTATCCTTTCAAGGTATAATTTATATCCAAAGGTTGGAATTTTGTATAACATCTCTAAATTCGGCCGCTATAAAACAGGGATTTATAAAATACTACATATTTAAGGAATGTAACCATTAATGGAAACATTAAGTTTATAATAAATTAAAAACGCGACAAACAAATGATGTTTACGAAGTGACACATACCTGATTAGGAGTGCTTCTCCAATCTGATCATCTGTAGATCGAAGAGAAACATTAGTAACAAACATCTAACATCGCTTGAGGAGCACCAACACACAGTCACTTACCCTGCGAGACTTCGCAAGCCATATTAGTAAAATATATCTATATTATTGCTGTTGTTTAGTTTTCTCAGTTAATGTTTTCGACTGGATGTAGCTCTGGGGGAATCCCACTCTATTTCAGGACAGGACTCGAAACTTTTCACTTGTGGAAATGAGTAGCTTAACAACCGTCTCATTTCGAAGACTACGCCCTCCGGAGGCCTCTTTTGTCGGATACATAACTGTAGACGCCTTCCTGAGCTTGTTTTATTACAAAGTTTTTTAAAAAATAAATTATTATTATTTATTTATTTTCATCTTTCTTTAGTTTTATATGTTGTTTACAAGCCATGCACTTAGTCTTTGTTAGTATTTTTTTTTGTGAATGATGATTTCCTCTGTTGTCTCTGTCCAATAGTATGATTAGGAGGGGTTTAGTTTGACGTAGACTACAACTGGTGTTGCCATGTCCACGTACTATAAGCGTTTATTTATTGTTCATAAAGTTTCATTGTAGTCTTATGTAATCTATGCGTTTTATGTTTTCTATGGTGTTAGACATTCCCCAAATCGAAAAAAAACTGTTTCCCTCATTGTCACTTTTTGGGCCACTTGTTATTGCAGACCATTTTGCTTGATTCGTTTTTGCAATCTGGCAACACAATGCAACCCAGGAAGAAAAACCAGTGTGGACGTGAGAAGTCACGTTGAATATTCTTTTGAAATAGTGAGACTTCTTTAATATCTACGTGTTTTTTGCGAATGAGATTTCGTCTGTTTCATCTTGTTGTCATTAGTACAGCTCTGCACATTTCTACATCTGATTGCGGTGATAGAATCACTGCACACTCAGTATTATTATTTTATTTTGAATTGGCATATTTTTCAGTAACAATTGTTATTTCTTTAGTTTTAATTTGTTATGGCAGGTATTTCTACAAAGACTGTGCACGAAATCTTTCAGACTATGGAGTATGGATCATCCAGCAGCAGCACTTCAACTGCACAGGTAAAGCGCTGTCTCGTCGGGGGAAATTATCTTTGTAAATGTATCTTGGGTATCTTTATAAATGTATCTTGGGCAACTTTTAATTATTTCAGTCATCACAGCATGCTTCCACCTTTTCACCTAATGTGAAAATGATTTACATGTGACGACTACATTAGGATGCATCACGAGAAAAGCATGTGACAAGATGCTGGTGGTCCTCTTGCTGTAAATTTGCATTAAAAAAGATACTATGCGGATTGTCCTTCTTAATGCATGTCTCAAGGAATAGTTTACCTAAAAAAGAAAATTCAGTCATTTATTCATCCGCCACATCCAAATCCATATGACACAAAACACAAAAATGAGATGTTAGGTAGAAGGTTATGAACTGACAGCTTCAGTCACCATTCACTTCCATTGCATCTTTTTTGCCATACAATGAAAGGTGACTGAGACTGTCAATGTTGAAGCCTTTTATCACCCTTTATAAAAAGCCAAATAAAAGTCAAAGGTTAAAACAACATTAATATAAGTATGTTTAAAAAAAAAAATTGGTAAAACTATCCCTTTAAGTACTGCGAGCAAAGTTCAAAACTGTTAACTGTTCATGTATTTTGTGAGAGCCATATGATCTGTGAATGATCTACTGCAACCTTCACCCTGTTTTCACAAAGCCAATCTATTGGTTCTCTCAGAGAGGTGGAACACACCAACTACAGTATGTTTACTCAAATCAAACATGGTTGTAGTTTGAAGCATAAATTATCAGAGAAGTTAGAATTTTCAACAAAGGTTGAATCTAATTCTCATGTGTATAGTGTCATATTTTCTTTCTCATTTATGAGAGATGTGCATTCCACTTAAACAAATAAGGAAAATGTCATTCTCTCACTCAGTCCTGGCTGGAGAAGCACTCTCGCACTCTTGGCTTCTTCATTGATGGAAAATTTTCCAGCCCTGCAGACAGGCAGACTCAGGATGTGACTGATTCCAAAGGTGAACAATATTTGAACCTTTCCTGAAGTTCTTATCTGTTATCTAATCTTCTTTGCAATGATAAGATAAATTCTCCTGCGCTCTTCGTCTCTCTTTACAACAGGGGTGGTCTGCAGCACTGTTTGTGCTAAAGATGAGGATGTTGCGTCTGCTGCCTCCTCTGCAGCTAGAGGCTTCAAAACCTGGAGTGAACTGAGCTGTTACCAAAGAGCCAAAGTGTTCCTCAAGTACTAGATCTTTCTCGAAATAATGTCATAAATTAACCTATCACAATAATTGCAAGCTTAACATCGTTAATAATATATGTTTGTGTCCCAGGTTGGCGAGTGTTCTGCAAAGACACAGTCAGTGTGTATCTGAGCTGTGTGAGCTCTCTCAGTCTTCCACCTCTCCTGCGGCGCTCATTAGACTGGCCCAATACTACGCCAGCTGGGCTCAACTGCGAGACACGCTCATGCCTGAGTGGACCCCGCAAGGTACGTGCGTGTTTAATAATTTATATGAATCTGAGAGACAGAACTCATATTAAAAAGGGAGAAAATGTGTAAATTGACTTGTGAGAAAATAAGCAGGAAGCATAATGGTGAGTCTGATGTCATGCTTTGCTCTCTCCACAAGGTGTCGTGGCTGTGGTAGTTTCAGATGACTGCTCTGTATATTTTCTTCTGCTCAAAGTTTTACCAGCCCTATCTATGGGTGAGTCTTTCTCCTAAAACAGACACTTTCATGTCTTGAAGTTTCACTCATGTCAGTTCCACTCTTCCATGGTGAATAAAGGGACATAAAATAGACAGTCCTGACCTAAAACCTGATTTTAAGTCATTTAAGGAAAAACAAAATCAACCTAGGTTCTCTGAACACAGTACACATGAGCATACATGTCATTTCCTGGCTCAACCAGTGGTAAACTGGAATTTTGGCTATTCTTTTAGTGGCACTGAAAAATTACATGTTTCACATTTAAAGGTAATACTACTAATTATAAATGTTTTTTCCTTTTGTTCTTGACCTTAGTATTGAAAGTGTTTTGAACATTGCCAATGTAAAATTGTGGATTTTTTTGTGTTCTTAGACACTTTTCATCATTTTCATAATTCATGATTTAGAATGGTATAGTTCATTAAGAGGAGTTGTTGCGCGTAAATGTAAGCAGTTCATTATCCTATCTGAATAAAAGGTGATGGTGCAAACCAAACTGAGGGCCAACTATTATTTATTTGCCATCTATATTTATGTCCCTAGGCAATGCTGTTATTGTAGTGCCTGGCAAGAGCACCACTCTTCCTGCCCTTCTGTTGGCTCAGCTGTTTATGGAGGCTGGAATCCCTGCTGGAGTGTTGAATGTGGTGACGGGCAGTGAAGCATCACTGGCTGCCAAAGTGGCTCAAAATCCACAAGTGAACTACCTGACCTATAGTGGATGCAAACAGACTGGAGAAGCTGTGGCTAAAGCAACGTCTGGCTGGGGAGTACCCATGACTCTCTCTCTCACACACAACTCTGTGTGCCCTTTTATCATCTTTGATTCGGCAGACCTCGACAGTGCTGTGGATGGAGTGATAGAGCTGGCCTTTAAGAAGAAGAGAGATGTAAGAAGAAACAAGATACATCTATTTTAAATTGTAATAATAGTTCACAATGTTTGATCCAATAAATACAGCTGTGGAGAGCATAATAGACTTCTTTCAAAAACATTTAAAAACTGTTAACTATTAAACTGTAAAACTACGTAACTGTTCCAATATATAACCGGTTTCCAAGGTTTTCAGCAGCATAGAAAATATGAAAATAAATATTATATGGTGTTTATATATGTATTATTTAATATTTAATGTATACTGCTTGCTATTTATTTTAGTGGTTATTTTCAAAAGGAAATCCAGTGCTCCTGTCATACCGCTATGGTCCACTGGGGGTGCTCACAGATCGAAAACCACTGCAGAAGACCCATGTGTGAAACATTTTGTTCATTTTGTAGAAAATATTTAATATTTATCTCTTTGCCTGCTTCTCTCTTTCTCTTCTCCAGTTCCAGTGGGTGCTCTTTGTGCAGGAATCAGTGTTGGACAGTGTTGTGGCCAGGCTCAAGTTGAGAATGGCTGGGATGAAATGTGTTTCTCTTGTCACTGAAACTGACAGGAACCTTATAGATGTTGTTGTTCAGGAGGCACAGCAGCAGGGGGCAACAGTGTGTGGATTTTTAATTTTAAATGTCACCAAAACAAATATTTGAGCACAGATTGTTACAGCATTTACTGGACAAATGCTTTCATCTTTTTTGTTTTTTTATTATTTTTCCATATTTTAGCTGATCCAGCCATGTTCTCCTCCTTCTACTGGTGGTCTCTACCCCCCTACTGTACTATGTGGACTGGCTCCCTCCTGTGAGTCTGTGATTTCACCTCCTCCAGGCCCTGTGCTGCCTCTCATATCCTTCAGGAGCTCTGCTGAGGGAGTTACACTCGGTGAGGATGAAATGAAAAAGAATGGATTTATATGAAGGATATTGTCTATATATATATATATATATATATATATATATATATATATATATATAAAAATATGTGTATATATATATATATATATATATATGTATGTATGTGTGTGTGTGTGTGTGTGTGTGTGAAGAGTGAAGAGTGAAAAGTTGAATATTTTGTTAACTGTGATTGTGTAGGAAATCACAGTCCTCATGGTCAGGCTGCCTCCATCTGGACTGAAGATTTGACTTTGGCTTTGGAGTCTGCAAAGAGGTGCATGCCTGGTCACATGTCTGTTGTCCTGATCTCATTTTGATCTTATCGCTTCCTTTATCTGTTTTTCTCTCACATCGTGTTTTTTTTTTTCCATAGTCTGTGCTTGGGTTCGGTGTGGGTGAACTGTCATTCTGTAATGGATCCCGCACTACCTCTATGCGGACGGAGGGAGAGCGGGAACTGCACAGATGGAGGCAGAGAGGTATATAATAAAAATTACAAGAAGTGACATTTCATGTGCTGAGAATGGGTTTCAGTGCTGTGTAGGCCTTTGTTTCTGTTCTTTTGGTTTTCCATACTATTTTTCTGATTGGCTGGATGGTTTTGGTTGGTGTCTGATTCAGAATGTCTGACTCTGTGATTTCTGTTTCTCTATAGGGGCTGTATCAGTTCCTTCGGCCATCTCTTTCACCCTCCCTCCCTCGCTCCAGTCCCAGCTCTGTTAACTACGCTGCATTTGGCTCTGCGGAATCTAAATTCATGATACCTGAAGGTTTTGATCCTTCCAGGTGGGTGTATTGTGGCTCAAAGTTTAACGGTGAACTGAGAAATTAATATAGGTTTTGTAGATAATGTCATAAACATTTAAATACAAACAGACCTGTTCCAGCTGGTATAAACATCTAAATGATCGTGAAGGTCAATCCTAGCCAGTATTTCAATTTTATTGAGTTTAGATTTTAGCGGTAACACCTCATCTCTATAGGGTCATTCCGTGTCAACTCAACCAGAGGTCCCTGGCTAAAATATTAGCTCTTTTTTTTATCTGGTGAAAAAAATACATAAATAAAGACAAAAGCCAAAATATCAAAATGTCATGGATGAACATTTACTGAGTGATCCACTATTTTGTAAATACTGTAGGTGGGGGGAAAGATGGCAGCATCATTATTTTATTTTTTGTACAGAGATTGGTAGATCTGTTAATAATATCTATTGACTTTAGCAACCCTTGTTGCTTTATGTGCCAATGGTGACCGTTTAAAAAATGGCAAAAGACACTTGTGTTTTTTTTCTCCATGTTTTGTGTGCCTCAAATATTAAAGACATCTTAATAACCTTTTAGATTCTGTATCTTAAACTTTTTGAAATCTTAATTTTAAGGCTGTACATTCTTAAAAATAAAGGTTCCAAAAGAGTGTTTTTGCTGTGGTTTCATAGAAGAACACTTTTTGGGTTCCCCAAAGAATCTTTCAGTGAACCATTTTTTCCTAGTGTGAAGGAAGTTTTAATCATCTAAAGAACTTTTTTTCATTATATAGAACCTTTTGTGCAATAGAAAGTTTCCATGGATGTTAAAGGTTCTCCATGGAACTATTGATGCCAATAAAGAACTTTTAATTTTTAAGAGTGTATATGGTTCAGTATCAGAGATATGGGCTAGTGCAGCTCCATGCTGAGTTCCGTGCACACCATCCACGTGCAGTGAGAGTTTAGTATCCGCACAAACTGCATGAGTGATTTGGGTGCTCAAAAAAGGTCCATCTGCACTCACAGTCAGTAGAATATCCTTTGAAGGGCTTGCATGCTCAACTGCGCATGAGACAGAGCGGAATGTGGAAAATGAAGTGTATCTGAGCCTTTACCTGGGAAAGTTTATGAAATTTGGGTGATTTGACACCGAATGACCCTGTACCAAAATCATAATATTTTGCAAAATTGTCTTGCTACTGTTACTGACAATACCAGCAGCAGATTGTGTGGGACTTTCCACTCACCCCTCTCTTTGAAAATCAATTGTGACGCTGCTGGAAACATTTTCTTAGCAGCTTCCTGTACTATAGATTACTATACTTCCTCGCACTTCACTTACTAACTGTTTGCACCTTAGAAATATAATAAATGATCTGTCATTAAAAACTCTCTTCGCCTGCTAGAAGCCAAAAATGGAGGCAGAATGAATGATGATGATAACAGTACAGGTCAAGTAAATCAGATCACAAAATAAAATGCACCCAGCCTTCAATTTTGTTTCATTGATATTCATTTTTTTCCTTTTTTATACATATCTATGAGAACTGAATGTGCAACCTTTATCAATGTTGAAAAACATTGTACTAAGAGGTAGAGGTGATTTGATTATGGGGTGTCATGCTAAATGACCACTACTGACCACTACTGGTAAACTCAGACCTCCTGTTGTCTTCTTCTATGACCCATTTCTCTCTCTCTCTCTCTCTCGCAGTGTCCCTCGCTTTTACTCACAGTTAGTGGGTGGTCAGTTGCGTAAAGCTGACTCGGGCTGCAGCAGGTCAGTGTTGGCCCCTGGGGGCGCTGTTCTGGCTCACTGCCCAGATGGAGGCAGGAAGGATGTCCGGAATGCAGTAGAGGCCGCCATTAAAGTCCAGCCTGGGTAAGAGCATGTGGAAAAGTTCCTGTCGGTTTGAAAATAAAACATATGAACTAGTTATGGTAGCCTTAGCCAACCTTTTTTTGATGGAAAATATTGACAGAACTACTGTGATGAACTGCTGTCATTGCAGGTGGATAAAGAAGAGCCCTGCTACACGCTCTCAGTCCCTTTATTCACTTGCCGACAGTCTGGATAAGAGGAGGCGGGACATGGCTGTATCAATCCAAACTCAAACGGGCATCTCATTTGAAGAGGCAGAGAAAGAGGTGGAGATTAGCATCTCCAGGCTCTCTGACTGGGCTGCACGTTGTGATAAAGAACAGGGTGGAACTCCAGTAAGAGCATACAGTGTTGGAATGATTATTCAATTAACCAGAGATTTAATTTGCCTGCTTTTTTAAATTACATGTCCATCTTATTAAAGTTCCCTCCCCAGTCTGGCTCCGCCCTGTCAAGTCCTGAGGCTTTAGGAGTGCTGGGAGTGATTCTCCCCAGCTCTAAACCACTGCTCTCTTTGGTGTCTCTGCTGGGGGCAGCTGTTGCCATGGGTAATGCTGTTGTCATGGTGCCAAGTGAAAAATACCCTCTTCCAGCTCTTGAATTTATACAGGTTTGCTACATTTTTTATATAAATAAATACTCCCCCTCATGTTGTTCCAAACCCCTAAGACTTTCGTTCATCTTCGGAACACAGATGATTTCTGTCCCTCCATAGACAGCTATGCAACTACCAATCTGACGCTTCAAAAAGTTCATAAAGAGATCGTAAAACTAATCCAGATGAATTGAGCAGTTTAGTCCAAATTTTCTGAAGAGACTAGATCGCTTTAAATGATGAACAGGTTTAATTTAGGCTTTTACTCACATATAAACATTCATCAACTCACACATCAGTTGTGATAAACAGAAGCTCAAGCATGTTTGCTTGATGTGCGAGAACCAATGAGGTTCATTCTCGTGTGTTACGCAGCACATTTAAACTTCCGGAAGAGGTTTGTTCTCACGAGTCTAGCTTGTTCGCTTGAACTTCTGTTTATGTTCGCTGATCAATGTTTATATGTGAATAAAAGCCTAAATTAAATCTGTTCATCATATAAAGCGATGAATATTTTGACTAAACCGCTCAATTCATATGGATTAGTTTTTTGGGTGAACTAACTAAAGAGGGTGATGGATTTGTAGCATGAAAGAAGATCGGTTTAATACAAAGGAGTTAGATCGTTCAGGGTTTTATAGGTAAGAAGCAGTATTTTATCAATAAGCACATTTTTGTATATGTATATTTTAAAGTGGTAGCAGGAGACACTTCACACTCACTGTAATCCTTATAGAATAAATCAGAAATAAATAAATAAATCCCCACATTTTAATTCTTTGTTCTTTTTTTGCTCAAAGGTCCTGCAGGCCTCTGATATCCCTGCCGGTCTGGTCAGTATAATAACAGGGGGCAGGGATCAACTGACCCAGGCACTTGCCAACCACAGTGTTATTCAAAGCATTTGGTATTGGGGAAGTAAAGAGGTGAGGGATTTTTATTTTTATTTTTTTTTTAAGTCTTAAAATGGGACAAGTAGACATTGAAATATAGGAAAGACTGTGTATTTGACCTTGGCAGAGATTTTGCAAAGATGGTGAGCTCCATTATTTCTTGTCTGTTCTATAGAACTGTGTAAGCATACATGCTATTTTGACTGCTTTGAACATGGGAAAATGTTCTGTCAGCACTGGTCTTATTGGAACTTCTCTTTTAAGGGCTGTCAGTTTCTTCAGTACTCCTGTATCAGTCCCCTTAAACGTTTGTGGCTACACTGTGAAGAGGAAGAGGAAAAGGAAGCAGGCCGAAACTGGGCCTGCTCAGACCCCTCTCTTCAAGAAGAGCTTTGGAGGAAGGCTGTGGTCTGGAAGAGTATATGGATCCCAACTGCATAAAAGCACTTAGTTTTAGGAGGTGAAGGGACAGTATTAGATTTTTCACACAAGCTATTTAGACAATAGAGAGTGACTGGGGATGTTACGAGAACATTTGTTTAATTTTCACAAAGTCACATAAAATAAGGAAGATTACTTTTTTTATTGTTTCCCATGATAGACAGTTGTATTCTGACAAATAAAGAACTGTGATAACTAGTCTAACTTGTTTACTCATCAATCCATTATTACTGTATTGAAATAATCTGGTTTTATTACAATGTAAGAAATAAAAAATATTGTCATTATTGTACAAAACTAACAATTATTTGTTAAACACATTGTGCACTTACATATTGCAGTGAATTTCAGCTCCCTGTTGTCATATGAGAGGGAGATTTAGCGCTGGTATGGTTAATTAAAAAGATGAAATCAGAAAACTGGTCTGAAATTAGTGTTACTCTGTGCTACTAAACTCAAAACGGAAATTACACATCCTGCCAAGTTCATTAAAGTTCCAAGAGTAATGCGTAGCAGGAAGTGAATGGAGAAATGCTGCTGAGTCACAGTGAGACAGCAGAATGCCATGTCTTGTGAGCATATGTTTTTTTTTTGATTGCTGACACAAACTGAGGTCTCATATGCAATTTGATACCAAAATGCTTAGTCACTGTCACATGATAGATTACCTTTGTACCCGAAAGCAGTTAAATGGACAAAGACAAACAACTCCATATTATGGTTATTGGAAGACTGTCCCATATGACATTTATCATACCATGTAACAAACGCAACACAGTAAATTCATTTAAGATATTTTAAGATTAGCATCATGTTGATGAAAATGACATTTTTAAGCCTTATTAAACTATTTTATTTCACTATTTCAACACAGCTTTTTGATCATTTAGACCCAAGTGAACAAAGCCAAGTGTGGCAGGGGTTATTTCATCCTTTCTGTCAACAGTTTAAGGTTCAAACTTGAAATGTTTGTTGTGAAAATACAATGTGGCACAGGTGTCAACTTGATCAAAAGCAAACAACATGCTTAAGTATACTTAACATTTCTTTTCGTTTCCTTAATTTCTATCAATCTATAATGTCTTTAATGCGAATCTTAGAATCAGGTTTACTGTTCAATATTTAATTGCTTTACACCCCTTATGTAATGTAAATATGGTAAATCCTTGGTTAATTACAAAATGACATCGAATTTACCATTCTTAAAGGTTTGATACTGTCTACATTTATCTAGAATGACAGATTGTTTTCTGTTGGATTCAATTTGCCATTAATTATATTAAAAAAAGTGGGGGGAAAAAAAAACATTAAAATGTCTTGTCACCATTGTCTACTGACTCTCAGCTGACTGTTTTACCACTTCCTCATTCAGCTCGTTCTTTGATTGGCTGGTTTCAGTAACACTGACGCATCATGTTGTGATCGTATATAAGACGAACGCGCACCTTCATTTCACTCACAGCTTCTGGAAGATCTGAATAGGTTCTTGCTTCAACAGTGATTGAACGGAACTTCGATCTCGCTGGAATTTCGCTTTGAAGAACTCTAATTTATTATTTTTTACCAACCTTTTGATAATAAAACGACAAAAAATCCGCCGAAATGGATTCCCAGATTCGCCAGAACTACGACCGCGACTGCGAGGCTTTGATCAACAAGATGATCAATCTGGAGCTTTACGCTGGCTACACTTACACTTCAATGGTAAGTTTCTAAAATTAAAATTGCTTATGGTACATCATGTTTCTTGACGTTTTTTTTTCATCTTGGTTCGACATGTATGCGAAACAGACTTGTATCTTGGATCTATTGTTCACTCTTCGTCATTTAGTCAGGTGATTTTTCACGACGCCACGAATTTGAGGTGAACGACCTCGTCGCTCTAAGCGTTTTAAATCTTTTACCCATCGATTTGTTTCCATCAGGCTCACTACTTCAAACGGGATGATGTGGCTCTTGCCGGTTTTGCCAAGTTCTTCAAGAAGAACAGTGAGGAGGAGCGCGAGCATGCCGAGAAATTCATGGAGTTCCAGAACAAGAGGGGCGGACGCATTGTCCTGCAGGACGTAAAGGTAACCGCATCTGAATTGTGTAATTTCGACGTTAAAATTTATGATAAGCAAAACGTACTCAATGTTCATGCATATTTGTAGGGGCCTGTTGAATTGAGGGGGGATGGGGGCATCACGTGCTCACCGAGGTGTGTGTCTTTACAGAAACCTGAGCGCGATGAGTGGGACAATGGGCTGTTTGCTATGCAGTCTGCTCTTCAGCTGGAGAAGACCGTCAACCAGGCTCTGCTGGACCTGCATAAGGTCGCCTCTGAGAAGAGAGACCCTCATGTAAGTCCATGTACATTGCTCTTTAATGCAAAATTATTCCATCCTGATTTATTGAGTTAAATGTTAAAATATTTTCTGGTGTCGTCCAACAGCTGTGTGACTTTCTGGAGACTCACTACCTGAATGAGCAGGTTGAGGCCATCAAGAAGCTTGGTGACCACATCACCAACCTTTCCAAGATGGATGCTGGCAACAACAGGATGGCGGAGTATCTGTTTGACAAGCACACCCTGGATGGAGACAGCTAAATCCAGACCCCTGCTTACTGCAAAACCTCCAGCTATACTCTAGGCTTAAATCATCAAGCTAATGTTGTCATGCAGCTCTTAGGCAAAATTTTAGACTTGTAAGATTGAAAAGTTAACATTTAGAGGCTACATGTCACTGTAACATGCATGGCACTTCTAATTAGTCATCAAGCCAATGCTTTCTTGAATGTACACTGGTTTTAATCTGCTGAATTTGGTGAATAAACATTTTTGGCTGGATTTGTGTCTTGGTTTTATGTGTTACCTGAATTATGAAATTTCATATTTTCAACAAACAAGGTGCTTTAGAGGTAGTATGTGAATACAGAAGTGAACCAGCGACAATGAATAAATAAGTGTTTGAACCATGTGTCTTTTAGCAGTCAATTCTTTTGTTTTGTTTTTTGGCCTAAGGGTAATGATTAAACTAAAGGTAGGATTGTGACAAATCAATGTTTTTACAGGGCAACTGCTGCCAAATGTAATGCATTAGATCTTGATTGTCCTTTTGGTAACTGCTTTTATTTTAAACCCACATGCAGGAGGAAAAATATTTCAGAAGTTCAGATCAAATGTTAACTGGTTAATTTGGATACACCCACACATATTGGTTCAGTGACTATAATGTTTTTTAAACCCTTTTAACACTGCTTTGCAACCTGGCAGATTAAAATCAGTGAACAATGGATCACCCTGCACATTTTTAACACAATACAGCCTATATAGTTTATAACTAAATAGGCTATGTTCAGTCCACTTAGGTTCATGAATAAATGCATTATGTAATCCTGAGGTGGGGCTCCAGTAGGCTATTCACTTAAATGGACAAGAATGTTTGTTATTGTGTATGAAGTGATGCAGTTGATTCAGTATTAGGTCACTAGTTTTACACATACCCCTAGTCTTTCTGAGAGAAACCCTGAAGTTTACATTGACCACAGAAACTCAGGTAACATTGCAAGGACATTGCCTTTTTCCACTACATGTTATCACTCTAATCAAGCTTTAGGATGAGCTCCCCCTGCTGGCCTTACTAACACCTCTTCCAACAGCAACCTCAGTTTCCCTCAGGATTTCTATTATCCAGGTATACTGACCAGGCTCAACCCTGCTTACCTTCACTCGGAGTGCAGTTGATAGTTGCAGGTTGATAGCTGTATTACTGAAGCTTTTCTTTAAGAACCCCGTACACCCTGGTACATTTTTACATTTTTTAATTAAAAATAAAATCAGTATGCCAGTCTTCAGTGGCTCATCTCAGCTGTGGTGTATCAGCCATTCCTGAGTGCACAAAATTTTGGATTGGAATTCTAATTGTCTATGAAAAGTCAAGCGCTAAAGTAAAATATTTTTATTCTAAATAGAAGAGCGTTAGTATTCTAAACCGCACTAAGTTCTTAAATATTATATTAAATTAAATAAAACTTTTCCACAATTAAAGGTCATACAAAAATACTAGGAAATAAATAATATTTCACACATTTCAACATTTACCGTCCTGATCCAGACCCACACAAAGCATTCTGGGTACTTGAAATCCACTGTCCAGTTTCAGTTGTCAACAAAAATGAATCACATAGTCCCAACAAGATTGAGCAAACTTCTATTTTACAAATTTATGTAGATTGCTTCTGCTGATGTTCTCGATTTTTTATTGGTGGAATGGATTGGTTAGTGTGCAGTAACTCGTTCCTGTTAATCTGCCCATGTCTGTCAGTGGTTTTGTGTTTCTCTACACATGATGTATCAGTTTCAGAGCCCTTAAAGCTTCACTCCCAGTTCTACGACTCTCTCACAGAATGACAATTATGGTTGACGTGATTCTGCAACATCCGCATTCTTGATTCCTGAAGAATCTGTTGCTTCCGTGTGGGTTTATTATGTGTCGTGTCATGTTCAGAAGGAGTGGTTTAGTTTGCAATTCACTTCTAAAACTGATAAAGTATATTGCAATATAACAATATATTCCCACTATAAAAACAGCTTTTAAAATTATTGGCAATAAATGGATAGTTCATCCAAAAATAAAACTGATTTACCCTCATGAACCTGTATGACAAAAAAAAAAAAAAAAAAAAAAAAAAATTTGTTTGTGAGTAAATGACAGAAAATTTGTCTTCTTTTATCTTTAATGTTTTTGCAAAGCATTTCAGTATTTCATTCTGTGTTACTGAAATTATTAAAGCGCTTTAATTTAAAAATAGTTACAATCTTGAGTGTTTTTTTTAATAAAATGTAATTTGTGTAATAAAATAAAATGCAACAGAAGATACAGTGGATATCCTGTTTAAATGAGAACAATACAATGGAATTTTGGTGAAAAAGGGATATGGCAGGTGTAAAAGTGAAGATTACACTCCTGAACTGAGCTGATCAAATAACAAACATACATGTTCCATAATTGCTGAGTCACAGCAATACAGCTGTGTCATGTCTGTATCCATTTCTATGTGCTGCTGACAGGCTGATTCCAGACTGACAACGGCTGATTCCACCTGCAGCATCAGTGTTGACACCTCGGGGAAACAAGCAAAAATAGCTTTGTTTGTACTCGTATTGTTCTCAGGGCACAGCTCAGTGTCAGGTGTGGTTACACTTGTTGCTGACACACACTGTGTGATGATGCAATAATGCTTTGTCATGTCTCCTGATTGATTTTAAAATTAAAATTTCCAAAGGGGATATTTTTGGTGATGCCATAAAAGAACCATATGGGGTTCCACAAAGAACCTTTTAGTGAACAATTCTAAAAACAAACCTTCCCAAAAGGTTCTTCATGGAACCATAGATTCCATCAAATAACCTTTATTTTTAAGAGTGCTACAATTACAATTACACACATGATTGTGTTTTTTTGTTTTTTGTTTTTTCCTAGCAGTGGTTTTATATGTTGGTTTCCTCATATTATCTTGCTTCATAAAAATGTCTTATAATGGGTCCAGTAAGAAGAGAGCAGCAAGTCTTAGGTCAGCACTCACAGTACTATCCTTAATTGTTTATGTACTTTTTTAAGTTTGCAAATGTTTGAATATCTCAGCTAACCTTTTAAAAAGTTGCTATAAGAGTGTTTTAATAATTTAGTCCACATATATTGCAAACTAAAGAACAAATATCTAATTAAAGGAGAATGGGTAATTTAAACTCATTTTGAGATAAATAAGTTGTTAAATAATTTAATTTGCAGCCCACCTAAATCCTAAGGTTAGCCCACCCTGACAGTTCTGTGAGCTGGAACCACCATGAGACACCAATGGATAAATGGCTTGTAAACATTTCACTTTGTTTTTTGATCCATAGAGCTCATTTAAAGAGTATAAACAGCCAAACAGTTGTATGAAGGCAGAAAATCAGCGTGTCTGGATATAGATTTGACCTATATTCGTTGTGAAAATATAAAGTGGCACAATTAAGCATAGATAGGCTACTAAAAAAAAAAAGAAGATGCCAAATCGTTTTTATTTCCTGTTGGATTTTAATTATATATGAAGAAGGGAATAAAATACACAACTATGAAAGTTGATATGGTCTTTGTTATCTCAGAGACTGTCAGTCTTGTCGCTTCCTCATTCAGCTCGTTCTTTGATTGGCTGGTTTCAGTAACACTGACGCATCATTTTGTGATGATCGTATATAAGACGAACGCGCACCTTCATTTCACTCACAGCTTCTGGAAGATCTGAATAGGTTCTTGCTTCAACAGTGATTGAACGGAACTTCGATCTCGCTGGAATTTATTTAAATCTATTTAAAATTTCTTATTTATTTCATTTATTTTGTGATAAAAAAAAACCCGCTGAAATGGAGACTTCTCAGATTCGCCAGAACTACGACCGCGACTGCGAGGCTTTGATCAACAAGATGATCAATCTGGAGCTTTACGCTTCCTACACTTACACTTCAATGGTATTTATTTCTTTTTTATTCTGTTCTCAGAACTTTTGCCAGTCGTATCCTGATTTTTTCCCTGGACTCTTTAAAGATAACAGAATTAGAAATGAAGTTACACTGAAAAATAACAATGTTATGAGTGGGTCATTCCACGAAATCGGTGCCTTTTCAACTTTGTAAAATTAAAATATAAAATAAGTTTAATAAAAAAAAAAATCTATCTATGAAATGAAGACAACTTAAAATTACAAGAAATGATATTGTGTCATCAGGCTATGTACTTTTTTATTTTATTACTACTTTTCTTCCTCATGTCCTGTTACAGACATAATCATTACTATATCCTACAGTTTTAATTAGAACTATGTAATAGTTTTCACATATGAGCAGTATTTTTGTCTCTTTTTTTCACTGGGGTTGTTTCAAATGTGGTATTTAAAAAAAAATAATAATAATAATTTATTTGTCATTCAGATGACCAAGAACATCCTAATTTTGAAGGCTGATCACCTGTCAATTAGAAAAATATATATATTTACAAGAGAGATATTAAAAGAAGGGCTTTGTCCAAAACAAAATAGTGATTGTTACAATTGAAAAACTTGGAAGGCCATTTCAAATATTATTTTTACATTTTTTTTATGAAGTGACAAGGATGACGGGACACACATTCTACACATTTGTTTACATAATACTGTAAAGTTTCTAACTTTTTAATTTACATTATTTTGCATTCACTTTGCATAGCTGTATTAGTCAAACATTCAATTCCTAAGAGATCAAGGGCCTCATTTTTAAAATGTTGCGCAGAAACCGTCCTAAATTTGATCTTATCATTTCTCAGATGTGCGTACGTGTGATTCATAAAATAAACGTACACACAGAAAACAAGAGTACGTCTCTCTTTCAGATGTGAAATCTATAAATCACAAATAAATCTTGAACTTCCTCGCAGCTGAATGGTTTCAGTTTTCGTCGTTGTAAACAACACCTAATTAATGTCATTTACATATAAAAGATCACCAGTCATCATCCAAATCCTTTCATTTAGAATGGCGAGCTGCAAGAATAGCTTAGATTTCCAAAAACCTGCAGTAATCTGACAAGGAAAAGTGCGTACGTCTGCTCAGACCCTGACCTTTTCCACGTCAAAGACCGTTTTTATAAACATGAGCGTTGGCGTTAGACCCATGCGTCCATCTGTTTTGTCTGTGTCAGTGTGTCCCCCTCAGAGAACTTAAAATATATATGATCTGGTTTAATTATTAGGCAAGAAAGATGATCAGATCTTGGTCTTCCTATGATCATCTGAAACCAGATTAAATAGTTTATATATTTAATTTATATATTAAGTTTATATAATATATTTAAATAGTTAATACTTTAATTACGAGATTTGTGTGCCAACAATACTAACAATACTAAAAATACTAACTAAAAATGTAACTGATGGTCACATTGACCCACCCACACTGAATGATATAGACATTAGATCGATAATACACCTGGGATGACCTTTTAAAATGGTTGCATTTTACACAGATAAATGTTAAAATCAGTGTGGCTAAGGTGACTGTCATCCCTGTTACCCACATGTCAAGACCTGTTACTCAAAAAGTAACAGGGCTGACGGTAACAGGTTTGACAATTTCAAGCTAGTTTGCTAATTTGCTAGCTAACAGACCAGATCACAAAAGCACATGTTGTACAATTTTAATGGATGTTACTTGTAGATAATGATTATATTACACTAAATAAATAAGTGTTTAAATATACTTTGAAAATGGTAACAGGTTTGACATTGCATGATATCCCCCCTCAGCCAAACCTCATAAATCATCAAAAATAGAACATTATAGAAAAGAGAGAGAAATTTATTGTGTTTTAATTGTTGGCATAATGGTTGAGGGATGATGTACCTTCTTGGAAGTGATGTCACTGGAATATACCATTATTTTACAAGGGGTTTTATGGTGAGGGTAACAGGGCTGACATGAAATCAGGGACAGATAAAATGATTTATATTTTATAAAAATTAATGTATACTTATGCTAAAACGTTACTTGACAATAAGACTTTACTTAGGACAATATGCAAATGTAATTTTTGTATCATTTTGCATTTAATTTGTAAATTAAAAGTCTGTCTGAAAAAGAACAATCATAGTAAGGGACAGGCCAAAAACCTGACCCCTATCAGAATAAATGCAACTTTAATTATTTAAAATAATATTTAGTTGAATTTACTTTGGTGTAATATTGATAAAACAATACACAGTTTTGATATGTTTTTAAATCACAAATATATTTGTTGTTATAAGACTTTTATGTCTGATTATTTCTTAGGGACGCAAAAGGCACCAATTTCGTGGAATGACCCGAATAATGATTATGTAGATGCAGCCAGTCAGGATACTTCATAATTGTGCACCTGTAAAAAATAAAATTTGACAATGATGGCACTTCATGTGAATTTAGCTTGAAGTGCTGCTGCTAAATGTGTTTTTGTTGTTGTTAGACTCTACTTAAGTCCTTTCTTGTGATTTTGCTCCAATCAGGCTCACTACTTCAAACGGGATGATGTGGCTCTTGCTGGGTTTGCCAAGTTCTTCAAGGAGAACAGTGAGGAGGAGTGCGAGCATGCCGAGAAATTCATGGAGTTTCAGAACAAGAGGGGCGGAAAAATTGTCCTCCAGGATATCAAGGTGCTTGACAGTATTCTGAACTAATCACTGTAACCCTGTTTTATTGGTACAGGCAAAGCTGACTCTAGAACTATTGTTATGAAATGACATTATGCTTATTTGTAAAGGACTGTTGATTTAAGTAATTAATTTAACAATTCAACATTGTAAAGGTGCAGTAAGCAATTTCTGAGAAATGCTGTTGATATTTGAAATTGACACCCAAACAAACACAACGCAATTCAAAAGAAACACACCCCTCCAGATAAACAATGGCAGTGGTTGTGTAAAACTGCAAAACAATGTTACTCATGAATTGAGTAGAATTAAAGGGGTCCTTGCTTACTCATGTGTTTGTTTCTCTCTTCAGAAGCCTGATCGTGATATGTGGGGCAATGGACTGATCGCTATGCAGTCTGCTCTTCAGCTGGAGAAGACCGTCAACCAGGCTCTGCTGGACCTGCATAAGGTCGCCTCTGAGAAGAGAGACCCTCATGTGAGTAACCCTATTTGTTGTAGTTGAGACTCTAAATCTGCCTCCATATACATGCTTTTTTTTAAAACAGTGTCACATCTTTTCTGGGAACACTGTTAGACATTTCAAGGGGATTTTACAGTAACTTACTGGCAACACTGTTGCCAGTAAGTTCTATGAGTCATTACAGTACTTTAACCGTATTTCAGTTTTACAGTAACTACATGGTACTGTAATTATGTAATACGGTACAATTACTGTAAAAAACCCAGTAATCGGTACACTACTGTAATTCTTTTTATTTGTCCTAAATATAAATTAGATTTCATAATTTTTATATTTAATTAATTTTATTTTTTATCCTAAGCAAGTACCACTGACATACAATTAAAACATACAAAATATTGCAAAATATCATTTTTATTTAAAACATTGCATATATATCACAAAATAAACAGTCTGCCAATGCTGGAAAGGATGTGTTAAAAATGACAAAATTTTACAAATTGATGGGAGAGTTTAGGACAACCTTTTTGTGTTAATTTTAACTCATTAAGCTGCGTTAATGTTTTTAACAAAGTAAATGTGCCAGAAAGGTTAGCACAAATATGTGTAAACATGTTAAATTAACACATTATGTGTTGTCCTTCACTATACTTATTATGTTAAAAAAACTAAATCCTAAACAAAACGTTAGCATTTGATAAAATCAATGTAAAGTCAATGGCTGTTTAGCTCATTGTCAAAAAAATTATTATAATTAAATATCAACAATTACATTCATAAAACTGCAGAATATAAATACATTTTTAAGCAGTCAAAAAGGACATGTTGAACATGACAATACAGTTCTTTTCTCAATCTCATTAGGTAACATGACACATAACCCCCACTTTCAAATCCATTTCACTATTTCCAAATTTGTTAGATTAATGTACACTGGTGGCCAAAAGTTTAAGTATGTAAGTGTCTTAATGGTTTTGAAAGACAGCTGCTCAAGAATCATTTCTTATTATTATCAATGTCTGTTCTCCTCTAAATTCTGAGTTCAAAAGTCTTTTGAAAACCTATCTGTTTTTCTTGTGCGTTTAATGTCTTGTGAATGTCTATTTTTAATTTTTGGTGATGGACATAGGTAACTTTGTACAGCACTTTAGTCAACCAAGGTTTTTAAATGTGCTTTATAAATATAATAAACTTGAAACTTGAATTCATTATCAAAATCATATTTAAAAGCCAACACAATGTTTTTGTCCACCTTTGAGAATAAATGAACTTCTCCAAGACTGGTTCCTGTTCAGAACTTGACTGACAACATCAGAATGTTCCCTGGTCTGTATGCGTGTCCACAAACACAAATGTACTCAGTCCTTCAGAGGAGATCCGGCTCGACACTATATAAAAACATGACAGAGAGAGATAAAATTCCATATTAGTGTCAAATTATTTTTTTAACCTTTGTTTATTATAACTTAAGAATTTATATTTTCAAGTAACATCTTTTTGCCAAAAGCATATTCAAACATTTCATCTGTAGAATTAAATTATGCCAGATTAAGTTTTAATACTTACATATCCTAAATTCTGTCCAAAATGCTGAGATCCATAGAGAGAAAGACTGCAATCAATGATTTAGCCAATTTCAGCTTGTCTGCAGTGAAGGGATAGCTGTTTGAGACAAATACACAGTATGAAACACATGCAAGAAATCACCATGTGATGATTTTCTCCTTCCTACAGTAGTTAACCCACCTTTGCGCTTGATATTCGGACCTTCCTGGTCAGGTGGGACTGCAATGGTAGAGAGTCTTCTGCCTAATAAAAGATCAAAATATTTCAAATGTATAAACTAAAGTTGTTTAGAATGCTAGATTTGGTATGAATGATTTAGTGAGAGTTTTTACTGCAGTGCTTACCTGGATAAATTTAATCTGGTAAGACTGGACATGGTCCATCTTCTGATTGGTTCATTTGCTGTGTAATAAATATAATGTTAGACATGATGCAAAGTCACTTATTTGATAAAACAGTTTAGACTATCATGAATTTCGTGTGTTAAAGTGAAAAAGGGAAATGGCGAATTCGCCTGCGATTGAGCAACACAAAGCTGCTTGGTTATTGACTGATGCATTAGCTGTGCTTCAGCTATACTATTGACAATGACTTTTGGCCGCAAAATTTCGCTGTAGCCGCGCTTTTAAACAAGTATTACAATAACATCGGCAGAAAACATCTCATAGCAAATGTGATAAGATTTCAAGTACAGCTTACCTCAGAAATCTTGCTAGCAGTCACGGCGCGAACTGGCGCTGTTGCAGTTGCCTTTAAAACACGCATACAAAACTGCATTAAATATTAAATTTCATAATCTAACAAAATCTTTTGTAAATGAAACGTTAATGCAGTTTACCGTGGTAAGATTTTTTTACCTTGATTGCTGGTCTCTCTCTCGGGGATAAATCTTCATGAGGTATATCGATACACCGGCGCGAACTATGGTGCTGCGCGCAGTTCCGTCTCTACCCCGGACGCGAGAACAACGCGATCAATAAAATACAGAACCCAACCCATTATAATCACTAATATTGCACTGGATTCTCGGCGCGACACGACAAATCCCAGACAGTATACCGATGCCCGTTATATGTCTCCAAGTCCAAGCACTCGCGCTATTCTGACACAAGGGACAAACAGGTTTGCATTTTGCAATGGTCGGTTATTCCGATGTGTGTCAATATAGACAGCCTCGTTGTAGACACGCGTTGTAAGGCAAATCATGTGAAACCAAATGTACAAAAGAGGAAAATAAAAAACACAATTGGAAAACACGAAATGTTGCCAGAGAGGCCGTTACAGCAAATACAGTAGTATACTGCAAATTATAAAAATACAGTAAATCACTGTATGTAGTGTTTGACGTCACAGAAAATTCCCATGATGCAAAGGGAATCACAGTTATTTACTGTAAAGAGAATTAGCAGTATAATACTGGGTGATATAAAGTAAATAACTGTAGAAATTACAGAAATGTCTAACAGTGAAGTTTGCATTCTAAATTATTTTCTGATGTCTTGTCCAACAGCTGTGTGACTTTCTGGAGACTCACTACCTGAATGAGCAGGTTGAGGCCATCAAGAAGCTTGGTGACCACATCACCAACCTTTCCAAGATGGATGCTGGCAACAACAGGATGGCGGAGTATCTGTTTGACAAGCACACCCTGGAAAGCTAAATGCAGCTCTCAGATCATCTTACATGGAGAAATCATCAAGCTTGTTTTTTGCACTTTAATTTATAACATCTAAGACATTATGGTTACATCTAGTAAATGTCATTTCATAAAATATTGATTTTGAAGTCATCAGGCCTTTACTGTTGAATGTACACTCATTGGTTTTAACCTTGTGAATTTGATGAATAAACATTTTGGCTGGATTGATTTGTCTTTTTTTATTTAAAATTGTGAGCATCAATATCCAGTGTCTATATCCAGTGGTCATATCCAGGATGTGCAATGCTGGTATAGGATCAGGATTGATACCTTTCTTAATTCATTGAAAAATTGCCATCTGACACTCATGTCGCTTGAAAGGGTTAGGGTTAAATGTTATCTTAAATTACATTATTCTTAATGTAGTGCACTGATGCAGATTATGTTATCTGAGGTGACTGAACGTCAGGAATGTAGTAATCTAGTTCACTCATTTAGTTTGGCTCTTAAAGAATAAATATGCTCTTGTAATTAATTGGTTGATCATTATGATCAGAATAATCAAGAGTTGTATTTTGTAGGCAGGTTTTCCCATTTAAATTTTGTTCTTAGTCATTTTTTCTTTCCTGCTGACCTTATATTCCTGACCCATGCCATTAACATAGGACACATACACATAAGAATACAATGTTGGATACGTAAAGCAGTGTCAAAGAACACAACAGCAGATATTTAGAGAATGCAGTCCAAACAATACTGCATCCCAATCACTTTCATTGTATGAATAAAAATATTTTTTTGTGTTTCATAGAAGGAAGTGAAGTACAGTCATACTGGTTTGGAATGACATGAGAGTGAGAACATGATATCAGTATTCATTTTTGGGTGAACTATCTCTATAAAAAGTTTACAATGAGTGAACTTCAATAAAAAAAAAATTGCAATCAGTATGATGTGAATACAGTGGCCATCATGGGGAGAGACATGATATGGACATTGGACATTTAAAGGGATAGTTCACCCTAAAACTTACTCACCCTCAAAATTTGCATACTTATTACTCCACCACCTGCATGACATCATTTGCCAACGTGGCTAAAGGACAGGTTTGCGGCAATACGGTTTCGGGAAACAGTCATGACTAGCTAGTTGATTTGTTCAGCGATGCATCGTACTATGGTAGTGAAGCAGTGAGTTACGTCGTTGTATGGGAAATGCACCCCTGTATGAATTTCTTTCTTCAGCTGAACACAAAAGAAGATATTCAGAAGAATATGGTTAACTAAAGAGTTAACGAGCGCTTTACTAGGGCACGATTCAGAAGTCTAAGGTCGAGGATGGGCCTGAGACCATCCTCCTTCTTTGGGATGAGGAAGTAACAGCTGTAGAAGCCTGACTTGCTCTGAGCTGGAGGAACCTTCTCTATGGCTCCTTTTGCCAGCATATTGTTCACCTCGGAACACAGAACGTGAGCATCCTCGTTCTCCACAAAGGTGGGGACCACGCCGCTGAAACGTGGGGGTCTTTGAGCAAACTGGAGTACATAACCTCATCGTATTATTCCCATCACCAAATTTGACACTCCGGGGACGGCCTGCTAGGCCTCGGCCCGTGTGGCAAGGGGTTGAATTGACTCGAGCAACAGGTCGCTGCGAGGGGACCCGATGCTTGTAATAAGTGGAAGAGGAAAAACACTCTCTTTGAGTATGTTTGCGTTTTATTTTGTCCAATATCACAGCGGTTAGTTGCACAGGAGCTTGGGATCTAAGGGATCAGGACGACTTCTGAGGCACAGGGTCCAGCACTATCTTGGGCCAGGGTCCCTGGTGCTTCGGGAAGGGATGGCGTTTTGCAAAGCGCGAGCGCTGTCGAGGCTCAGGCTGAGGGGTAGGCTGAGAGGAGCCACAAGTGGTCCAACACTAGACTGGCCATAGATCTTCCGATGACCTGAGCAGTAGACTTTGTAGTGCGCAGGGCCAGGTTTGTTGTGCTGCCCAGCTCTTTAAATACGGCTGGGTCAGGTCCAGACTCGTCCATAGAGTGGAGGAGTTTAGCTTGAAAGACCTGAAGAACGGCCATAGAGTGTAGAGCAGAAGCCGCCTGGCCAGCCGAGGTGTAAGCACGCCCAGCGAGGGCTGACGTCGATCGGCAGGGCTTGGATGGATGGGCGACCTTCGCTTTCCATTTAATGGCAGTGGGCGGGCAAATGTGTGCGGCCACTGCCTTGTCCAGGGGAGGCAGCTTCTCATAACCCTTTTCACCAGCGCCGTCGACCGTAATGAGGGCGGGCAAAGCATAAGTACATAGGCGGGCTGAGTAGGGGGTGTGCCATGACTTAGTCAGCTCATCGCGTACCTCTGGGAAGAAGGGTGCAGCTCGCTGGGGAGGGCCTGGCAGGAATCACTCATCCAGACGACTGCAAGTGGGCTCCTCAGGTGTACACCACTCCAGTCTGAGTTCCTCGACAGCTTTGGACAGAACACGGAGAAGTTCGGTGTCCATTCCAGCCCTGGCATCGATGAGCTCTAAAGACGGCAAGGGGCCGGGGTTGTTCATTGAGCCCGTCCAATCCTCTGCGTCTGAGGCCGACAATGACATACTGTCATCCAGGGGATCGTCCTCCGACCCCCAGAACAAGACCAGATCGCTCATGATGGCAGAGGGACGCTGGTCTGGGTGGGAGAAAAAGACTATGTGGAGAGAGTGAGGCACGCAGGACCTGAGCCGATGTGAGCTCACTCATATCCGAGTGCTGAGATCCTCTGCCCCGCTGTTCTTTCCTCACAGGCTCCTGGGAAGAAGAAAACGGGAGGGCGCGAGGGGCGGAGCCGCTCTCTGAAAAGAAAGCAATCCGCGAGTGCAGAGAGGCGAGACTCTCGCAGTGAGCGAAGAGATATAATGTCGCTGAAAGAGAATGAATCAGAGATCCTATGCGAACTGCCCACTTATGTAGCCAGATGGCTCTGCCCATTCTGGCGGGCTCTGGCGGACTTCTTCGCCATAGGTTTGCGCAGCTCTGCCACGCCATCATTGGTTCGTTTTATTCTAACTGCATGAACCAATGGCCAATCACTTTCACTGCGTGATTGAAAAATGCTTCAGTTATCAGAGAAAAAGGAGGTTTCCCAGTAGCGTCTAGCAAGACTTAGTACGAGTGAAGTATCGAAAAGGAACAACAGTTTCTGGAACTAGAAAAGGTCATGGTTAGTCATGTTTCTTATAGCATTAATAGCAGTTCAACCTAAAGCTATACATTCATAGACAACCTTTCAAATAACCCTCCAGCTTAATTTAGACCTGTTGTAAAGATGATAACCTCGTTCATTTAAAGTGAAAAGATTTGAGACATTAGACCCAAATAGTTTACATTATAATTATCTAGAGTAATTGACAGGTACATTGATTCAAGAATTGACAGATTAAAATAAAGTACAAAAATAATTCACAAAGGAATAGAGTTTACTTTAACAATTTGATGGTTTCACACATGTATCATAGGAAGTTAGTCAGGTTACAAACATGCTCGCATCTTCCATGAGAGAGAAAATGCTGAGTCACAGAGATGCAGCTCCATGTCAGCTCTTGGGAGTTTGCACATGTCGCTGACGCAGAATGAGCTTTCATGGACAGTTTTTGGTACAAAACTGCTTTGTAATTGTCACCTGTCATCATTGTACTCTTCTAATCAGGTGTCAGGTATCTAAAGGCAGTTACCAAGTGAAAAATGGCATTAACTCCAAAGTGGAAAAATATGCTATTTCAGGATTGTCCCATGATATTTGCCATATTATACACAGACTCCTATTAAAATAGTGTTACCAGGCTTCACACACAGCATAGATATAACCTGGAACTTTGTAATGCAGTTTTCTATTGATGGAAAATTACCCTGGAAAAGAAATTGGTCTAGTTGTTCTAGAAAAAAATGGTTTAATGTAGCCTAACATTAAAATAAAACAATTATATAATATAGCTGCAAGCAGCAATTATCGGGGCCAAGCACAAAGGCAGCAAAACAAGCCAGCCACAATGGCTGTGAGCATCAGACCAACTGCAATAGTGAGTAATTAACGACCTGTTAAGATCATTTTAGGCAAAAGAGCTGAAAAACCACAAATACAGTCAATAATAAAGATTCACTGGTTTATCACTTTCGACCAATAGGTGGCGCAGTCATAAAATTAATGAGGTATCGTCAGAGTGAGGTGACAATGACAATATGTCAAAGCCTTGCAGAGATCCAGCCTCAAGAGTCAGTTGTAATGGAACAACAACGCTTTCATATAATATAGCATTTTATATCATAATACTGTGTTGTTGTTAATGGCAATTTCATGTTTTGTTTAATTATAGCGCCACCAAGAGGCACAATCCCACCAATTTTTTTTATGTGTGCTCAGAGTGAGTCCATACATCTGTCTCTCAAATTTGGTGAAAATATCTTATTTCGTTTTGGAGTAATAGACATTTATATGTATGAGATCATAAAAAAGAGATCCTTGAGATCATTGATCATTGGTCTCATGTATGAGATCACTGGAGGTCGAGATTGTTCTCCCGCGGTAGAAATCGCGTTCCTAGGGGGAGAAATGGGAACGCGGGGGCAAGGGCACTTTCACTTTCGCAATCACAGGGGCAGGGGCTCAAGGGGCGTGGAAATCGGAGTAACGGCCTAGGAGGAGTTCAAAAAAGTAGGTTTTCAGAAAAATCTAAATGGCGGGAAAGTTTTCATGACGAAAAATGACGTCATAGGGTGCAATCGAATCGCCTTGAGCCAAGGCATCAGAGGAAAAGAGGTTCTATGAGCTGCCATATATGGAAGCCCGTTTCCGCCACTAAATAAAAAAAAAAAAGAGTAATTGCGACTTTTTATCTCGCAATTGCGAGTTTATATCTCACAATTGCGAGTTATAAAGTCAGAATTCTGAGATATAAAGTCACAATTCTGAGATATAAAGTCGCAATTGCGTGATATAAAGTCAGAATTCTGAGATATAAACTCGCAATTGCGTGATAAAAAGTCAGAATTGCGAGTTTTTATCTCAGAATTCTGACTTTTTTTCTCGCAATTGCGAGTTATAAAGTCAGAATTCTGAGATATAAACTCGCAATTGCGTGATATAGTCAGAATTCTGAGATATAAACTCGCAATTGCGTGATATAAAGTCAGAATTCTGAGATATAAAGTCGCAATTGCGAGTTATAAAGTCAGAATTCTGAGATATAAAGTCGCAATTGCGTGATATAAAGTCAGAATTCTGAGATATAAAGTCGCAATTGCGTGATATAAAGTCAGAATTCTGAGATATAAAGTCGCAATTGCGTGATATAAAGTCAGAATTCTGAGATATAAAGTCGCAATTGCGTGATATAAAGTCAGAATTCTGAGATATAAAGTCGCAATTGCGTGATAAAAAGTCAGAATTGCGAGTTTTTATCTCAGAATTCTGACTTTTTTTCTCGCAATTGCGTGATATAAAGTCAGAATTCTGAGATATAAAGTCGCAATTGCGTGATATAAAGTCAGAATTCTGAGATATAAACTCGCAATTGCGAGAAAAAAAGTCAGAATTGCGAGTTTTTATCTCAGAATTCTGACTTTATATCACGCAGTTGCGAGTTTATATCTCAGAATTATGACTTTTTTTCTTGTAATTAACTGACGGACAGTTTCTCTGTCTAACAAATACGGACATCCAACATCTGGTGCATCCAACGATAGAGCCGTGCTGCCGTCCTGATGTCTGAAGCTGTTGATGTATAAAATGTGCCACTTCAGCTTCGTCTGTTTTATTGCGCCTCCGCCACAGCTGATTCTTATTATTATTACTATTATATTGGTATTATTGTGTAATCACAACACATTTGCTCAAAACTTGTCAAATTCATCATTGTATCTAATTCTGTTAAAAACAACTTTTATTCACCAAATACTTCCACTGTAATTTTGTAATTGTAATTCTACCCTTGAATGCCCCCTTTTATGGAGCCACCAGGCTTGAGTTGCAGTTACAAAAGTTGATGAAATATGATTTGAAATTATATGAAATATGATGCGTTTTAGTATTAAGCCCACTAGATGGCAGTAAAAGCTGTTTTTTTCTCCTGGAAACGCTGTACTCATGTACAAGGTTACCGTGGAAACATGCTATACTATGCATATTCCTGCATAATGTTCTCTCTAATGTCCGAGACTAATCTTCATGTTATGTGCCTCCTCCAATAAAATCAAAATTTCTTTATTAGTAAATCCGCGCTAAAAATAATCCTTTATGATGTCTTCCATTTTATGTATAATAATAACGAAGCAGCAATACTGATGGTCACCCGGAATGAAAGGAAACGCAAGCAAAGTAAGAACTATGAGAAATAAAGTTGCACACAATTGTGAGGAAAAAAGTCAGAATTCTGACTTTATATCACGCAATTGCGACTTTATATCTCAGAATTCTGACTTTATATCACGCAATTGCGACTTTATATCTCAGAATTCTGACTTTATATCACGCAATTGCGACTTTATATCTCAGAATTCTGACTTTATATCACGCAATTGCGACTTTATATCTCAGAATTCTGACTTTATAACTCGCAATTGCGAGAAAAAAAGTCAGAATTCTGAGATAAAAACTCGCAATTCTGACTTTTTATCACGCAATTGCGACTTTATATCTCAGAATTCTGACTTTATAACTCGCAATTGTGAGATATAAAGTCAGAATTCTGAGATAAAAAGTCGCAATTACTCTTTTTTTTTTTTTTTATTTAGTGGCGGAAACGGGCTTCCATAGCCATAGACTCCCAGAGCGGAAAAAGAATAATAATAAGAACGCTAACGATTTCAATAGTGCCTTCGGTGCTTGGCCCCTAATTATAATAAAACAATATAAATAAAATATTGTTATAAAACAACTAGCATGGTGAATGAGAATAGTGATAAAAAATCACCACTATATTAGTTAGCTTACTAATGCTGTGAATGTTGTGTATCATATTTCTAAAGGCTATTTTAGTAGCTAAAGGTAATGATAGGAGAGTGTTATCATTAATATTTTAATCAGAACTATTCTGCATAAACAATCATTTAACAATAAGTAATAAGGTTATAGTCTATATATGCAAAATGCAATACAGAAATGAATGATGAAAGTCCAAAAGCGGGAGACACTTGAATGAATATGAAAAAAGTTGGGGGGGAAACTAGTTGTATTTTAAACTTGCAAAGTTGTAGGCTAATTGTAAAACTGTTGGATTGACTATGCTATTAATTATGAAAAAGGAAAAAGACTAACAAAAAAACTATCCATTATCTTGTCTTCGTTATCTATACTAACACAGCGGATTGTCAAGTCACGTTACTCCAGTTACTGGTTTCAGTAACACTGACGCATCATGCTGTGATCGTATATAAGACGAACGCGCACCTTCATTTCACTCACAGCTTCTGGAAGATCTGAATAGGTTCTTGCTTCAACAGTGATTGAACGGAACTTCGATCTCGCCGGAATTTATTTAAATCTATTTAAGTTTCTTATTTATTTTGTGATAAAAAAAAACCCGCTGAAATGGAGACTTCTCAGATTCGCCAGAACTACGACCGCGACTGCGAGGCTTTGATCAACAAGATGATCAATCTGGAGCTTTACGCTTCCTACACTTACACTTCAATGGTAAGCATCTCTTATTGGTTTTATCATTTTGCTAAATCTTTATACGGAACGTTGTTTCTATTGATTATTGTTTTCCATTCTTGACAAAAATAAAACAGATCAGTTAGTTTGACTTTGACTGGATGCTGTTCGCTGGAGAGATTATAAAAAAAAATGTGTATGGCTGTAGTCTTTGATAAAAGGCTGTTCCTGAAGTTGTTATTTGTTCCCTTGTTCTTTAACATAGTTACATTATTATTTGATTTTGTTCAGGCTTTCTACTTCAAACGGGATGATGTGGCTCTTCCTGGTTTTGCCAAGTTCTTCAAGGAGAACAGTGAGGAGGAGCGCGAGCATGCCGAGAAATTCATGGAGTTCCAGAATAAGAGGGGTGGAAAAATTGTCCTTCAGGACGTAAAGGTGCTTGATAGTATTTTGAATCAAGCCTTTTGTCTTTGAACATTGTAACATAAGCAAAGTTGACTCTAGACTCTAGATCTCGTGTTATGAAATGATGTTATTATGCTATGTATAGTAACTTGCTCACTGATCTTTCTACCTCTCTAGAAACCAGAGCGAGATATGTGGGGCAATGGACTGATTGCTATGCAGTCTGCTCTTCAGCTGGAGAAGAACGTCAACCAGGCTCTGCTGGACCTGCATAAAGCCACCTCTGAGAAGAGAGACCCTCATGTGAGTAACCCTAATTTTTTTAAGTTGAGACTCTAAGCATCATTGTGATGTTTTAAGAAAGCATAACCACTTAGCTTTGACAGTTTTGTTGATTTTAAATATCTCAAATTGGTTTTTAAATGTTTAAAGAATCATGTGTCACCACTGTTTTTTGAATTGTTCAGTAGGCGTCAGAGCTCTCATATAGCAAACACACGAGCCACTATCAATGACTGTCTTGTCCCAAAGTTTAAGACTTCTTTTGCTCAGTCTGCTTTCTCTGCAAAGGGGCCAAAATTCTGGAATGTTTTACCTACTAATTTAAAACTAGAGACCAATGGCAGTGCTTTTAACAGAGGACTTAAACAATGGTTTAAAAACAAAACAACAGTGCTCACATGAATAGCCTACTATTGCCATATTGTCTGATTATGTTGCCTTTGCTTTTGTATGTAAATAATTCTGAATATACTGAATATACTGTCCCCTTTTTTTGTAATCTGGTATATTTTCTCTTTTTCATTATTACTAGTATTGTTATTATTACTTTTATTGTTAACACTGTTATTACTATTTTTTTTATTATTGGCATCGTTATTATCAATTTTTTTCTTTTCTTTTTTTCTTCTCTAAAAAGCCTCCCGTGGACTGGTGTTGAAAATTAGCATGTGTGCTAAAACACTTAACAAATGCATATGGTTCGTCCAATGTAACTGTGACGTCCAGTTATCTAATAATAATAATAATAATCTGCCTCCATATAGCCTGCATGCTTTTTTAAAAAACAGTTTCACTTCTTTTCTGGGAAGTTTGCATTCTAAATTATATTCTGGTGTCTTATCCAACAGCTGCGTGACTTTCTGGAGACTCACTACCTGAATGAGCAGGTTGAGGCCATCAAGAAGCTTGGTGACCACATCACCAACCTTTCCAAGATGGATGCTGGCAACAACAGGATGGCGGAGTATCTGTTTGACAAGCACACCCTGGAAAGCTAAATGCAGCTCTCAGATCATCTTACATGAAGAAATCATCAAGCTTGTTTTTTGCACTTATGAAAATGTTTAAAGTCTATGGTTACATCTAGTAAATGTCTTTTAATAAAATATAGTCTTGATTTTTAAGTAGTCATCAGGCCTTTACTGTTGAATGTACACTGTTCAAATCTTGTGAATTTGATGAATAAACATTTTGGCTGCACTGATTTATCTTTTTGTTTAAAATTGTGAGTATCACGTGGTCTATATCTAATGATCATATCCAGGATGTGCAGTGCTGGAATTGGATCAGGATTGATACCTTTCTTAATTCATTGAAAATGTGCTATCTGACACTCGTGTCACTTGAAACATGTTACCTTAAATGATATAATCTAAATCTTCTTAATCTAGTGCACTAATGCAAATTATGTTATCTGAGGTGACTGAATGTCAGGAATGTAGTAATGCACATAACACAAGACACTTTTCTTTAAAAAGGTAAATGAGACTTTATTGATTATTCAAACACATAAACTAATATCTAGCCTAACACAAACACACGAACACACACATTCACACGAGTTACAGAAAGAAAGGAAGTAAGGAAAGAATGAGTTTAAAGAGAGTGAAATGATGAAATCCCAATTAAGTTCCTAGCAAAATATGCACTTCATAAGACCTGATTTGAACGAACCATCAATCATTAATTTAACCCTTTTATCGCTGCTTAGGCGGGTTATTAGACTTTATATCACTCCACCATTTCAGCTAGAATCTGGAGGTACTTGCGTTTGTGTCTTTAAATGGGGATTCCCTTTGTCAGCATCTCTGGCTTGGAGAAAGGTGTTTCCCAGTTTCGTTGCTAAAGGTTTTTTTCGATCCGGATTGATGTCATGGGAAGCCAATCACATTCTGGTGTGCTGGCAGATGAATGGAGTCTCCCTAGTGGCTGAAGTTAGATGTTTTGAGGCGGCCAAAGACCGTAGCATCGTTGATTAAACTTTGCTGCAAAACTTAACTTAGAACACGAGACTCTCAACAGAAAAGAAAGAAAACTAAGTAAAAAGAAGGGAAAGTGAGTGAGATGAGAGTAAGTTGGATGGCTTGAATGAAACTGCTTGTCTGTTCTTCATCATCTGCTCATCATTGTCTTTTTCATTCTGTCTCAACTTGTTCTGACTTATTCTGATTCTTCTCTGAATATAACTGAGGTGTTTGTCCAACCTCTTTGAGGAGTTCTGACCAATTAGGTATCATCTTTGATTTAGAGGTGGCTTTTCTCCTCCCCTGATTATAAATTAAATGTTATCTCCTGGTCTCTTAACTTTCCCACTCTCAACAGTGAATACAGAGAGTACAGTTTAGACATGATTTCTCTAAAAATAATATGAGACATTTTACACAAATTTCATTCAAGCCAAAATTTAAGTTATGAATAGAGATTTACATTCATACCAAACAATGCACACTTTCAATCAACCATTCAATAGTTATAACAATTACATGAATTGTGAGAGTTCTAAGCATAACTGGTCATGTATAATGTGTAGACATGATGTAGAATTATGCAGTTGAACAATGTTTGATAACAAGTCCATTTAGAATTGTTTTGGAACAATTTGATGTAGTTTATTTGTAAAAACAGTCTCTGTAGGGTTTTTTTTTCTGTGGATTTGAAAGAGGCCACTCAGAGGTCTCTTAGAAGAAGAGGCCTGTTTTATCTCTCTATCTTGGGGATCAAACACTCTGGTGTTATCTGCTTGCGGCTCAAGTTGCGTTGTCTTTTAAACCATTTAGTCTTATTTTTTACTGCTCCAATTTGAAAATGTCCTTTCTTAGTTAGGAAGCATGCAGATTAGAACCTCATTGTGTATGATCCATGGAATCCAGAATCCAGAATCCGTTCCCCCTTCGCCATGTTGAGAGATTTTGGATGTAGTGGATTAAAAGATGCTGGTTCTATTCTGTGTGTGGATGGAGCTTAACCAGCATCAGTTTAAATTTTTTTGCCTTATTGCCATTTATTATAAAATGAAATATGTTGACAGGAAGCAAAAGCCATGACACACTGTCCACAAAGCCATCAGGAAGTGCGAGACTAAGCCAATTTAATAAATATTAGAAACTCATGGGGTGGGGGAACAGAATTCAACGGCAAAACAATCGAAACCTCAGACCAGCTCTTTTGTTGTTACGGAGGCCAGCAGAACGGAAAGGCTGTCTCCAAGCAGAGGTTGTCCCACTGGATAGTGGATGCTATAGTCTTGGCTTATCAGGTTCAAGACTTGCCATGCCCCCTAGGGGTGAAAGCTCACTCATCCAGGAGTGTTGCTTCCTCCTGGGCGCTGCAGGCTAGGCGACACCTGACACATTTGCAAGATTCTATAATCTCTGTGTAGAGCCCGTGTCCTCCCATATACTCGCCCCTCTGGGCCAGTAAGTAGGACCTGCTCGGTGTCAATTTGCTTGTTGCGCCATTCCTCTCCACGGACTGGATGCGTGCACTATTCTCTTCAGGTGAGTTCCACAGTTGAGAACCCTGGGTTCTTCCAGCACTGTCGGGCAGCCCCTGTGTCAGACTAGGTGCCTCCATGTGTTGTGATTCCCCCCTTTGGGCAATCCCACGTGTGTATTTCCATGGTAAGTCTCCTTTGGCAGCATCTGTCTTTCCCTTGGCAAGACCACTCTTGCCATCTCTGATGTTGAAGCATATCCACCCTGTTGACTGAGTACCTCAGAGATCTTCCATATGTATCACCGCTACATATATGCTTTGTAAGACCTCCTACGAGCAGGCAGCCTGTTAGCATACTTCCTCCTGGAATATGCTACCCAGTGCATTCTGTGTTAAGCTTAGCCCTTCGCTTGTGCTTCGTCTAATGACAAGGTGCTATCGCTTTACGCAGGGTGCTGGAAGACAGCCATTGTGGCGTTTTGGAAGGGACCCCATTCGTCAATATGTTCTGATGTAACGTCGAAAGTGACCGACTGAAAGTGAATGTCTAGGTTACGTATGTAACCCTCATTCCCTAAAGGAGGGAACAGAGACTTTACTTCCCTTTGCCACAATCGCTGTTCCGCTGAACGGCTGGGTCACACTGGTTCGGCTCCTCAGTGAAGACTTGATTGAGAGTTTGCTTGCGCTGCTCCTTATACACCCACAGAGTGGGGCGGAGATCGCAATGCAAATTCTGCAGACCAAGGTACTCAGCGTAGCATTGGCTCGTTTTACCACTCGAAGGTGATTGGGCTCTCAGGCGAGACCCCATTCGTCAGTATGTTCTGACGTAACATCTCCGTTCCCTCCTTCAGGGAATAAGGATTACATACGTAACCTAGATGTTTCTGGAAATTGGCATAATTCCAAACTGGAAAAGGTCATGGTTAGTCATGTTTCTTATAGCAGTAATAGCAGTTCAACATAAAGCTATACATTCATTAGCAACTTTTCAAATAACCCTCCAGCTTAATTTAGACCTGTTGTAAAGATGATAACCTCATTCATTTAAAGTGGAATTATTTGTGAAATTTTGAAATTGAAATTTTGGAAGTAAGCTAAGTTTAATTATATTTCCCCACAAAGATAAATGCATCATTGTATCTCACTTTGAGCCCATCTCTTGTCTAATATCTGTGTTTTCTCCAAATGTTCCAAAGCAATAGATACTGATTGTAACTCTAACCCTAAGGTCAGAAGAGCAAAATTTATCTTCCACATGAGCAAGTATGAATAGCTATTTGATGCTGCGCTGCTGAAGAAACGAAACTGAATTACCTGTGCATGTGAAATGCGATATACAAATAAACTTGACGTGCCTTACCGTGTCCAATAACCACAAACTGTGTAAAAAATGTAATATGACGTTAAACTAACGAGATACAGTGTTTTTCTACTTTGCCTAGTAAAAGTTGCGAATAGGCCTAGGAATTACGAATGAAAGAAAGCAACGTTTATTATTCCCTCCGAAAGGAGACGAGAGTGAGGATTTGGGAAAATAAACAAGACTACTTATCCAGAGGAACAGGCTAATTCATGAAATAGGTTATTGTTAAATTTGTGAAAAACCACAAAAGAGAATAGGCTGCTAAACCGACAAATAGCTTAATTATAATTTATGGGCTTGTACGTCCCTCTCTCATTTGGCTGCTAACCTATCATTTTTTTTGTAAACAAAGTTTGTACTTCACTGATGTCCTGATATCCATATTAAACAGCATTCACATGGACAATAATGTGTTTGGCTTACAACTACCGGTGGTATTTGGCCACCGCGATGGGCCAGTTATCACTCTGACCGACACATCCCTTAATAAAAGTGAATAATATTGAGCATTAATTTAATATTCACAGTGAATGTAGATGAATATTGAACATCTAATTTTATATATTTTTAATTCAATTATTATTATTATAATTAAAACCAAAAAAAATGTTCTAGAACTTCTGTGGGGACCTCTGGCGCCATCTGGGGGCCCCCCAGGGAGCCACGGCCCCCAGTTTGAGAACCACTGTCCTAAGTTAGTCAGGATACAAACATGCTCGCATCTTCCATGAGAGAGAAAATGCTGAGTCACAGAGACGTAGCTCCATGTCAGCTCTTGGGAGTTTGCACATGTTGCTGACGCAGAATGAGCTTTCATGGACAATTTCTTGTACAAAACTGCTTTGTAATTGTCACCTGTCATCATTGTACTCTTCTAAT
Organism: Hypophthalmichthys nobilis; assembly: GCA_037950665.1. Taxonomy (NCBI): domain Eukaryota; kingdom Metazoa; phylum Chordata; class Actinopteri; order Cypriniformes; family Xenocyprididae; genus Hypophthalmichthys; species Hypophthalmichthys nobilis. The sequence goes on along the minus strand of CM075475.1, from coordinate 24,543,451 downwards.
CAGGTGTCAGGTATCTAAAGGCAGTTACCAAGTGAAAAATGGCATTAACTCCAAAGTGGAAAAATATGCTATCACAGGATTGTCCCATGATATTTGCCATATTATACACAGACTCCTATTAAAATAGCGTTACCAGGCTTCACACACAGCATAGATATAACCTGGAACTTTGTAATGCAGTTTTCTATTGATGGAAAATTAGAAAATTAACCTGGAAAACAAATTGGTCTAGTGGTTCTAGAAAAAAAAAAACAATTATATATTATAATAAAACAATATTTATCAATAAAATATTGTAATAAAACAACTAGCATAGTGAATGAGAATAGTGATCAAAAATCATCACTATATCAGTTAGCTTGCTAATGCTGTGAATGTTGTTTCCTTAACATATTACTATACTTTATTAGCTAAAAGTAATGATAGGAGAGTATTATTATTAATAATATTTTAATCAGAATTATTCTTCATAAACAGTCATTTAATAATAAATAACAAGGTTATAGGCTAGTCTATATGCAAAATGCAATATGTGACTACAGAAATGGATGCTGATGACACAAAAGTAAGTACACAAAAGTAAGACACAAAAGTTGGGGGAAAACTAAAAGTTGTATTTTAAACTTAGATAAATAATTATCTTCATTTCATTTCAGAATGCAAATCATGCTCGTAGACTAATTGTAAAAAAAAAAAAAAAAAAATGTTGGATTCACTATGCTATTAATTATGAAAAAGGAAAAAACTATCCATTATCTTGTATCTCCGTTATCTAGGCTATACTAACATAGCGGATTGTCAAGTCACGTTACTCCAGTTACTGGTTTCAGTAACACTGACGCATCATGTTGTGATCGTATATAAGACGAACGCGCACCTTCATTTCACTGACAGCTTCTGGAAGATCTGAATAGGTTCTTGCTTCAACAGTGATTGAACGGAACTTCGATCTCGCTGGAATTTCGCTTTGAAAAAAGTCAATTTTCATATTGATTATTTTTTTACCAACCTTTTGATAATAAAACGACAAAAAATCCGCCGAAATGGATTCCCAGATTCGCCAGAACTACGACCGCGACTGCGAGGCTTTGATCAACAAGATGATCAATCTGGAGCTTTACGCTGGCTACACTTACACTTCAATGGTAAGTTTCTAAAATTAAAATTGCTTATGGTACATCATGTTTCTTGGCGTTTTTTTTTCATCTTGGTTCGACATGTATGCGAAACAGACTTGTATCTTGGATCTATTGTTCACTCTTCGTCATTTAGTTAGGTGATTTTTCACGACGCCACGAATTTGAGGTGAACGACCTCGTCGCTCTAAGCGTTTTAAATCTTTTACCCATCGATTTGTTTCCATCAGGCTCACTACTTCAAACGGGATGATGTGGCTCTTGCCGGTTTTGCCAAGTTCTTCAAGAAGAACAGTGAGGAGGAGCGCGAGCATGCCGAGAAATTCATGGAGTTCCAGAACAAGAGGGGCGGACGCATTGTCCTGCAGGACGTAAAGGTAACCGCATCTGAATTGTGTAATTTCGACATTGAACTTTATGATAAGCAAAACGTACTCAAGGTTCATGCATATTTGTAGGGGCCTGTTGAATTGAGGGGGGATGGGGGCATCACGTGCTCACCGAGGTGTGTGTCTTTACAGAAACCTGAGCGCGATGAGTGGGACAATGGGCTGTTTGCTATGCAGTCTGCTCTTCAGCTGGAGAAGACCGTCAACCAGGCTCTGCTGGACCTGCATAAGGTCGCCTCTGAGAAGAGAGACCCTCATGTAAGTCCATGTACATTGCTCTTTAATGCAAAATTATTCCATCCTGATTTATTGAATTAAATGTTAAATTATTTTCTGGTGTCGTCCAACAGCTGTGTGACTTTCTGGAGACTCACTACCTGAATGAGCAGGTTGAGGCCATCAAGAAGCTTGGTGACCACATCACCAACCTTTCCAAGATGGATGCTGGCAACAACAGGATGGCGGAGTATCTGTTTGACAAGCACACCCTGGATGGAGACAGCTAAATCCAGACCCCTGCTTACTGAAAAACCTCCAGCTATACTCTAGGCTCAAATCATCAAGCTAATGTTGTCATGCAGCTCTTAGGCAAAATTTTAGACTTGAAAGATTGAAAAGTGAAGATTAAGAGGCTACATGTCACTGTGTAACATGCATGGCACTTTCAAGCCAATGCTTTTTTGAATGTACACTGGTTTTAATCTGCTGAATTTGGTGAATAAACATTTTTGGCTGGATTTACTTGTCTTGGTTTTGTGTGTGTGTTACTTATGAAATAAATTCATATTTTCAACAAACAGAAGGCGCTTTAGAGGTAGTATGTGAATACAGAAGTGAACCAGCGACAATGAATAAATAAGCGTTTGAACCATGTGTCTTTTAGCAGTCAATTCATTTTTTCTGGCCTACAAAATGATTAAACTAAAGGTAAGATTGTGACAAATCAATGTTTTTACAGGGCAACTGCTGCCAGATGTAATGCATTAGATCTTGATTGTCCTTTTGGTAACTGCTTTTATTTCAAACCCACATGCAGGAGGAAAAAATATTTCAGAAGTTCAGATCAAATGTTAACTGGTTAATTTGGATAGACCCACACATATTGGTTCAGTGACTATAATGTTTTTGAAACCCTTTTAACACTGCTTTGCAACCTGGTAGATTAAAATCAGTGAACAATGGATCACCCTGCACATTTTTAACACAATACAGCCTATATAGTTTATAACTAAATAGGCTATGTTCAGTCCACTTAGGTTCATGAATAAATGCATTATGTAATCCTGAGGTGGGGCTCCAGTAGGCTATTCACTTAAATGGACAAGAATGTTTGTTATTGTGTATGAAGTGATGCAGTTGATTCAGTATTAGGTCACTAGTTTTACACATACCCCTAGTCTTTCTGAGAGAAACCCTGAAGTTTACATTGACCACAGAAACTCAGGTAACATTGCAAGGACATTGCCTTTTTCCACTACATGTTATCACTCTAATCAAGCTTTAGGATGAGCTCCCCCTGCTGGCCTTACTAACACCTCTTCCAACAGCAACCTCAGTTTCCCTCAGGATTTCTATTATCCAGGTATACTGACCAGACTCAACCCTGCTTACCTTCCCTCGGAGTGCAGTTGATAGTTGCAGGTTGTTAATTGTCTATGAAAAGTCAAGTGCTAAACTAAAATATTTTTATTTTAAATAGTATTCTAAACCACACTAAGTTCTTAAATATTATATTAAATTAAGTAAAACTTTTCCGCAATTAAAGGTCATACAAAAATAGTAGGAAATAAATAATAAATAATAACATTTACCGTCCTGATCCAGACCCACACAACGCATTCTGGGTACTTGAAATCCACTGTCCAGTTTCAGTTGTCAACAAAAATGAATCACGTAGTCCCAACAAGATTGAGCAAACTTCTATTTTACAAATTTATGTAGATTGCTTCTGCTGATGTTCTCGATTTTTTATTGGTGGAATGGATTGGTTAGTGTGCAGTAACTCGTTCCTGTTAATCTGCCCATGTCTGTCAGTGGTTTTGTGTTTCTCTACACATGATGTATCAGTTTCAGAGCCCTTAAAGCTTCACTCCCAGTTCTACGACACTCTCACAGAATGACAATTATGGTTGACGTGATTCTGCAACATCCGCATTCTTGATTCCTGAAGAATCTGTTGCTTCCGTGTGGGTTTATTATGTGTCATGTCATGTTCAGAAGGAGTGGTTTAGTTTGCAATTCACTTCTAAAACTGATAAAGTATATTGCAATATAACAATATATTCCCACTATAAAAACAGCTTTTAAAATTATTGGCAATAAATGGATAGTTCATCCAAAAATAAAACTGATTTACCCTCATGAACCTGTATGACAAAAAAAAAAAAAAAAAATTGTTTGTGAGTAAATGACAGAAAATTTGTCTTCTTTTATCTTTAATGTTTTTGCAAAGCATTTCAGTATTTCATTCTGTGTTACTGAAATTATTAAAGCGCTTTAATTTAAAAATAGTTACAATCTTGAGTGTTTTTTTTAATAAAATGTAATTTGTGAAATAAAATAAAATGCAACAGAAGATACAGTGGATATCCTGTTTAAATGAGAACAATACAATGGAATTTTGGTGAAAAAGGGATATGGCAGGTGTAAAAGTGAAGATTACACTCCTGAACTGAGCTGATCAAATAACAAACATACATGTTCCATAATTGCTGAGTCACAGCAATACAGCTGTGTCATGTCTGTATCCATTTCTATGTGCTGCTGACAGACTGAGAGTTCATAGTGGTTCAAACATGTGCTGTGTCATTGTCATTCTTATGACCAAGGGCTCATCACTGTTGCATGTTATTGCAGAATTGTCCTATGATACAGGCTGTTGCTATAGAATAAATGCATTATTGAAAACCTGCATTTTGAAAATGGGAAAGAAAAAAAAAAGAGAAAATGAACTCTGGAAAATTATTTGCTTAATTGTCCTGTAAAATGTTTGAACATAACATTGCAATAAAAGTCAAACAGTGTTAAACTGTGCTTTTTACAATCTAGGAATCATGGGACCAGACCAGGCCCTCTTCAGATCTACATACCATTAAAACTAAGCTTGCAAAATCTTATTTTGTCACTGCTGATGACTGCATGTTATGTGACACGTGAATAGATTACGTGACACATGAATAGATTAAACGCACAGTCAGGTTTTATTTATTTGTTTCCATTAGCTAGCAGGTTTATTGTTTAATATTTTATTTATCTATTTTTTAAGATGGATGGATTGATATTTTTGATTATACTCCCATTGATGAAACAATGTAAATGCACATTTGATTAATTTGATTAAGCCTTCAAATTTAGATTTAGATGCAAATCATTCTTTTTGGGGGCATATAGTATTACTTGAAGTACCCTTGCTGTAATTAAAAACAATTAAGGGAGAACCAACAAAATATTAATGATTACATTGTAGTCAATATGCTTTTTGTTCTGCTTTTTTGCACAATAAAACCCATATTTAATTATATGCTGCTTTGCATTTCTTGCCAAATAATTTTATTTGAATACCTTAACCAAGTTTATAGTGTATGCTTCTTCCCAATATAACATATTCCTTATATTTGATTGTTTAATAGAAACTGAAATGTCATTAAATGCAAATAATCTGCAAATGCCCTCCAGACATCACTTTTTTGTTGCATCACTATTATGTATCCTGTTGGTGAATGATCTGTGACCACAAAACCAGCAGACGGGGAAAAATATAAATCTGTTTCAAGCTTTTAAGAGTTAATCATCAACCTTGACCCAGGAGAGACTAGTGAACGACTGATTCCACCTGCAGCATCAGTGTTGACACCTGGGGGAAACATGCAAAAATAGCTTTGTTTGTACTCATATTGTTCTCAGGGCACAGCTCAGTGTCAGGTGTGGTTACACTTGTTGCTGACACACACTGTGTGATGATGCAATAATGCTTTGTCATGTCTCCTGATTGATTTTAAAATAAAGTTTCCAAAGGGGATATTTTGTGGTGATGCCATAAAAGAACCATATGGGGTTCCACAAAGAACCTTTTAGTGAACAATTCTAAAAACAAACCTTTTTCCCCCCCATAGAGTGAAGAACATTTAAATAATCTAAAAAAAACATTTTGTGCATTGGAAAAGTCCCATGGATGTTAAAGGTTCTTCATGTAACCATTGATTCCAACAAATAACCTTTATTTATATGAGTGGAGGGTAAGGGCTATCACATGGAGAAGGTGCTACAATTACACAATTAGGCCTACACAAAATCAGCGTGTCTGGATATAGATTTGACCTATATTCGTTGTGAAAATATAAAGTGGCACAATTGTGTCATCAGAAGTGAGCAAGTTAAAGGTTTGATATAAGCATAAAAATTTAAGGTGTCAAATCGTTTTTATTTCTAGTTGGATTTCGTTTTTAATGATGTATGAAGAAGGGAACAAATACACAACTATGAAAGTTGATATGGTCTTTGTTTTCTCAGAAACTGTCAGTCTTGTCGCTTCCTCATTCAGCTCGTTCTTTGATTGGCTGGTTTCAGTAACACTGACGCATCATGTTGTGATCGTATATAAGACGAACGCGCACCTTCATTTCACTCACAGCTTCTGGAAGATCTGAATAGGTTCTTGCTTCAACAGTGATTGAACGGAACTTCGATCTCGCTGGAATTTATTTAAATCTATTTAAAATTTCTTATTTATTTCATTTATTTTGTGATAAAAAAAAAAAAAACCCGCTGAAATGGAGACTTCTCAGATTCGCCAGAACTACGACAGCGACTGCGAGGCTTTGATCAACAAGATGATCAATCTGGAGCTTTACGCTTCCTACATATACACTTCAATGGTATTTATTTCTTTTTTATTCTGTTCTCAGGACTTTTGCTAGTCGTATCCTGATTTTTTCCCCCTGCACTCTTAAAGGATAACAGAATTAGAAATTAAGTTATACTGAAAATAACAATAATGAGTAATTATGTAAGATGCAGCCAGTCAGGATACTTCATTATTGTGCACCTGTAAAAAACAAATAAACAAACAAACAAAAAATGATGGCACTTTATGCGTTTTTAGCTTAGAAAAAGAGTAAGTGCTGCTGTTAAATATGTGTTGTTGTTGTTGTTGTTGTTGTTAGACTCTACTTAAGTCCTTTCTTGTGATTTTGCTCCAATCAGGCTCACTACTTCAAACGGGATGATGTGGCTCTTGCTGGGTTTGCCAAGTTCTTCAAGGAGAACAGTGAGGAGGAGCGCGAGCATGCCGAGAAATTAATGGAGTTTCAGAACAAGAGGGGCGGAAAAATTGTCCTCCAGGATATCAAGGTGCTTGACAGTATTCTGAACTAATCACTGTAACCCTGTTTTATTGGTACAGGCAAAGCTGACTCTACAACTATTGTTATGAAATGACATTATGCCTATTTGTAAAGGACTGTTGATTTAAGTAATTAATTTAACAATTCAACATTGTAAAGGTGCAGTAAGCAATTTCTGAGAAATGCTGTTGATATTTGAAATTGACACCCAAACAAACACAACGCAATTCAAAAGAAACACACCCCTCCAGATAAACAATGGCAGTGGTTGTGTAAAACTGCAACAATGCAAACAATGTTACTCATGTATTGAGTAGAATTAAAGGGGTCCTTGCTTACTCATGTGTTTGTTTCTCTCTTCAGAAGCCTGATCGTGATATGTGGGGCAATGGACTGATCGCTATGCAGTCTGCTCTTCAGCTGGAGAAGACCGTCAACCAGGCTCTGCTGGACCTGCATAAGGTCGCCTCTGAGAAGAGAGACCCTCATGTGAGTAACCCTATTTGTTGTAGTTGAGACTCTAAATCTGCGTCCATATACATGCTTTTTTAAAACAGTGTCACATCTTTTCTGGGAAGTTTGCGTTCTAAATTATTTTCTGATGTCTTGTCCAACAGCTGCGTGACTTTCTGGAGACTCACTACCTGAATGAGCAGGTTGAGGCCATCAAGAAGCTTGGTGACCACATCACCAACCTTTCCAAGATGGATGCTGGCAACAACAGGATGGCGGAGTATCTGTTTGACAAGCACACCCTGGAAAGCTAAATGCAGCTCTCAGATCATCTTACATGAAGAAATCATCAAGCTTGTTTTTTGCACTTTAATTTATAACGTCTAAGACATTATGGTTACATCTAGTAAATGTCATTTCATAAAATATTGATTTTGAAGTCATCAGGCCTTTACTGTTGAATGTACACTCATTGGTTTTAACCTTGTGAATTTGATGAATAAACATTTTGGCTGGATTGATTTGTCTTTTTTTATTTAAAATTGTGAGCATCAATATCCAGTGTCTATATCCAGTGGTCACATCCAGGATGTGCAGTGCCGGAATAGGATCAGGATTGATACCTTTCTTAATTCATTGAAAAATTGCCATCTGACACTCATGTCCCTTGAAAGGGTTAGGGTTAAATGTTATCTTAAATTACATTATTCTTAATGTAGTGCACTGATGCAGATTATGTTATCTGAGGTGACTGAACGTCAGGAATGTAGTAATCTAGTTCACTCATTTAGTTTGGCTCTTAAAGAATAAATATGCCCTTGTAATTAACTGGTTGATCATTATGATCAGAATAATCAAGAGTTGTATTTTGTAGGCAGGTTTTCCCATTTAAGTTTTGTTAGTCATTTTTTCTTCTGACCTTATATTCCTGACCCATGCCATTAACATAGGACACATAAGAATACAATGTTGGATACGTAAAGCAGTGTCAAAGAACACAACAGCAGATATTTAGAGAATGCAGTCCAAACAATACTGCATCCCAATCACTTTCATTGTATGAATAAAAATATTTTTTGTGTTTCATAGAAGGAAGTGAAGTACAGACATAAAGGTTTGGAATGACATGAGAGTGAGAACATTGATATCAATATTCATTTTTGGGTGAACTATCTCTATAAACAGTTTACAATGAGTGAACTTCCATAAAAAAATAAAAAAACTGCAATCAGTATGATGTGAATACAGTGGCCATCATAGGGAGAGACATGATATGGACATTGGACATTTAAAGGGATAGTTCACCCTAAAACTTACTCACCCTCAAGTTGTTCCCAACATGGGGTGTGTTTCCCAAAAGCATTGTTAGCTTACTAACATCACAAGTTCTGTCATTTCTAACATAGTTCAACGATTTGGTGTTTCCCAAAACCATAGTTCCAACAAACTTTTCATTTTTGGGTGAACTATCCCTTTAAGGATGTCTACTGTACAGATACGGACCAGTCTTATTCCTGCTTACCTTCATTAAGTGTGCAGGTGATAGATGCTGGCTGTTACTGAAACTCTCCTAAAGTGTCCCATACATTCCTGGCACATATAGTTTTCCGGTCTTAAATCACAAAAATATAATAATAACAACAAGTTCAAGTTGTGAAAGAGCCACTTCAATACAGATTCATAATCACCAGTACATCTTTTACATGTAGCTCTCCTCAGCTGCACAAAGGGACATCCTGCATTGCATTAATCAATTTATGCAGCACTCACCAATGTTACATTCACTGAACAAATACTTGTCAAGAAAACACGCTTTATTTCATTGAAATAACTGTTAAATTATATCCACTTGATTACATGCATTTTTTGAGTAACTCAAAAAAATGATGATTCAGTAACTAACAACAGTGAAAGTTATTGTTTTTTTTTTTTTTTTTTTTGTAAAAACTGATTCAATGAGCAGAGTAAAAACACTTTCTGGAAATGTAATTCCAAACTGGAAAAGGTCATGGTTAGTCATGTTTCTTATAGCAGTAATAGCAGTTCAACCTAAAGCTATACATTCATAGACAACCTTTCAAATAACCCTCCAGCTTAATTTAGACCTGTTGTAAAGATGATAACCTCGTTCATTTAAAGTGAAAAGATTTGAGACATTAGACCCAAATAGTTTACATTATAATTATCTAGAGTAATTGACAGGTACATTGATTCAAGAATTGACAGATTAAAATAAAGTACAAAAATAATTCACAAAGGAATAGAGTTTACTTTAACAATTTGATGGTTTCACACATGTATCATAGGAAGTTAGTCAGGTTACAAATGCTCGCATCTTCCATGAGAGAGAAAATGCTGAGTCACAGAGACGTAGCTCCATGTCAGCTCTTGGGAGTTTGCACATGTTGCTGACGCAGAATGAGCTTTCATGGACAGTTTTTGGTACAAAACTGCTTTGTAATTGTCACCTGTCATCATTGTACTCTTCTAATCAGGTGTCAGGTATCTAAAGGCAGTTACCAAGTGAAAAATGGCATTAACTCCAAAGTGGGAAAATATGCTTTTTCAGGATTGTCCCATGATATTTGCCATATTATACACAGACTCCTATTAAAATAGTGTTACCAGGCTTCACACACAGCATAGATATAACCTGGAACTTTGTAATGCAGTTTTCTATTGATGGAAAATTAGAAAATTAACCTGGAAAACAAATTGGTCAAATGATTCTAGAAAAATGGATTAATGTAACATTAAAATAAAACAATCGTAAATTATAATAAAATAATATAAATAAAATATTGTTATAAAACAACTAGCACAGTGAATGAGAATAGTGATCAAAAATCACCACTATATTAGTTAGCTTACTAATGCTGTGAATGTTGTGTATCATATTACTATAGGCTATTTTAGTGGCTCAAGGTAATGATAGGAGGGTGTTATCATTAATGATATTTTAATCAGAACTATTCTGCATAAACAATCTTTTAGTAATAAGGTTATATGCAAAGTGTAATATGTGACTACAGAAATGAATGATGAAGGTACAAAAGTGGGAGACGCTTGTATACGAAAATGAAAAAAGTTGGGGGGAAAACTAAAAGTTGTATTTTAAACTTGCAAAGTTTAAAATACATATCATGTGTGTAGGCTAATCGTAAAACTGTTGGATTGACTATGCTATTAATTATGAAAAAGGAAAAAGACTAACAAAAAACTATCCATTATCTTGTCTTCGTTATCTATACTAACACAGCGGATTGTCAAGTCACGTTACTCCAGTTACTGGTTTCAGTAACACTGACGCATCATGTTGTGATCGTATATAAGACGAACGCGCACCTTCATTTCACTCACAGCTTCTGGAAGATCTGAATAGGTTCTTGCTTCAACAGTGATTGAACGGAACTTCGATCTCGCCGGAATTTATTTAAATCTATTTAAATTTCTTATTTATTTTGCACCAACGTTGTGATAAAAACCCGCTGAAATGGAGACTTCTCAGATTCGCCAGAACTACGACCGCGACTGCGAGGCTTTGATCAACAAGATGATCAATCTGGAGCTTTACGCTTCCTACACTTACACTTCAATGGTAAGCATCTCTTATTGGCTTTATCACTTTGATAAATCTTTATACGGAACGTTGTTTCTATTGATTATTGTTTTCCATTCTTGACAAAACGTGTCTAACGTTAAGAAAAACAACGTTCTAGAAATCTAAAACTACAAGAACACTGTATAGGCTATATAAATATAATAACCGAATAACAAATGCCACAAGCAGTAGCCACACTGCGCATCAGTGTTATGGAAACATCCACGGCTGTTTACAGTTGTTATGGGTTACAGTTACAGTTGCTGACAGTTGCTGTCTTATTATGAGATCAGTTAGTTTGACTTTGATTGATTGACTTTGAAATTTTATGACTGTAGTCCCTGATAAAAGGCTGTTCCTTAAGTTGTTATTTGTTCCCTTGTTCCTTAAAGGATTAGTTCACTTTCAAATAAAAATTTCCTGATAATTTACTCACCCCCATGTCATCCAAGATGTTCATGTCTTTCTTTCTTCAGTCGAAAAGAAATTAAGGTTTTTGATGAAAACATTCCAGGATTATTCTCCTTATAGTGGACTTCAATGTCCTCCAAACAGCTGAAGGTCAAAATTACAGTTTCATCAAAAGCCTTCATTTCTTTTCGACTGAAGAAAGAAGGACATGGACATCTTGGATGACATGGGGGTGAGTAAATTATCAGGAATATTTTATTTGAAAGTGAACTAATCCTTTAACATTATTATTCAATTTTGTTCAGGCTTTCTACTTCAAACGGGATGATGTGGCTCTTCCTGGTTTTGCCAAGTTCTTCAAGGAGAACAGTGAGGAGGAGCGCGAGCACGCCGAGAAATTCATGGAGTTCCAGAATAAGAGGGGTGGAAAAATTGTCCTTCAGGACGTAAAGGTGCTTGATAGTATTTTGAATCAAGCCTTTTGTCTTTGAAAAATTGTAACATAAGCAAAGTTGACTCTAGACTCTAGATCTCGTGTTATGAAATGATCTTCTTATGCTATGTACAGTAACTTGCTCACTGATCTTTCTACCTCTCTAGAAACCAGAGCGAGATATGTGGGGCAATGGACTGATCGCTATGCAGTGCGCTCTTCAGCTGGAGAAGAACGTCAACCAGGCTCTGCTGGACCTGCATAAAGCCGCCTCTGAGAAGAGAGACCCTCATGTGAGTAACCCTAATTTGTTGAAGTTGCCTCCATATAACATGCCTTACAACAGTTTCACTTAATTTCTGGGAAGATTGCATCCTGAAATCTTTTCTGATGTCTTGTCCAACAGCTGTGTGACTTTCTGGAGACTCATTACCTGAATGAGCAGGTTGAGGCCATCAAGAAGCTTGGTGACCACATCACCAACCTTTCCAAGATGGATGCTGGCAACAACAGGATGGCGGAGTATCTGTTTGACAAGCAAACCTTGGAAAGCTAAATGCAGACCTCAGACCATACAAAAATGAATAGAAATATTATTCTCTTATAGATGTTCTTATCAAACAGCTCTTGTGCAAATTTTTAATGTTTGAGAAGTTGAAAGGTTAACATCAAGTAAAGGTTCCTGTTATACAATTATGCAGTGTAAAATGATTAAATATTGTGATTGTCATCGAGCAATGCTTATGTTGAATGTACACTGACTGACATAGTGAATTTAAATAAACATTTTGAGCTGAAAACCTTGTGGGATTCATTTAGTGGGGTGTATATATTACAGTATTAGACTGTGCCTGTATTATTCAGCCTGCAAAAAGAGCTGTGAATGCAGATCTATTAAAAAGTGGTAACTATTTGATAGTGTATTTGATTAATGTACAAAATGACTGTAACATGGACACCAAAACCTCACAAAACAGAAGATAAAGTGAAAAAAAGAGTCGTTAATAAACGTAAATATTCACATGAATTTGCGCGGCAAAAAGTTGTAGTATTTCATTTTACCACATGAGGGTGGTGTTTCCTCCCTGTGTAGGCTTTAACAACTATAAACCCTGAAGGACCGAGGGCCTTTGTGGTAGGCTATAACAGATTATTTATTCAATATATCCAAATAATCATCAACTGTGGCAGACGCCTTGTTCTAATTTCAAAACCAATTAAGTTCACAGCTTCCTATGTCATTTCAATCTCGTCTATTAGCAGCGGTGAGCCACCGAGTATAATCCGATTCAGAGGGGTCACTGAGCGAAAATTATATTGGAAATTAGAATCGGATAAACAACATGAGATTATATGGGGTAGGCTACTGTGAACCGATAAACGGCATAGGAGATGGATGAAATAAGAATAAGAGAAAACCCAGGGCAAATAACTGCGAACAGAAGGGAGAGCACGATTAATCCAAGTGAAAGAGGGTTTGGCGCTTCAAATGCGCTTTGGGGAGAGAGAGGGACAGATGATAAAGTGGATGATAAGTGTAAGTTAGAGCAGTGTGGCGTCTCTAACCAACGCGCAGGTTTCTATCCTATAAAGGCTAACAGAGAGTTGGATCAGTAACAGATCATCAGGTAAGTTTATTATTTATCGGCTCTTCACGCGCGTGCTATTCATTTAAATATTAGGCTACTAACTTGCAATTGATTGACATGTCAAGCAGTGTCATTTAACATTATTTTAAAAAGTTTTTTTATGGTTAGGCCTAGTATATAATAGGATAGTTAACGCAGTTTTATAACGTAGTTGTAGCTATTTTGAAAAAAATATGACACACAGTGTAGGCTAGTTGAAAATTAACAGCACAAGTGCTATTAAAATATTGTCACCAGGCAGCCTAAATTCATGGAGACTAAATAGGCTACAACCCAGTCCACACACAAGCTAAATGAAAAAGACCATTCAAAATTTGCTGTAAATATAGTCTGAGTGAAAACTATTTAGAAATATAATATCGCACAGTGACGTTATTTAAAAAACGCAATTTGTCTTTTTTTTTTTTTTTTTCTCCTTCTTCTTCATATTTTGTATAACAGTAGGCCTAATTCCTTTCCTCTATAAGATCTGGTAATAAGTCTCTCTAAATTAATCCTTAGCCTGTCTGTGTGCGTGCTTTTCAGTCTTAGGCAACTGTGTGTAGGCCTAATAGTAAGCATTTTTTTTTTTTTTTTTTTTTTTCAACGATAAAGGGTGTCTAGATGAGATTTAGGTAATCCGAAAATACAGCAGTTCTGCCCGCTGGTGGACAAAGTAGCGCTGATGAAAAAAAAAAAAAAAAAACCCAAGGCCGTATGACGCCGTCTGATGGTCGGTGACGCACAGAGCGACAGGCCTTCTTTAGCCAGATTAGGGCAGTCCTGTCTGTAAATGACACAAATTATGCTTTCTGAACTCTCAGATTAAGCACTTTCAATGTATCCTCTCTTTGATTTGGTTTGGAAAGAAAAGAAAAGAAAAGAAAAGAAAAAAGAAATCTGTGTTGTTTAACCCTTAATGTTATTGAATAAATATTTAAAAGGTTCTTTTAAATATCTGGAAGTTTTAGAAGGTTCTTTTAAAATATATATATTACTGACCTATATACTTTAGCAAAAGAGTTACTTTGCAAATGTCAGAATACTAAATATGAAAACAGCGCATGCTTCATGAATCAAACTGATTTTGTCCTAACATTGTGCTACTAAATACTAAATAAATATGAATAATATTTGTATCTAAGTAAAAAAAAAAAAAAATGTAATACAAATTTGAATAAAAGTACAATAAAGAATATTCTCTTGAGTCACCGAGGCACAGGTGAGCTATACTGTAGCAATGATGCTTCTAAGCAACAAACTCATTTAAATATATACCACTAAAAGTTTTATATTTACATATTGTATATGACTTTCCATTAACTTTCCATGAAGTTCACTCACTAACAAATTTAAATCATATTTTTAATGAGTGAAAAAAAAAATTTATTCAAAGATTCAGAAATTCATTTTTTTTTAACCATGTTATTGGTGTGTTATATACACCATGTGTATGCAAAGTGAAATGGGTCCCTTAATCATCATGAACCAGCAAGGTCAAGTATGTAAGGGATGGACTTTGATCTCTAAACTGAATCTGGCTTTAGGGCTATTTCAAGAGAAATTAAAGAATTTCATGAGTCCATCGTCTTTCATTACTGTAGTCAGTCCATGTGGCTGACGAGTAAACAAGCTACAGGAAGAGAATCATCACAAAGTCCTGCACTCATTAATCCAACCGCGACCTTGCCGCTCAACACATTCGTATACAGAAAAGAGCAGTGGCTACCTTAAGTCTGAAGTCTTTTATATGTCGGTCTGGTGACAAGATGTGAAAGTGAGGCGGCAAGGGGAGGGCCCTGTTCCTAATTTACTTAAACCCAAGGATTTTTGGATTAGCTTTGGCAATTAATCTCGTTATGCATCTGCTGAGAGTGACGAGGTCAGATCAGCTGAGCAGGGCAGGTGGAGACATATCCATTGTGTGTTAATGTGCGAGACAAATATTTTTGACCACATTATAGTGTTTGAACACATGGGCATTATGCATGCATGGTTATGTTTTGGCATGTCACAATTCCAGAAGGATAATAACGGACATGTGGAGCCCTATAGCATCAGAGTTTACTCCATCAAAAGTCACGGCACAAAGAGGACAGAGGAGGGGAGGGAAAGAGAGATAGTGTGGGGCTTGACAGAAGGAGGGGTGGTGGATGGGATGGAAAGGAGCACATTATAAAAAAAGAGGGACATTAAATGAATACTTTACAGGACACCAGACCGATCTAGGGGATATATGTGATTTGGGGCATTTAGTTCATGTAGGTTATTCCAGGACAGTGACAGTCTGTTTTATGTCTCTAGCTGATCAGCCATGCGATTGGTCAGTATGCAGCATCGTGAGCGGAGGGCAGCAGAATCAGAAGAGGAGCCTAATCCTGCTCCACCCCCTCCGCCGCCTCCATCTCACCACTCCCACAACTTCATAAATATGAAGAACAAGTTTTTCAATGAGCTTGGCCATCTACCTAGTAAGTAATAATTGTATGTCAAGATATATGCCACACTTAATCTTATCTCAGCTGGCTACCATCATCATAAGATGCAGATGTTTGTTTGAATATTTACATTGTGTGACCAAAATTCAATGTCAGAACAACATCTAATGCCAACGTCAGTGTGATGCAGAATACAGCTGACATTGATATTTTGTTGCTTTTAAGTAATGGAATCACCTCATACCAACATTATATTGACGCCAAATACCAACATTTAGTTGTGAAGTATGTTAACCCAAACCCGACGTCTGCCAAACGGCATAATGTTAATGTTAACACAATGTTGAATTAGAACATTAGGCTTTTGACGTCAACTAGATTTTCATTTTCAACTAAAATTTAACATCTGTCCAATGTCTTTCTGATGTTAAATTGACATCTGGTCTGGTGCCAGCTGGGATAATTTATATTTCATCATATTATCATTACAAACATACATTCCCATTAAACTGTGTGTGCTAAATTAATTCCTCCATTTTCCATTTCCATGTAAATCCTTCATGTTTTCATCTATTCAATAAACAGACCACAAGATCAGAAGTAAGTTCTAATTTCCCAAAGTCTTTTTTTCTGTCAGCCCTCCACCCATCCACCCATCCATCCATATATTCAGAAATTAGCAGAAATTATGCAATTTTTTTGCATTTTCTAGAAACATGGATACATTCAATAATGTCTTTTTTACTAACAAAAATTAGATTATGATCTTTACATCATTCTGTTTTTTCATTTAACTTTCTTTGTTTATTTCTGCACAGTGCCCATGTGGGCTATTGGTGCCATAGTCGTGGTTGTGCTAGCCTTGGTTGGCTGCTTTGCTTTCTGTATCTATAAGAAGTGCTTGGGAGGGAAGAAGAAAGCAAAGAAAGTCAGAGAGAGGAAAGGTGGACGAAGAAGGATGAAAAAGGAGGGGGAGGAAGAAGCAGGCGAGGTAAAAGACCGTGGTACAGAGAGAATGAAGCTCTTTCAGATCTTGTTCTGTCAAATTATTTATTTTAATTTAAATATTTAAAAAAAATGGGTTAAGTTTGGCTTAAAGGTTTGCTTAAGTATTTTACATTTGTACTGCCGATACTTAATATTCAACCCCATAGGAGCAGCCTAAAGAGGGGGAAGGCGAGGGAGAGAAAGAATATTATGGCAAGTTGGAGTACACTCTGGACTATAACTTCACTGAAAATCAGGTCGGTTGAGAATGAATGTTCTTAATATGCATGCTAGTTGTGAGATGATATGATTCATTTTTATACAAATCAGCAAAAAGTACAGTTTTCAAGAATGTGTGACTAGCTTTTTGATTTTGAACACCTGACCCACAACCTTTTCTTCAACAATCTTCAGCTCATTGTCGGTATCTTGCAAGCACAAGACCTTCCTGCCATGGATCTGGGTGGAACGTCTGACCCCTATGTCAAAGTTTATATGCTACCAGACAAGAAGAAAAAGTTTGAAACAAAGGTCCAGCGCAAGAACCTTTGTCCTGTTTTCAACGAGACATTCATATTTAAGGTATTGCAGTTATGTCCTTACAATCATGCATTTATTTGTTTTGTTTTTTCGTTTACCAAAAGGCAATTTGTCATGCACTTTATCTGTTATGCTTGATTTTAATGTAGAATAAGTGCAACTGACTTTTGTTTCTAAAGAAAGCAAATGCAATTTCTTTGCATAAAAGGTACCAAGTCTGTGTTCAAATATGATTTTTTTTTGTTTCCAGATCCCCTTCAATGATCTAGCAGGACAAACTCTGGTCCTGCAGGTGTTTGACTTTGACCGCTTTGGTAAACATGATGTAATTGGAGAGATCAAAATCCCCATGAACAGTATTGACCTGGGCCAGCCCATACATGAATATAAAGACCTGGTTGGAGGAGAGAAAGAGGAAGTAAGGCTTTCCTTCAGACTTATAAAATTTTTTTCTTTTGCTGCCATAGTCAGTTTTTTTATGCTTTTTAGCTAAACACGCTCCTCTTCCTTCTTAACAGCAAGAAAAGCTTGGAGACATCTGTATCTCCCTGCGCTATGTGCCCACCTCCGGTAAACTGACCGTCTGTATCATGGAAGCCAAGAACCTGAAAAAGATGGACGTGGGTGGTTTATCAGGTGAGTGTGGTAGAATTCAAATTAAATTACATTTCCATTGTGTGTTGTACTTGATATTAAAATGAAATTATTCTCTGCACATCAAATGTGACTTTATTTTAATACAATTAGATTTCTGTACTTTTAAATATTTCTGTGGAAATGCGGTGCTAAGGTGCATTTCTGTCTTTATCCATGTACAATGCCATTTTCTCTTACTTTTTCCTTTCACTTTCTCTCATAGATCCTTTTGTGAAAGTGGTTCTGCAACACAATGGAAAGCGCATCAAGAAGAAGAAGACGACAGTTAAGCAGAACACACTGAACCCTTACTTCAATGAAAGTTTCAGCTTTGAAATCCCCTTCGCTCAGATTCAGGTAAACATATCTGTTTGAAACGTGACTACTTGCATCTCTAATACATGTACAGACTTACATTTCAGTTCTTTTAATACAATGCAATCTTTTTACTATATATACACTACGTTTATAGCGCTAATGTTACTTGTAAAATCATCTGTGTCTACAATATAATGGGTCTTTATTATATACTTGCATCAAAAAATAATAACTGTTAGGTTCAATGTACTTATCGTACTATTGATATTGAGGTGGGATACAGATAAGGTTAGGGACAGGTTTGGTGATATGGGTAAGTTTAAGAGTCAGTTAAGGTGTAAGGGAAAGCTCAACAGTGTAACTATAGATCTAATTATAGAAATTAATTGCAGCTGTAATTACATGCATGTATTTTTTTAAATATAGGTACAATGTAAAAACATGTATGTACACAATAAGTGCATTGTATCAAATTATTAATTTAAATGTTACCACTTAGTAGTTAAAGGATTAGTTCACTTTCAAATGAAAATTAGCCCAAGCTTTACTCACCCTCAAGCCATCCTAGGTGAGTAAAGCTTGGGCTAATTTTCATTTGAAAGTGAACTAATCCTTTAAACACACTTAATATAACGTGGGACCGAAGAACAAAGTGGATTAAATGCAGATTGACCTATTTTTCTCTATTCCTCTGTGACCCTGCAGAAGATCCAGGTGTTGATCACCGTCTATGACTATGATAAACTGGGAAGCAATGATCCAATTGGGAAGTGCTGGATTGGGTTTGGTGCTAGTGGGGTTGG
The DNA here is from genome assembly GCA_037950665.1 of Hypophthalmichthys nobilis. Taxonomy (NCBI): domain Eukaryota; kingdom Metazoa; phylum Chordata; class Actinopteri; order Cypriniformes; family Xenocyprididae; genus Hypophthalmichthys; species Hypophthalmichthys nobilis. Next base: position 24,524,336 of record CM075475.1, on the reverse strand, counting down.
TCTGCGACACTGGTCAGACATGTTGGCCAATCCCAGACGACCTGTGGCCCAGTGGCACACACTACAGAATGAAGAGGAAGTAGACGCTGCCCTTAAAGCACCTATCCGCTAAATATCTTACTTATCCACCCCTCAAAAGTTTTGGCAAAACGTAATTTAAATCTCATATGTCCTGTCACTGAGGAGCTTCTGTATGTTGCGTTATTAACGTCATTATTTCCTGTACCCTTCTTTACTGTGAAACAAAGAAGGATTCACTTTTATAAATGTTATGTATTTTGTTCATCTGGATTGTTTATTTAAATGTGTATGTATGTGGATGATAACTGTTTTATTTGAAAGTGTTGTAAGTATGTATCTGTCTATAACTGTATGAGAACTGTCCTGATTTGCCTCGTCTTTTTTTCTGTAAGCCAAGTTGACTATAAAAACAAGAACTGGATATTATAGCAGGTTTTAAGATGTTTTTATTTTATATACAAACAGACATAAAAGTTGTAAAATTCTCAGGAGTAAAACCTAGTAATTAATCGATAATAATATAATAATAATATGGAAGCCATTATTGTCTGTAAACATGTCTACCAATAGCAATTGTCTGGTTGGGTTCAGCAGTATTTGGAGTTGACCAGTTGTAGGTGGAAGCCTGGATTAATCTTGTGCCGCTTTCGGCTGTGTTCCAAGTGCAGTGCTGGACTAAGCCATACATGTGAGCAGGGAATTAGAGCCAGGAAAGGGCGGGTGTGTGGAGAGGATGAAGGAGACCAGAAGGGACACACAGGCAAAGTCATACAGAGTGAAAGAGAGAGATTGGAGAATATAGAAACTGATAGAGAGACTGCATTTGGAATAAAAAGTTAACTGGTTAAATATTAATTAGTAAAAGACTACGAAACAGACAGATTAACATGTAGAGATGTGCTTTAAGGAAAAGTCAGTACATTGCAAAGTTAGCCAAAATGATAGCAAATGGCCATGACAGAGAGCTTATCCAACCAAATCAGAATATATTCACAAAATAGTCTATCTTTAGTTTAGATGTTTGGCTTTAGATCAGTAATTTACCAGATACCTGAAAAATCTGTTAATCCACATTAGCATGACAAATCTGCGATTGTCACGCTACAACACTGCTGTTTTTAGACTAGCTTAGACTGAATGATTTTTAAATCGGCTTCCCAAAGGCTCTTGTATACATTATATTTACACAGCAACAATGTTTACAGCCATGGCCAAAAGTTTTGGCAGTGACATTTTTTATGTTTCAAAAAGTTTGCTGTTTCAGTTGTGGTGGTGTTGATTCACATTGTTTCTAGATTATTGTGCAGAGTGATCGGATGCATTTTAAATAATTACAAAAGGCTTAAAAAAAAAAAAAGCTTCAAAACCCAAATTTCACAGTTTTTTTTTTGCCTCTGGCCAACAGCAGCTAACATCATTTCACTAATCATATCAGCACATTGGAAAGTGTGAACGAGTACTAGGCAGGTAAAATCACTATCATTCTAAGTGGATTATAAGAGCAGACTGATTGCTGCAGGAGGGAAGAAGGGCTTCCAATCTTTGTGTTCTTGAATTTTGTGTTAGCAATGGTTACCTTCAAAGAAAGACATAAGGCCATTATTGCTTTGAATCAAAATTGACTCACATGCAAGGAAATTGCTGCAAAGAATATTGCACCTGAAAAGGCCATTTACCGGAACGGTTCAACTGCAGGACGTCCCAGAGTGCCCAGCAACTGCCAGGACTGTCTCCTGCTGAGGAGTCAGTTATGAAATTGTGTAGAACTTGCTCTTCCACATTTCCCCCCTCTGAGACTTGATAAAACCTTAATTGTTTTTACCCAGAGTGGAGTTTCACAATTCAGACTAAATTAAGTTGACTAATTTAGGTCACCCAGTCTCATTACCAATGACCAGATTAGTGCAATTGCACTCCGGTGGAGATTTTGTAACCAAACGTGGAGATTTCGTAACCAAACAATTAAGAATTGAATACAAGATTATGAAACATATAATTATGATTTCGCAATTGGTTCAGCCTTGCCTGTGGATGACACAGTTATTAAAAACATTCATTATAATGTCAAAAAATTATTTCATGACACAACTTTCCATGTCTTCATCTTATGTCTTTCCACTTCCTTTTTTCTATTGGTTGGCCCACATTTGCTCCAAATCATTTCACATATGATCATAATCATTTCACCACGGCCATTATTTTATTGGGCATAATCTGCCCAGTGGACCCACATATTAAAATTTGGATACAACTATTTTTTAGCATCTGCCTCAGTGTCTCATCAGACACCCTCTTTCATTCCATACAACACCATCATTCACACTCATTCATACCCTTTCACACACCCCTTTTACCAAGACATATAATCTTCTAAACGTCACATTATGTAACTTGGCGATGTCAGTCATAAGGTTTAGTATGTATAAACCTCTTTTTTTTTTTTACACAAAATCTAATAGATAAATTGGCACCGCCACCACCCACAAGATACATAGTTTATTGTCTCACTCAGTCTCAGATATATTCACTGTCACGGTGGTTGTGGGAAGGCATACACAGACAAATATAATAAATCCAAAAAGACAGGTTTAATGGTATTTCCAGCAAACAGACGACCAGACAGCAGCACCTAAGACAGTGAACGGACAAGGAGTGACTGAAAAGGAAGAACACAAACAAGGTAACGAGCAACAGCTGAACAGAATTAACTAATTATGAAGTGATCATGGTAATCAAGGAGTGGCGGGAATTACAAACAAAGGCAGGCATGTGATATGAGAAAAACTGAATGTCCATAAGAACTGAAACAGAACAGACTGTGACACTCACACAGACTACATACACATATAAATGCACTTTTCCTGTTCTACACCCGTCAGTTCTACTCGCTCTTTCACTGACACACTCTCTCAACACAGTGAAAAAGCAGTACCCTACAGGACTTTTGCCTATCCGTGCAGCCATCTGTCACTTCCTCACCACGACAGGACTTTATCCATTATCCATAGGACTTTTGCCTAGACACACAGCTTAGGCACAGTTAAAACAAAAATCTTCCGCACCTCTCCTACCACAGGATGGTTTTTGTGCTCCTTGATCCCTGGGAAGCATGCAACATATTGTTCCTCAAACTTCACTGCTGATGGGTTTGTTGCTAAGGCATGTCTCAGATGCCCAGCACTCTCCTTCCTCTGTTTATGAATGTCACCAGGTATCTAAAAAAACATACAATACCAACTCATTTTCTTACTTGTAGGCACCCATACCTATTCCCTTTACACTGACACATTGCTTTCTTTCTCCCTTCTACCATCTCTCTGACTTTTGTTTTCTTCACATATTTATCATACTGATGCATTCATTACATCCACACACGCACAACATTACATATTCGCATTCCCCAAGACATTTAATATATGACATTTTTTGCTACAAAGTTTTATTTTGCTTTAAAACTAAAACTTTGTTGTTGGGTCCCTTAATTATGTTACAGAGTAGAACGAGCCGGTCATAACATTTATAGATCAATCACTGAATAAATATCAATATACACCTTGTAATCAGGGAATCTGATGAGATGAACCACATATATTCTGGCTGGGCAGTCCCGAGTCTTGAAGAAGACGTCGCCTCTCTGTATAACAATGGTCTGAGTGGTCATCAAGCTAAAGAAGTAGTAATTATACTACAGCATGTGTCAAAAAATGATTAATGACTTTGACCTATGACATATGACCTATACCCCTCCCCCATGGGACCATCCAAATATTTCCCCATCCCCCCATGGTTGACCGCTGTATGAACCCCATGACCTTGGAGTTATGGAATTTAAATGGTGGTTGACCTGTGGACCCCAGTAGGGTGGGAATGAAATGATGATGGATGATTTTTGAACTTTGACCATGCAAATTGGAAGTTTTGAGGGTAATTTTTGAAGTTTCTGGGGTCACATGTGCAGTGTGACAGCATCTGCATTCCGGCTCATCTCTAATCTTCCTATACAAATGAGAAGCAACAAGTTTCTTGAAGCAGTCGGATCAAAATAACAAAAGAATAAACATGGTATATTTTATGATATACGCACACACGTATTTCAAAAAGTGAGAAACATTCGCTTCTTCTAAAATTTATAAATAAAATTATAACACGCTGAATAATAAAAAAACAGTTACTAAATTTACTGAGACCAATTATTATATTTAAATAAAAATATAATAGCCTGGAAAAAGATTTCCTCCTGCAATGATGTCCGAATGAATGGATTAACAACTGCTTTTAGTTTGAAATATAAAACACCCAAAATGTGGACATGTAAGTAAAGAAATATTTATTTTAACAATGTCAATGCAAAAGGGATTTCTTGTGTGGACATCTCCAGACATGTTGGGGTTTCCATGTTTTATGCATGGGTTTACATAGACTTTTTTCTTTTTCTGTATAATCTGTCCCCATCTATCACAGTAAACTTTTTCATTTTTATAATTTAAAAAGTTGTTTTGCTCATGGAAATAAATTATGGTTAGGTCAAACATTTAATCTATTTCTAGACAACATAATTGGAGGCATGAATCACACACACACACACACACACTTCAAAAAGTTCATTGAAAAAACATTCTCTTCTTTTAAATTATTATAAAATCATTTATAAAATGTAATTTATAAAACAACTCACATTTTTCAGAGAGCAGGGAAAGCACTCCTTACTTTTGACATCCTTAACATGAATAGCAGAATGCAATAAAGTTCTCTCTCTCTCTCTCACGCGCACACACACGTTTCAAAAGTGAAAAACATTCTGTTCTTTTAAGGAAGATGGTAATAAATAAAAGTATAACACTGTTAATAATAACAAACAGTTACTAAATTTACTCAAGCCAGTTATTATAGTTTTAGTTAAATGAAACAATGCATGATAGTCACAGAGGAGGAGAGCGATGGTCAGCGGGAGTGGATGAAACATTATTTTGTTTGTGCTAACTTTTATTTTCAAAGCATAAATGTAAAAGTTTAAATTACATCTTTTAAAATTAAACAATTGTTCAAATGAAATCTTTTTAAAGTCTTAATAAATCAAATCTTTGACATTTTATTTATCGGTGTATGTGTAAAAATGTATGGGGCTCACAAGCCATCTCTCATATTGTGTAACATTTTCAATAATTCATTATGAAAATCACCAAGCATTTTAACAGAGAAACAATGATTTCATTCAGACCCTGTGATCCCTCAGGTTAGTTCTATAAAAGGAACTTATCTCTATTTTAAATTGAAAAGATTCTAAATATAAATAATATCAAATATGTTGCTAATTTTTTTTAACAATTTAAATATAGTTTAGTTTAAGCTAAATTAATATATAAATAAAAAAATATATATATTTATATTTTTTTTTAAAAACTTACATTTTCAGAGAGCCGAAGTAGTCCCTTTTGCAATGATAAAAAAATAAATAAGTAAAAATAAAATAAAAAGCATTAATAAAGTAAAATCATTCATTAAACACCCCCAGATCCTCCCAGGAATAAACTCCAGTGTGAATGAGAGACGGGAGGGTGGAGTCAGACCAGATGAGTCTCTGTCACAGTGTAGAGATTCAAGCAGAAGGGTTAGGGTTACGTTTTTAAGAAATATGCATGTTTTAAAATAAACTGGAAATATTTAATTTGATTTTTAAAAAAAAAAAAATAAATAATAATCCAAACACGAAGGTATCTGTGTGTTTGACGACTCAGATGCAACTCGCACAAGGACTCAACATAGCTCTTATTTAGCTTAAGTTCATCTTTAAGAGCATCTTTAAGAAGATCACTACACATTTTCAGAGAGGGATCCTCAACATTCATTAATGATGGCCTTAGGATATAGGCTGATGAGGTGATTTACAGATCAGTCACTTCTCTGTGCTGAGCCTGTCTGTTGCCCCCCTTGAGCAACCTTTTGGAGAGATGACACTAGAAGGACACATGCCCCTTGACCCCCAACAATTTTGCATGGGTGTTAAACACCCTACAAGTAGTCATTTATTTCAACAGTGTTATTTACAAAACAACATTTTTCAATCGAGTGAATCTACACATCCAAGGTCTTTCAGAGACTTCAGGATCAGTGGGTCTCTTGAGAATATTTAACTGGGCTTAAAAACCAAAGATTAGCCCAAAGCCCCTACCCGGCATGTCCACATCAGACTCTGTGCTTGAAAATATCTTTGCTGTTAAATATATTTAAAAAACCTCACATGTAAACTTACGTTTTTGTAAGGTGACACATGCCTCATGGATCTTATATGATTTACTTTTCTTATACCAAAAGAATAATGCTGACAAATATTTTTGCTGCAATGTTTTTAACAAACAGGGATCACCTTAGTCCAAACAGTTCCTCACACACTGAAGCCATTAAGGATAGCCAAAGGTTCAGGACAATGGGTGAAAACATTACATATGTGAGAGAGTTTTACCCAAAATCAAATACTGTATTACACTTTTTCCAAAAGATAATATTGGTTTGAAGTTTGAATAAAAAAAATTAAAAGCAAACGTATCTTCATACCATGTGCTCTGACACAATTTTTGTTTTATAAAATTTGCGGTTGTTATTTCTAGGTTCATGCTGTCACGAATGTGGCTTCCACGCCTCCTCCTCCACACCACCGGAGGGAGCCGTCACCTGAGTATTGACTGTTTCCCATTCGGACTACATTACCCATAGGCCCTCATTCCTGGGACTGATTGCGCACACACCGGCACCCCATCACACTCACACTATTTAAGCCACTCTCTCACACACTCACATCGCGAAGTCTTGATTTGCCCTGGTAATCATTTCTGAGCGTTTTCTTGTGGACTGTTACCCTGTTACCGTTGGACTGTTTATTACCCTGTGATTCTCTGCTGCCTGCCCTGATCTCTGCCTGTGTACTGGACTGTGTTTGTTTGCCGCCTGCCCTGATCCTTGCCTGTGACTCGACCCTGTTTGTCTGCCGCCTGCCTCGACCATTGCCTGTCCCTGTTTATGCTTCTGCCTTTGCCCTGTTACTTTTGGTGACTATATCAATAAAGCTGCAAATGGATCCCCACTCTGTTGACCCATCATTACACATGCTATCAATATCAGTCTGTTAAATATGAAGTTAATACATGATGAAACAAGAATCATGCTACCAAATTCTTTTGTCACAATGTTTTTAAGAAAAAAATTGTTGTTTTTAAAATACAACTAAACCAGATTATTAGACAAAAATTATTTTAGAATCATTTGTGTATGTTGTTAGGCTTTGTTTTAATTATTCATAGCCGATATTTGTATGGTTACAGCTATTTCAACGTATTTATGAATACAGTTACTGAGGTTGTCTTAATTATGCTGAAATGTTTTATTAAAGTCAACACAGAGGACATCTTGAGTGCCAACCTAATCATCTCCTCTACCTGACACCTTTGTAAATGAATAAAACTAATATTTAAGCAGGGCAAATATTTAAAATTGTAAAAGATGTTAAACAATTTTGATCGTATGTGGATCAGGGATAAAAACCACTTACCATAATGGCTTCCTAAAAGAAGAATAAATTATTGAGACAAACGTGACAACACACTGACGTAGTTGTACGTTTCCTGGATAAAAACCTAAAAGGCAGCCGCCTAGGACGGAGCGGACAAAATAAGATAGCCTGTATCAACTAACCTTTCACTTAAAATAACTACATATGAAGTTTACTTTTTATTCAAGTCCTGTTTAGAGTACAATTGAAATATTTTTTCATGACTTGGGGGTCAAGGGGCATGTGTCCTTCTAGTGTCATCTCTCCAAAAGGTTGCTCAAGGGGGGCAACAGACAGGCTCAGCACAGAGAAGTGACTGATCTGTAAATCACCTCATCAGCCTATATCCTAAGGCCATCATTAATGAATGTTGAGGATCCCTCTCTGAAAATGTGTAGTGATCTTCTTAAAGATGCTCTTAAAGATGAACTTAAGCTAAATAAGAGCTATGTTGAGTCCTTGTGCGAGTTGCATCTGAGTCGTCAAACACACAGATACCTTCGTGTTTGGATTATTATTATTATTTTTTTTTTAAAAATCAAATTAAATATTTCTAGTTTATTTTAAAACATGCATATTTCTTAAAAACGTAACCCTAACCCTTCTGCTTGAATCTCTACACTGTGACAGAGACTCATCTGGTCTGACTCCACCCTCCCGTCTCTCATTCACACTGGAGTTTATTCCTGGGAGGATCTGGGGGTGTTTAATGAATGATTTTACTTTATTAATGCTTTTTATTTTATTTTTACTTATTTATTTTTTTATCATTGCAAAAGGGACTACTTCGGCTGTAATGTAAGTTTTTAAAAATATATATATATATTTTTTTTTTATTTATATATTAATTTAGCTAAAACTAAACTATATTTAAATTGTTAAAAAAAATTAGCAACATATTTGATATTATTTATATTTAGAATCTTTTCAATTTAAAATAGAGATAAGTTCCTTTTATAGAACTAACCTGAGGGATCACAGGGTCTGAATGAAATCATTGTTTCTCTGTTAAAATGCTTGGTGATTTTCATAATGAATTATTGAAAATGTTACACAATATGAGAGATGGCTTGTGAGCCCCATACATTTTACACATACACCGATAAATAAAATGTCAAAGATTTGATTTATTAAGACTTTAAAAAGATTTCATTTGAACAATTGTTTAATTTTAAAAGATGTAATTTAAACTTTTACATTTATGCTTTGAAAATAAAAGTTAGCACAAACAAAATAATGTTTCATCCACTCCCGCTGACCATCGCTCTCCTCCTCTGTGACTATCATGCATTGTTTCATTTAACTAAAACTATAATAACTGGCTTGAGTAAATTTAGTAACTGTTTGTTATTATTAACAGTGTTATACTTTTATTTATTACCATCTTCCTTAAAAGAACAGAATGTTTTTCACTTTTGAAACGTGTGTGTGCGCGTGAGAGAGAGAGAGAGAGAACTTTATTGCATTCTGCTATTCATGTTAAGGATGTCAAAAGTAAGGAGTGCTTTCCCTGCTCTCTGAAAAATGTGAGTTGTTTTATAAATTACATTTTATAAATGATTTTATAATAATTTAAAAGAAGAGAATGTTTTTTCAATGAACTTTTTGAAGTGTGTGTGTGTGTGTGTGTGTGATTCATGCCTCCAATTATGTTGTCTAGAAATAGATTAAATGTTTGACCTAACCATAATTTATTTCCATGAGCAAAACAACTTTTTAAATTATAAAAATGAAAAAGTTTACTGTGATAGATGGGGACAGATTATACAGAAAAAGAAAAAAGTCTATGTAAACCCATGCATAAAACATGGAAACCCCAACATGTCTGGAGATGTCCACACAAGAAATCCCTTTTGCATTGACATTGTTAAAATAAATATTTCTTTACTTACATGTCCACATTTTGGGTGTTTTATATTTCAAACTAAAAGCAGTTGTTAATCCATTCATTCGGACATCATTGCAGGAGGAAATCTTTTCCAGGCTATTATATTTTTTTAAATATAATAATTGGTCTCAGTAAATTTAGTAACTGTTTTTTTATTATTCAGCGTGTTATAATTTTATTTATAAATTTTAGAAGAAGCGAATGTTTCTCACTTTTTGAAATACGTGTGTGTGTATATCATAAAATATACCATGTTTATTCTTTTGTTATTTTGATCCGACTGTTTCAAGAAACTTGTTGCTTCTCATTTGTATAGGAAGATTAGAGATGAGCCGGAATGCAGATGCTGTCACACTGCACATGTGACCCCAGAAACTTCAAAAATTACCCTCAAAACTTTCAATTTGCACGGTCAAAGTTCAAAAATCATCCATCATCATTTCATTCCCACCCTACTGGGGTCCACAGGTCAACCACCATTTAAATTCCATAACTCCAAGGTCATGGGGTTCATTCAGCGGTCAACCATGGGGGGATGGGGAAATATTTGGATGGTCCCATGGGGGAGGGGTATAGGTCATAGGTCAAAGGTCAAAGTCATTAATCATTTTTTGACACATGCTGTAGCATAATTTCTACTTAAAGACATTACACAATATACAGTTTGTTTTGTTGCATGCATTGTGATTGGCCTGACGGATTCCATCCGTGTTGATATTTAACAGCCATAGGTTACTTGGTCAAAAAGGCTAATATATGAAGTAGCATGACGGATTTTTAAATAAGGTACTTCTGATTCTACACATATGAATAGCCACTGCCTAATGGATATGTGAGGCAAAGTGCATGTAGGCTAACCGTTTATTGACATACCAATTGTAGTTGTCTTGTCTGTTTTTCATGTTTGTGCTTATCTACCCCTTGGTGATAGGAGTGGACCCTCCTCCCCACCACCTTGAAGGGTAACCCATCAAAAGGAACATGGAGTTCCCACATAATTATTTTGGATCCTGGTTTGGGGTCTGTAAAAGTAAGTTAACTACAGTAAATCAGTGTTCTCGGCACAACATCACCAAATAAAACCTGACTGATTTAAATCTTGTTATTTCAGAGCTACAAAAACTCACCGTCCCCACCAAAAGCCTTGTCTTTTGTCCAAATGACGAACTTTGTCATCGTGTCCTCCTCGAAACCCCTAAATTTATGATCAAAACAACCCTTTGAGGGGAATCATTGACAATAACTGATTGCCATTTATCCAACAATTGTTTATAAGCGTGGCGAGATTTTGCAAGACTTGCTTCACTTCCAGCTGTTGCTGTATCCCTTTTGTCCCAACCGCATAGGTTGAACAAAAACGTATGCTGCTTCCTAATTCGCATACTGTCGGTCATAAATAGTATTCGAAATTAGAATTACTATGTCCTAAATCGTAGTATGTGAGTATTCCAAAGATACCCGGTCTACTTTTCCCGGTTAGAATCCGAAATGCAGATCCGTGCACACTCTAACGGCTATTGCCCACAAACCCATTGCACGTTGGACGAGGATTCGATTAGAACTACAAACACAAATAGAAGTGTTAAAAAACTACAAACATGGCGGATGTGCAAGACCAACAGTAGAGAGGTTCAGATAAAGGGGTTTGAGTGATTTATGCCGCGTTCCAGGCAACCCGTAACCCGTGTTTTTCCAAACTTCTACCCGTGAAAGCGCACTGGAAACCCGTGAACTCAGATCGATGTACTCCCAGTTCCACACACTGACGTTACATAGCCCGCGAAACAATGGCAGCCCCTAAGGATGCGGTGAGAAAATGGACTTTAGGACAATATAACGTTGCAATCAAATTAATAATAATATAATAATATAATACATCTAGCTACCACAATCCCTTGCGCTCAGGCAGTTTGGCGTGACTTGCCTGGAACGCTACAAAGTCGTGAGTCGTGGTTTGAAGTTGTGACTTACGGGCTCAAAAACCTGCCTGGAACGCAACATAATTATCAGTAGGTATCTAACCTGACAAAAATATATAATTTTATCCACATTATATTTAATCTGCAACAGCATTGTGAACTTTTGTAATGATATGTTTGGCCATTAAAGCTGCAGTCTGTAAGTTTTGCCTCTTTGTCGCCATCTCTGTTTGAAACCTGCAATTGCAGTTATTTGCAGAATTATCATCTTTACGTGGGTTGTGCATCGGCACGGCTCCTCAGCGCGGATGAATCTAATGCTTTGTGGAGAATGTGTGGCTGTCTGTCACCGCACCGGTGGATACTGTACAGGTACTTCGGAATCACAGATTGTAGTCTTGGAAGTATGAACAAAAAAATTTTCACTGGAAAATGTCTGAACAAGTAAGTAACAAATCTGCCACTTTTGTTCTGACCAACTGAGAAAAAAAAGCATTACAATAAATCACGCTACCAATGGTGATTAAATCTACATTTAAATTACATTTACATTTAGTCATTTAGCACACGCTTTTCTCCAAAGCGACTTACAAATGAGAGTAGTAGAAGCAATCAAATCAACATGAGTACAACAGTATGTAAGTGCCTTGTCAAGTCACAGTTTCATCAGTAGAAAGAATAGAAATCAAAAAAAGAAAAGTAAAATATAAATAAAAAGTAAGCGCTAATATTACTGGGTCAAGTGTTGACGAAAAAGATATGATATCTTTAGCAGTTTTTTTGAAAATGGCTAAAGACTCAGCTGCTCGGATAGAGCGTGGTAGGTCATTCCACCAGCCAGGAACAGACCCGGAGAAGGTCCGTGAGAGTGATTTTGTGCCCCTTTGGGATGGCACCACAAGGCGCCGTTCACTTGCAGAACGCAAGCTTCTGGAGGGAGCATAAGTGTGGAGTAGTGAGTTTAGGTATAGTGGTGCATGATCACTTAGCTCATATCACATCAAACCTTGCAAATTATTATTATTATTGTTGTACCTTGTTCTGAAATTGTTAATGTTAACAACATCAGCATTGTGTGACTATGTGTATTGCGTTACCTGTAGATTTACATTTCTGTACAGTATAATCTCTAATTGTCCATTTGTCATACCATACAATCCAGCATCAAAATGATAAGTTTAATTATTCCAGCTGCTGTGAGAAAAGGCTATAAATGATCCACGACCTGCAGCATCCTCAAATGACATGCGCACTTACTAGACCGTCTCATTCTAGTGTTTAATGCTGAGGAATACTCGAGCATACAAACCTCTGAAGGACTGAACTGGGAAGGACGTAGCCTCGGTAGGATGCAGCATTCTGTTTGAGAAGCACCCATGGTCTACTAGCTCGGACTCGTTCTTTATGTAAACAGGCGTGAGGTAATGACGCAAAGATAAACGGCGGCATGCTCGAATTTCCCGCGGCAACCTACCAGTACCATTTGAATTAGATAACATTATTACAAGCTTACCGTTGTGAATCGGGCTAAGGTAAGGAGATAGTTTTGAACACTAGCTGGTTATGTACTTGCTCAGAAATTGACTTTGGATCATTTTTAACCAAAAAAAAGTTAGGGACAGCAGCTTTAACATATATTAATGCATCATTATGCAAATTCCAAACACATAAGGAGTGTTCTCTGCATGAAAACCTATTAATTTAGTGTGAACGAACATGCCGGCCACCAGATGGCGATAGCTGATCAACACATTTAGGTTAGTTAAAAATGTCAGTAATTTTAATTTGATTAATTCAATATATTATATTCTATATAGAATGTATTATATAAATCATCTACTTATGAATTTAATGGACCCACTTTATTTATTTATTTATTTTTTAAAGGGAAGGAATGCTGCTGTATCCTAGGGAAGGAATACCCACATGTAGCCTAATTAGATCTGTAATTAATTTCTGTATCTATAATTACACTGCTGACCCACCCTAACTCACACTTAAACCTAATCATACCAAAAAAAACTTGTTCCATTACCTTAACAGGTAATATTAAGTGTTAAATATTAAATTTAATTATATCTCTATAAATGCAGCCCACTAGAATGAGTTAATCTAAAAAGTAAAAAATAAAAGTATGTTAAATCATTGCTTAGGCTTCCATTAAGTTGTAGTATAATGTTAATGTGGGCCTGCTGATTGCCTTCATGGAGCCTTAGCTACACACATTTTTTCTTTTACAATTACACTTATGATTGAAACACAAATATTTCCTGGGAGCTATATGGCATAATAATGATTTATGAGAGAGGTGAACACTGATCACTAAATCCTGCCTCACACAATTTTTTCCTACTTTACCACTGTCACTCCAGCACAAGAGACTTCACCACATCATCTGAGGTTTCAAATTTTGAGTTCCCTGGCAAATACTTCAGCAAACCCGACCAAAAGACATTTCGGAAAGTACATGGAAATGACTTTCGCTATTAATAGCCAGACATGTGAGCTGCAACCATAATTTTTGTGCAGCATCATGGAAACAGGATTCTCAGGCCATATTTTAAACACTATGAATGAAAGTAAACATTTTAAATCACGTCACAGACACTTCTCTCTAACAAACAGTTTATTTTCATTTCCTAAACATACATTCCTCTTCCCTTTTGGAGAGAAATGGTTTCAGTTGCATGATCAGTCTACTTTGCTAAAAGTCTCTCTGCAAATAAATGATGAATCAGATGCATTTTACATTTTTTTATTTAGCAGACACTTTTTATCCAATGTGCCTTACAAATGAGAATAAAACAAGCAGAAGTGATTAATCTAATCCAAGCACATCAGATCTGAGATAGGTTTTGAACATATTCAGAAATGTTTTTCATTGCAGAGACTGTGAAATTGTTATTAGAGTCAGATGTAAAAGCATCCATGTTGGCTTTTCAGAATTTCTCCAATGTCTTATTTCCAGCGACCTCCAACCTTTCCTTTACCATGGACTTTTTTGCTGTGATAAAGAAAAAGGTGAAACATCAGCATAATTGAGAGAATTTTTTTCATATAGAGAGATTATTATAGTCTTTTTCATGAAAGAAAAATGCTTAAGAAATTCTGTCATCATTTACTCGCCTTCACTCACCTTTAAAACCTTTTTTTTTCCTTCTGTGGAACATTTTGAAGAATGTTGGAAACTAGGCAAGTTTCGGTTCCCATGACATCCATTGTATGGACAAAAATACAATGCAAGTCAATGGGAACTGAAACTGCTTGGCTATCAATACTTTTCAAAATATCCTCTTTTTGATAGAAATGCATATGTTTGCAATGACATAAATGAGTAAATGATGACAGAATCTTTGGATGCACTATCCCTTTAAGGCTTGAATACTACATGACTTTTACCCCAATTTGCAGCCTGGACAAGTCGATGTTAGTTGTTTTTAGCTTCAGACTATGAATCCATTGAGTTGGATGATATCAAACATGTTTGAAATTTTGAGCTGATTTTAGAACACATTTTGTTTTACTTTGTCATGTGTGTCCTAGCAAAGAGGCACATGTTTCTGCATGAATTGGTTGTGTTCACAACAACTTAATGTTACTTACAACTTTTGAGCGTGAGAAATCCTGTTCAGCAGAACAACAATCTGTTAAGAAGGAAGCAAATTTTAGATAAGTTCATTGTTTACCATGGAGTTTCACTTTCTACCTGACTTTATCTAGCCAAACTAAACACATTTAGGTTTCATTCAGATAAATCTTTCACCAGCACCCACATTTATCAATCCTCAGTTCAGCAAACAAAGTCACCACACCTCATATTTCTGTCTCTTCATTTGATCCAAGAGATCAAACTTCTCTGACTCCAGCTGATAAATCCAGTTCCACATCTCCTGAGCTCGCTGCCTGTTTTGTGGGAGTAAGGAACAGATGATGACGCAAAACAACTCTTCATGGAGCATGGAAAAAAACATGCTAGTCTCAAAAGGCACAAGACTTTTATATGAAAAAGTATTGATTTTTTGCACATCTTCCATAATGGAAAACATATAACTATCTGTCTATATGAGCATATATGCATATTGTTATATTATATTATTTGTAATAACATGGATTTGTATGCATGTGGTCACCTCAACCCATCCTCTCTGAGATTTTCGATGCCAAGAGGAGAGCGTCTCTCTGAAAGAGTTTTTCTCTTGATCTCTCGTCCAGTCAAACGCTTCCCTCTTTTCTGCTCTGCCTAAAACACAAACACAAAAACACTCATGTACAAACATGTATTAATGGTACATTAATGTACTTATGGTAAGACTCAGTAACTTACCTTGGCTAAGAAGCCACCAAAGTTTGCCCCCATATTGGACAAAACCTTCTTCTTCTTGGCTTCGTCTTCTGCTCTCTTCTTAGCCTCCTCATCCTCTTTCCTCTGGCGCTCTTCCTGATGAGCGAGCGCAGACATTATATTTCATTTTGATATTCTGTATTAAATTCCACATACAACTTTGAGAGCATTTGAACATTTTATTTACTAAGTTTTAAGTTTGATTTCTAATTTACCGCAATCCTTGTCTGTCTGTCTCTTTCTTTCTCTGCTCTAACACGCTGCTGCTCTGCTCGTTCTGCCCGCCGCCGCTCCTGAGGACAGATGGACCGAATGGCCAACATGGAGAAAATTAGTACAAAGCAAAAACAAAAGTGAGTACAGAATGTTTTTGTGGTAAATTAAAGTCATAAAAGAGGGGAAAAAATGAAAAGATCAAGACTAGGAATTACAATTCTCTCCTTGAGACCGATCAGCTCTTCCTCCTCTTTCTTCCTCTGCTCAAAGTGGACATCAATTAAAGTCTGTAACTCCAGAAAGTCTTTCTCCATCCTTTTTCGGTGAATATCCTGAGAGAGAAAATGATATAGATTAGAAATAGAATACCATAACTTCAATGAAGTCCAAACTGAATGTTATTTTTAATTACATTTGCTAATAAATTGGGTATGAATTGAATCCAATCTCAACAATAGACAAACACAGTCTGAATATTCTTCATTGGACACACAATATAAACATTCACACAGTGCAGGGTGTAAAAAGTGAACCCTGCATATATCCAAGTAATTCTCAGTTTACAAATCATCCTAAACTGATGAACCGAATCGAAATGGTACTTACATCGAAATCTACCCGCTCACCCTCTGGAATCTTTGGAGGGGCAAGTTGTGGAACCATGGGCCTGTGTGGGAGACGGTGATAGAAAAAAAAAAAGGGGGATTTAAGAGATTAAGTGCCCGAAGACATCTGGCAAATGCAGAGTGTGTTCGAACACTTACTTAGGCCGGGGTCTTTCCTCCTCTGATAAAAGAAGCAAAGAATAGGAGGGAAAAAAGAAACAAGGCAGTACTTGTCAAATATCATTATACAGCCCTTCCTGTTCGCACACAACTGTACAATATGCCACTAGTCTTGCTGCCCTTTGCAGTGTCTTAAACTGAATTACACTGGTTGCATAAACTGTGTTTTTCTGGCTTTTTTTTTTTTTTTTAAATTATCTGGAAATTCTTTTTAATAAAACTGGTTCCTTTGAAGCAATGAGACTAAAGGGCACAATTGTAACATGGTTCTTTCATGACATTTTCAGTTCACAGGTCAATTTTATTCAACTCAGTGATTTATAGTTTTAAAGGTCATTAGTTATATAACATTCTGTGTTTAAAACGCATGTCAGTGGTGAGTAGTACAAATTAGCAGTAAAAGTTGGATTCAATCACACATTTAGAGCCTATTTATAGTAATCTAATGTGGATAAAAGTGATATATGTGTGTTTGTGTGAGTGAGAGAGATAATATACATCGATCAGGCATAACGTTATGACTATGGGGGTAGAATTGTTGCAATTTTCCAAGTAAATAGATTATGATCCACAAATAAATGTAAAGAGATTCACAAAAAAATAATCAAATGCACTATGAATAGAATGAGATCCACAAATATATGTTAGGAGTTTCACAAAAATTAATAAATTCACAAATAAATAAAATGAGATTTGCTAATAAAAAACATATTCACAAATATGTTTTTATGTCACTAGCACAATTCTGCCTGCATTCATAAGGGAACTATTTATCATGTGAGTGATAGGTATAATGAGGGAAGGGAGAAAGTTTTTGAGTAGGCATGTTGGTAAAGGATCTAGCTGACAGATTTTGTCAATTTTGTGTGTAAAAAAATGTCAAAATTTTCACAAAGATCAGAAGAACCATTAAGTGGTGATGGTGGTTTAACAAGTTTGTTGAGAAAATAGGGTCCTGGGTTTACACTTTGCTCTGTTGATAATAGTAGACAATTAAGTAGCATGTGCAGTGTTTTTATACTGCATTTTTATATTGTGATCTGTATTCAGAGTAGAGGGTAGCATGAACAGGAAGACAAGTCTTCTTATAGAGGCGTTCAAGACGTCTAGCCCGCTTTCATTAATCTGAGCTCCGGGGTGAACCAAGGGGAAGAATGAGCAGAGGGGATAGTTCTGGTCTTTAATGGGGCCATTAGATGTAGCTTCATTATATAATGAGAGAATCTCACCAGGACAAGAGAGATCAACAGAGAAAGGCAAAGAGGAAGCAGCAGTAGCAATAGAGAAATTGTCAGTGTTTATGTTTTTCAGGTTTTGAAAAGATTTGATTTTCGGTTTAGCAAGGGGGAAAGAAAAACTAAAGTCAATGAGTTTATGGTCAGATATGCCAATTTCGAGACCCTGGACACAAACATTATTAATACCAACAGAGCAGATTAAGTCAAGGGTATGAGAATGGTAATGTGTAGGAAAATCAATGTGCTGTGTTAAATCAAAATAGTCCAATATAGCCATAAAGTCCTTAGCAGAAGTACAGTCAGAATCCACATGAATATTGAAATCACCGAGCATAATAATATTGTTATATTGAGCACAAGCAATAGTGAACAACTCAGAGAGAAAGTTTGTATAATGTTTAGGAAGTCTGTAGATCAGCAAAATCAAGTGTGGTGTGGGACCAGCAATTCTAAATGACAGATCCACAAAAAATCCACAAATGCGTGCAGCGATCCACAAATGCACAGAAAGCAATTCACAAATGAATGCAGGCAGAATTGTGCTAGTGACATAAAAACATATTTGTGTACATGTCTTTTATTAGCAAATCTCATTTTATTTATTTGTGAATTTAATTAATTTTTGTGAAACTCCTAACATATATTTGTGGATCTCATTATATTCATTCATGCATATGATTTTTTTTTTTGTGAATCTCTTTACTTGTGGATCATATTCTATTTATTTGGAAAATTGCAACAATTCTAGCCCCATATATGACGACTGACAGATGAAGTGAATGACAGTGATTATCTCTTCATCATGGCAGCTGTTAGTGGGTGGCATATATTAGGCAGCAAGTGAACATTTTTCTCAAAGTTGATGTGTTAGAAGCAGGAAAAATGGGCAAGCATAAGGATTTGAGCGAGTTTGACAAGGGCCAAATTGTGATGGCTAGAAGACTGGGTCAGAGCATCTACAAAACTGCAGCTCTTGTGGGGTGTTCCTGGTCTGCAGTGGTCAGTATCTATCAAAAGTGGTCCAAGGAAGGAACAGTGGTGAACCGGCGACAGGGTCATGGGCGGCAAAGGCTCACTGATGCACGTGGGGAGTGAAGGCCGGCTCATGTGGTCTGATCCAACAGACGAGCTACTGTAGCTTAAATTGCTCAAGAAGTTAATACTGGTTTTGGTAGAAAGGTGTCAGAATATACAGTGCGTCGCAGTTTGTTGCGTATGGGGCTGCATAGCCGCAGACCAGTCAGGGTGCCCATGCTGACCCCTGTCCACCGCCGAAAGCACCAACAGTGCGCACGTGAGCATCAGAACTGGACTACGGAGCAATGGAAGAAGGTGGCCTGGTCTGATGGATCACGTTTTCTTTTACATCACGTGGATGGCCGGGTGTGTGTGTCGCTTACCTGGGGAACACATGGCACCAGGATGAACTATAGGAAGAAGGCAAGCTGGTGGAGGCAGTGTGATGCTTTGGGCAATGTTCTGCTGGGAAACCTTGGGTCCTGCCATCCATATGGATGTTACTTTGATACGGACCACCAGAGCTGGGTAGTAACGGATTACATATAATCTGGATTACGTAATCAGATTCCAAAAAATCAAGTACTTGTAATTAGAGTAAACTACTTTTTAAAAATACTCGTAATCAGACTACTTTTACTTTTTTATGGATTACATGATTACATATTATTTACACAATGGCAGTAAGTTGTTCACAATTCATTGATTCTCCTAATTTTTCATTTTTTTAGCGTTTATATTTTTTTCATTATAAACATGCCACTTATATCCATTGATTCTTCGAGTTTTTCCGGCGGTGAGGGAATCGTGCACAGAAATCAGCAACAACAAGAATATTTGTTTTTAGTAATGTTGCTGTTTTCTAAATTTACTTAATTTAAAGTAAATATGTTTTAAAATCATAAGATGTGATTTTGTTTTATTCAGTGTTACTATCAGCAAACACTAACAGGTACATTAGTGTTAGTATTTTGAAGCATTAACTGTCCATACATTGCACTTTAAAAAGAATCTGTTGAGGCTCTTGTTGGTGAATAGAATATATTTTTTAGAATATATATTTTCTTTGTATCTGTCAAAATAGTACAAGATTATCCTACAATATAATGTGACATCAAATAAGGGTTAGCACAAAAATAATCTAAATGTAATCCAAAAGTAGTCAGATTACATTACCAAAAACGTGTAATCTAAGGGATTATTTTGTTATATATTAATTTTGTCATGTAATTTGTAATCAGTAACTGATTACAATTCATAAGTATCTACCCAGCTCTGCGTACCACCTACCTAAGCATTGTTGCAGACCATGTACACTCTTTCATGGAAACGGTATTCCCTGGTGGCTGTGGCCTCTTTCAGCAGGATAATGAACTCTGCCACAAAGCAAAAATGGTTCAGGAATAGTTTGAGGAGCACAACAACGAGTTAGAGGTGTTGACTTGGCCTCCAAATTCCCCAGATCTCAATCCAATCGAGCATCTGTGGGATGTGCTGAACGAACTTTACCAACAGTGGCCTGAGGAGGGACAAACCAGCAACAGGGTGTTGGGCACCCAAGGCTCATCAATGCACAATGAAGGCTGCTGAGAAACTCTGAGTCCAGCCATTCATGTGGACATAACTTTGACATGTGCCTACCTAAACATTGTTGCAGACCAGGTACACCCCTTCATGACAATGGTGTTCCCTAGTGGAAGTGGCCTCTTTCAGCAGAATAATGCTCTCCACCAAACTGCACACATTGTTCAGGATGATTTGAGGAACATGATGAAGAGTTCAAGGTGCTGCCCTGCCAGATACCACCCAGTGTTGCCAATTTAGGGATTTTGTCAAGTCCGATCCATGGAGGCTCCACCTTGCAACTAACAGGACTTAAAGGATCTGCTGCTAACACCTTGGTACCAGATACCACAGCACACCTTCAGAGGTCTAGTGGAGTCCATGCTTCAATGGGTTGTTTTGGCAGCAAAATGGGGACCAACACAATATTAGGAAGGTGGTCACAATGTTCACAAGGCCTGATCGGTGTATATTTAGACTGCTTTATTGTATTTAAAACAAAAATAGTTTGAACTGATTGGAAAGACAAACATTATAAGATAAAAAAATAGGGTATGTCAATGAAAAGAAAGGCCACAAATGTTCCACAGTGATAAACAGAGGATGGGTAATACGTCCCATGTTATTATTTGTTTTGGGAATGGTATTTTGTTTGTTTGTTTTCTTCCCTCTTTACTTTCGTTTCAGCAGGTTGATGGGGGTACCTGAGTGGTTAAATCCTTTGCCAATCACCGTGACGCGTGGTGACGACAACGCGCGGCTTCACCAATGAGGGCGCCCTAGTTGATTATTATTTCTCTGGCACGCCAGACATTCTATTGTTGTTTGGTGGTTGACTCGCGTGCTTGTTTTGCCCTGTACCATCTTTGCATGGGCGTCGGAACCATTGTATTGCACTTTTTAAGACCAATGATATTGGACCCACTCACTTTTACCGTCTCTAATTCAGCATTTGTCTGTTCACTTTTCAGAGCACGTCAGTCACTTAATTAGACATAACCGACTGTGTTTTGTAAACCTTGTGTTTATTTGACAGTATTGCCACATGTATATCGCGTTGTACAATATATAACAGACAGTGTTAATGGGTCACAGTCACACTTAGCCCTATCCATTATTTCGTGAGGTATTCCTCTGGATATGCAATCTCTTGATTCTTTTCCCCAAATCATTACCGTCTCGCCCTATATTTTCGCAGGGTAAGATATAGATCATGGCCACGAAATTAATAATTTGTTCCCAACTAATAAATTCCCTTAATTTACTGAGATTACAGACACGTAAGGCGATTACTGTTTTAAATTAGGGCGGTCGTGGCCTAATGGATAGAGAGTCGGACTCGTAACCCAAAGGTCATGGGTTCGAGTCTCAAGTCCGGCAGGGATTGTCGGTGAGGGGAGTGAATGTCCAGCACTCTCTCCACCCTCAATACCACGACTGAGGTGAGACCCTTGAGCAAGGCACCGTACCCCCAACTGCTCCCCGGGCGCCGCAGCAATGGCTGCCCACCGCTCGGGTGTGTGTACACTTGGATGGGTTAAATGCAGAGCACAAATTCCTAGTATGGGTCACCATACTTGGCCACATGTCACTTCACTTTCACTTTCACTTTCACTTTTCAAATTAAGGAGGGACGAGGAAATTAATTAGTCGTAGAAACGAAATTATTATTTATTTATTATTATTATTTGTTATAGCTTGGCTATAAAAAGTTAGGCTATTGTGGTTTTTCCTCTTCTTCAGCATGTCAGTTCGTAGTAGGCCTATTTCCCACGCGCCAGTATTCAGTTTCGCTTCTCCGGGCTTGCTTCTTGTGTCTGCTGCGAGCCGCGCACCTTGCTTAATTGACGATCGATAAGACACTACTCCACACACCACCAACAGAGCATAAGAAATACCACAAATAAAAATATTTTTTAAAACATCGCCAAGTAAAACGCTGCGTTTATAAAGAAATGTCTCTTTACGAACATAACAAACGGGACACTTTTCAGACGCGCATTCCAACTTCGCCTCAGCCACAGGCGCAAGTCAAACGAGCGTGGTAAGGACGGGGGACCTTCAGTTGAACAACAGTGAACTGCGGTCAGATGAGATGTTGTCAGGCTATGTCAGTAAAACTCCAATCAGCCGTTAGGCTATAGCCTACTGTGCTCGAAGCGCGAACTCAAGAATTGCTCGCGCAAATGCGGCGGCGCAAGCTGCATATTAGGCTACTTTATTATAGCTTAACTAAAGCGCAAAAGAAACTACGGGCATGCACCGTCGTTATTCTGTTGTAAATGAAGTCACGAAATAACCAAGCATGCGATTAAAGCTGCCTCAAAACTGTGCATGCATGTAGTATGTATTTGTTGACATGGTTTTAAAGCTATTGTTATCCAATTTGTTGGCCATAAAAAGTCTTAAAATGCACATATGTACACCAAGGAAATCTAAATTTTCTCGGGGGAGCATGCACCCGAACCCCCCTAGCAAACTACATTTTGTGACCAGTAATTTAAGGTAATTAAAGGTTTGTGTCTCGTTATTCTATTAAAAAATCAATAACTACAGATTGATTTTGCATTCTATCTATCTATATAATTGCATCTACTCCAGTAAAAAAAAATTTGGGGGGAGGACCCACCCACATTTTTTTTTGCTTCCGACGCCCATGCATCCTTGTGTTTAACACCTGTTGGTTAAGTCTGTGTTCTTTGATAAGTCAGTGTTTAACGGCCCATTCGTGTTTTTCGCCGTTTCTGTTATCTGGTTGATAAACCGACATTACTAAACGGGGAAAGAGAGAAAGAACAGGTAAGATATCACGTGATATACATGTGCCACACCGAGTTGTCAATTTTTGTATGTAACACTAGTTTAGTGACACGTGCCACTTTTTGTATTTTTGGTTTATAGTGAAGGTAGTGTATTTAGGGCGTCCTTGACGCTAAAGATTTTTCTTTTTGTTCAGTGTAGGGTTTTTTTTTTTTTTTTTGTGAATATAGATGGTTGAGTTAGATTAGAAGTTTTGTTTTCTGCTTAGTAAGATTGGTTATATTTTGTTTCTTTCTTTGATTTGGCACGGTCTCTTCTTTTCTCTTTTGTTTAGTATTTTTGCTTGGTTAACGAATGTATATAATTTGTAAATTTATGTAAATAATTATATTCTGGGTTAATTTGTCCTGGTCTTACTGTAATAAACATACACGTTGCTGACTTAAAAATGGTGTGTATGCGTTCAGTGTTTTAATGTTGCACCCTTGTTTTCCCTAGATATTTTAAAAAAGGGTTTGTAACAATGGGACAGCACATTTAACAACACAGAACTCAGGTATCAAGATAAGGAGTTAAAGGAACTACTTTTTAAGCCCTCACCTTCTTCCTGAGTCTCCTCTGATGAACAAAACATTGAAAAAGAACACAAAAACACATCAGAGAACAATGGGCAATGTGGAAAAACACAGAGAACAATGGGCAATGTGGAAAAACACAGAGAACAATGGGCAATGTGGAAATAAGACTAATTGGTGTGGATGCTTTCCAAAAAAAAGAAAGAAAAACTGACTGACTAAATATTACATCACCCTTCAAAACATAAACTCATGCTACCCATCAACCTTCTATACATTTTTTTTTTACATGCTATTCTGATTGTGCATGTCTTTTTTACGAAGATAAACACACTACCTTGATAATCTGTATACTCCTCCTCTTCTGTAATACAGATCCAGCGAAGAAACATGAAATCAAAATAAATCAAACAAATCAATACTTTTAACAGATATAGAGAGAAACTGGCTGTTTAGTTCTCCTCAATAATCATGTTTTCTCCTTATGCAGAACTTTTGGTATTTGTTCATGTTCTGTCAGTGATTTTTTTTTTTTTTTAAACAAGATAAAGATTTATGGGTTTTGACTTAGGAAATGAGGCCCTCCTCTATTCACTTAGGTCTTTGAAGGTATTTTTTGCGGTGGCCGAGAGAGCTCAACGCGCTGCAAATGAAGAAAACACATGCAAATAGAAAAAACGCCAGCAAATAAAGAAAAAATCAATTAATAATAATAATCAATCATAAAATCAATTAAATTAATAAAAAATATATTATTTATTATTAATAATTTATCAATAATATTTTTAACGCAAAATAATACCCCTCAAATCGTTTGTCCTGGCGCCAGGACTGGCACAGACCACAACGAAAATGTTATAAGGGAACACCAAGTGACGAACCTGTCTGGGACCGCTGGCTGGGATTGTTCAATGTTTATTATGAGCAGGCCTATTTGCAGCACGTTTCTGTATTTGCATGTGTTGTGGACTTTTGCAGGGTAATGGTTGCAGATATGGAGGTGTGACTTTAATTTTACTGATTATTTCAAGTTCACTTCGATTCAGATGTGGCCAAAAGTAATGACTGTGTCAGCGAGTTGTTTAATTAATAAACTGCAACAGTGCCCACCCACTTTTTCCAGCACCCATGGTTCCAGAAGTGTTTTTTCGCATTGGGATTATAAAAAAGTCTTTGTTAAAGAGTTATACCAGCTACAACATTACAAACTTTAAACTGAAGCAAAAAAGTATTTGAAAATCAGATGTATTCAATTCAAAGTCAACAATAGGCATGACGTCAGTACCCGGAAGTCTAATTTATCGCTGGTTTCTTTGAGATTTTCCTATATGGGATTTTACAATGGTGTTTTTTTCTCTCTCTCTCTCTCTCTTGATTTATGTGTAAAATAAAGCCTGTGGTAAACATAACTTGATTATACTTAGATGTTTTGTACACAGCCATAGTGAAACTTGAATTTTGAAGCAGTTATGTTAATTTTTGAAAACATACTTTTTTAATAAGTAACTAGATAAGACAGCTTGGGGTGTGAGTGTGTGCAGTGTTAGTTGTAGAACAAAACATTAAAGTACCATCAAGTTATGTTTACCACAGGCTTTATTTAACTCATAAATTGAAAAACCCCATTATAAAACCCCATAGGAAAATCTTGAAGGGACCAGCGGCAAATTAGACTATATGCAATTATTAAGTAGTTCAAGAGCATACAGATTGTATTACATCATTTTTCAGTGGGAGTGGGAGGGCGCTAATAAGTTCTTTTGGCCAATTTGTTCTTTCAATTCTCTGATTGCTGGAGATTTCTTTGCAGAATCATGGGTAATCCAAATCCAATAGCTTCACTTCCTGTCTGTCTCCTGAGATACCTTCATGTAATCGATATTTGAGGGCAGCATACTGTAGATGTATACTAGATGTATCCGCTGTATCCCACAATCCTGTGCTTTCCATTCTGTGACAGTTGAGCTTTAAAATAAAGATGGCATCTAAAAGTTGGTGGTCAGTTTGTGTGTAAATGTACATTTCTGACCAACGTTTTCTACTTTTGATGTTATTTCTAGTGAGAAATTACTATTGTACTACTTAAATATTCACTTAGTTCTCATCAAAGCCTGCTCTGTTTTGCTGTAGATCATTAAACCATTACGCTGCCCCAGAAGTTTCGTGGGGTATCTTTGTGCGCAAACGCTCCCTACAAAGTCATTGCCTGATAAGGCAGCAAAGCAACAAGGCAGCTGTGTAAGTTTTCGGATGCAGCCAATTAGTTTGTCCATTTCCACCAGTCAAACCGATTTAGTAGATTTGTGAACCACGAACTTGATGGAAATTATCCCATTGACAGTGAGCAGCCAATCAGTGGGTGACTGAGGTGCAATCTCCTTTATTTTTGTACAGGCTTTTATTTTCCCATCAACTTTGAGGAGACTTTGATGCTTTAAACCCTCACTGAGGTATTATTTTACCTGCTCCTGCATCCTCTGCAGCCGCCTCCTCCTCCTCTGCTTCTCACAAATGCACAAGTCACAATAGGGATAAGTGAAAGGAAAACATAAGTGAATATCAATTCTGTGCCCGTGAGAGCACGTGGAAGAATATATAAATAATTGTGCAAAGGATTATGTAAGAGTACACCATTCAGGAATGCATGCTAGCAGTAACATGAGATCACTGTGTAATAATAACCCTTCCAGAAAAAGGCAGGGTAACAAGCCTAAGCACCCAATCAGAATTGTGCGTAGCCTCTAGAGGCATCTAGAGGCATCTATAACTGGCCTCTGGGTACACATTATACCAAGGCTTTACTGATAATCACTAAAGCTACAGTTTAAGCTGGGCAAAAAAAAAATGAAGAAAAAAGATAAAAAAAGATAAAGACTTACCCTCTGCTTGTTCCCTAACGGGTCATTTAGGGAAGAAATAGGAATTAGTAAACATTACATATCCTTTAAATGTAATGCTTTAATAGTCAAACAGTCAGTAATGATTAAAAAAAAGAAACATTACTCACTCATATTCTTCCTCTACATCAGACATGATGAAACTGAATGAGAGAAGGAGAAAGAGAAAGCGAGAGTGAGACAGGAAGGAATGTCTGAATGTACAAGCAGAACCACATAACTTAACATTTTGCAATTGCTTTAGAAAAAGGATGAGACAGCAGGAGAGAGTGACAAAACTAAAGTAGCACCAGATCTAAATTGTTCCATTGTTCCAAAGTGCTGACATCCCATTGAATGCTTCACAGGAAGATCGATGGGGTGATAACAGGTGGGAATGTAGAGACTAAGACAGTGTGCGATACAATTTCTGACACTTTCTTCTCTTCAGATCTTGCACATTACGCCTGCACGCATGTGAGATAATTGCAGTTAATGACTATCACGCACTGTTTGATTGCATTCATTAACCCTTCCATTGAGAGATTTCTCTCCTTGTGCCTCATTTTTCATGTCAGTGACATATATCTGCTATTTGAAACAATTTTATAGCTGCATTGTCATCAGCAGAGATAATTTATGAGGTATGTAGCTGTCACCGCTTCACTTGAACTTTACTGTTTCCAGACTGAGGCTTGTAAGCAGTGCCCATCTAAAAGCAGCCTTTCAACAGTTCGCCCTGCTGGTACTTTGTTCATGAGGTTCTTAGCATCTAAAGGGCACACGTCTGGCTAAATTCTGCGCAAAATGATCTAATTACAAATGAATGAAGCCTCTTGTTCTGGATTGATCCAAGTTGGAATAGAAGCAAGAGTCAATGAGTTAACAGGATGGGGAAAGTGAGTGAATTTTACTAATAGTTCCATAAGACCATTTGGTCCGGGACACACTCAAACACTACAAAAATCAGTACTACTACACTACAGGCACTTCTGCCAGGAATAAGTATGCAGGTTATCACCATCGTTGGTCAACTACACACCGTTTCGCCCATTGTTATTTTGTTATTTAATTGCATCCAATTTTTTGCTCCTAAAGTATCGCACACAAGTCTGGTACAGGAAATGAAAATACATTAACGGATACAACTATCATTTTAACTGCACACATGATCTACAAATAACAAACAGATTTACTGTCTGAATTATTCTGATAAATTCAGTTACTTTTCTCCAGATGGAAAGAACAGACTTAAAAAAAAAAGTTATTTTACCTTTTGGTGATGGTAGGATGGATTCAAAGTGGAAAAGGATAAAACACAGGCTCACAAAGGATGAGAGGAGAGTCCCCGTGAATTATGAGAGTTTTGTAATGCGGGACAATGGGTTGTTTTTATATGAGGACAGGGACAGATGGAGGGTGTTAGCAGCTACGGTATAGGACCATGGATGGATTAGAAATGAACCCAGGGACAGAAAGATGACCACCATGAGGGATTAGGGGAGACAGAGAGAATGACCTCACACAACAAACACAGAGATATAAAAAGAGATAGAAAAAACAAAGGGACAGTTGGGGACAAAAATAGCACAGGGGATTTAGACCCAATTCTTCCCAGAAGCCATATTTTCTATTTGACACAAAGTAAAATAAGGTAATAGCTAAGACAGTTTTAATGTAAGGGGGATGGGAAATTGTTGCTTTGTTGGAAAATTGCTTGGCTTTTATTGGCTGGCAATACATCAGGCTTTAATAGTTTACTGATCAGGTGTTTTTTAAACTGTAACATTAAAACATCTTTTAAAAGCATCTTTTACCTGCAAATTAGCTTATTGCAGCTAATTTGCAGCAAATTAACAGCTTGCAGTCTTGTAATATTCAGAATATTAATTTCTTCAGAGTGAGAGACATTTCTTTTTTTTTTTTTTTTTTTTAAGTATTCATTTTTTCCATCCATGTTGAATTTAGCTCTTTCAAAGTACCAAAAAGCTTTCCATTTCCTACAGAGACTGTGTTTCCTGTACTTTCCTGTCTTTGTACTCATCAAACCACAAACTGCTCTTCCAGAAGTTTCAGATTTTGTCACATGATTTTGTCACATGATATCGACATGATGGTCTTTAGCAAAAGTGTCTCTTTTTGTTGTTTAAAGCACACAGTTCTGTAAAAACACCTGATGGAAGGTAGAGAGCAATAAAGGAGACATCTTCAGAAATGTATTCTACACCTCTAAAGTGAATAACATCTATAGCTATGTTAATGATTAAATTTTGAGTAAATAGAAAACACACATAACACTCGGTGTACAAAATGAAGTCAGTTTATTATGAAATAATAGCCTTGTAACATTTTTTTTTTATGAAGACACTACTGGCATGGTCACTGTGAGCATCTGAAAGGAAGACAGGAAAAGACTGTGAGACATACTGCAAATCTGACCAGCACAAATATAATGAGCAGTAATTGTGTAGCGCTCAAAAAGACAACTCAAAACGACTTTAAATGGAAGGAAGCAAGGCAAACCACACTATTCTGACAGAACTTACCTGCGTTTTTGTGTTGTACTGGGCAACACTGTTTTCTTGGTCAATAAGCAAGGAAAAGAAAATATCCAAGTGGAAAAGAGCAGGTCGAGCAATCAGCACTAGTCTGTCTTCTCCCAAGTCCAGAACAAGAGAGCGAGCAGATATCTAGTGAGGAAGACAGTGAATCATACAATATTTACTTTTTGTTAAATGTTTTGATTAAATGTGATCCAAAACCAGGTTGCCATTACTCACCACTCCAGGAAGCAGGATCTCAGCGATCAGATACTCTGCATTTCCACTTGGGGGCTCCACTAATAAAGTGAATTCTGGACTGGAATTAATAAAGCACAATAAAGGCATAACTTTTAAGTCTTAGGTCAAGTTGCCTCACAATAACAATTTATCATACTGAGCATAACAATTGGCAGAGAAACTAAAGTCTTTGTACTCATCTCTGGTTTATCAAACAAAACACATTCAAAAGGGTCAAACCAAACAATTTAAAAATGTATAAGATGCACAAATGCATTTAAACAACTCCATATAAACTTACCATTTAATTGATGAAGGCAAGGACTGAGGTTCCCTGCCCACAAAGAACAAAGTGATTAGAGCAATTCTAGTTATAGCTTTAGTTGTGTCAACAACAGATGGGAAAAGTAGAGAAGAGCAAAGAGCTGCAGTTGTGTACATTAACAGAATGGACCACACACACTGACACGTACACACAGACAGGCAAAGTGTGCCTGATAACTTAGGACCAGGTCCATACAGAATCTGCAGGCTTTTTGGCACTGATTTTAGAACAAAATTGGCAGTATTCTGTGGAATGAATTTCATTATGGTAAATGTATTAAACAGTGAGCATTATCACTTATGCATTCATACTGTTAGATTGCTACTATAGAAAATGATGAATAACCCATAAATCATCCCACCCTTCCTTCAGGCACACCTTGTTGATGCAAAGTATGAGCCACTATCCATTGTGTTTCAGTGCTGTATCACCAGACATGTTAGAACATTGGCAGAAAGCTTTATGTATGGTTGGCGAAGTAAGTTACAACTGATAATTTGGTTTTGAATCTGATAAATGAATTTCTATTTTTTTCAAAGCAGTGAACCAACACTAGCGGTTTTTGGGGGGGGGGGGGTGAAGGTGAATTGGTATAGTCTTGACCTCTGGTCATGAGTGACAGTGTTGGAGGGATGGGAAATCTGTTGATTGTCGAGTGCCAAATAAACACAGAGATGGACAGGAAAAGGTCAAAGCCATCAGGTGCCCAATTTAGGGAAAAAAGAAAAGGGGGTCTTGTCCAGGGTGTAATTCAATGTAGAACCGCCACTGTTAGCACTTAAAACTTGTACTTTAAATTCACTTTGAAATTGAAATCATGAACTGTTTACTCTCTCATCAAGACAACATCAGCAAAGATCAAAGATCAAGCCACAACAAACTGCATCAGGACAGTTTTATTCAAATGAGCGAGATATGTGAGTATCAAACTTAGTCTCAATATTTATAAATTAAGTATCCCTACCCCTTTTAAAGTGGGGGTGTGTTAGAATTAAAGGGTTAGTTCACCCAAAAATGAAAATTCTGTCATTAATTACTCACCCTCATGTCGTTCTACACCCATAAGACCTTCGTTCATCTTCAGAACACAAATTAAGATATTTTTGATGAAATCCGATGGCTCAGTGAGGCCTCCATAGACAGCATTCAACACCATTCAAACTCTCAAGGTCCATAAAGGTACCAAAAACATATTTGAAACAGTTCATGTGAGTTCAGTGGTTCTATCTTAATATTATAAAGCGACAAGAATACTTTTTGTGTGCCAAAAAAACAAAATAATGACTTTTCAACAATATCTATATGGGCCAATTTCAAAACACTGCTTCTTGAAGCTTCTGAGCTTTATGAATCTTTTGTTTCGAATTAGTGATTCTGATCTCGGATTCGGATCTATTTTTTAGTACCTTAATGGACCTTGAGAGTTTGAATGGCATTGCTCTCAATAGAGGCCTGTGGGTGAGTAATAAATTACATTATTTTCCATTTTTGGGTGAACTAACCCTTTAATGGGTAATGTCCTACGCCTTCCCTATTCAACTTACGGAACGAACGCAGCGCCAATTCCATTTTTTTCCATATGTTGAATAGGGAAGGCGTAGGACATACAGCGTAAGCTTTTTTAAAAATACGAAAGTGCGGTTTTGGCGGAAGCACTTGGAAGGCGATCATTTGTTTATATAAAGCATATACATTTAAATTTTTTTCGAAAATGACTAATCGTTTCGCTAGATAAGACCCTTATTCCTTGTCTGGTATCGTTTGAAGCCCTTTGAAGCTGCACTGAAACTATAATTTTGACCTTCAACCGTTTGGTGGCCATTGAAGTCCACTATAAGGAGAATAATCCTGGAATGTTTTCATCAAAAACCTTAATTTCTTTTCGACTGAAGAAAGAAAGACATGAACATCTTGGATGACATGGGGGTGAGTAAATTATCAGGAAAATTTTATTTGAAAGTGAACTAATCCTTTAAGAAACTGATGGTTTGCTCAAGGCTGTTGGTCTGCTGCATTTCAAAGAATGCTATAACTTCTTGCTTTCCTGTATTCTGCTTCAGCTCTCTTTCCATTGCTAAGCTGTTTGCCTGTATGTGGGTGTATGTTAGAATAGTTTAAGTCGTCCCCTTGGAATTATAAGGTTCTATCTGCGTTCTGAGCGGTTTTGAGATTTGAGGTTTTGAGCTTCAAAGATTTTGCATTCCATATAGCAAAACCTATATGGGGAACAAGTTTCTTTCAAACATGAAAATGACAGGGACCCTAAATGTATTCTAAATATACAATATCAAAATCCTCTCAAATTTGTAAATGTGGATTTTTGGAACGAGTCAAACGCAGATAGAACCTTCTAATTCTAAAAAAAACAAACACTTTTTTTCACTTGGAATTATAAGGTTCTATCTGCCAAAAAAATTAATTGAAGCAATAATTTTCAAGAAACACATACAGTTTGCTTATAATTTGTTTTAAAACATAAAATGTTGTAACAATGTGTTGACATGCATGAAAAAGTTCAATTTAATGTTTTTTTTTTATTTCATATTTTAAATGAATATTTTTTTCTTGTTCAAGTTAAGCATAAAAGGCAGTGCAAAATCTTTTGTCCAGTGCAGATGTTAAATTTAGGTAGGAATATGATGGGTAATTTAACACATTATTGCAGGAACCATTTAAGTTTAAGTTTCCTTTTGTTTAGACAGAAAGCAGCTACTGTATTACATCTGACCAGGACTTTATTCCACAGAAAGTGGGACAGGTGAAATGGCTTTCTCTTTAGACATCAGTATTTCTGAAATAACATGTTAATGTTTATTGTTGTACTTAAGACCCCATCAATAAATTATTTACTATTTGACCTTTAAGGCTTAATATTGTAAAATTTAAGACATTTTAAGACAAAAAAAACTGCAAGAAAACAGACAATGCTTCAGCAAAGGTGTTTAACAAAATTTAATAAACATTGAAAAATGTTTCACTGACTATATATAATTAAAAATATTTCACATTTAAAATATTTAAATTATTTAACCTATGCAACAACTCAGTTTTTACCAACAATGTAAAATTTAACATCTCATCTCACTTAATCTAGTATACACTTTGATCCAGTATGCCATAGCGTAGAGCTTTATAGCTATACAGCTCAATTCAAGCACACAGGGTGGATCAAGGTTAAAACATAACCTAATATATACATAACTTTAAGCAAATAGACTACAAAACCCGAACCTATCCTCTTAATAGCGCTGCTGGCTAACGTTAGCGTGGTGTCTAACTGAAAATAACTCAATCAGATACAGCAAAACACACAAAAAGACTGCTGTCATTGACAAGATCATAAATAAAATAGTCGATCATGAGGTTTCTAATAAACATTGCGTTGTGTGAAATTATTTAGTCTTCTCTTCACCGATTTAGCGTTTATCTGAATCTCTTCCACTATCGCTACAACATGACAAAGATCGCTGATCCTGATTGGTCCTCGTGTGTGCATTCGAAGTGCTGATTGGCTCACGCAGATAGAACCTTATAGAACCAAGTTAGAGTGCGACTTTGTAGATAGAACCTTTTTGTTTTCTAAAAAAAAAAAAGTACCAAAATGTACACAACTTAAAAAAAGAAACATCACATAATGTAAATAAGTTGTCACAGAATATAATGTGAACAACTCAATTTTGACAAAAATGTCAGATAGATCCTTATAATTCCAAGGGGACTTGGACAAGTGTCTTGTTTGTGTCACACTCAAGGCTGTTTGCTGTTTTGCTCATAACTGGAGTCCCTAATCATGAGGATTTTGACTACATTGCTCTGAGTAGTATTGTACTGTAAGATAGTAAATTCCCATACCCCAGAAATGAACATTTCTTAGAAATAACAAACAATGTTTTCTGGGCAAACAGATTAATTGATCATAATATTAATTCTGGTGCAATAAGTTAATTCTATTAATTGATCCAAATATTTCTAATTCATATTTCTTTTGAGCTAATTTACTACACAATCTATCACTTCTTTTATGCACAAATTATAAAGACAGATAAAGTTCAGTGAGACAACTTGCTAGCTACCAACAGCTAAATGCAATGATACTTACAATGTACCAATATATCACCTTATGATATGTTAGTGTTATCAAATACACTGATACTCATTTTTCACTATATCAATACACAAATACCAGCTGCACTTTTGCGCTCCTTTCTCACCAACAGCAAGTTTGAAGGCATGTTCTACATCTGTATAATGCCTAATACAGTTGTTTTTATGTCACAGCGCTGCTTTATGTACAGGAGTAACTGCTGTATTTCTTCTTTTCTATAAGAGCCATCTACTTTCAAAGACTGAATTTGCATTTCCATTCAGCCTATCTGCCATTTTTTTGCTTAGACAAATTATATGTAATATACATAATCATTTATAATTCTGAATGTGAGGTTTATCATTTTATAAAACAAATTTGTTTTTTGTCAAAACTTCTATTGTTTGAACTGTAAAGTTATTAAAATCATTTAAATCATTCTACAGTTTTAAGTTAACATAGACACTGGTGTTCTATTCTAATATTTGAATTTTCTGAAACAATTTAACAGCTGATTCCTAAGGAGCCCCAGACATGACATGCAGACAAAAATATTTTATAATTAATTTAATTAAAATTAATTTATCCCACAAGTTAAGAATTTGTTCACTCATTTCAGTTAAACTGTGGCCACGAATTAAGAATTTTGTTCCCATGACTTATTAATTCGTTCCTTCGTTTTAGTTGGTCGTGGCTACGCTGAACTAATTCGTTTCTGCATTTTGATTGAACTAGTACAAGGGAACAAATTATTACAACATGGCCATGATTTAGTAAAACGAGGGAACAAATTATTATATTGTGTGCATGATTTATTTAACAAGGGAACAAATTAGTAAAATGTGCTGACGTATTAGTAAGTTGTGGGAGAAAATTGTTAATTCGTGGCCACAATATACATACTTTTTTCTGCATGTCATATCCGGGGCTCAATAGATTCCAATAATTTTTTTAGAATAATTTAAAGAGTAGAGCTAGTAATGAATTTTAGTTGTATTATAAGAGTCGATCTCACACTCCTTCTTACAACCCGCTTCAGCACCACCCTCAATCCACCAAAGAGATGAAGAACTCACCTTGAGTCAATTTCCTGGATAATTGGCTTGCTCTTGGTACGAATGTTTTGTTCTGCAACAGAGCCCATAAACTTCCTGTTCTTCAAAATCTTAACATCTTAAAAGAAAAAGAGGATAGGATCAGTAAACATGGAATGGAAAAGGCATGTTCTAAAGTGGACACATGCAGGGAAATGAATATCAGATGTTCTGTATTTAGGCTGACCTCTGCTTAACTCAAGGTTGTATTTGTTTTCCAGTCCCTCCAAAGAAACTGCAATAAGAAATTGCTGGAACAGGGTATCTTCCTGTTGGGTCAAGCATACACAGTGATGATAATTGTGGAGAGGGAGACCTGATCTGGTGGCAGGATGGCGCTGGCTCTGACACACACACATTTTAATTTGCCTGTCCTGTTCCTGCTATGGTCCGGTTGCACATAACTCTAGTTCATACATATTCAATGCACTCATCGCCCCGCTACAATAAACTCACATCGCATGCACACATATACAGTACATTCAAGTATAATTACCAAGTGGTTAATATATGATGGGTGATTCCGGGTGCGGAGGAGACACAAATGAAATGTGATTGTTAGTATCAAGAGCTATTTATAATGCTCTGTCACATCTCTGCAATAATAACTACCCCTCACTGTATATAACTAAAACACCATCTTTTGCAACATAGTGCATTTGGGAGTTGGGCCATCATTTTTATTTTTTCATCTTGGACCATAACACGTCCAATGAGCGGGCTGGCAAAACCCACTTCCTTACACAATAAATGCATTTTCCTGAGGTACTTTCAATGTATACATTCACATACAAGACACATACCTGACATTTCTGGAAGAACTCATCATTGATCACGACATCATACACAGTACAGCCTTGTGAGCCTGGCAAACATAAAAATATTCAGAATGCATATCAAATGTTTTATCAGAAAAGGAAGTAAGTAAAAATGAAGGTGGTTGTTTTGCCATTCACAGCTGACGCCTTTTTTCCTTCCTTTTTGGTCACTTATGTCAAAGAGTGACTTTTAGATTGGATTAGGAAAAACAATAATAAAAGGAGAATGGAGCAAATTTGAAAATGTGATTGTGTCTCTCACTGTTGTCCACTTCTGTGTGTGGCTCGCCGAGACTCATGGGCACTCTGTAACTTGTCGGGTCCTCTGACTCCAGTAGTTTCACAAGTGCTTCCTGGGACAGATGAGGAGGGGGTGGTACCGCTTGTGACTGACAAATATTCAGAAAGACCTTCTGTTTGTCTGACACTGAGGAGGTCTTCACGCACATGCCTGGCATAGAGAGAAAATTCAGATGAATTTGGATGGGCGTGATGACATCATAAATACAAACACCACCAATAAGCATACTGGTCCTCACCAGTCCTGAGAAGATGTTCTTGAAATATCAGACTAACCTGGCTGTGGACGGATGACTTTGGAAGGGAGACTCTCGTTTTGCATTTTTCCCATGGTCTGTAATGTTGGACAAAACAAATAATATTTTTGTCTTAGACTTTTTCTCTAATTTAGTTACCACATGATATGAAATGTAATTTACAACTTCATGATAAACATTTGCATTTGTGCATTTGGTACTGCAGATGCCCTTATCCAAAGGGACATCCATGGTTTTCCGTATAAGGTGTGACGGAACGGCTGCCTCTCCCTTATTATCAGCGCCACCCCGTCCTTCGCCAGGTTCCCGACTGGAGTGGGTGTGAGAGAGAGATGGGGCGCAGAAACAATCTGGTTTGGCGGCGTGTGATGAGGCACACCTGAAAATAATGAAGCCTCGTCACCGCCGCTGTTAAATGCTGAGCGCGCCTCTCCTTGAGAGACCGGTCTTTTTCACACTGGTGTCCTCGCTGGTCCAGGAGAGGAGCGGTGAGGGATTCCCGCACCACGATTACGTAGAGCTGCCGGACACGTTTGCCCGCGCCACGACGCACGCACCGCAGCCGACAGGCTGAAGAATGGCCGGGCCGCCTACCCCTCAATTGCCGCGGCCCTTGGGAAGTTGAACCGCCGCCCCACGCGCCCCGGGCTGAAGAGGGGAGCGCGTGCGGCCGCCGGGACCCCGCCCTCATTACCTGGACCAACCCTGCTGAACACTGCCTTTCCCTCACAAGCAGTGGTGTAGTCGAGGCCAAATGCACGTATACTTACTTTTTGCCCAGGGCTGTTTGCGTATTACGACTTCTAAGGATCAGTATTTACGTATACCCACTTGTTTTTTTTCCTTCTAAAGTCCATAAACTATTGTCATGTTAGCTTCCCCTTTAAAGGCGCAATATGTAATATTTTTGCAGTAAAATATCCAAAAACCACTAGGCCAGTGTTATATATTTTGTTCACTTGAGTACTTACAATATCCCAAATGTTTCCAACTATTTGTAAATCGTGAGGAAAATTGCAATTTTTACATACCCGCGTTACCCTCGGTTTCCGGTTTTATTTTGTAGAAACCATGGAAACACCAAAGACGCTTTAATATATTACACGTTTTAACAGACAAGGGAACAACTGTTTTGATATATTGATAGACAGAAAACTAATTGTTATATAGCTCAACACCTTCTTGATTTTTTTTTTTGCTAGTACCATGCTTTACCATGCCTCAGAGAAAAACACTATTTTGTCAAGTAGCTAACATAGCATAATCAGATGCAGCTTTATTTTTAGTAACAGTAATACAGCATTTTCTCCATCATACAATATGTTTTAAAATGAATTGCATGTCATTTATCAACACAAGCCATCCAGCATTTAATATATTCTAAAATCGATCTATCTTACTGCAGTGTGTCTCAAACAAGTGTCTCACAGCAGCCGCCGAGCGAACGCACAGAGTAACGTTATAACTTCATTTTCAACACACTCAGATGTATCTAATATAATAAACAGAGCTGTGTTACCTCATACCATAGACTGTAAAAAAATATGGACGTAGTGTCCGTGACGTCACCCGTAGATTTCTGAAAAGTATTTTTGAAGCGAAAATGAGACCGCTGCCATCTTAGCTGCGCGTCACTCCCGGATAACTGAAAACGGGCAAAGAGGCGGGACGTGATGATATTGTGACTTGTTGCTGAAACCAGCCCGCCTAGCTCGACGTGATCACGCTAGCAGGCAAAGGAGCTATCTATCTACCTTAGATACTATCTAAATAAAATATTAATAAAGATAAGTTATATCATTAGAAAGTTCTAAAGGTGTACTGTCAATATACGGTGTCTTTTTTATGATATAGGAAGTACTTTTTTTGTCCACAAAAGGTTAAATCCATGAAATATTGATATATTATCCATTGTTTGCGTCACATTTCTTCTGAATGATCTGCTGTCTATCGTCGTTCTTCAAGAAATGATGCAAAATATAATTTTTCATAATAGTGGAGCAGTTTTAGTTATAATATCTAAGCAGTGCTGTCGGAGTTTAATATTCTCCCGCCATTGTCATTGTAGTAAATCTCACAAACAAAACTTTAAGCCAATGCCACGATCCAACAACGTGTGTTCTGTATATCTTCGCATGCGTGCACATGTACACAGACGCACATCTGTCTCGAGTCTCGACCATTAACGCAGCAAGCCATATTATTTTATAATTTTATAAAATAATCCCGAAAAAAGCACAAACACGGCAGAGATGCCAAATTCAGTGGCTGGATTTAGCTGAGGTGACGCTCACAGACAGCAGCGGCAATCTACCTGTCACTCAAGTGACCACGCCCTTAATTATGCAGAACTTTAAGGCTTAATATAATTTAAACGGATGAGTTATAAAAACAAATTCACCCCCCTCAGAGTTGTCATGAAGGGCAAAATTAGCAGTATTGACCAAAACCACAATTTTAACCAGGCTGTAAACATGATTTTTTCTGCTGTAAACTTGGCCATTTTAACATAGGGGTCAATGAGATTCTGCTCTCTTTTGCAGCCTGTCCCTAGCGGCCAGTCGATGAATTGCAGTTTAAGTCACTTCCGTATTGGCTTCACGAGAAACTGGGGGAGGTTGCCGCTTGGTCCTGCTCTGCTTCATACTACAGTAACGTTAATAATCGCATCCATGAATATGATTTCTTCCCCAGTCTTATCCCTATTCTTTTGCACCGTCCGTTGAGGTGGAGACAACATGTCCCAAGATTCCGCTCTCAAAACTTAGCGTCATCAAGCTACGCCTTTGTTTTTAATAGACTTCTAGCGACCTCTAGCGGACAGAATTATTACATACTGTACCTTTAACTGTGTGTCTAATGCTGTTGTGTAAACCAGCGATTCATTTTTGTAATTGGTGTATTAGCACTTCCACCATTCTACCTTTTCCCGCCCATCATCGACTAAAAAAAAAATCAGGCTTGAGAAAACTCTGCTCAAAGCCCCTCGGTGTTTTGAGCGGTGCATTGAGCGCAGTTCTCTCACTGCAGTGGACACGGCGTGAGAAATATGGTGGTGAGCGATTAAGACTATTAATTACTTGTATACATCATGCGTTCAGAGCTTTTATGAGCGCTAAATTCCCATACGAACTTAAAGACCATCAGCGCAACTGAAGCCACGGATAATTTAATGCATCAGTGGCGCGCGAATCATAAGCATACTCTGAATCTTATCACGCTCCAAAAGTGATAGGATTTCCACGAGCCATTCCTATCGTGACACTTGATGATAAAATGTGCGATCCATTTGAATTCTATTGAGAGTTAAACACTTTAAAACGCTAACTTGTAGAATTTATAATCTATAAGGGAATATATTTTCACTACATTACAACTGTGACATGTTGTAGCTATTGTTTCTATATGTGTAGGTTGCTATTTTTCATAACAAATGCTATGATAAAATAAGGAAAATGTTATAGTTTGACTTCTTGGCACATTGAAGTAGAAAATGCTGTCAAACTGTTAAGCTTACGGGTGCTGAAATAATATAAAACATCATATAAACCATGATGCAATTTCTGACGGTTAGTATATCACAGTTTAATATTTTTATCGTCATTAAAATGATGAAAGTAAGCAACAGTCTCACGCAGACAAAGGCATGTAGCGCAGGTTTCGTTTCGTTTAAAAAATGACGGAAAGAAGGAGAGGTTTTACAAGCAAGTGCTGAGGGAAATTATATGAATTAAAGTATAAATGAATTCTATGAATGTACCTCTGAAGGAAACTGACTGACTTGAGATAACTTTTGATGGCATTTTCTTTTCATCTTCCCTCCATTTAATGCATAGTGTTTATAAGCAGCTTTGTTTACTGAGGTTACCGGGGAAACGGCTCTATTTCTGCTGTTCCATAAGCGCCACCTACTGACAGAGAGTGGATTTAAATTAGCTTGGCTGCAGTTTTTGTTTGTGAAACTCACAACAGCGCATAAAAATGTGGTCTAATTTTTTTACCTAATGTTTAAACCAAAACTACACCCTTGAATAATTGGCTTTTGCCACTAATGTCAAAGCCAATTTTTAAAAAATTATCTGGGAATATTTATTTCATATTACGTTATTTTTTTACCACCCACTTGAATAAGATGGAACATTTATTTCAGATGTATCACTTTTCACAGTGAATATAATTCCAAAGCAGCATGTTTAAATAATAGTCATACTGTAATGCAGTCAAAAATAATCAAAAAAATGTCAACCAATTTTAGAATGCACTGTATTGATTTGTTTTTAATGAAACAAATGTTACTAGTGAACAACAACATAAAACACATTTACTGTCGTGAGTTTGTTTTTGTGGGGGGTGGGGGAAGGGGGATGGGTAGTACACCACTTCTTTCTTTAGGACTACACCACTGCTCACAAGCCCCAGCAAAGCGAGGACACCAGAGCCCCTGTTTATTTGGACAATTTATCTCCCATAACACTTTATTCCCTGTTTTTGAACGTTATATGTTAATTTCTGTTAAATAAAAGCCTCTCAGAGGCCGGACGCCACACCCACTGTGTCTGTCGTTTGCTCCTCCTGCCACAAAGGACATAATAAAAAAATTGTCTGGTACTGGGCAGGTCTTAAAATGTAGAAAATAAAACCTCAGATGAACAACAACACATGACATATTACACAGTGTCATTATTTATTTAACAAAAACTAGGTCAAAATGGAAGCAATGGAATGCAAACTAAAAGCAAATGTTTTGGCAGTTTGCTGGTCTGGAGGCTTCGGGTGTGTTTTAACACAATGCCAAGGAGGAAAGACATCAGCAATGTTCTTAGAGAAGCAATTGTTGCTGCCATCAATCAGAGAAAGGTTAAACAGCCATTTCCAAACAATTTGTTCAAAGTCCATTATTCTACAGTAAGGAAGATTATTCACAAGTGGAAGACATTCGAGACAGTTGCCAATCTTCCCAGGAGTGGACATCCCAGCAAATTTACCCCAAGATCAGACCGTGTAATGCTCAGAGAAACTACAGACAACCCAAGAACTACACCTCAGACTCCACAGGCCTCAGTCAACATGTTAAATGATAAAGTTTATTACAGTACTATTAGAAAAAGACGGGACAAGTATGCCATGTTTGGAAGGGTTGCCAGGAGAAAGCCTCTTCTCTCTAAAAAAAAAAAAAAACATGGCAGCATCTACAACAGAATGGCTGAAAAAGAAAAGAATAAAGGTGTTGCCATGGCCCATCATCCTGACTGTGGCAAGAGCTGTGCATAGACAAATCTCAAATCCTACAAACCTCAATAAACTGGAGCAACATTGTAAAGAAGAGTGGGCCAAAATTCCTCCAGAATGATGTGAGAGACTGATAAAGATAAAATGATTACTTATTTAAATGATTACTAAGTTATTGCTGCTAAAAGTGGATCTATAAGCAGCTGAATCATAGGGTGTCCTTAGTTTGTCACACATGGCTTTTTCATCTTGGGTTTATAGGTGTTAAATAATGACACGGTGTAATATGTCATGATGTGTTGTTGTTCATCTGAAGTTTTATTTTCCAAATTTTAGGACCTGCCAAGGGCCAGATGATTTTTTTTATTATTGTCTTAATACAGAAAACCATGTAATTCAATAGGGTGTTTAACTTTTTCAAATGACTATATATATATATATATATATATATATATATATATATATATATATATATATATATATATATATACAGTGGGTAATGGAAAGTATTCAGACCCCTTAAATTTTTCACTCTTTGTTATATTGCAGCCATTTGCTAAAATCATTTAAGTTCATTTTTTCCTCATTAATGTACACACAGCACCCCATATTGACAGAAAAACACAGAATCGTTGACATTTTTGCAGATTTATTAAAAAAGAAAAACTGAAATATCACATGGTCCTAAGTATTCAGACCCTTTGCTGTGACACTCATATATTTAACTCAGGTGCTGTCCATTTCTTCTGATCATCCTTGAGATGGTTCTACACCTTCATTTGAGTCCAGCTGTGTTTGATTATACTGATTGGACTTGATTAGGAAAGCCACACACCTGTCTATATAAGACCTTACAGCTCACAGTGCATGTCAGAGCAAATGAGAATCATGAGGTCAAAGGAACTGCCTGAAGAGCTCAGAGACAGAATTGTGGCAAGGCACAGATCTGGCCAAGGTTACAAAAAAACTTCTGCTGCACTTAAGGTTCCTAAGAGCACAGTGGCCTCCATAATCCTTAAATGGAAGACGTTTGGGACGACCAGAACCCTTCCTAGAGCTGGCCGTCCGGCCAAACTGAGCTATCGGGGGAGAAGAGCCTTGGTGAGAGAGGTAAAGAAGAACCCAAAGATCACTGTGGCTGAGCTCCAGAGATGCAGTCGGGAGATGGGAGAAAGTTGTAGAAAGTCAACCATCACTGCAGCCCTCCACCAGTCGGGGCTTCATGGCAGAGTGGCCCGACGGAAGCCTCTCCTCAGTGCAAGACACATGAAAAAACACCTGAAGGACTCCAAGATGGTGAGAAATAAGATTCTCTGGTCTGATGAGACCAAGGTAGAACTTTTTGGCCTTAATTCTAAGCGGTATGTGTGGAGAAAACCAGGCACTGCTCATCACCTGTC
Organism: Hypophthalmichthys nobilis; assembly: GCA_037950665.1. NCBI lineage: Eukaryota > Metazoa > Chordata > Actinopteri > Cypriniformes > Xenocyprididae > Hypophthalmichthys > Hypophthalmichthys nobilis. The sequence goes on along the minus strand of CM075475.1, from coordinate 24,481,306 downwards.
CAATACAGTCCCAACAGTGAAGCATGGTGGTGGCAGCATCATGCTGTGGGGGTGTTTTTCAGCTGCAGGGACAGGACGACTGGTTGCAATCGAGGGAAAGATGAATGCGGCCAAGTACAGGGATATCCTGGACGAAAACCTTCTCCAGAGTGCTCAGGACCTCAGACTGGGCCAAAGGTTTACCTTCCAACAAGACAATGACCTTAAGCACACAGCTAAAATAACGAAGGAGTGGCTTCACAACAACTGTGACTGTTCCTGAATGGCCCAGCCAGAGCCCTGACTTAAACCCAATTGAGCATCTCTGGAGAGACCTAAAAATGGCTGTCCACCAACGTTTACCATCCAACCTGACAGAACTGGAGAGGATCTGCAAGGAGGAATGGCAGAGGATCCCCAAATCCAGGTGTGAAAAACTTGTTGCATCTTTCCCAAAAAGACTCATGACTGTATTCGATCAAAAGGGTGCTTCTACTAAATACTGAGCAAAGGGTCTGAATACTTAGGACCATGTGATATTTCAGTTTTTCTTTTTTAATAAATCTGCAAAAATGTCAACAATTCTGTGTTTTTCTGTCAATATGGGGTGCTGTGTGTACATTGAGGAAAAAAATGAACTTAAATGATTTTAGCAAATGGCTGCAATATAACAGAGTGAGAAATTTAAGGGGGTCTGAATACTTTCCGTACCCACTGTATTATATATATATATATATATATATATATATATATATATATATATATACACACTACTGGTCAAAAGTTTTTGAATGGTAATTTTTTTTTTTTTTTTTTTTTTTTTTTTTTTTTTTATATAATGTTTTTAAAAGAAGTCTCTTCTGCTCACCAAGGCTTAATTTATTTGATCCAAAATACAGCAAAAACAATAATATTGTGCAATATTTTTATAATTTAAAAAAATTTTCTATTTGAAAATATTTTAAAATGCAATTTATTTCTGTGACGTCAAAGTTGCATTTTCAGCATCATTACTCCAGTCTTCAGTGTCACATGATCCTTCAGAAATCATTCTAATATGCCGATTTGCTGCTTATTTATTATTATCAATGTTGAAAACAGTTGTGTTTTTTTTTTTTTTTTTTTTTCAGGATTATTTGATGAATAGAAAATGCTGTTCTTTTGAACTTATCTGAAATATAAAGCTTTTGCAACATTATCAATGTCTATACTGTCACTTTTGGTCAATTTAATGCATCCTTGCTGAGTAAAAGTATTAATTTCTTTCCAAAAAACAACAGTAGTGATAATGTTACATATATACATACACATATTGATGGAGTATTTTATAGAAACCAATTGTAGAATTAGTTTGTTTACTATAAAAGTTAGAAGTGTTTTGAGGCCTATGTAACTAAGGGTCAGATGTGTCTGAGAACTTAACTTGGCCACTGAGCATATTTTGTTGGTAATTTTCCACCAGCCAACAGGTGGCTGTTAAATGAATAAGACCATTATTAAGGGTGTCACGTGAAGGCTTCTTGCCTCCGGGGAGTGTTAACTGTTTTGATACGATGTTTCATTTGGCCAATGGGAAAAGGGTTGACCATCAATTGGCAGAAAGCCCATGAGAGATTAAGTCAAAAGATGTACAGTAGTTGGAAGTTGGCCACCCTTCAGGTGTACCTATAGTACAAATAGATCTCTATATATATAATATGGATGACAATGCAAAAGTAGAATATTCTAATCAATTCTAATAAAAAATGTTTAATCAGACAAATGAAAGTGCATAACTTTTCTTTCTGACTTTAAGAGATAGTTCACCCCAAAATTAAACATTTAATTTTTACAATCTGGAACTCACACAGATGCTGTATTGTATGATAAAGAGTAAATAAATAGTGCGTAAATAGCGTGGAAACCCAACGACTGTTTCCAATAGAACTAGTGAAGGTTTCTCGTGGGTTCAGTCTTTTCAGTGTGCAAAGTTTTTTATTCCAATTTAATTGTTATCTGACTCCATTTTGTTATGACCTTGAATTTAGGTTGGAATGCCAAATGGTTATTGGTCATTTATATGATAATTTATCTAGACATTTGATTATTTTATTTAACTCTTTACTTTATACTCTATTCAGTCATTTGGATACCAACGCAATGTCGCTCAGGGTCTTGTGCTGGCTGTTTTACACATTTCCCACGATCACAAATTCGCCAGTCTTGGTCGCTGGACAGAGGCAGTTGATTATACTATTTAGAGAGATGCTCCCAGGCTTGCTCTCCCTAAAAGAATTTTGTTTAGTCCCCATAGATCTGTATACATTTGAATTAAAGCAACATTATCTCTTGTCTGAGGTCATGACCACTACTACAGATATAAGCCGACCAACATGACTTTCTAGTAGCTTTGGTTTGGTCATGTCATGGTTTCCCCATGTACACTTAACTAGAGTAATATTACAATAAACAGAGGTAAGGCTTACCCAATTTAGACTGGTCAAGCAACGTTCTGTTGTCCTTACTGGAAATTCCTTTTATTAGCCTTTAAAGTCTAAGTGCACATGAAGCAGTTCCAAGCGTTAGCCGGAACTCTAAATCTCAGTTGGCGTGAGATCAAATAAAACGCTGAGTTTATGGAAGACATTCAGCATTATGGGCTGATCTGCATTCAGAAAAGCCCTGACTCTTTCGCAACCTTTCCTTGAGTACTTAGACCAAGTTAAATATCCTCCAAATGGAGGGGCTAACGATGGGAATTTGCATCGACGATCGTAGACTTGTGATTGAAACTGATTCACAATCACTTATGCTTCCTAATTGGACAGATTAATATCCCTGACGTTTAATTGACTGTGTTTAATTTTTAAGTTTAATTATACTGCGATGATTGTGTTCCCTTATTTTTTTGAGCAGTGTATCAGTGTTAATTTCGTTAACGAAAACTATGACGAAAAATGTTCGTTGACGACCTTTTTTTCCATGACTAAGACTAGACGATGAGAGATGACACCGATTTCATTTAACGATAACGTGACTAAAACTACACGTGCAATATCGTTGACGAAAAAAGACGAGACTGAAATGTGCCTAAAAGACTAAAAACTTTACCAAAATCACTCTTTTGAAATCACTTTTTGTTTTTGTCGAATAAAGGAGACAAAACATTACAGAATGTTTTACCAGCGTACATGCTTACGGTTGCCAGATTTCCAAAATGTAAACCCCCAATCAGAGCTTTTCTGTTAAAAGAACACGTTTTACTTAATCTTGCAATCTGGCAACCCACACGCGCTCTCTCTACACTGAGGAAGAAGCGCGGATGGTCTGAAAACACAGACACGTAAGCTGGAGTTCAGCTATCTTCATTTGAGATTTTCTACTTAAATGAAAGTGTCATTCAGTCGGTCTATATTGCGCTGCTCGTTTGCTGACTAAATCTGCGACCAAAGTTTAGGCTGATATCCAGCAGTGGTTCTCAAAATGCTGAGTTTTGCCGTTCATTTAATTCTACTCCACCTTAAAATAACATTAAAACTGGGCATGTATTTCTAGCAGGTAAAATGTCGTAAATACACGACATTCAATCAAATTACCTCATCTTTCGTGGTCAAAACTGACTGCATCTACACAAGCCAGCAAATCGCGCTACATTAGTGCTGTTCTCGACAATATACGTTACCTTTGTAAAAGTGGGGATTTACTAGCATGAAGAACAAATATAGACTCAGACTGCATAAAGATTTAAGATTAAAACTCTCTTCGATACAAAAACACACCCTTCTGTGAGTTAGTTTTTAATGTTGATCATATTATTCCATCAAGAATATTGACCTAATTTAATATAATATAATATCCCGAATATTGATTTTATACAACAGTTCAACAAAATGGTCGTATTAAGTGATGTACATTTTAAACAGTATTGTCAGTATATTTGCTCTATTTTGCAACGAAAGCCACAGTAGAACTGCAGCACACAAGCAGTTTCGTAAACGAATCTGTTGCTTTGAACGAATCGTCAATGATTCAATGATTCATTCATAAATACAGCCGCTGGCTTCGATATTGAATGAATGAATGAATGAATGACTCGATGATTCACTCATAAAAACAGTGACTTACCGCCACCTACTGGCGGTTTTAATCTAATATTTAAAAGTATAACTTCGTTTTAATCATCATTGTATTTATTGAAATTTTTTAAATTTTATTTAAAGCATTATTTATTTTATAAATGTAAAAAAAAAAATGCTCTGGAAAAATCAATTTAAGAGGGCAAATATTGTCCCTTAATGGAAAAGGTGTAACTGCAGTCTAAGTGGAAATGAGGGGGTACTCAGAAGGATGTTAAATCCCTCAGGGGGTACAACACTCTAGAAAGTTTGAGAACCACTGAAAAGGGATATGTAGAATTGGACAAGTGCTACTGCTAAGAGTGCAGTGTCAATACAGCCTGTTACCTTGATTCAAATTTTTCATAAGCTTAAATGAATTGGTCTAAAGAGAAAAATTATAATGACTATATTGTCTAAAGACTACATATAAAATAGCTATCAAAATTAATGTTGGTAACTGTAGTTTGACTAAAAGTAATGACTAAGACTTGAAAAAAATGCGATGATGTTTCGTTGACTAAAACTAGACTAAAATATGAAAGACAAAAATGACTAAAATGTGACTAAGACTAAAGAGCTTTTTCGTCTGAAGATAAAGACTAAATAAAAAATGGCTGCCAAAATTAACACTGCAGTGTATTCCAGAAACACGTTTGATTGTTTTGTTCTTGAACCTATTCTTCAATAGGCACTTTTCCACTGTCGGGCCAGTAGCCCCGCAGCACTTCCCTAAAACCCTCCGCAGAACAACATCACATGACCTCACCATTTTATCATGTGACTGAACACTAGCTAGATCACAAAATGAGCATGACAGAAGTGAACGTTTGTCTTTACTTAAAGACTTAAGATTCCAACATCAATATTTGACATAATGTTTTACAATAAAAAACATTACAGTAATAGTAATTTATTAATTTGTGTCAAGAGTTCACATCAATCATGCTGAATCAAACTGGCTTTTACCATTTCACATAAAAAGAGAACACATATCTATTACGTTGCACCTGCTGCTTCCATTTATTTATGATCACAAGAATGCACAAAAGGCTTACACATTTAGAAAAATATTGATAAATATCATATGTTTGTGTCACATTTCTGAGAATCTCTATTAATTTTTCTCGAAATTATGCGATGATTGCAATCTGAGGAGGTTTGAGCGATCTTCTCTGTCTCTCTATACTGTTATCCTTTCAGCCAGAGCAACAGAAGGAGCTCATGAGAGGAAAAAAAGGAGTTATGAGTGTGTGGCAGATATATGGATGCATTAGTCCGGTATCAACAAAGGCACAGGGAAGAGACTAATAAAACATTAAACCAAATAAATACACGATTATAATCATATATGAGTCGTCTACGTTCTTCAAGCAGTTTCTGGTATTTTCCATAAACGTGTGGATTTATTATCGCAATGATTAGCATAAGTAGACTTTAGCATCACATATAAGTATATTTCTGCCTCATACGGTGATCAGAATCCCCATCAGATCACAAGGAAGTTATTTTAAACACTCAGTGGTGTCTGAAAGTGAGATTTTAGCTGAAAATTGTTTAAAATGTCTTAAATGTTGAAGTTAGCTGGTAGCCTGATATGATAACATAGGAAATAAGCAGCGGTGTTGACCGTCACCTGACTCAGGTAAACTCTGCCATTGTTCATGCCCACTCCTCAAGCCCCAGTTGGCCCGCTTTGGCACGCTCGCCTTTGGCCCGACAGTGGAAATGCAGCTAATGTCTCCATCACAGTCTCCTCTACGTTGAAACAGAGCTGTGCACATTAAGGTGGCTTTTTTGTATTGCAGCCAATTATTGTATAATTGGTCTCCAATCGCTTGGGTCCATCCAACCCCAGACTGAGATGGCATATTTGGTTCCACCTCAAATGCTTGTCCCCAACAGTGTCCTCCTTGGTACACTGCTCTTTTGAGGTGCTGCACCACTACATCCTTAGATGAGGGGATTTGATCCATTCCTCTTCCTTTCTTTGTGAACAACGCAAGACGAGCTTGATCGATGTTGAGTTGGTTGCAGGTGTGATCATAGAGGAAAATTGTGAAGTGGTTCATAATGGAAATCACCTCCTCTGAAATGCTTTTTGGAGCCTTTGACAGGGCATTGAAGGCCTTTGTTGTCATGTCATCTGCAGTCCAGGTATCCCCTGCTGTCTTCTTGCCCCTGGTTGCAAATGTAGATGCTGTGTGAAGTGAAGGCATGAAACACAGGAAGGGCCTTGGATTTGTCAGGACCCAGAGACTTGGCAGTCTCATGGGCAGGTATGTATTCTTGCCAGTCCTAAATGCTACCCACATCTCCTCACAGAGTGCACAGGGTGATCTTTTTAAATCTTTTTCTTGCAGAATCTGCCACATGGAATAGTATTCTTGTATCTGCCTCTTCATGTATGCAAGAGGCATTCTGATTTAATTCTTGTGCAGGCCAGTGTGCCATAACAGAAACTGAGGACTTTCTTGGGTAACCCTTTATTTTACAGTGTTGTTGTTAAGTATGTTACATCTAGTTACTCCAGTAATAACTATAAATTATGCATAATTTGCATAATTATGCATAATTACATGCAACTAACCCTAAACCCCAATCCTAACCCTAAAGTAAGCACATGTAGTTACTTAATATTACTTAGTAATTAAATGTATAATTGCAGTGTAACAAAGACACCTTAAAATAAAGTGAAACTCTTTCTTGCCATTTCATGGTACACCAGTTGTCAATGGTGACAAGCAGATTAGCAGATAGTCTTGATTCAGTGTACTGGTTGTAGGCCCATGTCATCAGGATGTGGAGACCACTGGCAGTTACAAATCCAAGGCCCTTCCTGTGTTCCATGCCTTCACTGGCTGTGACACGGTATCTGCATTTGCAACCAGGGGCAAGAAGATAGCTGGAATCCAGATGACATGACAACAGAGGCCAAATCCCCCAACTAAGGACGTACTGGTGGCAACAGACTGTGGTTGGTTGGACCCAAGCATTTGGAGACCATTGTGGTCAACTCTTCTACAGCCAAGCCAGACCATCCTTGAACTCTTAAGCTGTGGCTGCAAGAAAGGCTGCTGGTCAGCACTGCAAATATAAAAAGCTTCCTTAAAGTGAACAGCTCTGTGTCAATGAGGAGAAGACTGTGAAGACTGAAGAATAGGTTCAACAACAACAACAACAAAACATTCAAACAAACAAACGTGTTTCTGAAATAGATTTTTGAAGTAAATCTTTGTGTCTGACATTCTTTTTAAGCTATTTTGCTAAGGTTATATTGAATATTCTACTCTTTACAGTCACTGTATTGTCAGGGTTAATAAACAAAAGGATTAAGCTTTTGAAACCCTACACAACATGCATGCAACAGACATGATATGTGACCCTGGACCACAAAACCAGTCATAAGTCGCACGGGTATATTTGTAGCAATAGCCAACAATATTTCTTTTATGCCAAAAATCATTAGGATATTAAGTAAAGATCATGTTCCATGAAGATATTTTGTAAATTTCCTACCGTAAATATATAAAAAATATATTTCTGTGAGTGGATATGCATTGCTAAGGACTTCATTCAGACAGCTTTATAGGTGATTCTCTCAATATTTTTATTTTTTTGCACCCTCAGATTCCAGATTTCAAATAGTTGTATCTCAGCCAAATTTTGTCCTATCCTAACAAACCATACATCAATGGAAAATTTATTTCTTCAGCTTTCAGATCAATTTTTCAAAAAATTGACCCTTTTAATCCTTGACCATCAAAACATAGGAGTAGACATCACCTTTTCTGTGTTATTGTTGTTTCTTGTTTAAGCTTCACAGATCATATCGCTACAACGGCCCGGTCCTGCAGATTTGCCTTGTACAACATTAGGAAGATTAGACCCTTCCTATCGGAGCATTCCACACAACAAAGCCCTTGTTCTATCCTGACTGGACTATTGTAATGCTCTCTTGGCAGGCCTTCCAGCATGCACTATCAAGCCTCTACAACTGATCCAGAATGCTGCAGCAAGACTGGTCTTTAATGAACCGAAGAGAGCACATGTCACACCTCTCTTCATCAGTCTGCATTGGCTGCCAATAGCTGCTCGCATCCAATTCAAGGCTCTAATGTTGGCCTACAGAACAACCACTGGCTCTGCACCACTATACCTAAACTCACTACTCCACACTTATGCGCCCTCCAGAAGCTTGCGTTCTGCAAGTGAACGGCACCTTGTGGTGCCATCCCAAAGGGGCACAAAATCACTCTCACGGACCTTCTCCAGGTCTGTTCCTGGCTGGTGGAATGACCTACCACGCTCTATCCGAGCAGCTGAGTCTTTAGCCATTTTCAAAAAAACTGCTAAAGACATATCTTTTTCGTCAACACTTGACCCAGTAATATTAGCGCTTACTTTTTATTTATATTTTACTTTTCTTCTTTCGATTTCTATTCTTTCTACTGATGAAACTGTGACTTGACAAGGCACTTACGTACTGTTGTACTCGTGTTGATTTGATTGCTTCTACTACTCTCATTTGTAAGTCACTTTGGAGAAAAGTGTGTGCTAAATGACTAAATGTAAATGTGTTATCATGTTTGATTCAGAAGATATGATACAAAATACATAATTTGGTTATGGCGAAAAGTAAAATGGTCACCATGGCAACCACAAGGCTTTTTTGTAATGGCTCCAATTCTAAACATGTTCAGGGCCCCAAACTGTACAAGTGTACCAAATTTGAAGCTTTTATGAATAAATAACGCTGCTTGGAGGTGTCATTTAGTCTCTCCCAACAGAGCCCCTTTCCTTTCGCTTCCTTCTTCTTCATTTCTTACCATGGCAACGGATAGCATATCCTTCTAATATGGCAATGCCTTACCGTAACGTAACGCGAGTGAAAATGGCGTGACGTCACCTTCTCATTCTCTATTGGCCAAAGCTGCACATGTGAGCAGCACAACGCGCGTGTGATGCTGACGCAGTAGCCGGCCAATAATTAGTCGGTGTTCTGATGTAGAACCTGGAAGTGCTGGACGTAAACAGCCTATGAGAATGACACAGAAGAGAAGATATTGTTGAATAAAGTCTTTATTTTTGTTTTGTTTTTGCGCACAAAAGTATTTTCACCGCTTCATAAAATTAATGTTGAACCACTGCCACTGCAGTCACGTCGACTGTTTTAACAATGTCTTTAGTACCTTTCTGGACCTTGAAAGTAGTGGTTATATTTCTGTCTATGGAAGAGTCATATACCTCTTGGATTTCATCAAAAATATATTTTTGTGCTCTGAAGATTAACAAAGGTTTTTCAGGTGTGGAACGACATGAGGGTGAGTAATTAATGACAGAATTTTCATTTTTGGGTGAACTAACGCTTTAAAGGCCCACTGAAGTGTCTTGGAACGTGCAGCATTATTCAATGTGTTGATGTAATTTCAACTGAAACAGGAAGACAGGGCTATATAACGAACAGCACTGCCCCTTTAGCGCCAATAGCGTTTTGTTTATATCACAGCTCGGCCAGAGCCTCTGAGCCCGTAAAGCTTTGGTTTCCTTTTAATCACTAACTGTTTATCCTCATAATTTCTTCTTTATCACTTTAAAATACAGCATTCTGTGCAGAATTTAAATGGGTCCGATACCTTTCGTGGTCTGCGCTGACTCGCGGATATGATCCGCTCTGTGCTGTAGCATCTGCACAGGATCAGGATCATCAACACAACTTTAAATTAAAGAAAGCTTTTAATATTTGACCTCCTTCGTATAACTCACAGACCATGGCTCCGACAGGTCTGGGTCAGATTGCCCCATTGACATCTTTGTGGCCTCATAGAAGCTAAGCAGAAGACATTCTCACCAGCTCCGGGGACTTCAAAGAGTCACCCGTGTTCACCCCACGATGGGCTAATGGCCATGTGCCACATACAGACACTGGCCAAAACCCCAATACACATCACACCCGCACATACAGACACACACACATAGAATGTATTTACGTTTATCCTTAAAATGTGACTATGCCAAAGCATACCCTTTCCTCTGTATTCGGTGTGTAGGCATGTATGCATATTATATAAGCTTAGTTACGACTGTAGTTGTGTTAGTTTTACTCTAAACGTTATATGCGAGTGTAAGAATGTATCTCTGTCTTTATGTCTTTTTCACCCTGTCATGTTTACTCTTAAATGAACCCTCTCAGGATGCTTTAATTAACTATGTATGTTCTGTTACGATACCATGCATTAGTCTATTTCTAAGGTCTTTTGGAATAAAAGTCACCAATTCTGAAACCATCATAAATTATGCAAATTGAGCTGCAAGACGAGACAAAGAGAACTTTTCCCTCCTCAAAATCCATGCTGGACATTGGCTGTTCACCCAAGGAGGCGTTTTTGGCTTGTTTGTCCTTAAAAGACAACCACACGCATGTTCTTTTGTCTCTCGCCATCTCACGCACGTCTCTCCCGGACGTCTCTCGGCGACCGCGCTCACATCACACGCTCCTCTTCGGGACGACCACCTTTGGCGAAACAAACTTTCAAGTTCTCAGTTCAAACTTCCCGCGGAGATGGAAGAAGCCAACGAACTGCAGCCACGGACGCACTGAATCTTCACATGTATCTTTATGAAACCCAGCACGCAAACTCATGCAAGTGCTGGCTTTTAAGGAACTGTCTGTAGGTTTTGCTACTCTTAGTCTTCTCTCTTTTCCTGTCTTTACTTTCGCTTCTGTACATATGTGTATTCTTTGTGTATATTTAGCCGTATAGCCTATGTATTCGTAGTTTCATATATTAAATGCATTATATTCATGCTTGATTGTCTCTGTTGCTCATTCAGCAAATCAAGTCACTTTTACGTTCCGATTTTGCAAACTGCTTAACACTTTAATGCTAGAATAGGAAGTCATTTCTCGTGGCTAGAGGAATAATCTCCTTTTATAATAGTCGATAAGGAAAACTGATAGTTTGCTGGACAAACTAGACCAGGCTTTCTAAATTAACTATTAAACTAGAACTAATCCTGAACCATATATGTAATCAATTATAATCCATTGTAATTAATTCACAATATATGTGCATAATTCCCTTTTTGGTCGATTTATATTATAATTGATCATAACGCGTTATGATTTAATTATATATATTTCACCCATAATTTGAGCTAATTAATTAATTAATTAATTAATTGTAATTCGTTACAGTGCTCTCGTGTCTCTGGACCAGAGCAGACTGTTCTCACGCTGCGGCGGTTCACGTGACACTTACTGGAAAACGGACTTCATTCACATCAAAGGAAAGCATATTTACACTGTCTGAATCCTTCCCTATCCTCTGTATAGTGCACTATGTGCCATTCACCATGTAGAAACTAGTAAACGTGTGAACAAGTGACCGATTTCAGCCGCAGCTTCAGTGTCTGTTTATAGTGTAGGAGGGGGCGGGACTTCAGATTCTAGAGAGCATTTGATTGGACAGAAGATTTGATGAGAAACTGAAGTGCGATGTGATGTCATTAAAATCTGTGATCCATTTTAGCTAGGGATGCACCGATACCAGTATCGGTATCGGCCCGATACCAAGCTCATGTACTTGTACTCATACTCGTAAAAATACCCCCGATACCAAAGACCGATACCTCACGTGACATAACTGACAGTATTTTCCGTGCACAGAGACACCGACGGCAGCAGCAGCAGAAACAATGTCAGCCTCAGGGGTGTGGAAATACTTCAAAATTAATGATGACAACACACACATTGCGAACTGCATGCTTTCAATCACAATTCGTTATCGATTAGTGAAGGCGGGATAGGTGGAATCGCGCTGAATGACACAGACCAGAAGCGCTCTCTCTTTCTTGCCCGCGATTCCAGTTCTTTCAGACAGCGCACAATCAGGTCTCCTTGCACCTGAATGGTCAAATGCACACATAACTTAGTTGTCAAAATGTCCATCGTGTGGAGTATCTCACGTAAATACAGTCGGTTATGGCTTAAATGGATGTAAACATTTGGGTGAAAACAGAATGTGTGTCAGTATCCATGGATTCTGTCTTAAAGGGACCATAGCCTATAGCCTATTTGTCATTAATGTTAATAAAACAACAAAAGATGTTAAATAAATGTATACATGGTAAATAAACCTACTCTATCTGAAAAACAAGTTTATTTAATTTGTATCTCTATAGTATTTGTTGTTTGTAATTTGTTTGTAAATTTCTTTTTATATAACAACAATTATATATGTTGGTAATTATGCCCTTTGAAGGTTATTGGACACTGTGAAATTTTTGTTCTTTAAGTTTGTGACAAGCACATAAAAATTATTACTTTTTTCATTAGAGTAATAATAAAGAAGCTGTTCTACATTCATTAGTCTCACTGTGTTGTGCTTGGAAAACTGCAACATCACAAAAAAAAAAAAAAAAAAATCGGCGAGTACTAGGAAAAAAGTATCGGTACACCTACTCGGTCCTTAAAAAATGGTATCGGTGCATCCCTAATTTTAGCAGAAGTGAGAGACCAAGTTTTGAATGCTTATATCTCATAATTGCAAATTTTGTCATTGTTTTGGAACACACCAGCTTTTTTATAACCTTAAGGCTAACATATTAATACTAAAAGCAAAAAAAAACTTAAATTTTGATTTCATAGGGACTTTAACGCTGCTGTGAGGTTGTTTCTAATACAACGGCTGAGGGAGTGATGGCAAATTTGAAATATTTCTCTCTTGTGACTGCTGTAATCAACTGGGAAGTCTATTTTGGAAAGTCATGGAAGCAAATGGAAACAACAAAAATTATATTTGCTGACAGACTCAGTCACCACTATTCACTTTCAATAATTTTCAGTCAACAAATGTGAATGGTGAGTCTGTCACTAAGATCTCCTTTTGTGTTTTGCAGAAGAAAGGTAAGTCATACAGGTTTGTAACAAACCTGTAAATGATTACAGTATTTTCATTTGCGGATGAACTATCCCTCTAAATGTGCAATTTTGTTGCACTACAACCAAAGCCACTGGAAGGCAAGCCTGCAACCTTTAGCCAAAAAAGCGTAACGGCTAATGCTAACGCTCCGCCTCTGGCGGTTCGCAGGGAAGGAGACCAGAGGCCGTTTTTTGAATGGATGTCAATGGATGAGAGGCTTCACTATCCTGATTAAACAGCTTTTGTGGGGAAATAGCTAATCATTTAATTAATCGACAGCCTGTTTGCCAATCTTCAACATGTTTTACACTAAACAATACTTTCGTTGGGAACTATATGTAGATTTTAGCTTGATAAAAATGTATTTTTTTAAGAGAAGGCAGACTAGGAAATGTTGCGATTGATGTCACTGCCATTACACGATAGGCTGAGAGGTGAGCACGTGATTAAGTTAGCCGTTACGCTTTCTCCAATGGTAAGAGATAGCCTGCGTCTCAATGTGCATACTATCCATCCTAAATAGTATATGACATTAGTCATTTTCAATACTATTTAGGGCGGAGAGGGTGGATAGTATGCATATTGGGATGCAGGGATACAGACCCTCTCATTTCCCTATAATATCTCTGCTACAGCTGAAACGCATTGGTAATAGTGCTCGTTTACTGCAACACCTGACTTCCCATAAGGTTAATGATTATAGCTGGGACCTACTTCGAAACACAGCAGAGTAATTTCTGAGCTTAGTTGTGTCAAAGCTGTTACCTGAAGCAAAAGTTGTTGATACAGTTCTTCTTGCTGTTTCTGCTCTAGTTCAACACCGAGGAGAGACGCGTCCGTTTCCATGACTACGCACATAAACGTATAAAACAAATTAGCAGAACATAAAACACAAATGTTAAGTATGTAATCTGAACAGTTGTCTACCCAAGGTGTTACGGAGAGCGACATATTACAACATTGCTAAATTGCTAACTTATGAAGATAAACTTAAAGCTCACGTTACCCACGCGATTACAGCTGGAGAACAAGTAGATATAAAACCATACAGTATGTTTACAGCATGATATACTCACTGAGCGCCTCAGGCATGCGATAAGAAGGACCGTAATCTTCACATGAGTGTGTTTAGCATAACGAAACAAGGGCCTTTCTTGTAAGTGTGTCAAAATAAAAGTACCCATGGCCTTAGTCCTCAAAAGAGAAAGAAAATGACGTAAGCAGCTGTGTGCTGTGCTTAATTAATTCAGGCAGATGTCTGATTTAATCCCAGATTTCAAGGGATAGTTGGTCTTTTTGAAATTTCTTTCTTTCTTTGTGAACCCACAAGCGATTTTACATGAGAATATGGAGTTAAAATAATATAATATAATAATATGGTAGGAAACAAACACATAACTACATCTTGGTAATAAAGACAAAGAAAATGAAAATGTTATTCATATTTTTAATGAGAACTTTTTAGTGCCATTAAATGAGGTTCAATATACACATCATATTTTCTGTTTTATTGTGTGCATTTTGCAGCAATCAATTGCCAGAGCCACTTTTTACACACACAGAAGCATCAATAAAAGATCAATAAAATACAATAAACATTCTGAGATACCCAGAATACTGCACATAAATGCTGATTGTACCCACTTACACACAAACATACCAAAATATAAACATATTGCATAAAATAAACAATAAAATAAAAAAATAAAAACTGCTTAAAAGTCAGGATATAATAGTTTTATTATAGCAGTAGCTTAACTGTAAATACTTTTCCTGGCCCTTGTTCCTTTCAAAAGAAACTCCCTAGCACAACCATATAAGGCCTGAGCACTGAAGGGTATAGATCATTTTTTAATCCATATGATAACTAACAGGATCATCATAGTGCACACTGGGTTATTTACATTTGCATTTAATCATTTAGTATACACTTTTATCTAAAGCAACTTACAAATGGCAACTTCAAAAACCATGAGCAGAGGCATTTAATAAATGAAGGATAACAGTTACGGATGTACATTCAGGACAATCATATGTAGAAATGGAAACATGCACAGGCTGTGTGCACGTGTTTGAGTATATAAACCTGTACTTGTTGTGATGTCAGCCACAAATTCAAAGACCACACTGTGTCATGCACATGTCATAACAGATGACTGAAACTGGAGAAAAACAATTCCAGACAATCATCTGGAACAAGAAGGCAGGCAAACAGCATGTTTTCAAACACTGTTGATTAAAAAAACAAAACAAAAAAACATTAGATATATGCATAACTTCTTGTTAAAATATAGTAGAGAGCAGCTTAAAAAAAGAGCAGCTTACCGAAGCAGTAAAATGTCCATTTACTGCAGGGTAGAAGAGAGAAAAAGAAGAATAATGTGATTAATCAAACATTCTTGTCTGTAATGTGTTGTGTACATGGCTGAACATTTGATAGGTATCCTGCACAAGTGCACATTGTAACCCTTTTTTTTAAAAGCTAAGAAGTTGGTGTTACCTAAATCAGATGTCTGACCCTTGAGTCTACAAGAGGCTCACCTCTCCATGTATATTTGTCTGTAAAAAGAAAAGAAAATAATTTTTATTTCTTTATTACCTAACAAAATTTGAATGGTCACTACTGAAGGCATTATGCTACTCATCACTGAAAAAGCTGCTCTCATGAGACACAAATTTACTGGCTTAATTAATGGAAGTTCCTGGTAAGGTGGTGGACGAATCTACAAAATTGTACATTCATTCTTAAAAATAAATAAAAATAAAATAAAATACAGTAATACTATAAAAGATTGAAATCTCAGCAACTCAAGGATTTCCAGTTAATTTTAATCAAATGTTTACTATATTTTTTTCATTCTGAACAGGTACAGTAACATTAAATGCTATAATGCATAAATACTCTGTATGTACTTGTTATTATTTATATGGATCCTCTTTTATGTATTAGTTCTGTAACCCCCATAGAAACTGAGAGGAAACTGTTCCCCCATTATTTAATATTTCTGATGCTGCTCTGCTGTTCTTCATTACGCGCTCTGTTTTTTGTTAAGATGACAAAAATTAAAAGAAAATAAGTTACATTTTTCACAAAAGCCAAGCATTAATACCAGCACAATGCTGTCATTTTACAGTTTTTCTCAATCGCTTTGGCCTAATTCTCGAATGAGGCTTTTATTTCACAAAACAATAAGTTCACGTTTCTTGTTCACATCAGATTTGGATTTCTTATTGATTTTTATGTGTGCAAAAAAGTAAGTACAATTGTCTACAATTTGGACATCTAAATGCACATGGCTTGTTGACCAAAACTGAGTTGATTCTCAGTGAAACTGTCAAACTCTTCACAACTTCTAAACATTTCTTCATTGTGTGAGCCTCCACGTGCAAAATTATCCATTCAGTTATCTGTCAGACATACATGTATATTCCATAAATACCTGTGACATTGAATGTTTGTAATGTCTGCTGAATTGGAAAATGGCCTGCCATTGTAATGAAATAGGAATAACAATCTTACCAATCAACCAATCAAAAATTGGAAGCATACAGTAGGCTATATGGAGTTTGCCCAGCACAATCACTGCCATTTTTGAACATGGAGGAACGTCTAAATCCCTAAACAGCAACAGCAGTTTGTTTTTGTAGAAATGTGTTACATATAAACAGAAAATTCACAGTTGCTGGTTGTGGAAGAGCAAGATTGTATGTATGTGTGGTGTTAGTGCCTATTCTATTGTGTCTTCCCCTAACACCACACACATCTTGCTCTTCCACAACAAGCAACTGTGAATTTTTAGTTTATATGTAACACATTTCTACAAATATGTGCTGTATAAATAAAAATGTTCAGTCCCACTTTATATTAGGTGTCTTTAAATACTATGTACTAACATTTAAATAAATAATTTGATACAATGTACTTATTGTGTACATGTTGTTACATTGTACTTATACTTTAAAAATACCTGCATATGTAATTACATCTGTGATTAATTTCTGTAATTACCTTCATAATTACACTGTTGACCCATCTATTACAGTTTAACCCACCCTTAAACCTACCCATATCACTAAACCTGTCCCTAAACTTACCCGTATCCCACCTCAATAGCAGCAAAAGTGTTTTGCAATACAATAAGTACACTGTACTTATTTTTTAGTACATAGTAGATAAGGACACCTAATATAAAGTGTGATCAAATGTCCATTTTCTTTTTGAGTACTATAGTATTGACTTTTCCAAGTACATTTTTACTTAATGCTAGGATCTTATCTAAAAATCTCAGTGTGATACACAAGAGCATTCAGCTCAACAAAACTGACATTCTTGTACAGTGTAGAAAACAGTGTCAACTAAAAAGTACTAAAGACATGCAATTTGTATATAACAAATATTTCCATAGTGTAAAAAACTTCTAAAAATTTTGACCAGTATGGCTCACACAATGACAAAAACATTTTTTTATTTTGGTAGCACTGGCCAATTTACTGACACAATAACTAGGTTTTGAAGCATGAATTAAATGTTTTGGGTAAGTTACTACATTTCTGATGTTCCAGCAAACAGTTGTGACAATTGCACTTACAGTTTAGAGAATGTTAAGATGAAAAATGTGCCAAAGTATATATATATATATGTGTGTGTGTGTGTGTGTGTGTGTTTGTGTGTTTATATTAGACAAAAAAATTATATTATACATTAAAATTATATCACACAAGCCACAATAATGCTTAGACCATACCTGGGATTTCTCAAGGTACTTCCTTAATACCAACAGGAATAGAACAACATTCAGCAGTAGAGAGAAAGCAAGGGCTCCAGAAAACGTTTTAAGGTGACCTTGAAAAAAAAAAAAATATTTTAGTTTACAAAGAGATTTGCAGGGAGAAAGAGAAGAATGGCAAGCAAAAACAATTGGTCAGAAAGACCCACAGCTCTCACACTTACTCCAGAGATTCTGATTGTCATCTTTTAATGCTTTAACTGTAATAAAAGAGGAAACCACACAAAAACATGAGATATAGAAGTTATCGTCAACTTAAAATGTGATATAGTGATGTGAGCATTCATGATAAATTATAAAATGAGTGGTTTGTTGACTTGGTCTAATATGGTAAATAGGAAAAAAATCAATATTAGTTTTTTTTTAACAAAAATATTAGTAATTATGCAACATGTTCTCCAACCAATACGCCCATATAGGTCGTTTGTCACCTCCCTGAAATACGACCCATAGGAGCGTTTACTAGAGTTGGGCCTCTGTTGACAACAGGACACTTTCATTTTAATGCATTGTTCCCTTTTATCTGTGTTATAGTTCGGGTTTCGCATAGCTCAATTGACAGAGCATTGCAATATAATACAATATGCAATCGTGTGATCATGCGATCGTGGGTTCAAACCCAGGGAACGCATGTGCTCATAAAGTGTATATCCACTAAAAATCACTAAGAGTAGGTTTAGGGTTGGGGTAGGTGTAGGCGTTAATAAAAAAAAATGAGTTTTGCTAATGGAAATAGGACAAATGGTGTAAAAAGTCCACACATTGCATTTAAATGAACAGGCATTTTGATTGGTAAGGACAGTCATACGTCATGACGACAGACGTAACACGACACTGTCATTATTTTTACGCCAGCTAGAGGGCGCATGACTTTAAAACATAAATATAGGTCGTAATAAGGTGCTTGACCTATAGGGTTGTTGTTTTTTTTTGGAGGACAGTCTGTAAATTATCAGTGATTAGTAAATGGCTATATTAGTGAGATTAGTAATCAGTGAAAATGCACAAACTGTGGCAACTTTATTAGTGCACCTGTACACCTGCTATATCAAAATCAACCAATCATCTGCAAGTCAAAGAGTACGAGTATGTATACATGGACTTCAGAATGAGGAATAAATGTTGACTTTGACTGTTAACAAAAGCAGCCAGATAGCAGCATTTCTATAGGTGTTAGGCCTTGTCAAGGAAAGAGACTGTTGATGGGAAGATGACTGAAACATAGACACACGGCACTGGTGCTGTGCAGAAGAACCTCTCTCATATATGCACAATATGACAGATTGCCAACTCCAGACCACATTACACTCCTCCTACACTCTTAGAAAAAGGTTTAATGGTGTCTCTATATAGAATCCTTTGGTTCTTGACTCAATGTTAAAGTACAAGTAGTGATAAAGTATGTTTACAAACTCATAAAATGTTCAAAAATTAATTAATTACTTACAACTAAATCCATAAAACGATCCTATGATGGGAACCCATAAAAAGTTCTATATATGAAGCGTCTGACAAAACCCTTTAAGGTTCTGTATAGAACTTTTTTTTTTTCTAAGAGTGTAGCTAAGAAACTGTGGGCACAGTCCTATCATGTTTAAAGTGGCTTCTGAGTGAATGCTGAATCATTATGCTACAGATGAAGCTGCTCTCACAAGAAACAAACTTACTGATGCTTTCTGTAGGTTCTGATGAAACTGTTGACAAATCTACAAAATATTGCATATTCACATTAAAAACAGAATTAAATAAGGCCATAAAAAATTGAGCTCCACATATGAGCAAATCAAGCATATTTCCAATTAAATTTCTGTTTTCTTCAAATCTGATCAAATTTGTACTATTAATTTCTAAACAAAGGTAGGATTTTATGCTTACTGTATTAAAGGGTTAGTTCACCCAAAAATGAAAATTCTGTCATTAATTACTCACCCTCATGTCGTTCCACACCTGTAAGACCTTCGTTCATCTTCGAAACACAAATTAAGATATTTTTGATGAAGTCCGATGGCTCAGTGAGGCCTCCATTGACAGCAAGTTAATTAACACTTTCAATGCCCAGAAAGCTACTAAAGACATATTTAAAACAGTTCATGTGACTACAGTGCTTCAACCTTAATATTATAAAGCAACGAGAATACTTTTTGTGCACCAAAAAAAAAACAAATAACGACTTTATTCAACAATATCTAGTGATGGGCGATTTCAAAACACGAATCACTATTTCGGAGCGCGTATCAAACTGCCAAAGTCACGCCTCCCAGTGGTGAACCATTGAAATTTCGAAACACTTATGACTTAATGACGCCTCGTTTACTGAAATCACGTCATTTTGCCAGTTTGGCAGTTCGAAGCTTCATGAAGCAGTGTTTTGAAATCGCCCATCACTGTAGTCACATGAACTGTTTTAAATATGACTTTAGTAGCTTTCTGGGCATCTGAAAGTGTTATTTATCTTGCTGTCAATGGAGGCCTCACTGAGCCATCGGATTTAATTAAAAACATCTTAATTTGTGTTCTGAAGATGAACGAAGGTCTTTCGGGTTTGGAACGACATGAGGGTGAGTAATTAATGACAGAATTTTCAATTTTGGGTGAACTAACCCATTAAATGCAAATAAAAACATTATAATCTTCTTATTGCAACTTTACAGATTTGTGTCTTCAATAATGATTTGCTTACTTTCAGGAGCTGTGATGTTTGGGCTGACTGTTGTTAAAGATGTTGTGCCTATGTATTAAAAAATGTGGTATGATGTCAATTCACATGAGAGTCAAATCTTTGCAGTAATCTGTGTTGAGTATTTGAATATGAAATATAATACTGACTTTGCTTATTTTTATGAGCTGTGGTGACTGAATCGACCGTTGTAAAAAATGTCGTGCCTTGTGTGATTCATTAGAAAACAGAGTTACAATTAGCTTCAACAGAACAATATAATGCCAGGCCTGTGCTCAGAAAGTGGATATATGTACAAGGATTGTTGAAGAAATCTGTTTTATCACAATAAAAAATGTGTTACTATAAAAATATCTATTAAAAAAGAAGCCGAAGTATTGTAAATTACAACAGTTTGTGTTATTGCAAGAAAAGAGAGAAAGAGAAAAAAAATCAGTTATCCTTTGAATATGAAGTTTTACCCAAGCATTATCTTCAGGTTCATATGTGGTAAACAAGTAAAAAACCCAGAGATGCTTATCAAAAAGAGCAGACAGAGAAAGAGATACTTTGTGGCTAGTTGTTGTCACTATATTAAATAAAGGTGTTTGTTTAGTAGTGGTTGTTTAGTTCATGTACTTTCAAACTGTTAGATCTAACATAAAACTTGGATTTAAATAATTTAATAAATGTATATTCTAAATGTACATGAACTAATGATCTGTTAAAATTGTAATACTTGTGAATGAGTTAAAATATCTGTGTTTGCATAAATGTGATTATGAAATAAAAAACTGAGTAAGCTTACTTCCAACAGCATTTGGGCTGATCGTTGTTGTACCTATGTGATATTACACAGTTTCAACAGATTATTACAGAGTTTCATGGGAATAATTCAAATTTAACAGTAAGAGTTACTAGAAACATCCAGACCAAAATTCATGACCCAACATTTCAAAATCACAGTTTGTGTACGTGTATGAAAAATAGTTTTCTTTAGCATAATTTTCACCTTCATGTCTGGTTCAGCAAGAAAAACAACAACTCCTTATTAGAAAGTGTAAACTAAAAGATACATTGTGGATATGAGGAAGACAAAGTCAAATAACTTACCTTTTGATGGACATTTCAGATCTAAGTAGAAAAGTGGGAGAATGTGAGCAAAATCCATTACATTACATTTTTACCACTCCATGCAATTTAGTTTGTTTATCAAATATTCTGGTTTATTAAATGTTTTCAGCTACTAATAGAAGGAATTCTTGCCAGTGAGATTTATGGCCATTGATCACACTTTGAATGAATGAAGGTTGGGCAAAAAGGGAAAGAAACAGGGTAATGATGAAAGGTTAAATATCCTTACCTGATATTGTTCCACTGCAAGATCTGTTATACATGTCACCAAATACAGTCGTGTTAACAGTGCTTACTGTGTAAGCATCTTTGCAATTGAGATTCACACACAGTTGTTCGAAATCTTCTGAAAAATGCTAGAGGAAGAGGAAAATCTGCATTATTCTATTTGATATTCAAAATAGAGGGACATAATTTGAAGAATAAGCTGTATACTCACATATAGCATTATTTGAAAAGTTTGTAGTACTTTTAAATTATCTTTTTTCCTGTTTTTCATCCAGGTTGAACACAGAGTGTTTATAATGGAAAGAAGCTCGTGTTCCTGAGGAAAGTCACACAGGAGACACTTATTAAACCGGATATCATAACCATAACATTATTGTTTAATAAACTCAATTATTTAAACTAAAATCCAGTATAGACTGGCTGACAAATTAAACAATCTGATATCTGCTGATAAGAAGGACTTCCTGCTGCACTCAGACTTGCACTTTAGGGCAATCTCTCCCCAGCATGCCACATCAAAGAATAGAGCACTGGCCACCATTGTCTGGTAGACACTGCACAATAGGGGATGGCAGATGTTAAATGACCTCAGCCTTCTTAAGAAATAAAGTCAGCTTTGACCCTTATGTACATCATCTCCATGAGGCTCTTTCAGTTTAGCTTGTTGTTGAGCTGCACACCAAGGTATTTGTGGCTGGAGACCATCTCCACCTCTATACCCCAGATGATGATCAGAATTGATTGTGTCCTCTTCCTCCTAAAATCCACAATTTTTGAGATGTTAAGCTGGAGATGGTTGTGGTCGCTCCAGACCACAAAGTCCTTAATTGTTCTCCTGTGCTCCTCCTGGAGAAAGCAGTTGTCGGTATTGTACTAGAAGTCCATTTTGTAGATGGTAAACAGAAACGGGACCAGAACGGTTCCCTGTGGTACCGCCGTATTACTCAGGATTGTATTGGAGACACTATTCATAGACCCGACCAATGATGAATCCACCTGCATTCTCCTCATCTTCTCGCACAGCAAACAAGGCTGAATCGTATTGAAGGTGCTTAAGAAGTCAAAGAAGCATGTAAGCAAGTAGCATGTAAATGAGGGCATCATCTACACCCATATTGAGCTGATATGCAAACTGTGGAGGATCCATGTGAGTTGACACGCTAGCCCTGATGTAAAAGAGGACCTGTCTCTCAAACATCTTCATAATATGTGAGGTGAGTGCTACAAGTCTATAATCGTTGTGGTCAGTGGTCTGTCTCTTCTTGGGAACAGGGATCAAGCAAGATGTTTTCCACAGCCCAGGGACCTTCTGTAAGCGTGGGCTCAAAATAAACAGGTATGTGAAAATACCACACAACTGTGCAGAGCAGGTCATCAGTAGTCTGGGGCTAATACCATCCAGCCCCACTGCTTTCCCCGGCTTCAGTCAGTCCAGTTCCCTCTTGACCTGAGATGGATGGAGAAACATAGGCAGAGATACTGGTGGAGAAGGGAGAGAGGACTCTGGGGAGATGATGTCATGGATGGAATGGTGGGTGGAAGGGAAACCGCAGCAGACTGGGTGGGGATCGCTGGGGTGATGTGGGGTTATCAAATCTATTGAAGACCTGTTCAGATCATCAGCCAGGTTCTTCAGCCGTGATCTTCCTCATGCCAGACCAGACCTGCTTCACACCATCCTGCTGCAATTTTTGTTCTAATTTGTGCCTGTATGTTTCTTTCCCCTGCTTATTCTTCACCCTCAGTACTCTTTGGAGTTCTTTGACTTTTTCCCTGTCACCATCCCTGAAAGCCTTTTTCTTCACATTTAACGGTCCCTTCAGACTGCTAGTTACCCATGGTTTATTATTGGGGAAGCAGCGAATTTCTCTAGAGGGCATGTCATCATTACAGAAATTAATGTAATGAGTGATGCATTCTGTAATCCATCAATGTGAGTGTATTTCTCTTTTAAGCCAATTTAAATGATTAATATTTAATTATTTAGATCTTTCCCTTTTGAGCTAATTTGCTACACTGTCATTTTCTGTGCAATACATGTGGGACAACAAGAAACATTAGTGTCTAATATTGTTTATAATACAATATACAACTACTAATAAAAGTAAATAAGTAAATAAAAGTCATCTTATGTTGTTTGCTCTTACCTTTGTTTCAGATGAGAATACTTTCATTTCAAACAAGTGTTCTTCCAACAACTCATCATCCTATGAGGATTCAAAGAAGATACAGCACATTTGTACAGTGTACAGCATAAATGAGTACACCCCCTCTGAAACTTCTGAAAGTCAGCAATTACTGAATTACTTAGAAGACATGTTAGGGTTCTTTAGAGATATAATATTCCAGCAAGTCTGCTTAATCAATTACCAAAGAAGCATGTCAAAATTATTCAGGAAAATAAGATTTTCTTATCAAGGTGATAAAATATGTAGCAAAAATGAGTACACACTCCTAAAAGTTACTAAATAAAACAAAATAAAAATGTTCTGGTGTAAGTTTAAGGCAATGTTTGATCAACAGGTAGGTATGTGGAACCAAAACATTTAAAGAGAAGTAATTTCTTGACAATTAAAAGTGTTATATAGCCCACTGAATCATTCTCAAACTTAATGCTGACACCAATGGAAGCACTTGGGAGAGAACTGTCAGGAGACTTATTTCTTAGCACAAAAGAGGGCAGTGGTACAAGAGGATTACTAAATCATTGTTTTAAGTGTGAAAATATAGCAAAAGTAATACAGAAATTCAAAAACAATGGACTTGTGACAAGGCCCCTGAAATAATCAGGCCTTCATTTTAAGCTTTAATTTAGTGATGAGGGATTTTTTTGTTAGAGAAAGAGCAGAAGAAATACCAAGCGAGTATCTCAGAGCCAGCAAAAGCTATGAAAAGAGTGACTGTTTATCTCACAGAGTAAGATGCAGCCTGCAGAAATGACATGCATGGTTGTTGTTCTCACTGGAACTTCCTACTGTAGCCAAAGCACAATAAAGTCAGTTAGCCATTTCCAAAGGCCATATTTACAAAATATAGATTCTGGGAATCAATACTCTGGTCTCATGAGACCAAATCAGCCATTTTGGGTCTAACAGCATCTAAAATGTTATGGTGTTGCTAGAGGAGGAGTACAGTGAGAAGTGCCTGGTTCCCACAGTAAAGTTCAGTGGTAGTAAAGCTCTTATATAGGGATGTATGAGTGCTGAAGGTGTGAGGGAGTTGTGCTTTATCAATGCTGTCATGAATTCCCACACCACTGTGTAATTTAATACACAAATTTGAAACAGAAGTTGTTACCCTTTCCTCATTCCCTGCATTGTTGGTCATTTTTTCAACATGACAATGAGGATATGCATTCTCCCAAGGTGAAAAGCCTTCTGTGGACATGTATTACACTCAATCTTAACACTCTTGAGCGCCTGTGGGGGATTCTGTAGAGACGAGTTGAGCAACACTCCCCATTAAAGATCAGGGCATTTAAGGAGCTCATCATCCAGGAGTTAAACAGGACAGATGTGACAATTTGTCATGAACTTGTACACTCTGTGCCAAGAAGGGTCAGAGCAGCATATTCAAAATTATGGAGGGCATAGTAAGTACTAGAATATTATACATTTGTTGAATTAAATCTAGGGTGTACTCATTTCTGCAATCCTTAATTTAAACAAAATTGGCTAATTGACTTATTTTATGGCTTTTAATTACATATATTTCTCA
The DNA here is from genome assembly GCA_037950665.1 of Hypophthalmichthys nobilis. Classification (NCBI taxonomy): domain Eukaryota; kingdom Metazoa; phylum Chordata; class Actinopteri; order Cypriniformes; family Xenocyprididae; genus Hypophthalmichthys; species Hypophthalmichthys nobilis. Next base: position 24,455,787 of record CM075475.1, on the reverse strand, counting down.
ATTTTTATTATGTATATGTTTAATACATTTTAGTTTTGCCATCCTTCCATGAATTGTATTAGTGATCATAAAGAAAATACATCTTTTGTATTTGTTCAGAGGGGACGTACTCATTTATGCTGTGCACTGTACATATATATATACATAATGTACATATTTAAGGAATCATACAGTCAGTATATATAATCAATCATAAAATAAACATCTGACAGGGTGATCAGGATATCATCTTTATCTTGTGTCATCTTAAAGGGGTTCATTTTTACAATGATTATAGATTATCCTGATTATTACATGGCTAGATTTTGTGGGGGGGAAATAGACTGCATTGTGCTACAAGAGACATGACTGGGTTTCAGGGACAACAGTTTAAACTAAAAATATTTGATCATGTACTATGTACTCTGTCGTCTACTCTAATGTATGCATTCTCTAAGCTTATTTTGTCTTCAAGCTGTATATTTCTGTACAGAATATACAGTGGCCTCAAAAATATTTGAATAATGTCTTGTAGTAGCAATTTCATTACATTGCACTTAAAATATCAAACCAAGTGGCATCTGCAAACAAATAATGCTAGAGCTTTTCTAAGAACTAATTTCACTTTTCCAAACCACTCTTTAATTTTTGAATTGCTTTTAAATTTTCATGGATGTTTGAAGTCAGTTCCCCTCAAGTTCAGACAAATCCTCTACCAGAATAGCCAGAACACTCCGCTTTTGGCAAGTATTTAGTGATCTCCCCTTACACTAGAGCAATTGCAGGAAACTGGCCCTCTTAAACCTAAATGGAATGGAAAAGGACTGGAAGGCCAAGAAAACTTTCAAAATCTGATGAGAAGTTTCTTCTTTGAGAAAATGGAAGAAGTCCAGGAGTTCACGCTAAATACTGATTTTTTTCTTAAATTAAATATTAAATTAAAAAAAAAATTAAATTAAATTTTTGCTTAAATTACTAAGAGAACCATAAAATACATTTCCCACTATCATTTATTGATTTCGCTACCAATGATGGCTTAGTGAGTGTCTGCCCTACTGTTTGAACTGTGTTTCACACCTCATTCTCCTTGCTTACTACACATTCATTGAGGGCTGTTAGTTGCATGTTATGGACATAATATCCCAGCAAACATTAGTCCGACAGCAACATCATGTCCCTGGTCGCGGTAGAACGGCATAAATCCATAAAAATATGTTAAACAGAACATTTCCTAAAAATGCATCCAGATATGTTTGTACATGTCTACAATTCTCTGGGGTTGCAAGTATAATTGTTACTTTGACTTTTAGCCACGTGTAGTTCAATATATAATACTTAATTCATTCATTAGCAATGTTCTGGTGCGTGTAAATACACACTCGTCCTTCCCTGTAGGTGTGCGCTTGCACCTCCCTGAATCCACCCATTACAGCCCTTCTGAAATGTTTAAATGGAATTAAGGCAATGAAAATGCATGATGAATAAAGGACTGGAGAGAAAAGAAATATGCTGCTTCTGGTCCGGCGAGAGCTGTCTGTCAGCTCTGATCCGTTTCCTCTCTTTCTTCACAGCAGCACCACAAAAACACAAAGGCTGCTTGACAGATCTTTTTCTAATAAATTCTCAGTTGTGTGAGTGTGTAAATTTGTATGATAGAAAAGAGGGAGGGCGGACCAGGAAAATTAATAAGATAAGTTAATTAACATAATTAAGTCATAGAAAAGTTATGGAAATTATACTGACTATACAGTTCTTATAGTTATGCTCTAAATCCATTTTAGATTTAGTATTTTAGGTCTGCTGAAATGAATGCGTCAACTGATCTATTTTTTTAAAATATATTTTTACCCACCCATTAAAGGATAAGGATAATAAGAATTTTTTAAAAATATTTGTACTCAAAATTGTATTCATTATAAAAATAACCATGCTGATTTAAAATGAAAATGAACATTTTCTACTTTCTAAATGGATGTTATAGATCTAATCGTTAACAATTAATCTGATGTGTGTGTTTAATTTTTTAATAATTTTTTTTGACCTCATAATGTTTAATCAAAATGTCATAATTGGACCATAAATGTCAGACTTCTCTCTGGTGACATATGCAGGACTTCTCCAATCATTTAGTCCAATTAAACCCCGCCCCTGTAAGCTTGCATTTATCAGCCTCCACTTTTGAGTACGAAGGCCACATCTCAAAATCCAAAACTAACAACGATGCATAGTCAACGCCCTATATTTTGAGATTCCGTTACACCACAATACATCACAATATGAAAGAAAACATCTGTCACTGCTTACATTTCATAGTGACTTTAATTTACATGACTGTTCTAGGTCTAATTCAAATTTAAATCACTTTAAGTCATCTTGAAGCGCTTTTGGAAGTTTGCTGAGGCCCCCTATTGAGCCTCAGACCCCTGGTTGAGAACCACTGCTTTACTGATATCATGATATCACTTAAAATTGTCTGTTTCTTAGCACAGTCTAGTGTTATTGGAATTGCTCATGTTTAATGTAGGCAGGCTGTGAGGGTTTTAATTTTTGGCCATTTTTATTTTAGTTCTTTTAGTTTGTTAGTTTTTCTCTATTTCTCTAATGAAAATGCTTTCATTTTTAGTTTTTGTTAATGATAACACTGGGGGCTGATGATTTGTTGCAAGTGAAAGTGTTACCCTGGCCTACAGGTTGTTAGGAATGCATCAACCATCTCTTTCCAGGTCACTGAACTATTCTGACCTCTTTTGAGCTGAGTGCTCAAACTTTTCTTAGCTTACTTTCTGGCCGGCTGTTGCGGTGCCAGCTCTTGTGGTTAATGCAGAGACTGGGTGGATATGGTGTCGGCTCAGGAGGGGGAAGTGATTGATGACGACGGAGAGGCAGCAGCGTCTCTGCCAAGCCCAGAGACTTGACTTCAACTCGGGATGGAGACCCTGGACACTCTGCCCCGCTCGCTCAGATCTCATCTCTGGACTAATATCTCAAGCAGTCCACAAGTGGGGAATTAAATTGGAGAGAGGGCTCGGTACCAGCCGAAGGATGGGGAAGGTTGCAGAGAGGGAAAGGAGGAGATGGATAAGAGGGGCCTTTGCTAGTGATAGATGAGGCAAGCAGACAGGAACAGTGGAGAAGAAATATGCATATGCCGTATCTGCTCATGAGAACATGTAGGTCTTACACTTTACACTTTATTGCATAACAGTACTGTAGCTTTACATGATGTGGCAAACAGACAACAAAGCAATGGGTAGCAAAGCAATTTTGGTAGCGCTTTAGTTTATGGTCCAATTCTCAATATTAACTAGTTGCTTATTAATTAATTCATTAAGTAACGAGATAACATCCAAGACGTCCATGCAAATTTCATTTTGGAACCATTTTTCAACCATGTTGGAGGGACGTCTTTTCAACTGTCATTACACGTCCAAATGTTTGCTGGGATCGCATAACATCATGGCAGTGACCTAATAAACACTGTAAATCTGCAAATTATTGCAGGCTACTTTCCCAAGTTACAAATTCAGAAATGTGTGAGAAGAAAGACACTTGGATGAACATCTCAAGATTTGGTTGCAAGTGATTTGGGCAGAAAATATCAAAAACTATGAAGGACAGACTCACCAGATGCGTCTTTAGGTCATTCGCCATACATGCAGGCTGAGCATAATGGACGTATGTGATGAAAGAAAATGCCTGTGAGGGAATGAGAAGCAATCAAGTTCCATCTCAGGAAGTCTGGAAACACTGTGACTAGGCCAGCTCTTCTTGTAATACAAGAACTCCACTAACATATTAGCAAAGACTTAGTGATTAAAACTCACAGTGATGAGAATCCAGACTTTCCCAATCATTACGGTGTCTTGTTAACCATCAGAGTTTAGCTCCATATGACACAATGCTTCGCCTTGATGGATGCATAACATGAAGAACACAGAAAAGAGTCAGTATTAAAAAATTACAACACCAAAGATGGGCAAAGAAAGAATTAGCTCATTCTGTAATGGACTCAGTTTATTGATTCGTCCAGACAAAGCACTCAGTCTTTAATCTTCTTGATGGATTCACCTCAGTAAATGTGTAGCACAGAGAAAAACAAAACATCTAGCGGCCCCTAGAGTAACTTTAATAGGTTTTCACTTACAGGACACAGAGCATGTATAAAAAACAGTAATAAACGTAAAAGTTAAGGGTATTAACAAACACTAATATTACTGGAAAGAGTTTATACCCAATTAAAAATCCTCTTAAGATGCCAACCAAGTAAAAAGATCTACAAACTTTAAGCATTAACATCTGTAAGGACAAATGTATGCATGTGGTTAGTTATGCAACACAAAATCAGTTTTTCTCAACTCCAGTCCTCGGACCCACCTCCCAGAATGTTTTAGACGACTCCTTATTTAACATCCGAAAAAGCTGATGAGTTGATTTAGGTGTTTTAATTATTGAGACATTTCAATTAAACCGGAGTTAAGCCAAATTAAACACTGAGTTACACCAAAATCAATACTTGTAAAGTAACCAGAAGGACTCAAATATCATTTAAAGTGCAATGAAGCACTGAGCCCTTTCACTAGAGCACAGATTAGTGTCATACTGATCCATCGCAAGGGTTTTAACATTTAACATTTTCACAGACAGCACTTAGACTAAGCCAGGTTTAGGCCTTAGTTAAATTAGGACATTAAATTTGCTTTTATAAATGTAGGCTACCCTAGAAGAAAAAAAAATTGGTGTGCATCTTGAGACAAAACAATGTCGCTGACATATTTTAAGATATGTCAGTCTAAGTTGCTTTCAGTTAAAACAGTTCAAACACATATTTTAGTTTAGGACTAGCTTAAGCCTTGTCTGTGAAACCGGGGGTTAGTGTTACGTTTTGATGGCAAGTGGCAGTCGCCGCTGGTCTATGAAGCATTTTCAGTGGCACCTGGCATTTAAATTTATGGGGCAATAGGGATGAAAATTTGATACTGAAAAAAAAAAAAAAAAACGGTGTTCATAATTACATACTCATTTGTTTATTCGTTCATTAAGCCTTATATAATGCATGGCAGTTGAGTGCACAATATGAACAAGAAGAGGAGCTGGAGCTGTCACAGAAACAACTGTCACGTGAGGGAAAAATATTAAGAACTGTATTGTAATTAGGCCTAATACAAATGCAAAACATTCTATACACTATAGTGTATATGTAGCCTATACATATACATTTAGAGACTTGTAGCTGTTTGCGAAAGACATTTGAAAAGCCGGAATGGAACGGAAGTTGCGAAAGTCTTTCTTCGCATATTACACTGTAACCTGTTCAAGCGAGTGAACTAGCGTTATCTGCCCGAATATTGTATGGGAATGGCTGCACCTACTCAAAACCCTCTCACGTCGTTAACACGCCGGCAGAGACTACTCAATTCATCACACATAGGACAGAGAACTTACAGAAACTTGACAGCTAATTTTTCATTCAGAGAACTGAATATTAATACTGGCTGCAATGGATACATTTCCTGAAGGTAGGCTATATGCAGTATTATTTAAACATGAAATATCAGACATACAAATTTGTTTTAAATAATGTAGCCTATCTGAACTGTAAGTACTATGTAATTACAGAGATGCTCTCATCATACGTTGGGGAAATGCCTACTACTGCCTAAAAGAAGATTAAAACCTCGTGTCACACAAAAATCCAGCGGTTGCGCTGCCAAAAACTTACATAGGCTATACGCCCCTCGTAATCGGTCGTCACCAGGTGTGCTGCAGTCTTTACCGCCTTGTGTCAGTGGCAGGAAAACATCAGATGCCAATTCACTCAAAGTAATTACCTATACTGTCTGCTTTACATATCAAATATCCGCCGAAACAAGACCAGTAGAAAGCTATTCTGGAATAGTAGCATGATTTATACTACCCTAACAGTAGCTTTATATGTTGTATTAATATTTAAGTAAATACATACATTTAATTCTTTCTAATATTTTATAATAACAAAGCCCCCATTTTTTGTTCGAAAACCAAGCATCTAATAGCACTCTCAAATATACGCCTTACCTTTCAGCCGCCTTGTCTTGTTCTGCAACATACTTTCACTTTCCTGCTTCACACAACGAGCCCCCTTGTGTTGCTGGGAGTTTAAAACCCCCCTAAGACACCAGACAGGAAGCCGGAGAAAGTGACTGAGTGGAATTTGACAGAGTTTATATATAGTAAACGATGTTCTTATGTAGCGTGGGTTTACCGTGCTAAGTGTAGCGCTCTTTAAAACCAACGGCAACTTTAGCCGCAATTGCTCATTGACAAATGGAGAAAGTCCCCACCCCCTTTTCATGTCACCGTTTCCTGTAGGTCAGCGTGCTTTTGCCAAATAAGACATTTTGAACAACACACCGAAATTTAGTTTTAACTCTACCCATAACTTTTCCCTGAAATCAGAGGGAAATGACAGGTGAATAACACTGATACACCTAACCCTGACTGTAAGACAAAACTTGACATAATCTGTAAACTTGTCAAATCTGATTGGTTGATTGGAATGTTGTTCCAGGATCAACAAAGGTGATGATCCAGGAACATGTTGTACTTTGTGACAATTACATATTGCAGTATAATTAGGAGTTCAAGCACGTAGTGCTGAAACCCTATTGTAGGCTAATTGTTAGGATTTTTAGGATTATTATTATTATTATTCCGCTATAAAACTGATCGGGCAGCCAAAACCGTAATGCCTAGAGACTTGAAACTTTGTCAAATGGTAGTAGTCTTGCTCGCTACTCTATGGAAGCCCGTTTCCGCCACTAAATAAAAAAATAAAAAGAGTAATTGCGACTTTTTATCTCAGAATTCTGACTTTTTATCTCACAATTGCGAGTTATAAAGTCACGATTCTGAGATATAAAGTCGCAATTGCGTGATATGAAGTCAGAATTCTGACTTTTTTTCTCGCAATTCTGACTTTTTTTCTCACAACTGTGTGAAACTTTATTTCTCATAGTTCTTACTTTGCTTGCGTTTCCTTTCATTGCGACTGACCATCAGTATTGCTGCTTCGTTATTATTATACATAAAATGGAAGACATCATAAAGGATTATTTTTAGCGGATTTACCAATAAAGAAATTTTGATTTTACTGGAGGAGACATAACATGGAGATTAGTCTCCGGACATTAGAGAGAACATTATGCAGGAATATGCATAGTATAGCATGTTTCCACGGTAAGCTTTTACTGCCATCTAGTGGGCTTAATACTAAAACGCCAATACCTATCATGTTTCATCAACTTTTGTAACTGCAACTCAAGTCTGGTGGCTCCATAAAAGGGGGCATTCAAGAGTAGAATTACAATTACAAAATTACAGTGGAAGTATCTGGTGAATAAAAGTTGTTTTTAACAGAATTGGATACACTAATGAATTTGACAAGTTTTGAGCAAATGTGTTGTAATTACACAATAATACCAATATAATAGTAATAATAATAAGAATCAGCTGTGGCGGAGGCGCAATAAAACAGACGAAGCTGAAGTGGCACATTTTATACATCAACAGCTTCAGACATCAGGACGGCAGCACGGCTCTATTGTTGGATGCACCAGAAATGTTGGATGTCCGGAATTGTTAGACAGAGAAACTGTCCGTCAGTTAATTACAAGAAAAAAAGTCTGAATTCTGAGATATAAACTTGCAATTGCGTGATATAAAGTCAGAATTCTGAGATTCTCATAAAAAACTCGCAATTCTGACTTTATATGACGCAATTGCGGCTTTATATCTCAGAATTGTGACTTTATAACTCGCAATTGCGAGAAAAAAAGTCAGAATTGCGAGAAAAAAAGTCAGAATTCTGAGATAAAAACTCGCAATTCGGACTTTTTTTCTCACAATTGCGACTTTATATCTCAGAATTGTGACTTTATATCACGCAATTGCGACTTTATATCTCAGAATTGTGACTTTATATCACGCAATTGCGACTTTATATCTCAGAATTCTGACTTTATAACTCACAATTGCGAGAAAAAAAAGTCAGAATTGCGAGAAAAAAAGTCAGAATTCTGACGTTATATCACGCAATTGCGACTTTATATCTCCGAATTCTGACTTTATATGACGCAATTGCAACTTTATATCTCAGAATTCTGACTTTATAACTCGCAATTGCGAGAAAAAAAGTCAGAATTGCGAGAAAAAAAATCTGAATTCTGAGATAAAAACTCGCAATTCTGACTTTTTTTCTCACAATTGCAACTTTATATCTCAGAATTGTGACTTTATATCACGCAATTGCGACTTTATATCTCAGAATTGTGACTTTATATCACGCAATTGCGACTTTATATCTCAGAATTCTGACTTTATAACTCGCAATTGCGACTTTATATCTCAGAATTCTGACTTTATAACTCGCAATTGCGACTTTATATCTCAGAATTCTGACTTTATAACTCGCAATTGCGAGAAAAAAAAGTCAGAATTGCGAGAAAAAAGTCAGAATTCTGACTTTATATGACGCAATTGCGACTTTATATCTCAGAATTCTGACTTTATATGACGCAATTGCGACTTTATATCTCAGAATTCTGACTTTATAACTCGCAATTGCGAGAAAAAAAGTCAGAATTGCGAGAAAAAAAATCAGAATTCTGAGATAAAAACTCGCAATTCTGACTTTTTTTCTCATAATTGCGACTTTATATCTCAGAATTGTGACTTTATATCACGCAATTGCGACTTTATATCTCAGAATTCTGACTTTATAACTCGCAATTGCGACTTTATATCTCAGAATTCTGACTTTATAACTCGCAATTGCGACTTTATATCTCAGAATTCTGACTTTATAACACAATTGTGAGAAAAAAAAGTCAGAATTGCGAGAAAAAAAGTCAGAATTGTGACTTTATATCACGCAATTGCGACTTTATATCTCCGAATTCTGACTTTATATCACGCAATTGCGATTTTATATCTCAGAATTCTGACTTTATAACTCGCAATTGCGACTTTATATCTCAGAATTCTGACTTTATAACTCGCAATTGCGACTTTATATCTCAGAATTCTGACTTTATAACTCACAATTGCGAGAGAAAAAAGTCAGAATTGCGAGAAAAAAAGTCAGAATTCTGACTTCATATCACGCAATTGCGACTTTATATCTCAGAATCGTGACTTTATAACTCGCAATTGCAAGATAAAAAGTCAGAATTCTGAGATAAAAAGTCGCAATTGTACTGTGTACAGCTTTTCAGTCACGTAGAACAGCTACTTTTGGGGGCTTATTTTTGTCTCGTGGCCAAGCCTGAGCAAAAGACCATGTTTGTATGAAACAAATGTATAAGTTTTGCAGTGTAAGAGGGTTATGATTGTCACGTGACAGGTGGAAGAGGTTTTTCCTGGTTATGTGCCTAATATGGGAAGAGAATAGAGTTTCAACCTTGGAGATTAGAGAGTATAAGAGGGACTGAAAAACTGTAATCTTTGTCTTACACTCTGAAGCTTCTTGTGAGCTTGTACGACTGTTTGATCTTTCTTGCAAGAAATAAAACCTTTAAAGACAATTAAATGAGTTTGTCTCTTATGCAGTAGAGTCAGTTGAATTTTTGCCACAACAATTGGTGTCAGAAGTGGGATTCCTTGGATGTGCCTTTTGGACCGGAGAGCGGACGGTGACTGATCATCCTGGACATAGTAGTCTCAGCCCTACCCCGAATAGATTGAGGGATGAGGGGCCGACCACCAGGGTCCAGAAGGGGACACCACTGGAATCAGTAAAAGAACCCAGGTGGCATCACGACTCTCTGGTAAGAGATAAATTATAAATTTCTATGGGGAATTGAAGTTTTAAATTTTGTGATTAAGAGTAAAATTTGTTAAAATCTGGAAGATTAGGAAATGGGAAAAAAGTGAAATTTGTGATCTAAGAGATAAATTATAAGTCTTATGGGAACAGTAAAGATTTGTGATTTGGTAAATTGAGTAAACAATTAGGAAACGGGACAAACCATATTGGTGGCTCTGGCTGGCTCTGTGGTCGTGGTCAAGGGGTTTCTAAGGGGAATTGAGGTTGCGCATGCAGAAGCAGGGGAAATTTGGGTTGCGTCATACAAGCTGAAGCAAATTGTGGAATCGAGCCCAGCTGCAGTGAGGGTGCTGCAGGAATAAATTTGTGAGTCTGGGAACTCAGGCTGTATGACATAATTTAGACAACATTGAGAAGCAGCGCGATCAAGACGTTCCCGGAAACTGTATCACATTGAGACAGTAAAGACGTTTCCATTAAGGGAGGTTTCTGAGAAATCTAAACTGGGTCACGCATTGAAGCAAGTTTTGGGATCGAGCCCAGCTGCAGTCAGGGTACTGCAGGGAACAAATTTGTGAAAGAGTGACACAGCTTAAACGTCTTAAGCTGGAGCATTAAGGCTCAGCCCGTCCGGTTTTGGGTTAAAAAGATCTGGAGCATTGAGGCTCAACCTGTCCGGCTTTGGGTTAAAGGTCGGATCTGTAGGAGATGTCCAACAGATTATTAGGTGCGCGTCGAAAAGTAAATCCACGAGAGTCGGGAGAACCAATATGGGGAAATCCCAGAGCAAACTTGCAGAATATGATGCACCTGTGTTTTGTCAAATGAGAAAATTGTATGGCCAAAGATGCATGCTAGATGTAGATAAGTTAGTCAAATAATATGATTTTCTGAGAAAAGGAACATTGAGTGTCATAAGACTTAAGATCGTAAGGGAATGAGAAAAAGAGAACTGCGATGTGGGGATGTTGTGTGAAAGCGTTGTGTGTGTGAAATGTAAGCAGACAATAGATTGTAGGCTGGAGGAAGCAGACAGAAGAAAAAGAATGTCGATGTGAATGTAACTTACAAAAAAAGTTTTGTTTTTCATCCATTAAATGGATGCATGACATTAGATGTCTAGAGAACTACAATTTATATAATAATGGTTGAAGGAGAGAGCAGCTATAAGGCTGTCGGTGCAACCTAGTAGTTGAAATATGGGTAAAATAACATGGTGGTTCTGCAAAATAGTAGAAACCATATTGATAATATGTTTTGCATCTGCAGACTAACTATTTGATAGCGGGATAAGTGGCTATAATGAAGGAAAATATAGAGGCAAAAATTAATGTTATGAAAATGGAAATTCTGAAAGAATGTTTCATTTTATGGAAAAATATTTAAACAGTCTCAAGTATGTTTTTATGTGATGAGCGCATCACTACTATAGTGTAAAATGATTTAGGACCTTAAATTTCTAAATGTTTGGTTTTTGATGGTCAAAATGAAGGGAGTTTAAATGGCAAAAATGAGACTGCCAGTTGTAACAGAGACTCGACCTGATTGGAAATGTATAATTTCTAAATGTGTTAGTAAAAGACAAATATAAACACAGTTGTTTATTTGAAAACGTATGTCATTTCTGGCAAAGTCTTAAGCTGGGCTAGGGTCAAAAGATAAAGTTTGATGTTAAAAGTTATAAAAAGGCAGTGTACTAGTCCTGAAAGAGTCTCTCTCATTCAAAGTCAGCTAAATCTGCTATCTGAGCCTGTCATAAGTGATAACAAGCTATTTATAGTGAAGCACAGTGTTTCAGTTGAAAATCATGGACACAGAGATGTTAAAAGAAATGATTGCCATGAAGAGGGCAATTAGTGGTTAAATTTGTCAAAGGAAAACTCAATGAGTATAAAGAGGTCTTTAAAATAGTAACACAGACCTTGATTGATAGAAGTGACTATTTTGATGAATTTCTTCTATGACCAGTAACTTTTTGTCTGATCTTTGTCACCACTATGTGCAGGGCTGATGGCTCCGGTTACAATTGTAGCAGAACACTACACTGAATGGGCAGTTGTGAGAACTAAATTCACTGAGTATAATCTCAGCACTGATATGTTGCTGCTGAGAGAATGTCTAATGATTTTAGTGATTAAATACTGCTGTAATTAACCTGTCTCCATGTTTTAACACTATTAGGCAGTCCAATGGCTCTGGTGGCTCTTGAATGCAACTTCTCTAAGCTCCAGAAAACACCTGATTCTGTTGAAGAAAACTGTCAGAGATTTCATGATGGGAAAGAGCGGTTACCAGTGTGCACGAGGTGATTTCTCAATGACGGGTAAGATCCCCTTTGGCCAGACAGGGGACAACCTAAGGCAGGGGGTCACGCCGCCACTGGGCATCTACCCTGAAGGGAGGTGTTTTATGTGAGATGGGTATGAGAGTGGAGCGGACGTCTGTGAGGCCAGCAGCATCATTAAAGGGAGATGACCTGTGAGAGGTACAGCAGTCTGCCCCAAAAATGTTCCTCTATACCACTCACCAGAAACCTCATTCCCTGGATGGCTTGTTTTTCATTGTGACAAGTCCACAACTTGATGCAATTATGCCAGGGGACACCCTGAGGAAAGAGATTATTGATAAGCAAAAGACCATGTTTGTATGAAACAAATGTATAAGTTTTGCAGTGTAAGAGGGTTATGATTGTCACGTGACAGGTGGCAGAGGTTTTTCCTGGTTATGTGCCTAATATGGGAAGAGAATAGAGTTTCAACCTTGGAGATTAGAGAGTATAAAAGGGACTGAAAAACTGTAATCTTTGTCTTACACTCTGCAGCTTCTTGTGAGCTTGTACGACTGTTTGATCTTTCTTGCAAGAAATAAAACCTTTAAAGACAATTAAATGAGTTTGTCTCTTATGCAGTAGAGTCAGTTGAATTTTTGCCACAACAGCATACAAGATAAAAAAAATAACAACATATTCAAGGGACAGCAGCTTTGGGTTTTCATAGTAAAAGATAGCCTTAACTTCTTTAAGGATGAAGGTATAGGTTACATTTGTAGGGGTAGAAATATAGGAACTTAAATCAGCCCAAGATGTAGGCTACTGGTTAAATTACAATCATAAAATAAATGGGCAGCTGTTTCTTCAACAAAACCACATAAGGAGCAAGTTTGTTTACCATCAATCAGAGCAAAGGAGTTACGAGAGGTAGCTTTTTTGCCCTCCTCCCTTGCTTTCTTCATGAGAGGCCACAGCTTGTCCCGCGCTGCTCTATCTTCAGGAGACAGAGATTCAGAGAAAAGCAGTTTATTCTCAGTTAGAAACTTGCAACCTTTTGCAGCACCCCAAATAATGTCACGTATGCGGCGCTGCGATAAAAGAATTATGATCAATCTGGCCTTTCCATCCGCCCTCTTCGGACCCAGATGATGAACGACATCAACACTGTCCTGGAGCCCATCTCCGACTCCAGGGACAATTTTCTCTAAGACGTTGAGAACCACATTTCGAACATCCTCTTTGTCTTTTCCGCAACGCCGTGCAACTTTAGGAACCATCTCCAACTGTAACGTCTGCACTCCTGTACACTTGCTTTCAGCGTTTTGTTTTCCTCTCTCAGAGCGCGGACCTCAGATTCCAGATGATCAAGAGCCTCTTTATGAACACCAACATCCAAAATAAGCATTTGCACCATCGCTGTCAGACTCTTGATTTGTTTGGAGGTTGCCTCAGTGGTAGTTTCAATCGACGAAATCTTTTGGAAAGTTTTGTTGTGTTTTAAAGCAAGCTCACGAATAGCCGCCAATACATCCTCATTCCCATTTCTGCTAGATTCAGTATGTTTAGTTTTTTTTGCAGTTGGCTTCTGAGGAGTATCCAAGAGGGATGCAATTACAACCTCATTATCAAAATTCAGACGTGTCAAACCATTGTGATTCCGTGTCTTTCTGAAGTTTCGATCCCGAGCTACTCGAGGCTGATGCTGAATCCTCAAACTGATCAGCTGTGTCAGACGCGTTGGAAGACATGGTATCAAGTCAAAGTTGTTTAACTTTCTTTTTGCCTCTTTTTCCCATGCATAAAGATGTAAGGCGAAGTTATATACTTTTTCACTTAATTTTTAGTGTTATCACCAGTCTAAATAACAGGTTACATTACCACTTCACCTTTAATTCTCTGAAGAGCAAAAACACACTACCACCTACACAGCCGCCATCTTGGCCCGCCTCCTAAACGTACAAAAATGCTCATAACCTCTAGACCAGGGGTGTCAAACTCATTTTATGTTGAGGGCCGGATTGGAAAAAAATAACCATGTGCGGGCCGAATTTAAAAAACAAAAAAAACAACCATAAACAAGTTAATTTGTAAGAAAACTAGTACACTGCTCTTTAAAACTGCATTTGTTTTTACAGCGAAAAAACTATCCGATTTTTAAAATACTGCTTTATTTAATATTTTTTTTATTAGTGATGCACCTATTTTGATTTTTCATGGCCAATTCCAATTTTTTTTAGAAGCAAATTGGCTGATTCTGATACTGGTTGATACTTGATTTTTTTAAAGCAAATTTATTTGTTGTTTATATGTTCAAAAAATATGTGTAGCTGATATTAGAGGCAAACACTGCATTTTTATCATGATCCCAACAAAGATGTTATGCACATGAGCATGAGCAGTTGTTTTTAATTTAAATAATTGTATAATTTCAAGATTAACAGCAAAAACAGCATGGTCTGACTTTAGCTTTGTGCTACATAAGACACCTGCGCAAAACAGATGGCTCTGACAGTGATATAGCGTTTCCATGGTTACCGCTATACACAAAGCAACGCTGCGTCGATAAATAGGCTACTACTTTATACAGAGATAAGAGGAAAACCCATCAAAACTTTTCTGAAGGCAGTTCCCTTCATAGATTCATTCATGTCAACCCCAATTTAATATTTATATTATTCTTCCTATTTTTCGCGAACAGTGAGCTTGTGCATGGTAGAATATTTTCTCTGCTGGCGCGTCTGTTCTCCTCCTCCTGTCTGTATTCAGCATGTGCCTGTGTTAATGTCCTGTTTACAGACTTTTTTGGAAATTAAATCCCAGAAATTTTGGGAAATTATTACAAAGCACTTTGTTTGCAAGCCCGGAATAAAGATTGACCAAAATAAAAACTAAAAAACATTTGGATTTATGACCAGTGGACTAGTGCATCTCTTTTTCCGGGCCGGATTGGACACCTTTTTGGGCCGTATTTGGCCCGCGGGTCATATGTGTGACACCCCTGCTCTAGACTGTTTGTCCGAGACTCAATTGTCTTATATGTTTGGAATCCTTGGCTCAAAACAAACAAAATGTATATCTCTGATTTCATATCCGGTATGCAAATGTTTCCGCCATTTTGAATTTTGTCCAAAACATACTTTTGCGAACTAGTCCTAGGTTTTTCACCCAATCGGAACCAAACCAGTGCAGAAATGTTCTCTGGAGTCTGAATATAAATAATTATCAAAAAAAAGTTTAAATTTTGATTCACGGTCACTAAGGGGCGCCAAAACGTACGATGTGGGCGGAGACGCTTTTACTCAAATGGCTATAACTCGAGAACGAAATGAGATATTTGCACCAAACTCGGTGCACATGTGTAGGGGCTCAATCTTTGATCACGATAAAAAAATTGCATCGATTGGACTCTAGGTGGTGCTATAACTTGAAAAAAATACGAAAACAGCTGAACAAAATAACAGAAAGTCATTCATTTTCAATGTGAGCCGGGGGCAAGCCCGGCGAGCAGCGGCACGCCACATCTTGGACAGTGTGGGTGTCAAGGAGAGTTGAAGTCAGGTCAACTTTATGGTGATGAGCTATGACACGGTTCGGTAGCAACCAGTCAGATCGTATAAGTCCTCCACTTGAGAGGATTCCAGATAACGCAGTCCTGTAAACTTTGGTTACGACCGCATTTGTTCCCAAGCAAAATGGAGGAGAGGTTGATCATTGCTGTTGCGGGTTTCCCAGTCATTTACAACGTGTCCCTGTTTGCCTACAAGGACATAAATTAAAAAAATTATGCGTGGACCAAGGTGTTGGTGTTCCTGGTGAGTTGCTGATGTGCATTAATTAACGTTATATATTTTCTGAAAATAAGCAGGAATTGCTTGCTAACTTTAACGCCAGAGCATGCAAAACAGTGTTGCTGCTGCAAA
Organism: Hypophthalmichthys nobilis; assembly: GCA_037950665.1. Taxonomy (NCBI): domain Eukaryota; kingdom Metazoa; phylum Chordata; class Actinopteri; order Cypriniformes; family Xenocyprididae; genus Hypophthalmichthys; species Hypophthalmichthys nobilis. The sequence goes on along the minus strand of CM075475.1, from coordinate 24,439,817 downwards.
ATATTTCTGACCAGGGGCGGAGCCAGGGGGTGGCCATGGCCACCCTTGGCCTAAGCTTGGCCACCCCTTTGGCCACCCCGCTCACAACTGCTGTTTCTGTCTACTTTTTTTGTTGACAAGAATTGCGTTTATTTAAATGCAGAACCGTCTCTTTAAGACCACAAAAAACGGGAGCCTTTTCAGACGCGCACTCCAACTTCGCCTCAGTGCCAGGCGCAAGTCAGACGCGCGCGGAAATGATACAGGTGCCGAATGAGAACAACAGTGAACGGCGAACACTATATATAGCTTACGTAAATGTTTATCAACTGGTGGGTTGTAAGACCGCGCACTTTTCAATCACGCGCAAAAACGCTGTATATTACTCACTATAAATAAAGCGCAAAAGAAACCAGCATGCAATGTCGTAGTTTTGTCGTCTATTAAGTCATGAAATAACTTAGGCAGGACTTAAAGTTTCAAATTCCCAAACTAGTGTATGAAGCAAAATGCCTGGAGGCTGGACACTGGGGAGAGAGTAACGGAGGGCAGCTTACAAGTCTGTGAGGGGTGTTTGTAAGCTCATTTCCCTCGCAGTCTTGTCAGCTGCACCTTGTGCTTTCTCCTTGAAAGTATTTGTTCCAACAGTCGTCAAAACTGTTTTGATGAAATTCAGATAAGTATTAAGTATTGTATCAAAGTATTTGTTCCAACAGTGTTTTTGATTTTTTTTAAGTTAATATAAAGTTAATATATTGGCAATAAAATATTGTCAACATTTCTGATTATATGTGTTTTATATTATTACAAATCTATTATATTCTACCTGTGGGAACCGTGGATGAACCAGACAAATGAATCATTCAGATGATTCTTTCAAAACATAATTCCAGAGGCCCAAATAAAACTTTGCAGGACCCAAGCTCAGAGAATCTGATTTTTGGCTCCAGTCCGTCTACAGAACACCCCCCTGCTAGGTACTTTTATGGCACATGCTTCCTTACTGAAGGAAAGGTGGCAAACTTTTAAGCCATTTGTAGAAACCAAATGGTCGAAAAGACAACACAATTTAAGCCCAAGAAGATAAAGAGTCTTACATCTCCAGATCAAAAGAGACAGAGAGACAATGCATGTCTGTTTTCTCTGAGTGACCTCTGAATGACAGAAAAACCCACAGAGACACAAATAAACTGTATCAAATTGTTCCAAACAATTTGAAACAGACTTATCAAACATGCATAAATAACTGGATAAATTTTATATCATGTCTACATATGCTACATGTAACCAGTTATGCTTTAGAACACCCACAATCCCTGTAAATGTGATGACTTTTGAATGACTGATTGAAAGGGTGCCTTGTTTGGAATGTATTTAAATCTCTATTTTCCACTTAAATCAGGCTTGAATGAAATCTGTGTAAAATGTATCATATTCCGTTTAATAGCAATCATGTCTAAACTATACTGTCTGCCGAGACCGGCAATTCCAGAGATAACACTTATTTTATGATCGGGGCGGAGAAAAGCCACCTTTGAAACAAGACTATACCATATTGGCCAGAACTCCTCAAAGAGGTAGGACAAACACCTAAGTTTAAATAGTCACATCACTAAGACTAAGACAGGAGACTAAGACTAAGATGAAGACAGAGAAGTAACTAATCCTTGAACAAAGAAGAATATGGCTTAAGACAAAGGACAGACAAGCAGCTCATTCAAGCTATCCAACTTTTGCTCACATTCTTTTTCTTTTACTTTAATTTTCCTTTCTTTTTACGTCGAGAGTCTCATGTTCTACGTTAAGTTTCGCCGCAAAGTTCAGCCAACGACTCTTTTGCCGACTCAACTTCAAACTTCAGCCGCGAGAGACTCCATAGGTTGTTTGCAATCACGTGGTTCTGGTGACACGCAAAATACCGGTGGAGGGCAAGCAGTGAAAATTAGAATGGAAGAGATGGAGAAAAGTCCTTTCTATGCTGGTTTTGAAAGGTATAAACAGAAAATCACAACATATGTTGGATGTGATCTTTATGTTATGAAGAGGAGCCACTTTTCCACTGAATTGAAAGACTTGACTGCCATCAAGGCGATAGATATAGAGAATGTGAAGCTGCCGTCACGCCGTGTTCAGTTATATTCTGGTTTGTTTATATTGCGCTGCCTTTCTGCTAGTGAAGTTATGGCAGTATTTTTGATTTTCTGTCGTGATTGTGAAAAATGTCGCTATTGTAGGTCATTTATGCTGAATTGAGAATTGCAACAGGAGCTCACATCATCGTTCAAAGAAAAAACTGGACGGTGTAATACAATTGTTGCCTTTTATACATGTAAAAACACACTAAGGGAAGCAGGTTGAGGAGGTGACGGGAAGACGACGTATAGCAAATGTAATGTCACTGATTAAACCCACTGCCTATCTCTCAATAAAATAATCACATAGCTGAGTGTTTTTGAAAGTGTTGTATTTTGTTTTGGTGTAATAACATTACATTTGTAAGTATTACTCTCACCCGGCTTGTGAATGAGTATTGCACACAGCCACTTCAAAATTGTTCACGAGCTAATATGGGTTTGATATTGGTTGTCATTTGTTGAAATGAACACGAAAAAATGCAGTGTGTCGGTGTCTGTCATAGACTGTAAAAAAGGGTGTCTGTCCGCTGAAAGTGAGCTTCCGATTCTCCTCTGTGGCCATATGGGAAAGTGAATATTTACAAAGACAACATTAAAACTACACTTACATTTAACGTTACACCCTTCCAACAAAGAAATGAATCGACTTCTGTCAGCTTGTTAAAAATTTATTTATTTGGACATTTTCTACAATTTAATGGCTGAAGCAGCAGCGCATGACACTATTCTCATGGTAACCAGATCAACATTGTGAACGGAATTCTACAAAACCAAATTATCATTCAATGGGATAAAATAGCTTCTCTTCCCTGCAAACGATACCATGAAGAATGTGGATATTTAACCAAGTCAAAAACAAATAAATTAAGCAGGTATCTATATTCATTTCAGTATCAGCAGACGCAAAACGCTATTAAAGGCGACAACTTTTAAAGTTAAAAAACAATATAAGTTATAAAAAACGGTATAAGTTATGTAAACGATATAAACACCTTCTGGGTTCTCGATTTTATCGATTTGAGCAACCATAAACGACGCAAAACATATGAATTTTGAGTTTTTGATAGGATTCCTATATAGAAAAATCACTCCTTGCCCTCCAGACTCATTCGTGCTGCTGCAATGACGTCATGTGCAAACGACCTATTGGATGACCAGCACAAAGGACCTGCAACAAACCAACAAACTAATCCCGTTTCTCAAGCCAAGGACGCCGAAAAGTGAATCCGCATTCAGAGACAAACAAGCAAGTACCTCCAGATCCTAAAGCTGAACTGGTGCATTAATTTACTGTGATTCATGGTTCGTTCAGGTCAGGTTTTATGAAACGCATATTTTGCTAGAAATGCTCATCATTTCACTCTCTCTTAAAACTCTTTCTTTTTCACTTCCTTTCTTTCTGCAACGTGTATGAATGTTTGTGTGTGTGCGTGTTTGTGTTAGATTAGTTTGTGTTAGAATAATCAATAAAGTCTCCTGTAGATTTTAAAGAGAAATGTCTTTTGTTATGTGCTTGCAAATTTAATGTCTTAAACTGTCGATCTTGTTACCGTGCTACTAATTAGCGTTTTCACGAAAGTTGGATATTCATATCCGCTACAAGAGCTTATTACAGCCTGAGCAAATGAACGCTGGATGATTCAGTTGCTCGGTCGTAAACTAAGTGACTTATAATTCTCAATAAATAAATAAATTATTTCATTTGAGCTGATTTGTTCCTACATACCATATCATACTGAAAATGTGTAGGGGACCCAGGTAAAAAAAAGTACACTTCCATAATGCTCTATTTTTGCGCACTAATTTTGTACTTAATATACTAAAAATTCTTCTTCAGTACTTCTTAAGATAATCTTAAGAACAGTATACACAACTGTGCGATTTTGAGACACCATGAATATGATCTAAAATGGTGTTGAAGAACGGGGACCCTGAGTTGTCAGGGGCCCTGATCACAACATGTTTGCCATCGATGGACCCAAGGCAGTTGGGGAAGTTCCACCGATGGAGGAAGTCAGTGGCAATGCTTCGCCAGTCCTCATTGGTGGGGACTGGCATGATCTCCTGCACCAAGGTGTCCCATTTTGCCCTAGCAACCTCTCCAACAATTCCTGCCACGGTGATCACTCCAACACGATAGCTGAAAGAACACTTGTTTTTTAGCGAGAATGCAATTCATTTGCTCAAAAAACACTGATTTGACCAACTGCATTAAGGCTACACTTCAACCAGGATAGTTTGTAATGTAGGCTGCACACAAATTAATGTTAATGTTAATTAAAAGCTAAACGTCTCCTATAAACTGCATGTTGAAAATAGACTAGCACTTAACCATTAACACTAAACCCACACCACACAAATGGCTTTTTAATTGCTTTATTTCGTTAGCAAACATGTATAATTGTTATTTCCATCAATCAATTTCTTACTTTCACATTTTAAAGATTTCATGAGGTTAACTTATGCCATATTTGTGGTCATTCGGCACAAGATCAACATGCTTGTTTGCGGCCCCTTTAAATAATGTTTAAGCATTCAATCTACGTCAGAGCATCCATGAAATCTTTCTACAGTGTTGTTGGCAGGGCGGCTAGAGCAAATTTTGATGCTTTCGCCGGTGGCGGTGTGAACGCACAGTTGGTCCAAGGGGGCATGATAGTATATGAGGACATTGGCGTATCTCAAAAAACATGGCCGCCATCGGCCAATGAAGTTTGAGCACCTATTAGATGAGGTTAATGGAGGCCAATTGGAACGAAACTCGGTGGGCATGTTCGACTCATCGTCCTAGAGGTCTGTAAGAATTTTGAAAGAAATCGGCCACTAGTTGGCGCTAACGAGTTTTACGCGTCTGTAATCACGTGGTGTTTCACAGATCCACACAATATGCATATTATTCGATAGATCTCCTCATTCTGAACAACTTTGCCTTAAGAACCAATGCTGTCAATCAAATCATTCATTAATTATTCGTGAATATGTTATAAACCTACTTTTGCGAACTAGTCCTAGGTTTTTCACCCGATCAGAATGAAACCAGTGCAGGACAATTCTCTGGACTCTCTAGATCAATAATTTTCAAAAAAAGTTGAACTTTACCCTTTGGGTCACTATAACAGGGTCATTTAGAAAATGGGCATGGCAAAATATACTCAAAAGCCTATAAATCCTAAACAAAAACTCAGAACTTCACGAAATTAAGTGAGCACATGCAGCATATAACAGTAAAGAAGCATACCAACTTTTATGGAGATCGGACCATAGGTGGCACTATAACTGTTAAAAAGCTTTAAAATCATATACTTTCAATGGTAAATTGCCTGTTTTAGCTGAAAATGTATATAACTTTGGGTGTGGTCGACTTATTTTCGCAGGTGTCACGTCCTTAGACTCCTGAATCCTTGTCGAGTCCAGCGATACCAAACATGCTAGGTTCCAGCTTATGGTTCCTGCAACGTTGTGATTTAGCGCTTAAAAAACTTTTGCGAATATCTTCAAAACCATTAGTCTGATCGAGACAAAACCAGCGTAGGAAACACGGAACCTAAGCTCGTTATTGTAAGTTTTAGCCCAAATGTCTAAATTTTGCTAGGAAGTGGCAAAAAAATCCAATCAAAGTCACTCACGGGTCATGACTTGTGTGTCTATAACTTCAAAACGAAATGAATTGAAATTTTCACCAAATTTGACACATATGTATGGGCACACTCTGAGGACACCCAAAAAAAAAGTGGTGGAGATCGGGCAATAGGTGGCGCTATAACTGTCAAAAAACCTTTAAAAAACATATTTTTCCTTAGTAAATTGCCTGAAATTGGTGCCACCAGATGGCAGTAGAAGGCCACTAATATAGTTCAAGGTTTTTCAAGGTTTTGTCATTTAAAATCCCTTTTAAACTATATAAATCGCTATAATAACATTACAAATCACCTTTTGTCAAGGTTTACCACTTCATTTGTTCTTTTGACATATGTTTTTGCAATTATATAACATTACAATTACATTGAGACCAGAAAATTATGATTTTTAAAGTGGAAACCTGGAATAAGCATTTTCTAACCTATCATTGATTTCAAATATCCATATCTGCAACAAAATATGTGTGTAAGCATGTTTAATTAATGGAGTTCACATGGAAAATGTACTTTAAACACAAAACAGACAATTTTAAAATGAAAGTGAGCCAATAAGTGGTCCTCTGCTGAGACCTGCTGTTTAAAAGTCATGTTGTCATAGTACTCACTAATATTGTTATATAATTCATATTTAGACTTTATAAAATCACCATTTTAACATTTACTATCACTTTTTTTTTGTCAAAATTCATCACTTCATTTCCATTAGAGTATTAGTTTTAACAGTTGTGCCACATTATGAGTAAAATGAAACCTGAAAGTGGTGTTATACTGAGATTTGCAGAAAACATTGTTACCCATCATGCATTTCAAATACTGAATGTACAAGAAAATATGTGTGTCTGTGTGTTCGTTTGTGTTTGTAAACATTCTTAGTGTGTATCAAGTATTATCGTTTAAGCCTTTTCTTTCTCTGTTTTAGTATATATCATAGCTGCTCCTCTATGATTTAAGTGGTTACATGCTAAATAAAACTTAATATCTTTTCTCAAGTATATGTGCTTAAAGGGTTAGTTCACCCAAAAATGAAAATAATGTCATTAATTACTCACCCTCATGTCGTTCTTCACCCCTAAGACCTTCGTTTATCTTCAGAACACAAATTAAGATATTTTGATTAAATCCAATGGCTCAGTGAGGCCTCCATTGACAGCAATGGTACTTCCTCTTTCAAGATCCATAAAGGAACTAAAAACATGTGAGTACTAAAAAGCGTTGAGAATATTTTTTCTGCGCCAAAAAAACAAAATAACTTTTTACGAATCAAATCAGTGGATCGGAGAGCTAAAGTCATGTGATTTCAGCAGTTTGGCGGTTTGATATGCGATCACTGCGAATCACTGATTTGACTCAAAAGATTCATAACGCTCTGAAGCAGTGTTTTGAAATCGGCCATCACTAGATATTGTTAAAAAGTCGTTTTTGGTTTTTTTGGCACACAAAAAATATTTTCGTGGCTTTATAATATTAAGATAGAACCACTGAACTCACTGAACTGATTTAAATAGGTTTTTAGTACATTAATGGATCTTGAGAGAGGAAGTACCATTGCTGTCTATGCAGTCCTCACTGAGCCATCGGATTTAATCAAAATATCTTAATTTGTGTTCTGAAGATTAACGAAGGTCTTACAGGTGTGGAACGACATGAGGGGGAGTAATTAATGACAGAATTTTCCTTTTTGGGTGAACTAACCTTTAAAGGCCTTAAATGCTTGAACCCGATAAATGCTGCTTGCAGCTTTAATTGTATATTACAACACAAGAACAATTCAATGTTGTTCCTCTTTTAATAAGTAAATTGGTACTAATAAATAACAACATTTTGCTGTATTTTAAGTTGTGGCCAAAATTGATGTCCAGCCTAGGTAAGTCAACATCTTCATCCTTTATTTGAATATTAAAAATGTGTCAAATACTTTTTAGGCATATTGCGTAGTTGTGCTTGGTGTCAATCATTTTATTTTTGATAACACAATGAAATATGCTAAATTGTGTGGATATAATTTCTGGCCAGGCTGTCATACAAAGAAATTATGAAACCATGCAAAAATAAGAGAGAACCAACATAATATTAATATTTTAATATTTTGCTATGTATTTATATATATATATATATATATATATATATATATATATATATATATATATATATATATATATATATATATATATATATATATATATATATATATATATATATATATATATATATATATATATACACACACACACACACACACACACACACACACACACTAAAATAAAACCTGTTGCTACCATTGGCCTTTTTTGACAAATAACTTTATCAGATAAATACCTTAACCAGTGTTTTTGTCATGCTCAGTTGCAGAAGGAACAAGATTATGAACAGGCAAAAAGGCTTTAATAATCCACACTCAAAATAACAACAGGTACAGACAAACACAACTCTAGCATTAACAATCATTAAAAACATCATTTGGGTCATTAAAAACAAATTTCCTCTGGACATCATATTGGGTCACTACTGTATATATTATGCTGTAATTAAATTACCAATAATTCTCTAAAGAGTTACTTAAACTGTGCTGCATCAGGGGTCAGATCCATTCATTCTTGGCAAGTTGATCGATTAAACATCTGGCAAGAGATTAATGGATCATTCATATTCAGTGGAATATTCAGGTTCCCAATTCCTGAACCAGTGAATTCAATATTTGAATACCTGCCCAGATGTCACTACACAGCTTTTTTCTTCAAAGTTTGCCTGGTTAGCACAGCATCAGCAGAGCACCAGACATGAATGAGAATGCTAACCGATAGCTTTTTCCACTGAACTCACATGAACTGATTTAAATAGGTTTTTAGTACATTAATGGATCTTGAGAGAGGAAGTACCATTGCTGTCTATGCAGGCCTCACTGAGCTATCGGATTTAATCAAAAATCAATGATCAATTCATTCATATCTGACAGACATTTTTTATGTCTGATGTTTCAAAGGAGAAAACAACCGCAGCATTTCTTAAATCATCGAGGGGGAATCTACCTTGCCAGCAAAATAATCTTCTCTACAAATTAATTTACAAAACAATGAAACTCAACACACACATTAAAAGCTACATTACAAGACTTTTTATCTTATTTACCCCTAAAAGGTTGGTAGTAGTACCTTTAGGGTACATATTACTACTCTACAGCATGAATATGCACCTTTTAGGGGAATATAAGGTTTGAAATTGTCCCTTAAGGGTATTGCCCCAATAACAAGCTGTTGCAACCTAAAAGGTACAATGTTTGCACATTTTTTCCCCCACAGTGAATAAAAATTACAGAACATATTAATATTAAAGCTGCCATGAGAGATTGTTTGCCAACTCCCTGATTTGCTAACGCTGCAGCTTAAACAACACATCATAGCTTCATAACCACACCCTGGAAGACAACTGTCAACAAACTTGTACATACACAAAAAAGCCACCTCTCAGACCAATGTTATTCCCTTTAGGACACTTATTTTAGTGATATATTGTGCAAAACAGAAAAAATAGCTGACCGCACACTGAATCCAAAAAGACTGAAGAGGTCTAGAAAATACAAAATGTATTTTATCAATTGCATGGTGCAATAAAGTGGAAAGTGCAAGTGAGTTAAAAACACGATTGAGCAAGTATTGCATCTCTTTATCAGTTAGGCATATTATCACTTGATAATATGAGGTAATTTCTAATTGACGAAGAGCCTCCTGATATAAAGGAGGTGGATTGGTGATCCTGCCTCAAGCTCTCTATAATCAGGAGGCTCTTCGTCAATTAGAAAATACCTCCTATTATCAAGTCTTTCCATCAGATCCAACTGCCCAGTTTCAGAGGGAGATTGAGATGTTCCTTCAGGAGGCACATGCTCATCTATTGATCTCTGATAAAGAGATGCAATACTTGCTCAATCGTTCTCCAAGTAGGCCAGTTTTTTACATTCTACCCAAGGTACATAAAAGCTTGATTAATCCACCAGGATGGCCTATAGTAGCCGGTAACAATAGTTTGACTGAACCACTCTCGAATTTTGTTGATTTTGTTCGTTTTAGTCACATCCCTTCCTAGTTATCTGAGAAATACAGCAGATTTCCTCCAATGTCTATCAACTATTCAAAATGTTGAGCAGGATGTTATACTGGCAACTATGGATGTGACTTGACTATATACCAACATTCCACATCATGAAGGCCTATTGGCCTTAAAACAGTTTCTTGATTTACGTGTGGAAGATGATGCACTTCGGTCTAAATTTATCATTGAAATGGCTGAAATGGTTCTCAGTAAGAATTATTTCTTATTTGAAAAGCAGTATTATTTACAGATTGAAGGCACTGCCATGGGGGCCACCATGGCTCCCGACTATGCCAATTTATATCTGGGCTTTTTGGAGGATAGATATGTCTTCAATAACAATCCTTTTGTTGACAATATCATTCTGTTTAAGAGATACACTGATGATTGTTTTGTTATTTACAAAGGTTCTGCAAGTGATTTTGAAGCATTTGTTTTATATATGAATTGTTTAAGACCTTCGATTAAGTTCACACATGATGTTGGAATTACAAATGTCAATTTCTTGGATACTTGTATATCAATTGTTGACAACCAAATCGTCTCTTTTCTTTATAGAAAAGATACAGCTAAGAACAGTCTCCTTCATGCTACAGGTGCCCATCCAACTCCTTTAAAACGTGGGTTACCCTATAGTCAATTTTAAGACTTCATCGTATCTGCTCTAGGAAGGAGGATTTTGATGTTAAAGCCCAGAATCTATGTACAGATTTTAAATCACGTGGATATCCCAATAAGTGGCTTGATACTGCACTTGAGAAGGTGCACAGTTTACAGGAACGGGAAGAAAGTAACTTGATCGCAATTAAAAGCAAGATAAGCTATTCATGCATTTTTAAATCTACATTTAGTCCATTGAGTAATGATATTAGGAGGATTATTAAGAGTCACTGGCACATCATTCAAAGTGATCCTCAGTTATTGAATGTATTTAATGATCCACCACTCTTTGTTTCTTCTAGGAGTTCTAGTCTGAGGGATAAGCTTGTTCATGCAGACACTCATGTCTCTTCTCTGACCACCCTAGTTGATGCCCAGGGTAATTTTCCATGCTACAGGTGTACTTCTTGCACAAAATATGTCAAATGTCAATCATTTGTACATCCTCATACACAAAAATATATAAGATCAAACAATTGATAACTTGCAAGAATACATATGTGAATTATATTATCATTTGTCCATGTTCTCTGTTATATGTTGGTAAAACCACACGTGCTTTACACACTAGAATGATTGAACTTACAAGTGCAATTCGTAGACGGGACGATACATCTCCTATTTATCATCACTTCAATCTTGCTAAACATTCTTTGTCTGACATGATGTTCCTGGGCATCGAGAGGACCTTACCTCATAGAAGAGGCGGAGATAGAGACAAGAAATTGTTGCAAAGGGAGGCATTTTGGATTTTTAAACTTAAATCTTTATTTCCTGATGGCATGAATGAAGAACTTGAACTTTCTTGTTTTCTGTAATTATTTTCTGTAACATTATTATTGTTATTTTTATTACTTTGAATGTATATTTCATATAGTTTGTGCTATGTTTGTTACTTTTTAGACTCTCTTGCAGTGACACTTGTGAGAATTGATTGATATTGGTGTTAATTGATGATTGTGACAATTGGATTCAGCTGATGGGTTTGAATTGCTTGTCTTTCTAGAAAGAGGGTGGTTGTTTGTTGTATTTTGAGCACTGAGGATAGCAATCTGCTGAAACGTCTGCTCATGCTCCTCTGTTTTTAACTCACTTGCACTTTATTGCACCATGCAATTGATAAAATAAATTTTGTATTTTCTAGACCTCTTCAGTCTTTTTGGATTCAGTGTGCAGTCAGCTATTTTTTCCTGTTTTGCTCAAGTATATCTTTTTTGGTTCTACGCACCTGAAGGAAAAGGAAATTTTTTCGACTGAGAGCGTAACAATTTTTTCTGAGTGATATTTTGTATACAGAAAAACCGCCATAGCAGCAATTAGCAAAACCAGAAACTTTACTAGTTATTTTCAGTAGTGACACAGGGATAGCTCCTCTATATCACACACTCAAACCCTCCAAACATCAAAGAATTAAATATAAAATCCACAAATTACATAAACATAAACCCATATTCAAACAAATGTGCATCCAGTCTTCCTCTCAGGATTTATGACTGTTTGCCAGGGTTGGATTTTGTTGCTTCTTTGGAATCTTGGTTCAGCAGAGACATAAGATCCAACATGGCTTGACTGATTTGAGAGCCAAATTTATGAGAATCCTATGAACGAGAAAAAAATAGAACACTGCCTTTTAGTTTCATATGCTTTACAGGTGTACAAGAGTCTTATTGGTGTCAAACAGCATCATTTTAAGCCGGGTGCACACTGTGCAATTTATAATAGTCCTTTACGATTGTTTCTTGTCAGACTGTACGTTCATGATCCTCATGTCACACTGTGTGATCTCAGCTGTCATTTATGTCAGACTGTACGACAGTCAAGACATGTTAAAAATGGATGCACACATGAAAACTTGCCCAGAGTATTACATCGTCAACCCACACACATTCTGTGACTGCGAGCTGCATTATACACTAGACTGAAATGGTGACTAACAAAGAAATCTGTGGCGTTAATTTTGATCACGGCTTGTCTTGAAAAATAAGAGAATTCACACTACAGGACTGTGCGCCAAATCGTCTGACACTGCCAGAATTTCGTCAGAGGTAAAATTTGATCTCAACGGTCATTAATCGGCTGTCTGTGAACATGTCAAAAATCTGTAGTCTTTAGCCAAGGATTATAGGAATCTTTTAGGATTCCCAAAATTTGTCTCAGATGACCAAATCGTGGCCAAAATCACACAGTGTGCACCCGCCTTTAGACAGGCTGCTCACTGCAGAGTCAATGGATGGAGCTTGACGTCCCGCTCGTCCTCGCTGGAAGTAATGTGTGGAGCTACATGATCCAACCACACCCTAACCCTACCCATAACCCTATCGCTACACATAACTCCACCCATTAGGTCCACAGAGGTGGAGCTGGACTAGGTCAAGATCCACCCATTATTTCCAGAGAGGGGAAGCTGGATGTCATTTGGCTCTGCAGTGAGAACCACTTGTCATTTTGGGGCACACAAAAACACTAGTCATAGCATTATGAAATAAAATCACTTTTCTTGGAGAGCAGGACATCAAGTGCCTGTTATATCTGAGAAGTCTAAGTGTACTTACATGAAAGACATTTTTTAGGTTTTTTATATTATATATATATATATATATTAGTCTCAATTTGAATTCGAAATAACAATGAGAAAAACTGTCAAAAATGCTAGCTGGTAAAGTTAAATTACATGAATATACATTCACATCGATTTTTTTTTTTTTGGCAAGTCATTATGTTGTGCAGACCTCAATCAACAAAATCTAGGTCTATTATATAACAAATTCAATACTGGAGGATCCGAAACACAAAATGCACACAAAAGATATACAAGATACATAAATCAAAGCTATAGACACTAATCCTTACTAAACTATATAAAAAAAAAAAAAAAAAAAAATAAAAAAAAAACCAAAATGCAAGTCATCATAATTTCCAAAATAAGATCATTTGCTCTCTTTTATAAAGTATTTTTAATAGTGATTCTAGCCACATTTTATACAATAAAAATGTAATAAAAATATAAAAAAAATCTTACCACTAACGGCCATATTTACTAAACAGGGCAAATTAGTGTAAAGGCCCTTTCACACTGAACGCGACGCGAAAAAGCGAGGCGAATCGCGGAAGAACGGACCTTTCACACTGAACACGAAACGACTGATCATCTTCTGCTAATTCACGCCTGCATGCTAGATGGTGCCGATCAACAATGCATTTGTCCTCGTATGCGTCTCGTATATGGCTTTAACATCGTCCGCTGCATAATATTCAGCGTTAAATTAAGATAAAGTTTGGTAATACATTAGAAACACAAACTATCTAATGCTTACAAGAATACATCTTAAAATATAATTAGAGGTACAATTAGCGTCAAGCTACATTTCAAAATGTATATGATTATTAATGTCTTTGCTCAAAACGCACTTTAAAACATAATTGAGTCATTGTAATAATTTCTGATTATGATCAAAGGTGGGTTTTGATTCAATAACGGGCAGACATGCATTCGCTAAACCTGCATATCATTTGTCATAAACATCCTTTTTTGTTATAAAAATACCATGAGCTGCATAAAAAAAATTAAAAAAAACACAGAAAACATATTGTCATAATCATATCTATTTGCCTTCATATTTTATCTGTAGAAAAGGTTTCTCTCAATTTTTATATACGGAAGAGTAGGAGATATGATTACATGATTGACAGATCCAAAACGCGCTCTCATAATCATAACACTCGCGCACATGGAAGAAAACGGACAGTGATCACATAATTCAGTGGAAAATGACTAGAAATGATATTCTGTATAAAGAACATGTGAGAATAAATCTGTTCTCAGATACCAATAATAATCTCCTCCTGGATACTCTTTGTTTACACTAGTTTTCGAAACAGCGCCACCACTCTCACCCTTCTCTGCAACAGCAGCTGTTCCGGGCACGTGATCTAAAGCTCAAATCTAACTTGACGGCCAATTTAATCGCGAAGCAACGAGAAGGGAAAAAAAAAAAAAAAAAAACTCGCTTTTTCGCGCTGCGAATGTTCACGCCCATCGTGAAAGGCTCCATAGGGATTTATTGTTTCGATTCAAGAGCGTCATCGCGGCAAATTTCGCATTCAGTGTGAAGGCCCTTTAAGAGTGCAATTCCAAAAAGAGAGCCAATGGGAGTGGAACTGACAACGCGCAAATTAAAGATCGTAATTAGCATCTGGTTTAAGACATACTTTTTTGGGCATTAAATAATAGCGCAAATACCAGTAAATTGGCCAGCGCAAATCTTAGTAAATCGTGTTGCATGATTCATTTAAATACTCTCCTCCCATTTATTTTGCGTCTGAAAGGGGGCCGAGGAGTTACTCTGGGCTAAATTCTGGGTTCAGAGCCTCACCTCGGAGAGAAAGGGGTGACGGGATCAGGAAAGGTCCATGAACTGGAACTCGGGCAGCCCACAAGGATATTGCCGCCGACGATAGGACATTAATTTCAACTTGACTGCAATGTTTTATTCTCTATCATTCAATACATTTGCCTGTACATAAATTAACCTTTATGTTATGTGATGGCAGATTAAAATCTATAAATCAAAATATTTATTGCATTTTTGAAGTAAGGCCTCAGCACCCAAGGCTCTATTGCCTCAATGGTGTACATTGTCTTTGGGTAGATTGCTGAGGCGGATTGCCGGTAACAACCATTTTAGGATTGTTTGTGATATGGTCTTAAAAGGGTTAGCTGACCCAAAAATTAAAATTCTGTCATTAATTACTCACCCTCATGTTGTTCCAAACCCATAAGACCTTCGTTCATCTTCAGAACACAAATGAAGATATTTTTGATTATTTTGATGAACGAAGGTCTTACAGGTGTGGAATGACAGAATTTTCATTTTTGGGTGAACTAAACCTTTAATGACTTAGCAGTCCTCTTGACTACTCCTAACTTTTTATGGATTTAGGAGATAGTTTTAGCACTAAAATGCTTTGTGAACTACTCTTAAAGCAAAAATTTAAGACTGACACACCCATTACTTTTAAGAGTTTCTCCTAAATTGACAAGTTAGGAGCTACTTTTAGCCTTAAGATGTTTTGTGAATACAGCCCCAGAACTATATTCTATATCTGACTATATCAGATGTATTACTCTCTTTTTTCCTTTAAGTTTGCGATTTGAATTGGGCTAACTTTTAAACTGTTGCTGCAGATTAATTTTTTCCCCTTGGGTTAAAGGTTTGATATGTTGCATAAATTATTTGACTAAAATGCTTGTATTGAAATATTTTACATTCCACCAATGATAAAACTGTGCTAGATTATGAGTTTTGTGAGGGAGGGGCCTTTATGAAAACAGGATGTTTATGATTACTAGGCAACTATAAGTGATTTTCAAGTTGAAATTGTGTATAATGCATAAAAGTGACTGTAAAATATGTATTTTAGGTATAGCAATGACGTGTTTTGAATAGCATCACTGGGCTAGATTTGGGCTAATTTTAACTGGCCTTTGGGCTGGTTGTGTTACACAGACCTGGCAACCCTGTTTGTACTTTACTTGTTTAACTGCTTTATATAAATTATATTGAGAATTTTGTTACTTTTTTAGAAATTATAGTAATTTGTTTTGTATTAGTTGAACTGGAGACTGTTATTAAGCCTATTTGCAATGCAGAACAAGAAGTCAAAATAATGCCATGATCTGAACATTAAAAATAAGGGAAGCAATTCATTGTTCTGAAATTATGCTTTGCTCTTACAGTCTCTGTGCAGGAGTGCTTGCAGGACACATGGAAGTTGATCATTTCCTCTCCCATGATGATGTAAGATACACCGTAGCCATCATCAGCCACCTTACACAGGAACAAAGCATGAACACAGTGAAAAAAAGGAGTGCTTCTACCTGTTTATTTGTATGTATCTGCTGATCAGTTACTCACTGGACCAAAGCCTCCTCCCAACGAGATAAATTCAGGATGGTTAACCAGATCAAACAACTCCATCTGTTGCACAGGGGTCTGAGAGGTGGAGAGGCGCCAAGGCTCTGACAAAACCTGCAAGTCATGTACAGCCACACGTACAAATAAACAAACAACTTCATGCACACACATTGCAACTCTTTTCTCACCCATGCCATGAATGCCCTTTATATCACACATTAACATTTTTAACAAAATCAGCTGCCAATTAATGAGGTTTTGCACTAGTTTAGTTGAAGAGTGATTCATTTTATTTTTTGGTACTATTAAACATCCTCCTAGGCTTGTTTGAAGGCTTAT
Organism: Hypophthalmichthys nobilis; assembly: GCA_037950665.1. Classification (NCBI taxonomy): domain Eukaryota; kingdom Metazoa; phylum Chordata; class Actinopteri; order Cypriniformes; family Xenocyprididae; genus Hypophthalmichthys; species Hypophthalmichthys nobilis. Next base: position 24,423,065 of record CM075475.1, on the reverse strand, counting down.
TATTGGTTTTAAGTGCTCAAAGATAAGATCTCTGAGGAAACGGCATACAGTATATAACCTCATGAACCCATTTTCTATAACTTATCAAGATTATGTCATCCTTAACTCTGCAAAATGAACATGCATCTACCCCAAATACAAACACACACTGACCTCTTTAAGGAAAGGAGACTCTACTCCCAGGTATTTTGAGACCACATATAGGCAGAAGAGGTGCCTATCAATGCCAGATCCAGTCATGGCCAGGCGGTAGAGATTCTGATGCTTTTCAGCAGCCTTTCGAAACAGCTTGCGGCAATGTTCTCTGTCCTACGAATGAAAGCAGGCAAAATTAAATATTTGGCATGTGAGATGTAACATTAAAGCACAAAGTAAACCTCGCTATCAAATCACTGTCCCTCAAAAAGTAGGATACCAATTATGGAGAACTGTGGCACTTAAAAATAAAATGAAGAAATCAGCTATCAATGTATTTAATTAAAAAATAAAAATAGACTGCTTATTTTATTTAATTATTTAATCAAAATCTAAAGAAAGTCCTGCACACTATCAGAGCTTACAAAAGTATCAATTTTTTTTTATTTATCGCAACGTTTCAGTCCCATGACCTTCATCAGGCATATCCAGACAAACTATTCAAAGCACCAAAATATATAAAATCAACTCATGACCAATCACTGCAAAGAACCATCAATTATCAATCACAATCACAATAAAAAATTTGATACTTTTGTAAGCTCTGATAGTGTGCAGGACTTTTAGATTTTTGACTTTTTTGGTCCTCTCTCCTACGCACCTATCTATCACCTGCTCATTATCAATTGCTCATTAATTTAATTATTTAATAAAATGTTTAAAAACATACTTCAATTTTAAATAGCATTTTTATAAAGAATATACAAATTTCTTTGCAGTTTTTATTTTGCCAAGTTTCTTAGATTATCTTCATCTATTAATAAAAAAAATGTAAAAAAAAAAAAAAAAAAAATATTGGACAGTGTAACATGCATGTTCAGTTTTGGTTTCATTTCACTATGTTCTGTTCCTGTTTTGCCTGCCTGAGCTCCTAGTTAGTTTTGTTGATTTTGTTAATTAGTCCCTTCAATTTGATTACCCTCTCCATGTATTTAAAGTGGCATTTACGCCATGTCGTAATTACAGTAGTCTCGATATGACGACACGAGGTTATTTTCAGAGCTGTTCGAGTCCTTGGACTCACGCGTGAACACACCTTAAGCCCTGAGTTTCGTTCTGTTCCTTTGTCCGGTATCGTCAATGTTAATGTGGTTAAGTTCCGTTCTTTAATAAATCCAAAAACAGAACACTTTTTGATTTATTCAACATTTTTGTTCCCTATTCCTTTTGTCGTGTGCTTCATTACAGCCACACCTGACAGATATAGTTTGAATATGGGAACAGCCAATGAACTTTCCATTACTGTTTTTAATCTAACTTAAATAAACAGTTTTCATTATGCTATTTTATTTGACCATTTTAAAAGTGATTTATTCATTTATTTTACTGCTATATTTAAATGTTTACAATGTTTACAAATTTATTTTTTAATTGACAAATTAATAATTGATTCCTTCATTTTAATCTTAAGTGGCATTCGTAGTACTCCATAGCTAATTAGTGCAGTGCTGTCAATAACCAAGATGGAAACAACAAGAATCACAGGATTTCCAGCAAGCTTTTTCAGTCAGCTGAGGCATACTGATAAAAAGTTAAGTGCATTATGAACTGCAATAGTTCCTTTTTCAAATGTTTCTTGAACAGTAGAAGTAAGTATTAAAAAAAATTCAAAGCATTGACATCACCTCTCCCGCATCCAGCGCAAGGACAAAGGCACAGCTTTCATTGGAGCAAGACCGTACGGTCTCTGTGCGACCCTCGCGAAACAGACGCGTCATGGAGGCTTCATATGTCAGACAGAAAGTCCCTCTATCCTAAAGTTCACACAACAAATGAGGTGGTGGTCTAGAAGACAACTTCCTGTGTAAAACATGTCATTCATTCAAGCTGTAGTGCAAGCAGGATGCAAACAGACACATTACAAATGACAAATAAGAGGAAGTTCCATCCCAATATCAAAAACAACCTCTTGGAATGTTCTTTATAGAACTTGTGGATCACTTGTGTATCAAAATGTGTAAAAGTACCCTATAATAAGCCAGCTGCAGGGCCAGCTGCACAAAAGAATCTGGGCTCATTTTCATTTTCTTAATGGAGCCTTTCCCAAATTCTCTGAAGGGAAACACATGACAGTCCACATCATCAGCCAGTGCTTGCGCAACAGCAAGGGACTCAGAAACTTGTGTCTGAACCTACAGAGAAAGACAGATAGAGGAGAGAAGAGGAGAGCAGACATCAATATGTTTTCATTTATTCTGGTCCTAGAAGAACAGTGCTGAATGTTGTATTACTGATGACCACACTCAAATTAAATCACAAATACAGTTGGCAATGTATCATGTACTGGGGTCATGGTTCAGCATGAAGAAAAATAGAAATTCTAGCTTATATAGCCATTTTCTTACAAATTTGTTTCTATTTCATATTTGGAAATTTTAGAAAGAAAAATATTACTGAAAGTCAATTGAGTTAAAGAAGCTATTAGAAGATTGCAATGGATACAAGTAATTCAGCATCATAATATTGTAAGACAAACTTGGAATCTCAGCACTTGTATGACTGCAGAAGACTTTATTCTGCAGATTTTATTACAGGTAATAATATTATATATTAAGCAACTTTCCATCTGATGGGATTGTATTCCCCTAGAGTAAACTAATGCCTGAATGTTGTCATCGGGCTTCAAAGTTATTTGGTTCCCCACATTCTTCAGAATACATTCTTTTGTGTTTTCACAGAAGAAAGGTGGATAGAGATTTGGAACGACGTGAGTAAATGACATTTTTGGGTGGAGTATCCCTTTAAAAATACTTTTATAATGTGTTATACATACAGACTTCAAGCAAATTGTTACTGATATTTTTCATTGGGTACTAGACCTTGAGTGCTGGCAATTAACTGATCATGCATACAATTATTTCTTCCATTGTTGTACATATACACAAGGAAGTTCTCAAAAAAAAAAAAAAAAAAAAAAAAAAAAAAATCCCCAACTGCTAATTTGAAAGTGAACTATACTGACACAGAAGAGGCTAAGGGGAAATTCCTGATTGAACAGACACATTTTCAGACCTCCCCAGTACCACAGTATATGGAAAGTACTGTGCAGAGTTTGGCTGATCAGTGATCAATCAATTATAATTAGAAAGATTATAGTAATTATAATTACTCTATAAAGATTTAAATTCCTTAAAACAAGGAAAATGGCCTGCATACAAATATTAGTATGAGCCAGTACAACATCAGCGAACCTTAAAGATGTGAAACATGAAGAAAGATAACATTGATAAGACTGACTGGCTGTAAACAGACTGCATAAAAAAAAAGGTTGCGTGACACGCTTGGCTGCCACCTTTCATTAAACAAATATTTTAAAAATGCTTTATCATATAGAACACTATGCGAACCATTTAAAAATAAAATGAAGAAATCAATTACATGTATTAACTCAAAAAAATTTAATGCAGTTAATGTAATATTTTACCTAACATTTAAGCATGAATAAACATGTTTGTCAATTTATTTACAATTTATGTATTATTTGCTTGTTAACACACCTCATAATTGCTTAATTTTGTGCCACTTATAGTCCTTCATACAGCTCAGCCAGTAGTGAAATAAAGTCTAAAGTGTCAAAGAAACTCTAGAAACGAAAAACATTGCAAATGTTACTTAAAAAAAAAAAAAAAAAAAAAAAAAAAAAAAACTTTATTTTAAAAAGTCACTGCAATAAACATACTGCCTCATCAGAATGTCAGAAAATCAAACCTAGAACTGGTAGGGAATGGACTCTTATGTTAATGTCATCATCCTACACCAGACATACAGTAGTGGCCAAACGGAATGTCCATCTAAGGAAAACTGTCATCTTCACTTTTTCTTCAAATATTATTGTTATGACTCAGTTTTGTTTTGGGTTTTTTTCCTGCTGTTATCTTTGTTTTTACAGGCTACTAACCGAGGATCCAAACCTAAACTGAGGACTGTGTATTTAAGACATCAGTCCTTTGTTCGAGCCTGATCTCTTTGTTAGAACATTCTGCAGTTGGTGCTCAGGAGCTGGGGTCCGTTCTTCGTACCTTGCTAAATACATCTGAGATGATTTGACAGATGCTAGATCTTCTAATCGTGATTACTGATCTCTGGCTAATTTGGTTCTTCAAACGAATTTGTGGAATGGATTAAAATATCAGGATTAATTTGTCTGAGATTACTGCACGTTCTCGTGTTCCTTGAAAAGGGCAGATGTATCGATACTCGAAACCATGGTCAGCAATGCAGCGACTGGCTTGGAGTCAAGACGGCAACGTACTGACATCATATAATTAGAAAAGACACCTGACGAAAAACTTGACGAATGTCTGGACCTTTATAATGAAACAGCCAAGCGAACAACATGACATTATAAATGTTATAATAGATAAATGAAATGTGCAGTTTTTTTTTGTTTTTTTTTTTTAAAAACACAATTCCCAATTACTTAGATTCACAAGCATTTGTACAGTCGCACATTTTTATTTCAATGCTGTAATTCGCAATTCATTTCATTTTAATTTTTTATTTGAAGCAGATTTGTTACATGACAGCATTAATTAAAGTTTTAATTAAAAAGTAATTAAAGTCAAGATCAAGTTATCTGCATCTCCTGTTGCATCAAGCCACTCCCATAATAGCTGTTACCGTTCAAATTAATGCACGGCTCAGAATAACTGTACAAGCATGTGTGTAAGACTCCAATACAATTGTAAAGCAATTATTCCATCATGAATAAATCTTTCAATGAGTAAAACTGGCTGTGCCTATAGTATTATAGACTACACAACATTTATAATACTATTTTCAAATTAATTTGTAAATTATCATTTTAAATGATTGTCCCTGGAAAGGTAGAGTACTCTTGAAATAAAGTAGCAGTGGCTGGGACAGATTTTAAGTATCAATTCCGCTTAAAAAAAGATGCAATCTAATCCTGTTTACATGAAATAAGCTTACGGACTTGTTGCTATGGCAGCAAGTCCAGGATGAGCGTTGAAGAACCGAACAATCCAATATCATGCCAAGTCGTCATCAATCAAATCCAGCTAACCGAGTTAGCGACGTACGAAGAACAGGCCCCAGGACATTCACTTTATCATTTAAACCCCTAGACTAAAAAAATGGTTTAATGATATTTTTGGACTCCGAGCCTCTCTTTTATCGTTTCCTTGAGCCGGGATGTAACAATTAAAAATGTGTTAGTATTGCTATTTGTAAGCATTTTGTGTAGTTGTGCTTGGAGTCGATTGTTTTATTTGTGATAACACAATGAAACATGCTAAATAGCGTGTGGACATAATTTTGGGCCAGGATGACATACAAAGAAATTATTATGAACACATGCAAACAAATATTAATAACCGAGTTGTAGTCAATGTATGCTTTTTCCTGTGAGCTTTTTGTTTTTCTTTTCTCTTTTTTTTTTTTAATTTGTTCTTCCCTCATAAAATTTTTTTTTATGTTTATAAATATAATAATAATATTTTTATATTTTTAAACTATAAAATTTGACATATTTTGATGGTTTATTCAAAATTGAAAGGTTATTAAAAACAAATATCCTCTCCAGACATCACTTTTGGCCACCACTGTGTGTTACTGTGGATAAACACAGAATCTGTGAATGAATCTCTCTTCAAAACATCATGAAGCATGAAGGAGGAAGAAGGAAAAAGACGTTATTTTTTGTGTGTGTGTACACAAGCACCTCAGAGGTTTTTGCAGATTCCATGAAAAACCTGCTGTATGACATCAATGACATACCAAGATACGCTAGGAACACGGAAAGTATAACTAGAGAGAAGAGAAACTTTTAATCTTGCCTCCAATGGTATGTCCCAGTTCAAGCGTTGAGGAGGCAGTAAGGAGCGCTCAACCTCTCCCCTGCAATTCCCATCTGGAGTGTAACCCAAATGAAATGTGTCTGTGGCCAGAGTGAACTGAAAGAGTGAAAAAGACAATTTGATAAACATCCTCCCAAACAAAGATGCGTAAACTTTTGTGTAACAAAACGTTCATTATTGAAGACAAGTTAGATGTACATTTTTAGAATCCCTGGAGGCGTGCAAGTAAGCCACATGTATTTTGCAGACAGCTGCTGTGCATGAGATAAAGCGGTCTTTGTCCATACAAAACACCCACAGCCGCTTAAATCGCATATTCAAATGTTTTAAAGGACACTGGTGGTGGGTTGGTGACTAATATAGAACTTGAAACGTGACATTTGATCTATGATGACCGGCATGTTTATTACTGCTGTGAGACCCCCACACTCACCTCCCACAGGTGGGACACTATAGGTGCATCGGCCCATGAATGTTCTGCATTTAGCCCATTCTTTCCATTCTTATACACCACAACAGAAAATGACTTATCAAACCACCTGAGAGAAAGAGGACAGAAGTGAAACAATGTCCTTGGCATGCAAAGTTAATTAAAACAAGTTACGCTGCTCTCCCACCTGTCGTAGCATTTTCCGTGAAGGAGAGATTTAGCATAGCGGTCCAAGTTCACAGAGGGATCTTCCCCCATCATGCCTTCTTCCTGATCATCTAGTGTGACAAAGAATGCTGCTTTCTCAATGCAGTCCAGTGATCGCTTGTTAACTCCAGAGCTGAAGAACTGCTTCCTCACCTGAGCCCAGGGTGTTCTGACAGGACAGATAGTTCATAACACACAGAACAACTTCCTGGTCACATTAAAGCACTATTATTGAGTCATCTGGGATAACATGCACTTGTAACTGATAAGGTAAAACTTCCTTGTTACCATCTAAGATCTTAAAAAGGGAAAATCTTAAGAATGTTAGTAAGGTCATATCTGGCTTTGAATCAGGAAGAACATTCATTTTCTCACTGTTCTCTTCTATTTTTATATACTGTAAAGTTCCCAACATATGTATGAAAAAAAACATTGACAAATAGCAAACAGCGCAAAAACAAAACAAAAACAACAACTTTATTCAACAAATTTGCCTCTCCCCTGTCATTCTCCTGGCGTTCTGACATGCAACATGCATCGTGCTGCTCACGTGAACAGCGTCGGCCAATACTGAGCCGGCATTCTGACGTAGAACCCGGAAGTGCTGAACGTAAACAGTGTAGGAGAATGACGGGAGAGACTAATTTGTTGAATAAAGTCGTTATTTTTGTTTTTGCGCACAAATTATTCTCGTCACTTCATAACATTAAAGTTGAACCACTGTAGTCACGATAACTATGTTAACGACGTCTTTACTACCTTTCTGGACCTTGAATGATGGTAATTACGTTGCTATCTATGGGGGATAAAATAACCTCTTGGACGTCATCAAAAATATCTTAATTTGTGTTCCAAAGATGAACAAAGGTCTTACAGGCGTGGAACGACATGAGGGCAAGTAATTAAATGACAGAAATAAAATTTTTTGGTGAACTAACACTAAGTAAACTTAGGATATGCCATCATATTAACAACCTTTTGATTCAAATTTTTTGTTAATGAATAGAAAATATGCATGTCAAAAAAGGGCTATAGTAGAAAAAGTTTTTCATTTTTATTTTTAAAGCCTTGGCATTGCTAACTCACTGTTCTAACAGTTGAGGTCCAGGAACAAAAAAAAAAAAAAAAATTATAAAATAGCAAACAAATTATTGTAAAACAAAGAGTTTGACATAAATATTACACACATTCTTATTTATTTGTTTGTTTGTTTGTTTGTCTGTAAATTCAATTGTTAATTTTTTTTTTTTTAAATAGCACTTTTAAAATAGCTATTTTATCTCTGTTTTTATGGCAACATAAAAATTGGTCTGGATGCAATCACAGTTGTAGAATGACTCATTTTATCTAGGTCAAAATTCAACAAGGAATTAGTAATGTATTAAAGGAATCATTACAAACTTTAACAGTTCCTATGATAATTCTTGCTACTGAACAACAGATATCGTGTCTTTTCAAATAAATAATGAAAGATATGTCAGGGATACTAACAGTTATCACAAGGCTGACATTCACAAAGGTGATAAGAAATGCTGTCCATTAAACCCTCCCAGTATATTAAATAGCAGACTGATTCAGCATCAGAGAGTGGGAGTAAAAATTTATTTTATTGCATTGATTTTTGCACTCAAGTAAAGGTCATTTCAGGTCATCTATAATCTAGTGCACAACATCCTCTCATTTCCTGTCTACGCATAATGCACAGTTGCTTGCTCAGGCTTTTATCATCTAAAAAAATTCCAACATGCACAGACCTTTAAATATTACATAAAAAGTAGCAGCATTAAATGAACACAAATGAGTGCTTATCATATGATCTTTGTCTCACTGCCATAGTAAGTTCAACCCCCATCAGGTTCAAGGATTTAAATGGATGGTTCAGGAATTAACTGGATGATCAAAAGTGGATGCTCCATATGAGAATGGAGACAGACCCAAATACAAGTTTGCTTTGCAATGCCTATTTAGCTGTTGGTTCAATTATTTAGAAGCCCATGCAGCATCTGTGATGTCAGCGGAAAAGAAAAAGTAGTTTCAGAAGTGGAAAGTTATTGCATTTTTAAAATTACAAAGGCCCTAAAGGGACTGTAAATATTTTTCAGGGGTACATGATAGAATTTCACATTTACTGGTGAAATTAAATGGCATCCAAAAATGTCAGTGTTCCTCTTGGAAAACATTCAGCCTGGAATTATCTACTGTTTTTAGACAAAGTCCAGGGTCACGTGGTAATTTAAATTCCTATCTGAATTGACTTTTCTGAATTTAGTTTTGAAAATCTTTTTTCTCTACTGCTGTGTGCAGTAGAGAAAATAGTCATACTATTTGACACGTTGCGTGGTAAACATTTACATTTTACATTTACATTTATGCATTTGGCAGACGCTTTTATCCAAAGCGACTTACATTGCATTATACTATACATTTGTATCTGAGTATGTGCAAAATAAAAAATTGATTATGCTTTTCCTTCACTGTTTGCGGCAACAAAAATAATCATTTTTGTTTTGTTTTAAAAAAAAAAAAAAAGTAGTTGAGTTATATTTGTTCAGCTTAGACAGACTAATTATGCAGTGTCATTAAGTACAGGTTCTTTGCCTGGATGTCTATGTATTATATAAAAAAAAAAAACTTTATATTATTCTATAACCATTACTTTAGAAAATATTCTTCTAATGTTACCGTCTCTAGTGGATGCATCACTTTTGCATTCCTTATTTCTCATCCTTTGGGGAGACTTCAGCTCAAAAAATTCAAGAATAGCAGCCAAAACATCCTCGAAATGTCAATGGAGTGTAAGGGGTGGGGAACATTGATCCTGGAGGGCCATTGTCCTGCAGAGTTTAGCTCCAACCCTAATTAAACACACCTGAAGCTAATCAAGGTCTTCAGGATTACTAAAGTTGCAGGCATGTGAGTGTTTTTTTTCAGGGTTGGAGCTAAACTCTGCATGACAATGGCCCTCCAGGATCAACGTGTCCCACCCCAGATATAAACCATGTGTTAAAAATCGACAGAGGTCCAAAAACTCTTTCAGTTTTAATGTCTAGAAGACAATATGGAATAAATGGCTGTTATATAGTAAAAACATTCCGTAGTAAGCTGTGCTTGACATTAAACCCTATAGTGCACCCTGCTGGAGAGCACACACAGATTGTCTAAATATCTGACCTGTTTCCTGCTGTCAGCGCTCCTAGTTTCTCCTCTCCTGGAGAAGGAGGTGAAGGGTCATCCAAGATCCTTTGAATCTGATACTGGATCTCTCTGGGTGACAGCAGGCGTCCTGCTTGGTAGACCCATAACTTGAAGTAGCGGCCCCTGTGGTACACGGCGACAAACTCGCTGTCCTGCCAGTGCTGCAGCACATCTGAGAGATCAAGAGACTGTCAAGGACACAAGATCACTTTCTTCATGTGTATTTGCGTGTGTGTGTGCGCGTTTACCCGTCTCCTCTCCAGGTGTGCGTGTGGTGTTGAACATACGTTCACACTGAGCTGCACACAGCGGTATGACCGTACCAGGAATACGACTCTAGATAAACCACAATGAAGGATCTCAATGACTTGCAGCAAAACATTCCAAAATGTCTATATTCTGAATTGAAAAATACAGGAGTATGACCGTGTTGCTCTGTTTACAACTAATTTATATTTTATATACTTATGGGTCTCATTAGCTATAGGTGTCACATACAAGAAGTACTGTCTATAAAATCTTGACAATAGATTAAAATTTATATCAATGTAACTCAACTCAATGTATCAAGTGTATACTTTGTTCATCACTTTTAATCAACTTCTTGTCACTTGATGTGACTTGGTCTGGCGTTGTGACAAATTAATTTTTTGCAGATATTCAGTGTAGTCTATCAATTAATACTAGGTTATAAAACCTGCATGTATTATAATTTTTTTATTGTGAAATGCTGTTTAAAATGATTTAAGTTTAGCACATCACCTTGCAAAAGAACTTCCTGACAGTTACCAACATACAGTGGGTACGGAAAGTATTCAGACCCACTTAAATTTTTTCACTCTTTGTTATATTGCAGCCATTTGCTAAAATCATTTAAGTTCATTTTTTTCCTCATTAATGTACACACAGCACCCCATATTGACAGAAAAACACAGAATTGTTGACATTTTTGCAGATTTATTAAAAAAGAAAAACTGAAATATCACATGGTCCTAAGTATTCAGACCCTTTACTCAGTATTTAGTAGAAGCACCCTTTTGATCTAATACAGTCATGAGTCTTTTTGGGAAAGATGCAACAAGTTTTTCACACCTGGATTTGGGGATCCTCTGCCATTCCTCCTTGCAGATCCTCTCCAGCGTCTCTCCAGAGATGCTCAATTGGGTTTAAGTCAGGGCTCTGGCTGGGCCATTCAAGAACAGTCACAGTTGTTGTGAAGCCACTCCTTTGTTATTTTTGCTGTGTGCTTAGGGTCATTGTCTTGTTGGAAGGTAAACCTTCGGCCCAGTCTGAGGTCCTGAGCACTCTGGAGAAGGTTTTCGTCCAGGATATCCCTGTACTTGGCCGCATTCATCTTTCCCTCGATTGCAACCAGTCGTCCTGTCCCTGCAGCTGAAAAACACCCCCACAGCATGATGCTGCCACCACCATGCTTCACTGTTGGGACTGTATTGGACAGGTGATGAGCAGTGCCTGGTTTTCTCCACACATACCGCTTAGAATTAAGGCCAAAAAGTTCTATCTTGGTCTCATCAGACCAGAGAATCTTATTTCTCACCATCTTGGAGTCCTTCAGGTGTTTTTTCATGTGTCTTGCACTGAGGAGAGGCTTCCGTCGGGCCACTCTGCCATGAAGCCCCGACTGATGGAGGGCTGCAGTGATGGTTGACTTTCTACAACTTTCTCCCATCTCCCGACTGCATCTCTGGAGCTCAGCCACAGTGATCTTTGGGTTCTTCTTTACCTCTCTCACCAAGGCTCTTCTCCCCCAATAGCTAAGTTTGGCCGGACGGCCAGTTGTAGGAAGGGTTCTGGTCGTCCCAAACGTCTTCCATTTAAGGATTATGGAGGCCACTGTGCTCTTAGGAACCTTAAGTGCAGCAGAAATTTTTTTTGTAACCTTGGCCAGATCTGTGCCTTGCCACAATTCTGTCTCTGAGCTCTTCAGGCAGTTCCTTTGACCTCATGATTCTCATTTGCTCTGACATACACCGTGAGCTGTAAGGTCTTATATAGACAGGTGTGTGGCTTTCCTAATCAAGTCCAATCAGTATAATCAAACACAGCTGGACTCAAATGAAGGTGTAGAACCATCTCAAGGATGATCAGAAGAAATGGACAGCACCTGAGTTAAATATATGAGTGTCACAGCAAAGGGTCTGAATACTTAGGACCATGTGATATTTCAGTTTTTCTTTTTTAATAAATCTGCAAAAATGTCAACAATTCTGTGTTTTTCTGTCAATATGGGGTGCTGTGTTTACATTAATGAGGGAAAAAAATGAACTTAAATGATTTTAGCAAATGGCTGCAATATAACAGAGTGAAAAATTTAAGGGGGTCTGAATACTTTCCGTACCCACTGTATGTTGGTATGATGCATATTTAAAGCTAACTCTATCACTGTTTTTAAAAGGAATCAAGAAAATGACTAAGTGGAAATGGAAATGACTAAGTGAAAAAGGAAATGACTAAGTGAGAAAACAGGTAGAGACATGATTACTAAAGCAGTTTCTCATTCAGAAAGTGAGAGTGATGTTGGGTGGGGTTTGTTTCAAATTCTGCTGAGAACATTGAGGCTTGTAACATACAGGATTGAGCTCCTCTCGGTTGACCTTGCGGCGATATAGGAAGAGGGCAGTGATGGTATTCCCAGCTCGAGCTGCCTGATTAGCAGTGGGAGTCACATATAGGAAATCCTGTTCATAAATTATACAGACAATAACAAAAAATGCAGGATTTAAAATATCCACCCCAAATCTGAAGTTTTATAGGATTAGATTACTGAAACACTTCACTTAAATATGTTTTGTCAAGGCATCTATTGTTACAATACTATTAATTCTTTGTAAACAGTGATCCTATAGTATTTGGACACTTAAGCCACACCTACAAATCTAAATGCCTGAACATCATTGCATAAGATAAAATATAAGAGATACAACACAATTTAAGCACAAAAGATACCATTTTTATATAGGGCATTTACATTTTCATTAAGTGTGCTTTAGTGTCCAAATACTTTCTAATAAACTTTAATATGTACAAACATATGTGAGACTACATTTCTATATTCTTAGGTTCACTTTTCCTTCAACACCATAAATGATAAAACATAGTGGACAAGTTGTCCTTAACAGCAATGGTATTCAGTAAATGTCTTAATAAGCATAATAATAAGCTTAAATGTTTAATGACATTAGGGATAATAAGTGACAATGAGTAATGCTGTAGGCTCACATACCATGCCATAATAGTTACTGTTGACCATGATAGGACTCCGGCTCCGGAGGTAAACATACTCTTCCCACCAGTCACTAACCTGGAAGATACAAAGAAACTCTGAATATCACATACTGCATTATCCCAATCAAATGTCTATATACAACAATATTTATTATTAATTATAGGTCTCCAAAGGCTTTACATACATTATGATATTGCTGTGTTGATCTGACACACACACCAGTTACATGGTCATGAACTTGGCTAAATTAAAGGGTTTTTATTTAACAGAAAGCTGGGATACCCATTGGCAACCAATTAAAAAAAATCTCTCAAATATCTCTTCAGATCATATCTAACATTCAATCACAATAAATTTTTGATTTGATTATGATTAATTGATTTTGAACAGCTATAGTACTGCATAATTATAGTAATGCAACTCTATGCACATGATAAGACTAACGATAGTTATGACCAGAAAAATAACTACAGATTTCAGCACATACATAGTTTGTGGCCCACAGCGCTTTGAGTTTGAGATATCTTTGTAGGCGGTTACCCAGACTTTTCTCAAACTCAGCAGTCAGTCTCTTCATTCGCTGAAAACCAGCTGCATCGTGCAATGGCTTCACTGACTCAAGATACTGAAACAGAGAAAATGGTTGAGATAGCATGCAGTGAGATCTTATAAACCCTATACCTCCAAGGACCCTGCCAAATTGTATAAAGACAACACTTCCCAGCAAACCAGCACTCATGCACATGACACGCAAACAATTTCATCCAAATTATATTGACTCACTTTTTCCAAAGTGTCTTTAATGGGAGGCACAGGCAGGTGTGGTAAAGATGTCTGATAACTGTACAGTAATGGCTTTCTTCCAGACAGCAACCTAACTAGGGTCTGACAGGGAGGACAAGAGAGAGAAAGAAACAATCAAGAAAGGTTTCAACAATAAGAATGTCTTCATGTGGTCCAGCATAAGAGTTTTGTGCCAGTCGACTGTAATGTCACATCCACATTGGGCCAGTGCTGTGTTTTCAACACATTCCACATCCAGTGATCATGTACATGTGTTTTTATGCCTTGAACCCTCCACCATTTAGACTTCTGTGATGTACTGAACAGTGCTGTAGGAAATTGTTCTTATTTAAATGTCACCACGGTTATATTATCTACCTGGCTAATACAGATGAGGATTTGTTGAAATGGCATGTATGATTTGTGACAGTCTTTAGAGCATTAGTTTGAATGCATTAAAATGAAAAAAAAAAAAATCAGAATAACAAAAGTTTAACTCTAAAGGTGACGATAAACAGGGCCACTTTTTGAGCAACGTTGCTTGACAATGTTGCTTGGGCACTTTCCCATTGAGAAAAGGCAACAAATTTCTATCTGGATACTTTAGATCAAAATTTGTTGCCCATTCTCAATGTGAAAGTGCCCAAGCAACATCGCTCGGCAACATTTCTCAAAAAGCTGCCCCATGTACAAGTTGACAAGATGTTTTGGTGTTCATCTAAACACCATCCTTAGTTGTAAAAACACAGGAAGTAACTCTGGCAAATATATTCCTACTACAGTCACATGATCAGTAGACAAGTAGAAGTCACATATGCTTGCCAGAGAAGATCCTCCTCGCCGCTTATGGTGGTGCCCCTCCTCCTCCCGAGGTGGAGCACACGGACCTGTCCATACAGCACCATGGCATAGTTTCTGAGACAGCATTATATACATGGGACAGATGATGTCTCAAACCCCCTCCTCTATTCAATGAGGGACGCTCCACCTTCACATGAATCGCCTCGTTCAAACCACCTGTCTTCTGTCCAGAATCCTCACCTCATGGCCATGAAAGCTGTGTTTCTTTTGTTGTAGTTGCATGTGAACTGCTGAGTCCTGCCCCGAAGAGGGAGCTTGTCTATGCTGAGCCATGTGTCGATAAAGTGGGGTTTTGTTTCCCCTATATACAGATCCTTGCATTCCTCACTGCACTCTGGTGTTTAGGAATCCGGTCCTTTGCATACAACAAATGTTGTCTCAGTGTAGTCATTGGTTTAAAATACACAGAAATGTTATGCTTAGAGAAAATCCTTCTGAACTTCTCAGAGTGGGTTGGCTTCCGATATACTTCCACTTATAATTTCCTTTTTTCCCCCCACTTTTATGGCATAGTCCTAAAATGTCAGTGTGCTCTCACACATCTCTTCTTTAGTGAACTCGATGTTTATATCCACTGAATTGATATTTTCAGAGAATGAAACTACCTCATGTCTCTTGATCTTCAACCATGTATCGTCCACATATCTGAATTCTAAACCCATGGCTTTAGATCTCCCCCTTATACGTGGTCAGCGCTTTTAGCCACTATCAGTGATACCAGAGAACCCGTCGCACAAATACAAAATCCTTGGAGTTTTGTATATGTCGCTCCGTCTTACCAACCAAAGGTGTTAAAATGGTAGTCAGATATTTTGCCACATTATATGTCACAGAATTAATACTGCTCACCACTGGTCTATGTGGAGCCCACTCCTTTATGTATTTTTGGTAATCCATATATACATATATCCATTTCCCCAGGGTAAAGGCAAAAGTTCAATTTACAATCTATAAATTGTTGTTTCTCCAATGACTGTAAACAACAAATAACTTGGTTCTTGTATTTACCAGTGGGATCATGCTTTAATCTTTCATATGTATAACTAAGTGCTATAATTTTCCACTAAGTGTTCATGAACTTAAAGCTGTCATGAAGTTACATTTTTAATATTTAATTACATACAGAAGCCAAAGCTGCATGTATGTGATCAAAATCTGTAAAAAAGCAGAAATATTGTGAAATATTACAATTTAAAATGACTTATTTAATTGAATATATTTTCAAATGTAATTTATTCCTGTGATATCAAAGCTGAATTTTCAGCATCAATACTCCAGTCTTCAGTGTCACATGATCCTTTAGAAATCATTCTGATACAATGGATTTCAGGATTCTTTGATTAACAGAAAGTTCAAAAATCTTTTGTAACATTATCTCTTTGCTGTCACTTTTAATCAGTTTAATGCAACCTTTGCTGAATATTTTTTCAAATTGTTTAAAGAGCATATTTTTGCAGAAATTACCTGGAAAAATAAACTGGCATTTTTTCAATGTTTTATAGGCTAAATGTAATTAAACACTAACCGCCCAGACTTTAGTCTTGGTAGAAATGCATCCATGTTGCTCAAACATCCATCGGTGGTATGACAGGAGAAGCTTCAGACAGAACCTCAGGGCCAGAATGAGAGACAACCACAGAAGAGTGCTAAACAGCAGCGCTGACAGCATAGTCTGACCTTGAGTGCTCAGTGACAGACTGACAGGAGAGAAACACAGTGGAGCAAAACAGGAGAAACATCTGAAAAATTTAATAATTACAGAAAAACTATAGACTAAGAACTCCAATAACTAGGAATAAATACCAATAAAAGATTCTGTGAGAAAACTGGACATTTAATGGATTTAATTAAGAACAGTAATAACTGTTTACATGTTTTGAGAGGATATAAAAAAAATAAATAAATAAAAAAAAATCAGAAAAAGCCAGAGAGAAAAATAGTACTTAAATATGAAATATTGCTTAAATAAAAAAAGAAAGTGCTTAATCTTTACAGCTTTATTTTTATAATTTCAACTATTTACCATTTAGAAGAAAAAAGCCCACTGAAGGGTAAAAATGTTACCTGAGGGGAATGCGCTCCCGAATCTTGGCAATGAGGCCCATAGATGGATCGGACTGCATGTACATAGTGGCCATGATTGCTATGACAACAAAAAGCCAAGAGGAGGGGCTAGCTGGGTATACGCCTTTAATGATTCTGTTCTGTCCATGAAAAAGTAAAAAGTTCATAAGTATTACAAACACATACATTGCATTTTTGGGCTACAGTGACACAATGTCTTTACAGAAAAGGTATTTTTTGGATTTTAACACTGGAAAATAATACCAACCCTGCAGTTAGTGAAGTCACCATGAAATCAAAATGGACTATTCTTAATTTCTTAATGAAAGATTTGTTGATTTTGACTTCATGGTGACTTTAATGAGCTTCATTTCATGGCAGAACAAACGTCCTGTATTTAAATTTCATATAGTGTTTTCGTACATATTTTTACTCATTTATATTACAAAAAAATTACAACAAAGTAAAATACAGAACAAAAACATACGAGTGCACAGAATTTAGGATTTATGATTTATTTTTTCACATTAATTTGAGTCACTGACCTTAATCCTGCTGATGCGTTTCTTCCAAGATCGCAGTCCGGACAGGTAGATTTGATTGAGGGCTTGGTAGGACAGATGCAGGTTGATCCCCTCAGGAGAGATGGTGAACTGAAACGCTACTGCTTGGTGAGCCTCTGCCATCTCTATAGACAGAAACAACACAGTAAAAACACACTGGATCATTGAAATACAATTCATGGTATCTGCTTGCGATATAGTATTCAAAATAAATATAGTTTGCACCAAATTTTGTTCTGTTTTATTGTAACGGTTCCATCCCTTATTAAAGCTAATGGTTGAAAACCCAGGATGGACTGAATGAAATATCTAAACAATATCTTCAGAAAGGTCACTAAAGGAAACTGCTGTCAGTATACCAGTCACATCTAGTAAACAAATGATACTTGTGCAAAAGAGGCCAAACTTCATGAACTGAGACTACAACTAAG
Organism: Hypophthalmichthys nobilis; assembly: GCA_037950665.1. NCBI lineage: Eukaryota > Metazoa > Chordata > Actinopteri > Cypriniformes > Xenocyprididae > Hypophthalmichthys > Hypophthalmichthys nobilis. Next base: position 24,405,270 of record CM075475.1, on the reverse strand, counting down.
ACATCAATGACCCCTAGTGGTTATTTTGTGCAGGTATTCACAGAATAAATAAGATCATCCTGAAAGCCTTTTGGTTGTGCGTGTCTAAATCCAAGAAACCCTGGCCTAATATTAAAGGACAAAAACAAAAGCACTTCAGCAACAGGACTAAATTAAACATGCAACTCAATTTAACATGAAAATGATGTGGTCAGGCACAGTTGGTGTGAACAAGGTTATGCAAAGTGAGCAGTTATGCTGTGTAAATAAAAGCTTATTGCATAGTCCTCTGCCACTCGTCAGTTATAGTTGCAGCACTAGGCTTTGCTTTGAATTAACATATGCAGAGAATGAAGGAGGTAAAACACAACCTCTTCATTTAAAAGGGAGCATTTTTCAGTTCCCAAGGAGGTGTTTATTGAGAATGCGTCTTATAAGTATTAGCATTTATTCTGTCATTTAAAATAACAAAAGAGAAAATAGACATCCACACAAGCATATGCCCACTTTTATGAAACATTGAACGAAGGAGTTTGCATTACAATGGATTAACCCAAACTCAAATTTGTCAAACCACAAAAAGTGTGAAAATATTATTTATTTGTGTGCATTTAAATGCTAGCTGTGAAATATTTTTAGCAAATAGCAAGAAGGTCTGTTGTTTTTTTTTTTTCCCCCTCAGAAAATGTTTATAATGTCATTTCTGAATGCAACTAAAAACTAATTTCAGATTTGAAATGACAGTAAAGAACGCCAAATCCAGAAAAGTTGGGACATTTTGAAAAATGCAATAAAATCAAGAATCTGTGATGCGTTAATTCTCTTGAACATTTATGTAACTGGCAAAGTACAAAGAAAAAATGTCCAATGTTTTTACTTGGAAAATTAATTGTATTTTATAAAAATATGAATCAATTTTGGTTGTTATGGCTGCAACACACTCCACAAAAAGTTGTGACAGAAGCAAAATAAAAGTGAAAACATTACAGAATATCTGTATATCTGTTTTGAAACAGTCCACAATTAGCAGATGAATTGTTAATAGGTAAGGAGATCGTGTTTGGGTATAAAGGGAACATCCAACAAAGGCTCAGTCTTAGTCACTTAACAGTACACATTCTGCTGGTGCATCAAGAAATGCATCTTGAATCTCTGTTTCGCAAGGAGAAAGCTATACATCGTTTCTATGCAGAGATGCAGCAGAGTTCTCTGGGCCCGAGCTCATCTCAGATGGTCCAAATGACGGTTGAAATGTGTGCTGTGGCCAGACGACTCCACATTTAAGCTTGTTTTTGGTAAAAAAAACTAAAAAAAAAAACTGAAAAAATCAAGTTCTCAGTCCCAAAGACGAAAGGGACCGACCAGACTTTCATCAGCAACAAGTGCAAAAGCAAACTTCTGTCATGGTATGTGGGTGCATCAGTGCAAACAGCTTGTGTGAGTTGTATATGTGTGAAGGTACCAATGACATGGAGGCGTATATTGGGATTGTACAGAGACATATACTGCCATCAAGATGACATCTTTCCTGGGAAGTAAGACAATGTCATGCCTCATTCAGGGCGTTTTCTTAGACACTCTACACTGTAGTGGATGTGCCTGACTGCCTGCCTACAGGCCAGGGGCCTCAGTTATAAAACTGTGCATACGCACAAAACAGGCCCTAGAAGTGCGTACGCCACTTCCGACGCATAAGTTGTGATTTATAAGCGGAAAATTGCGTGCAGGTGTGTTTGCGTACGCCATTTTCAGATTTATGTCGTACGTACACTTTTAGGATGAAATCTACGCAAAGTTTTATAAACGAGGCCCCAGATCTGTCTCTTATTGAAAATGTATGGCCCATCATAAAAAAAGGAGAATAAGATAACGACGACCACGAACTGTTGAGCAGCTGTCTTGTATCAGGTGAAATTGTGCAAAAATTCCACTTGCAAAACTGCAACAATTAGTATCCTCAATTCCTCAAATGATTAAAACGAAAGGAAATTAGAAGGAAAGGTGATGTGACAGTCATTAAACATGCCTCTGCCCCAACTTTTTTGGAGTGTGTTTATATTAATAAAATACAATTAACTAAAATCTTTGTACTTTTGTCTGTTAAATAAATGTTAAAGAGTATCAACGAATCACAGATTCTTGATTTTATTTTTTTTTTACAAAAAGTCCTAACTTTTCTGGAAATGGGGTTGTACTACTAAAAGTGTAGTAAAATAGTTTATTTCTAAAAGTCAACAGGGCCAAAAGTCCACAGTTTAAACATCCATATTGCGCTGACAGAGAGGAGGGGAAATAAGTATAAACAGCAAAGAAGTGTAGACAGAGACCTTTATCCATCAGTGCATCTTCTGAGGAGGCGATAAAATTGGTATTTTTTGTAATCGTTAAACATGGATTTCATAGTAAATATGATAAAAGATTAGGAGGAAGATTTAAATGATGTTAAACTGGTAAAACGTGGTAGAAACGAAACTAGAATACCAGCGAGAGAAACGCACCGGAGCTCTTGAGAGTACTCCGGGATTCCGTGACGCAATGTTTGGGTGTGGCGTCATTTTTTAACAGTTTCTCGTACAGGTCGATGAGTTTAAATTCATTTGCATACAGAGCAACACAAGAAAAAGTAATAATATGATGAACGTTTCCTAGTTTGTGTTAGTTTAGGCTATTATACGCACATAATTAAGTGAGTGCGTGACGTGTTATCAAATTTAAAGTTGCTCCAGTTTAAATTTCTGCGGGGGAAAAAAATTAACACTTACTAAACAAGCAAACAAAACAACACTTAGCAAAGTTTCTCTGTAGTGTATTACATCGTTCCACCCCCTTCAACAATCGAGAATGTTCCTGAACGCTGTAGTCACTGTAGTCATAACACGACAACAACACACTGCTAATAATTACCGGTTACAAATTCAAAAAAAAAAAAGCTATTCAAACCAAAAACAAATCTGTATTTTCGGTTTCATACAAAAATAGGCTATGACATGTCTGAAAAATCATACCTGGAAGTTTAAATGGTGGCTCGAGAACAGTTTTTCGACAACGATGTAAACTTCAGGCTCTCCACCCTTTCACTTCCACAAAGCAGCAACACATACCTGAGGTACTGAAATGTGCGCGCACACATTATCTCTCATTTACATACGCGATGACATCACGTGGCACGGAGGTATAGACGTACTAGTCGCATGAATGGCAGTATACTAAGAATTTATGATTTTGTAATCATCAAAACTTTATCTCCAAGTTATGTGCACTTATTTAAAGCACACCTTTGTTTCAAATTCAGTGAGAGTTTGCCTTCTTGGTAAAAATGTAATAATAAACATATATACCATATAATAAATAATAAGAATAATAATGCATTTCTTAAAGGGATAGTTCACCCAAAAATGAAAATTCTGTCATTTACTCACCCTCATGTTGTTACAAACTATGTTTGATTACCAACATTCTTCAAAATATCTTCTTTTATGTTCAGCAGGTTTGGAACAACATGAGGGTAAAAAAAAATGATGCCAGAATTTTCATTTTTGGGTGAACTATCCCTTTAAGAACTATGACATTATCTTCCTTATTTATTGATGTGTTCCTGTTAGTATTTTTTCGTTTCATTTTATGTTCTTTGTATTTCAATGCAGTGTTGTTACTTCTTTGCAATAAAAAGCAAGTTGCACAACAGAAAAGAAGCATGAAAAATGGGAACAATAGGTAAATAGAAAACTTAATAAAAATAAATAAATAGATTAACTTAATATAGAAAACATGATGGCACAGAATAGTTTTTGTATTGTTTATTGTTCTTTATCACAGGCAATAATAGTGCACTTTCATTTTTTAAATTATAACACAGACATTTATTTTCTCGTCATTATTTTTTCCCTCCAATTTAATGACTTGCATTTCTTATGAAAAAATGTTCCTACTGTGCGCAATGGGGAAGAAAGAGTACAGCTTTACAATCTTAAGAGGAGTAATCAGTTATGACGACAAAGATAATCAATAATCATCAGGTGAATATAGAATGGATAAAGAATGAAGATACGAGTAATATTTTCTGTTTACAATGAACAGAGATGGGGGCGTGAGCATACATTGGGGCAGGCAGGGCATATGTATATAATGAGAGAAGATGGAAGGGGTGGTCTAAAGTATAATTCTATGATTGGGGGGCAGGAGCAGGACGAGGTATATAATGTATGGTAAATAAGTGAAGACTAACAATACATATGAAATGCGATACGTGTGCTGTATGTGTGAGGCGAGTAACAAAAACAGAATATCATTCAGTGCATAATGTCAAGGGGAAGAGGAAGGGATGGACACACAGAGCAGGAGAGTGTTATGAACACAGAGAAAGTATGTGGAGTGTATTTCACATTCACTCAGAGCTGGTGTCCACACAGTCTGTATTTGCACACTCCCAGACTTACCCTGCCTGAGAACTAACAGAGTTGAACATAGAACATCTTCAGGGTTTTGCTCTGGCATTTCCTCTGCCTCTGCAAGTGACTGGGCATGTTTGAGAGCGCGCATGCTGACCGTTTTGTATATGTGGACTTAAGGCATTTGGAGTGTACTAAAATAAGAACATACCCCTTATTATATCTAATGAACAATGCTCCTAAACATTCAACAGTAGTGAAATATATTCAATGTGCTATTCGAAATCAATTCATGGTGATGCAGGAGCTGCTTGATGACTACACAGTTCGAAGCTCAGTGTATATGTATTCCCGCTATGCTATTTTTGGGCAAGAGTGGACGTGATGGCTGTGGGATGGTGGCAGAGGTGGGACCAGAGCAAAACCTTGCTTTGCATTTAGTGCTCCTTGTGTCAGGAAAAAACTGTGGACCAGAAGGTGGGAGAGAGAGTGGAGCATTACGGTCAGATTCTGGGCTTCAGGGCAGAGGCTCATTGGAGAAAGAGCTTTTAAGTGGATATTCAGGATCAGGTTCCCCTCATTCGCAAATGTAATGAGCTAAAAAGCCCCACTGATCCTGAGTCTGCACTTAAGAGAGCACTTCACTGATTCCCATGGGTGGGCGAGGAAAGGGACAACTATTTGTTTGAATACAATTCTCTTTTTAGGACAGTGCATTCCAGTATCAAAGTCCAGTTATCATTCATTTTGTTTCATATTGTCAGTATTGAGAAGGAGAGTCTTCTTGTGTGTGTAAGTGTGTGTGTGTGTGTGTGTGTGTGTGTGTGTAAGTGTGTGAAAAAAGACAGAATACTGCTCGCATTTCGTACGAAGGGCTGGCCCAGTACGCACGAGTCCGAAACTTTGGGCTCTTGTCTGGGTAACATTCTCAAAGATGGAGAGCGAACAGAGAGGGCCTCCTTCTCGTTCCCTCTATTTTGTTCCTCTGCTTCCATAAGGTTCACTTCAGTCTTTATGTTGTACATCCTTAAGGGTTTTGAAATCTTTTCCCTGTGGGAGACATCCGAGGCATGGAGTCATTGCTTGGTGGATTTTTCAAAGTTGTTCTCCAGTATACTCCTTTGTGAGTTTGTTTTTTTTAATTCAAAATGAAATGAAAATGAGATGAAGAAAATTAGGCTGTTGAAATGGTTTTTAAAATGACATTTGCAGCATACAAATACAAATAGTAAGTTTTTCAAAATTGCTAATTTTTCCTCCCGTCATTTTGACTTGCCTGAACACTAATAAATAAATAATTTAATAAATAAATAAATAAATGTGTCTTTAAATAAATCAATTAAAATGTAAATATTTCTATTTTTGACATTCACTTTTTTCATTTTGTTGATGGTAACATCTCACATCTCAGCTCAAAAATATAATATAAATATAAAAGAGAACACAAAAAAAGACTTTTTTGGACTTCCACTTATGGAAGTTCTACTAGGAATCAAATGAGAAGATGGTGGAGGCTAAAACATTTTCCTTCTTGTTGTCTCTTTATATGACAGAAGAGAGTGACTGTGGCTATTTTGTTCCTCTTGTTCGGTCTCTGTGTGAACATGTCATAGGAAATCTAGATGCCTGCTCATCCCTCTGTGCCCTGCTTAGTGAGTGGGGTGGATCTGAGATACTCTGAGAACTGCAATGACGTACAACAGCCTAATCTTTACAGTTTCCAACAGTAGCTTCCGTTGGGCAGCTCTCCACTGCGTATCTGACGCTGACTGATTTTGGATCTACAACATAACACAGAGTTCAGGATCTACAACGATATGTGTTTAACATAGCCTATATTTCCAACACTTAACATCTCACTAAAGGTATAATCCGACCTCAGCTCATAAAGCTATAGTCACATAGGACCATAGTAGCATTTTGGGTTGCAAAATTTAGATTCCCATTCAAAAAAAAAAAAATGAAAGAAAAAAATCCTACTCTTTTCTTTTACACAGTGTTTTAGAAATCCTTTTTTTGTGCTCCATTTGGTGATAAGAATGAAGAACTTCCCACTTTTTTCCTATTCTGTTTGCTTTTCTCTACCTCAAGCAGCTGTGATTTTCTGATGGATCATTGCTTATGATAATGATTATGATTATGATAATGATGATGATACGTTTGGGAGACATTCTTTCCTGTCCCACTTGGTGTTTGTTCCTCGGTTTGTATAGTTCATTGCCATAAGATCACTTGATATGACCATCGATGTCAAACTCCTTGTTTGTAGTGTACGAAATAATTTGTAGCTAGGGTTTATATTCAGCGATACATCTCGTTTTCACTTTTCAAATCATTTGCTCCTTAAAAGGATAAGTAATATTGATTTTTTTTTTCTTCAGATGAATATTTGCATGTAAGAACACTTCCATGTGGATAGACTCCTGACTGTTCTGACGCAGTTGGATCCCAGGGTTTCCGCAAGTGATGTGAAAATCAGGGCTGAGTATACCTGTTGTGTACTGTGCAGATGGACTTTGAGGGAGTCATGTCTGGGGGGAATCAAAGGAGGGGTTTGTCCCCACCCGCTCAACAGCTTGTCTGATTAGTTCACTTAGGGCTGAGACTGGGTCCCATTTGAGGAAAGGAGGCGAGTTTTATCCTTGCCAGACCCCTTCCTTTGTAGAACACTCGCACTACCGCCAATACTGCTCCCTTCTCCTCGATCGCTGCGTTCTGCTCGCTCACTGCGATCACCTCCGCTCTCCGAGCGATGAGAGTTCTGACGGGTCGGTGTGCTGGGTGGGCGAGACGAAAGCCCATTTTTCTCATCTGGGAGAAGAAAAGAAAACATCAGGGTGGGAGTGTGTTTTGTGGTTGAAAACATTTTAATCAAATACAAATAAAAGTAATAATACTAATTTAATTCATTTTAGTTTTAGATTTTGATACATGGTATATTATAAAAAGTTTAACATTTCACTGATAGAAATTCAAATAAAAGGAAAGATCTAAAATCCAAACTAAAAATGGCCACAAATTAATTTTAGTTTTTGATACATGGTATATTATAAAACGTGAAACCTTCACATTTCGCCTGCATTATGCATGAAAACATTTTTAAATGACACCATCTGACCCGGTGTGCGAGACAGTTTTTACATCTGTGCCTGTGGGAGTATTAGTGGAGCTGGATGATAAAGAGTGGCTGATAGATTGGGATTCAGCAGAGTCACTTCCCACCCTTGCCCCCAACTTCCTGTTTTCATTTTGTTGTCACACCCTGCATCCCAATGTGCATACTATCCACCCTATCCACCCTAAATAGTATTGAATATTACTAATGTCACATACTATTTAGGATGGATAGTATGAACACTGGGACGCAGGGACAGTCAGTGTTTCATCGATTAGTTCACAACTGTTTCATAATGAGTTCCATTATCTTGTGTATATAATCCCTTGACTCCTCCCAGTTCATTGTCTTGTGTTGGTTGTGTTTAGAGCACACTGTTTCATTTTATTTTAGTGTTGGATGTCACTTTTTTGTTTTGTTTTAATAAAGTTAAGTTGTTTATACAGTCTGCTACGCTCTAACACTATAACTTTGGCTGCCCTAAAATACTACAACTAAAAATAAAAAAATAAAAAATAAACTAAAACTGATAAAGTAAAAACTATTGCACATTAAAATGCAAAAATTTGAATAAAATTAAATGGAGAAAAAAACTGAAGAAAAAATTAATTAAAATAAATGATTGTATACATTAAATGTTTTGTGAATGAGTGCATGTTTTCGGATGGAAGTGTATGTGTGGAACATTCACCTGCAAGCGCCTGCACAGAGGGCTGGTCGTGTGTACTGAGAAGCTGAGCTTGAATGGTCTCTACCACTCTCTTAAACCTGCGACTAGGACCTGCAAAACAATATTATCATATTTGTAGAAATGACAGCATGTGCAGACACAAGACACAGGCCCTCTCATCTTTTTAAATACCTGATAACAGGGTGAAGGTGACGCTGTAAATGCCAGTCTCCCTCCTTCCCTCCCTGTCTCTCTCTTTCTCCCTCTCTCGTTCTCTCTCTCCTTCAGAGAAAGCAATGTCAACCTGAAATTTGACAGGCTTCTGGAAGACAGACGGACCTCCAGAGGACTTGTATTCTGCCCGGAAACTTGTCTGAGAGATCACACTGTGACTCAGGGAGGGAATCTAAAGGAGAACAGAGACGTACATCAAAGTTTGAATCTTCAAAAAAGAATGAACAAAGATTTTTGAACTGAAGAGGAAGATGAAGAGGAAAAGAAATACCTAACATACTAAAAAGATACTAACTGATAGAAAGGCATGGACAATGTCGGCCTTAATAGAGCTTAGTGGTTTGTCTCTGATCACCACAAAAATTTGCTCTTCCCTCTCCAGACTGATGAAATTTCCAAACCAAGACTTCTTTGCCAGCCTATAGCAAAAGATAAAAAATATATGCAGATAAATAAACATAACACATACAGTACACATTATTGCTACTGTTTCATGGCTCTCACTGTACACAGAATACACTTTATAGCATCATTAATGGATTTAGCTATTTGGTTATATAAGTGTTATCTTTAAAAAGACAGAAGCTAATTCTGCAAGGGCACAAATAATACTGCCATCGTAAGTCTTATCTGTCATCATTCCTAGAATTATACACGTTCAAGGAAAAGTAGCCAAATATGCTGGAAAAGCATCAAAACAAACACACTGAATCACAGGAGCAGGTTGTTGCTGTATCAACACTGAACTTATGGTACATAGCACATGTGGATTTAAAGATGGCTGACTTAAAATTCTATTTTGTCTAAATAAATGTAAAATTAAACAAAAAACTAAAATCAGTCATTTTAAATTTCACAAGTGAACTTAAATTTCACAACATTGCAATGTATGCAGTGTTATTTTAGTGTTATTTATGTATTATAGTATTTATTAATATTCTGAATTGTGTATGTTTGAGCTGTTTTAACTGAAAGCAACTTGTACTGACATATCTTAAAATATGTCTGAGCTATTGTTTTGTCTCAAGATGCACATCAGTAATGTTTTTTTTCTAGTGAACGTTTATAAAAGCTACTTAAACGCCCTAAGTGAACAAAGGCCTAATCCTGGCTTAATCTAAGCCCTGTCTGTGAAACTGGGTCTTAGTACTTCAACAAAAAATATTTTATTTCAGTTAGTTGCCAAGTCAACATTTCTAAGTTTTTCAAGTTTTTCAAGTTTTTCAGTGAATGTATATTTTTTATTTTCTTTATTTTCTTCTTTATTTTAAAGAACGAAAACCATTTTTAACAGTTTTAGTTAACAATAGCAACATTGAGATTTATTGAATATTACATTTAAAGGGTTAGTTCACCCAAAAAAAAAAAATTCTGTCATTAATTACTCCCCCTCATGTCATTCCACACCCGTAAGACCTTTGTTCATCTTCGGAGCACAAATTACAATATTTTTGATAAAATCTGACGGCTTTGCAAATCTTTTGTTTCGAATCAGTGGTTCGGAGCATGAAAGTCACGTGATTTCTGTAAACGAGGCTTTGTTACATCATAAGTGTTTCGAAATTTCAATAGTTCACGTCATACACACTCCGAATCACTGATTCGGAACAAAAGATTTGTCAAGTTTCGAAGCTTCACGAAGCAGTGTTTTGAAATCGCCCATCACTAGATATTGTTGAATAAAGTCGTTATTAAGTTTTTTTGGCACACAAAAAGTATTCTTGTCGCTTCATAACATTAAGGATGAATCACTGTAGTCACATGAACTGTTTTAAATATGTCTTTAGTAACTTTCTGGGCATCTGAAAGTGTAAATTAACTTGCTGTCAGTGCAGGCCTCACTGAGCCATCGGATTTCATCAAAAATGTCTTAATTTGTGTTCTGAAGATGAACGAAGGTCTTGCGGGTGTAGAACGACATGAGTAATTAATGTCAGAATTTTCATTTTTGGGTGAACTAACCCTTTAAACTTTTTTTGTATTAAAGATGTACTGTTAAATTATGACAAACGTAATCTTAAAGTAAAAATATGGGAAATGAGCATGAACAATATTCATCAATAGCTATACAACTAAATGAAGAAAAAAAGCCCTGAAATATCAATACAAATTTTTTTTAAAATTGTTTATTCCTCTAAACACTCACTCTGGGCTGGACTCTGGAGTTAAACTGGACATGTCTTCTGATGTAGGAACTATTGAAACAAACAAGAAAGTCAAAAATGTTACAGTGATGTTTGATTGACTAACAATAATAAGATGTCAGTTAAAGCTTCTCTCACCCTGTAGCCTTCGGCGGTGGAACCGTGGCGATCCTAGCAGGTTGTTTTTGAAGGAGTTGAGTCGTGTCCTCCAGTGGGCTGAACTACTGGCAGCCATTCCACCACTTCCCCCAGGACTGGAGGGCGGGGTTAGGGACAGGGAACCACCACCCACACCACCACCACCTCCTTCAGCTCGTGAGGAGGAAGAAGAGGAGGAGGAGGAGGGCGGGGTGGGTGGGGGGTGCTGGGGATGGTGCACAGGGGTCCCCAGAGGGGTGGGGAGTGGGGAGCCCTGTGGGGTGACCTGCGACACATGGGCAGAGTTAGGATAGATGGTCTTAGTGACAGACTTCAGGACAGAAGGAGCAGGGAAGAAGAAGCGAGGGATGGGGGACAGGAGCGGAGAGGGGGAAGGCGAAGGAGACGGAGGAGTCTGCAGGGGGAGGGACTTCATAGACTGCAGGTGGGGACGGTCAGAGGCTGCTTTTGAGGGCAGGGTCTGGGTTTTTTGGTCAGGCACACGTTGGGATGCCCGGGGTGTGGTGGAACTTCCTGCTTTGGGGTCTTTAGACTGGGCGGTGGAAGCAGAGGTGACTTCAGTTTGGCTGAAAGTGAAAACTGGGCTCTGACAGGTAGGAAGAGAAAGGATAGAAGGATGGAGAGGGAAAGAGGAATGGAGAGATGGACACAGCAATGGTCATGAGCGTTAATGAAAGCTATGGTATATGATTATTAACATTAGAATTCAACTGAGAAGAGTTAGGAAAATGATGCATAGCTCTTTAGTATGTGAAATCTAGTATAAATTAGTAAACAATAGTTAGGATGCAAAACTTGCAAGTTAAAACATGCTAAATATATTTGTGTGAGTGTGTGTGTGTGTGTGTGTGTGTGTGTCTTTGGTGTGAATAATGACTCCAGTATGAGGACAGTATGAGGTAGATGAACATAAAAAGAGCAACTGAATCCAATTCAGCTTTGCTATTCATACCACAATAACAACAACAAGCACAACACTTTTCACCATTGTAAACTGAGCACTGCATAGTGGTATTTTACTTCTAATCCAATATCAATATGGCCAACAAGTGTAGAGTAACTTACTCGAGGACTGCTGAGGGGACTGGATGAGAGGCCGGTTGAAGCTCCGCTAACTGACCGGGACCTATCAGAACACCAGGACATATCAGTCAAACACCCCTTTATGTTCATGGATGTGTTTGTTTACTTAGATATACGCATTTCTAGTGTCAGTAAAAGTCTTAGCAACTGTGAAAGGAATTATTAACATTACACCACTCTCTACAGACTTGCTTTCCACTCACTGATCTCTATTTATATATAGATAGTTTATATAATATTATCTATATAATCAATGTTTTGTTTTCTCCATGTTTTAAATCGACATTTCTTCCAATGTCACACAACACGGGTATCATCTACAATTCTAAGTTTCCCACTTCCCATGACTTTGCTTGGTCATTCATGTGCTGAGAACTCATTATTTTGACATTATTACAAGGGCACATGAGAGACAGGAAGGGTACACCACAAACAACATAAAACATTCTTTTCACAGAAGCCATGTCTCATTGACCAATCAGAGATTAATTTATTCACAACCAGTATTTAGCTATTATGTGGTCAAAACAACAACATGAAAGAAAATATGTGATCATAAGAAAAACTTGTCATCGTGAAAAATGCCCTTTTTTATACTGGATTGTGTTTGATTATTGAATAAGGCATAAATTTGCACTAAAATATACACAAAAGTGGTGCAACTCATTTGTGAATTCACCCCATAAGGTTTTACCTGGACATTTTTTTGGAAGCCACTTGAAGTTGAACAGAGGACACATGTGGTACATCAAGCTTGACTTTCAGATGAAGGTTATTATAAAATCATTTTGCATGTACCTCTGGCTATGTGCAGAGGTATCCAGTGCTCTGCGGGGAGGTGTTGGAGAGCCCTGGTCTGTCACACTCAGTACCTCCAGACTCTTTCTCTCCGGCCGACAACGCCCATGACGGGTCAGCATGGGCGAGTCCACCCGCTTACGGGGAGGATCTGATTACACAACCACAACAACAAACATACACCCACTGTAACACAAACATCTACTGTGTACACTTCATGAACAAGTCACATTACAAACCTTACTATATCCAAGATGGAATCTAAGGTTTGTTTTATATATATAACTATATATAAAATATACAACTGCAATGTAGCAGAGATTCTCTGTATTACAGTGTTAGAAGGGAAATTAGCATAGAAGCTGAAAAAGAAGTCCTTTTCAATGTGTAGATGAGAGAAAGAGCTTCTAAGCAACAGGGTAAATAGTATCTGCATACAACATGGCCTAAATGAGAGACAAGTCATGACATGACAGTGAGATGATAGACAGTAAGGTGTTATTAGTCAGGCAGTAGGGCTGCACGATTTGAAAAAAAAAAAAAATCAGATTGTAATTATTTTCTTATATTTTGACAAGATTCTTTCAGATTTGCACTGAGTATGTTTGACTGATGGTTTGGTTCTCTTCGGTTCCCGCTTTCCTGTGTTCCCTTTACTTGTTTGTTTCCATGACCTTTGATTAGTTACGTACCTGTTTCTGTTCCAGTTAATTAGCTCACTCTGTGTATATAGCCCTTATTTTCTGTTTGTCCCTGTTCATTCTCATTCCAGTGTTAAGTTGGTTGAGTGTATCTTATTTTGTTTACATTGTTAAAATAAAAGAACTGCTGAATTAGATTGTGCCTCTCAACTCTCCTTGATGCAACCAACTTGACAACTGCAATATAATAAACATTTAACATCTTACAATTTGCTGCAGCTTAGATATTTAGGCAAAAAGATCTAAAAGATTTAAAATCACAATGAAATAGGGTATGCAAAAACTACAAAATAACAAGTGAATTACTTTTTACATTTCTGCTTGGACTCTGCTCTGAAAAATAAATCTGAAATAGTTACTGTGCACTTTAAGGGTTCACAATTGGGTATACTCATCAAAAGAACCAACTCAGACTCTTTCAGTTATCAAAAAAATTGTTCTCTTTGCTTTACACATTGTACCAGAAACTTAAAGCGAAATACATTTTTAGTCCACTTTTGAGTCTCACTCTGCTTTACATTTACAGTTTGTTTGTTTTTTTGTCTCAATTAATGTAAATAATAAATTATTATTATTATTAGCTTTTTATTTTAGAGTACAATAGTAATTTTTGTATAGTATTTTTTATTATTATTATTTTATTTTTGGTGGAAAACTGCTTGTCATGTTTACATTTACATGAATGTAAAAAAGTGGATTTGCCACTGTTCTCAGTGCACTTTATGAATGATTTATTTAGATTATTTCAAATGTATTTCAAATTTTATTGTTATTAACTGTGCAGCCCTATCAGGGAGAGACATTCCTTTCAAATAATATGCCTCTTAATAAACAAAAGTTATGTCAGTAAATGGTAACATGAAAAGTCATGTCAGCGTCGATGCCAGATGGACAACTTTTTCTCAGGAAGTCCCACTCTGATCCAACCTGCAGCACCTGTTCTCCCACTCACTACACTGCCCTAAAACAACCACGTGCTCCGACTGCCCTGTCAAGCTCTTAATGATGATGATTCTCCACCTTGAAGTCTCTTTTTAGTCCTAGTCTGGTCTTGATCTGTTTATTTTGGGGAACAAGCCCTCAATATGTTACATTTACAAATCACTGACATTTGTCTTAGAGCCCTTAACTGGCTTACTTTCAGGCCTAAAGCACCAGCATGCTTTCTAGGTTACCAACTATTCTCATGGTGTTCAGTGACTAGATTTGAATGTTACAGCAACACACACAGACCTGAACTCCAAAAATTCACATACCAATATCATTTCTAGGGGGAAGATGTTCATCTTCATAACTAGGGTAGCGCTCCTTTCTGTCCAACAGAAGGTAGTAGATCAGCTTCTCCTGGTTTTCTCTGGGAAGGGAGAGATGCCAGTCAGAGGACCCAAATGATGTTTATTGTATGGACAAAAGCATTCCTTAAAATAATTTTTTCACAGAAGAAAGCAAGTCATCCAGGATTGGAATGAGTGAGTGCGTTTACATGCACATCCTTAACACGATTATGCTTAATAAGCCAACAATGCACATGATCATGTAAATGTGTTAACCCGTTTTCCTTTATTGTCATTTTTAATAAACAATGCAATAATACATAAGAAATAAGATTGGTGACTTTAAGATCTGTTTGATCTTGAAAACTTGTTAAAGCTGACGTCACATGCCACAGCTTCCAGGTCCAAACACTCTATCAGATGCCAAAAAAAACAACAAACGGTGCTAATATACACTAACAATGTGATCTAATATTACTAAAAATCTCCATACTGAAATCCCAGATTGCCAGACAGTGATTCATCTTTTATAAATCTCTAAAATATTTGTGTCTGGGATGCTGTGAGCACAGAGACTGTTTTTAATAAGTTTTTAATGCATAGCTTAAATGTCTAATATGAATAAATAGTGCTCATAAGAATACTATAATGAGATAACAAGCGGATTCTTTTCTGAATGACAGGCTGAAATGTCTTGAGCACACACACAGATGTTCAGACTCACTCTTCACACTGCAGGTCTCTGGTGAGCTTGACACGGTCTCTGAAGCAGCCCAGGGAATGCATGCTCTCCAGAACATCAGGGTCCAGATCTGTAAGAGACAGAATCCTCTTCACACACACGCGCCTCGGGGGTGGCTGCTCTGGACACGGCTCATTCCTGCCCCCTCTGAGACAGAAAAACACACAAACAAACCAATGTGGAGTACACACATTAGATGCAACAACACAAAAAAAGAAAATCTAATTTTAATGGAATAGTCCTGTGGAACGTAGAAGAATTTTTGCAGACAAAGAAAAGACCAGAAAAGTGGTCCTTATGACTTGTACACTATATTCCAGATCTTCAGAAGACATGTGACAGCTTTGTGGCAAGAGCAGATCCAAATTTAAGTTATTTCTGCTCCTAAATATGGCAATGGCGTTTAATTAAAAGCAATGTAAATTCAGTCTGACTGTTACACAAAACATTGTGGAGCTTGACAAACATACTATAAACTGTTGATGAGTGAACAAAAGCTGCTCAAAGATTTTTCAATTCTGCTTTTGTATTCGATGGGGAAAAAACTGCAAATGGTGAGAAATTATGTCAGAATTTTCTCTTGTGAACTATTCAAGATAGCTCACATGATACTTACTGATACCAGGGGTGCTTTTGTATTTCTTCCAACTGAGAAAAGAAAAAAAACAAGAATTATCATAAATATGCCTTGGCAGTACACTAAGAAATTAATACTTTTATTAATTAAAATACAAGAATGCATTAAACTGATCAAAAGTGACAGTATAAAGACATTCATAATGTTACAAATTACTTCAATTTTAAATAAATGCTGTTCTTTTGAACTTTCAGTTCATCCTGACAAATATGTATCACAGTCTCCACAACAATATTAAGCAGCTGTTTTCAACATTGATATATTTTCCACATTTGCAGCGTCCACGTCACCAGAATTATCCACACACACACTGGATTTGGATTTGGCACAGGTTTTACACCAGATGCCCTTCCTAACTCAACGTAGCACTGAGAGTTCTGGGACACACACTCACACGGACAATTTGGCATATCAAATCCAGCTAACCTGCATGTCTTTAGACTGTGTGGGGAAAACCAGAGCACCCGGAAGAAACCCATGCAAACTCCACACAAAAAGGAGTTCTGGCTCAATCGGGGCTTGAACCATGGACCTTCTTGCTGTGAGGTAACAATGCTACCCCCTGAGCCATTATATTAGAATGATTTCTGAAGGATCATGTGACACTGAAGACTGGAGTAATGATGCTGAAAATTCAGCTTTACCATCACAAGAAAAAAATTACATTTTAAAATAATTTCAAATATAAAAAACATAGAAAAATTGAAATATTTCACAATATTACTGTTTTTACTATATTTTTGATCAAATAAATGCAGCCTTTTACCGACCACAAACTTCTGAATAAAAGTGAATGTTAGGCATGCACCAAAATTTCAGCCACTGAAAATTATAGGCCAAAAATGGCATTTTCGGTTTTTGGCCGAAAGAGAAAAAAAAAGCCAAAAAATATATGCCGCCCTGCCCCTCCATGTTCAGCACTCAGGTTTCATTCTCGTACAATTTTTTTGGTAACTTTGCAAGTGGCTCCGCTTCTGAAGATGCACAACTTTGAAGCGCCTCTAGTCGAGCAGGTCTGTACCGGCACCCAGTTTGCTCTGCTCAATATTCCGCTCTATGCACGTGCACTCTGCGCTCAGTCGCTCATGGCCCAAGTGAATAATCCACTCATGTACCTCTCACACTCACCGGAAAAGCAAAGTCCGCTCAAATAACGTGCCGACATGAAATTTCTCTGTAGTAGACTTGTTTCTGTTTGCAATAGCCTTGCTGTGCTGTAACGTGGTGTGGTATAGCCATGCTGAGCAACGCTGGTAAAACGTTCTGCTCACATGCTCTGATAATAATAGATTTGTAGTACTATACATTATTTGGATAATTGGTCGAAAAAATCTGTTAAATCTGATTCTGTTGCAGAACTGAATGAAGAATAATATATTGATATTTAATATTAATATATTTTCTATCCAATTTTAGTTTGATTTTATTTATTGGCTTGTACTTTTTAAATTCAGATTCAATAAAAATATGGAATATAATTAAAAAGTTTAATATTAATACAATTATACAAAAAAAGCTAATTTAATATAAGAAATTAATAATTATTGAAAAAGTTATTTTCAGTTTTGTTTTCGGTTTTCAGCCAAGTGCATCCAGAATTTTCAGTTTCGGCCCAGAATTTTCATTTCGGTGCAACCCTAGTGAATATATATTACTATATCTATATATAAAAAGAGGTGCATTGTGTGCACGTTCTTTACCGTGAGGCGTTTCTCAGGGTTGACCTCAATCATGCCACGGAGGAGAGCCTGGCAGTCTGGAGGAATGAAGTGAGGCATGTGAAATACTCCACTCTTCACCTTCTCCAACAGCTGACGCAGGTTATCATGGTCAAAGGGCAACGCTCCCTGTGAGGTGAGATGTTACAATTCACACATATTTCTGAGTGCAACCAAGAGCTAGCAATTTTAAGACACTTATTTTACTTATAAAACATTTATTTCCTTAACCACTAATATTTTAATAAGTTGCTAAGGACAGGTAAAGAAGATATTAAAAGTGGAAAAATTATCAAAAATGACAAATATAACATGCAGCAAGTTTCTTACCACCAACAGAGCAAAGAGAATAACCCCACAGCTCCATACATCTGCCCGACGTCCATCGTATTTCTCTCCCTGTAAATACAAAAACATTAAGTACAAATACGCACTGGCTGTTTTGTTAGATTTGAATATATGAGACTTATACAATAAAACATATGGTGCTTATGCTCTAAGAGCATCATCCTTACAATAAAACATATGGTGCTTATGCTCTAAGAGCATCATCCTTACCCTGATGACCTCAGGACATGCATAATGGGGCGATCTGAAGATACATAATGCAGAGAATTAATACTTCATCTACAATAGCACAAAATTAAAAGCACATAAACACAAACTACTGACCCACAGCTGGTCTCCAGCAGGCTGTCCCCAACCTGTAGGGAGGCCATGCCAAAGTCAGCAATCCTGATATTATTCTTCTCATCCAGCAGGAGGTTTTCAGGTTTAAGATCTCTGTGGCTGATAAATAAAGGACGTAATGACAGCATTGTAATATATTTTTGTATACTGTAATGTTCTTCCTAAAGTATTGAAACCAGAGTTCCTTTACAGAAAAAGAATGAGCTATTTATTGTATTGTATACTTTGCAGTATGTTACAAGAATAAATTACACAATTTTGTAATACGTTTTCATATTATTATTTGTTTGTTTGTTAAATGCAAAAAGGATGCTCAACATACAAAAAAATAAACACTCAATACATATCAATACAACCGTTCAAAAGTTTTGTTTTTGAAAGAAGTCTCTTATGTTTGTCTGCATTTATTTGGTCAAAACAATAATATTGTAGAATATTATTCCATTTTAAAATTACTGTTTTTTATTTTAATATATTATGAAATGTAATTTATTCCCGTAATGGCAAATCTGAATTTTCAGCATCATTACTCACATGATCATTTAGAAATCATTGTAATACGCTTATTTGCTGCTCAAGAAACATTTCTTATTATTATCAATCTTGAAAACAGTTGAGCTGCTTAATATTTTTGTGGAACCTATAATGCATTTTTTCAGGGTTATTTGAAATAGAAATCTTTTGTAACATTATAAATGTCATTACTGTCACTTTTGATCAATTTAATGCATCTTTGCTGATTAAAAGTATAAATTAAAAAAATTTAGTACTGAGTACTGAGCCCAATTTTTGAACAGTAGTATATCTGTACATATGGAAATAATGCTAGTCAACTTAGTCTTCTTCACTTGGCTGCAAGTTCTCAACACATAACCACATTGTCTTAATATCGCAACACTTGCTACAGAATGCTGATTATGCAAAAATGTTATGAAGAAATATGCCTATAAAGGAACTTGGGTAACACTTTACAATACTGGTGCACTAATATGCATGAATTCATGCTTAACTATTACACAGATAATGATGTTTTAATGTATGACTCATGAAGAACTAAACCATTCATTGATGATTACTGCATCAGCAACTAATAAAGAGTCTATATGATTAATAGATTAACTAATATATGAATTGCTATTAATTAAAGGTTTCATGATGTATTAATTCCTTAATAACATATTTTATTAACTAATAGTGTAAGTTAATTTGTTAATTACCACAATGGTTTGAAGCCATGTACTTCAACTTCAAATTGTCTGCTTTAAATAATCATTAGCTAATGATTTGCAAATGTATCATTATGTTATGACTTTACTTGTTGAGGCACATGACTATAAACTAATTGTTAAGTAATATGTCATTATGGTGTTGACATCTACACTAAGCCATGGATTTCAATTTCCAACTATCTACAACCGTGATTCCACTGTACCAGATGAACTGCTGCATCCAGAACCTTGTTGTTCATGGCACAGGAATGTGTCAGATTAAGGTTGAGGTCTAGGATTCAAAAGCAGAACACTGAGAACATGTGGCCGGGCACTGCTATTTCGTAACACTGTGTCAAGACCGGAAAAAGAGAATAGAACCCATAATAATCAGAGATAGTGATACTACACTGGATGCGGCATGACGCAACACAACACAACAAAACGTCACTTCTGTTATGAAGGACTTGCAATGGTCTGTCATGTCCAGTGTAGACAGCTGTAGCGGCATGACTCGATAATGGTCGCATCCGGTTTAAACACAGTGCAACATCAATTTGTAGTTCAGATTCTGGTGTGATGATATTTGTGTGCAGCCCAACTTACCCATCCTTCAACCACATTCACTTTTAGTTAATAAAATGTTATTAAGAATTAATACATTATGACACATTTAATTAATAACAATTCATATATTACTTAATCTATTAATCATATAGAATCTTTATTAGTTGCTGTGCAGTAATCATTAATTAATGGTTTAGTTCTACATGAGTCATACATTAAAATATGATTATCTGTGCATTAGTTAAGCATGAATTAATGCGTATTAGTGCACCAGTATTGTAAAGTGTTACCGGAACTTGTGTATGCAGCACATCAAATAAAAAGTAAAAAGTGACATTTACCATATAGAGTGACTGTGACAGAAGTCTAGAGCAGATATGATTTGTCTGAAGAACTTTCGAGCTTCTTTAGGGGTCAATCTGCCTTTCTTTACCAGGTAGTCAAATAGCTCCCCACCAGATACATGTTCCAGCACTAGATACCTGAGAGAAAG
The DNA here is from genome assembly GCA_037950665.1 of Hypophthalmichthys nobilis. Lineage (NCBI taxonomy): Eukaryota > Metazoa > Chordata > Actinopteri > Cypriniformes > Xenocyprididae > Hypophthalmichthys > Hypophthalmichthys nobilis. Next base: position 24,384,670 of record CM075475.1, on the reverse strand, counting down.
ACATTTATGAAACACATGAACAGAGATAGATGCACATGAAATGGTCCACATGAGCACACCTCCAGAGAATGCAGGATGTAAGTCTAGACAAGACAAGACAAGACCAGGCATGCTTCAGATGTGTGGAGAAACAGAGCAGTACTTACAGATATTTGTTATTCTCGTACACATCATACAGTTTTAGGACATGAGGGTGCTCTATTAGTTTAAGAATAGCTATCTCTCTCTCCACCTGCAGAAACGGGGAGAGCGAGGGACATTGAATGAGAGTTGAAGAGAGAAAAGGAGCAACTTTAATGTAGGAAAGACCAAGCAAAGATGATCACTCTCTATTAGATGTGAACTAATAATCAATATTTTAGCAATACAGTCTGACAATACACAGTAGACTGAACAAGGAGAGTCTTGCATTTCTTTAGTACAGAACATAAGGGCAGATGCAGCATAAACTGTGGTTAATAAAGCAGTTGGAGTTATGCAGCTGTTGTGTTATTATTGAAGACCTACTGTAAACAAGAAAATGCAAAAGCAGGAGAAGACATGGGAAAAACTAGAACTTTTAAAAGTTTCAGTTGTAAATTCTTTGTATGCAATACTTACTTTCATAAGAACAGACTCTGATAGCTTTTCTCTGTTAACTATTTTTATGGCCACCTTCTGTCCTGTGATACAGTGAACTCCTAACTTCACCAGACCTGCAAGAGGAACACAGATGGTCATTCTTCATTAGATAGATGCATTCTAAAAGTGGACAACATTAAAATACAGATGAGATTTCAGAAACTGAAAAGCAGGCAGCGTATAATAGCAACATTCAGACTGCACACTGCACAATTTTGTGTAATTAACAATGCAGTAATTTCAAAAATGCAGTACTACCAAAAACACTATTGATATCCAAAAAACACTAGTATATACTAGTTTATATATGCAATCACATAAATCATTAATGGAGACCCTCTTATACTTGCCAAAAAATAGTCTGGTTCTTAATGCATATAGATTTACAGTATATAACTCTTGTGCACATTCACATTCAGTTTACAATGTACTGACACTGTGGCCTTTGAATTCAGAACAGATCTGTGGCAACAAGCCATTGTTATTACTCAAAACTAACTAGTATCCAGATTTACATGACTACACTGTAAAAATAATTGTTGGTTTAACTTAAAAAAGTAAGTTATCTGGTTGCCTTAAAATTTTGAGTTCATTGAAATAAAAATGTACAATGAAGGCGATTGATTTAATCAACAGAAACTCAAAATATTATGTTATCCACATTAAATATTGAAGTTAATTTGACAAAAGAAAAAATATAAAAGTGAAAATTATTTTTTACAGTGTAGTAGTGACTGGAATTACTTTCAATTTTACCAGTAACTTTTAATACTAGTATACTATAAATACTTATTTGAATTTCTTTACTACTAGTTACATTTCCTAGTTCATTGTTACTGGTAACAAAAAAATTGCAATTTGTTACAAATTCATTTTAAGTTACCAATTCAAGTTTTCTTAGTAATTAATGATTAGACAATACCTATTTATTAAACACTGGTATGTATTCAAGTTGTTACTTGTTTAATTGAAATAATGTAGATGACTATTCATTACCTAGAACAGGGAGGGAAATGTTATACAACAATTTGGATAGTTACTAATTTCTCATAAATGCATACTAGTATCAATTAAATTTGCACTAGAAAAAGTACTAGAATAAACATACTAACTACTAGAATAGTAACTAATTACTAGAATCTATTGAACAGTTACTAGTAAAACTGGATATTGGTCAGAAGTGAATAGAATATTTGAACCATAGATTCCCATAGAATTTGACTGCAAAAATGTGCAATTTGTCAACAAAGGAATATATCTGTCTCTAATAGGATAGTACAAAAATAATAAGAATAGTAACTAGTAACAGTGAATAATTGAATAGATAAGTCTGGGTAAGTACTAGCATAATAGTACTAACTAGAATAAATAGTAGGAAAATTGAATATAGTCACTATTGGATAACAAAAGTAAGCACTAGTGACAAGAATAGATCCTGTTGAGTTTTAACAAATTAATGAGAAAACAAGCTTTCAGTCACATTCAGGCATTGAAACAATACAAATGAATCACTACCACATGAATAAAAAAACGCCAGGAAGATAAAATAATCTTCCTCCCTCAAACACTGACACTGCCCTTATACTGTCAGTTGTATCTGTGCCTCATTTCATTTCATCAGCTGAATTACCCCTGCACACACATTAACTGCTTTGCTTACTGCCGAATCAACCTTTTAATAGATTAATTCTTGAATGAGACGCGCGAAGTAGAGCAGAATTTATTCCAATACATTAACTGAGTGCTAATATCCCAAAGAGGAAATGCTCTTACCTGTCTGGCCCTTCCCCAGCGTCTTTTCCAGTCGGTAGGGCCCGACATACTGAGCTGCCTGACTCCCCGACAACTCCTTACTGGACATTTCGTTCGACAGCGATGTTGTGTCACAATATAAGGGGGTAAATCAGTGTATTTTCACAATGTATCCACTTGTGCCTGTCCTGCTCACGTAATAGCTCCGCCGTACAGACATCACAGACGGTGAGCGATGACACAGGGATGCTGAGGCGTGATGTCAGTGCCGTGGCCTACTCCCAAACATCTGCCGTCTCCTTAAAGTTGCTGGAAATCGATCGCTAACATTTTCCGTTCGAAAATATCAAAAATAAACAAGGGGTGCGCGACCAGCCGAGTCTATATGCCAAATTACAGCTGTTATTGCGATTTACGCGGCCTGTGGTGTCTGTTGGATGAAAGATGAGGGGACACGATTAAATCTGTCAGTATATGGGCTAACACTATATGACTACATCAGATAATAGCTGTGAGCAACAGTAAAATGATTATGAATATTGAAGACAGATAAAGATAACGGGGTTATTAGATAGCCTGGTTCGGTCATCTGTTTATATTCGCCGGTATTTTCTTATCTTCAAGAAATATGTTTATGAGGCATCCCGTTAAAGTCAAACTGGAAGTGACCTATTTATTAAAAACTTGGCCACATCTATCCTGCGAAAGAGCCGCACATCCGGTTTGTGAAACCTTACACGTATTATTCTGTCTAAGATTTAGTGTCTCCTTCTTTTGTCAGCGACCCTTGAAAGTGTTATTTTAATCAATGTGTGGATGTGAAGGATGAGCGTCCCGTGCCTGATATAAACTACGGTCTCTTCCAGGCCTCACATCCGGAAATATGGGAGAATTGCACGGGAGAAAACAGCCACCCTTTCGCGAAAGAAAGCCTCAGTGTCTTCCGTCACATGAATCCGCCTGTTAATCCACAGTGCGCGTGTCAAGTGTACATTGCGCTATTGTAAGATCTAGTGTTAGCCCAGAAATCCCTTGCTTTATGCGTACGGAACACATTCCTGGTCAAAAAACAAGCATCTTTAACTAGCGTAGGAGCCTCCTCTCCCCCTCCCTCCCGCTCGCGCTGGCTATGTGCATATCACAGCATCTTCTCGCGCTCTCCTCCCGTCGCCTCGGCTACCGCGCGTGGACTCATTCTCTCGAGTTTGAGTTACAGTCGCTTGAAACCGCCTGGCTTTAATCCGTTCGCCTCGGTTGCCTTGTGACCAAAGGGATAGCAGACCCTCTGTCAGTAGGGCCTTTCTCTGTTTTCTAGCTCTCACTCTCCCTGTATTCCTTTTCCCCATCCGACACGAGCAGCATCAGCATCCGGGTTCTGCGCTACTTGCGTCCCCTCCCTTTAGCGATTCCCATCGAATTTGCTCGTCATAGACCCCCACCCCATTTCCGCCCGAGAGCACGTCCCTCACATTATTGAACCCATTCCGCACATTATTGTCATTGGACACACCTGTTAATTTTTTGATAGGCTAGATAAATGTTTTCATATCATTTGTTTTAATATTTATGGATTAGCTGTCTTTTTTTTTACCCTTTTTTCCCCAAATACAACCACAGTCTTACAGGAATATCCATCTTTATACAATAGTTCTTTAACTTATATTTACATTTACAGTATCTCACAGAAGTACACATTTTTGTAAATATTTTATTACATCTTTTCATGTGACAACACTGAAGAAATGACACTTTGCTACAATGTAAAGTAGTGAGTGTACAGCTTGTATAACAGTGTAAATTTGCTGTCCCCTCAAAATAACTCAACACACAGCCATTAATGTCTAAACCGCAGGCCACAAAAGTGAGTACACCCCTAAGTGAAAATGTCCAAATTGGGCCCAATTAGCCATTTTCTCTCCCCGATGTCATGTGACTCGTCAGTGTTACAAGGTCTCAGGTGTGAATGGGGAGCAGGTGTGTTAAATTTGGTGTTATAGCTCTCACTCTCTCATACTGGTCGCTAGAAGTTCAACATGGCACCTCATGGCAAAGAACTCTCTGAGGATCTGAAAAAAAGATTTGTTGCTCTACATAAAGATGGCGTCGGCTATAAGAAGATTGCCAAGACCCTGAAACTGAGCTGCAGCACGGTGGCCAAGACCATACAGCGGTTTAACAGGACCGGTTCCACTCAGAACAGTCCTTGCCATGGTTGACCAAAGAAGTTGAGTGCACGTGCTCAGCGTCATATTCAGAGGTTGTGTTTGGTAAATAGACGTATGAGTGCTGCCGGCATTGCTGCAGAGGTTGAAGGGGTGGGTACGCCACACACTGCATCAAATTGGTCTTGCATAGCTGTCGTCCCAGAAGGAAGCCTCTTCTAAAGATGATGCACAAGAAAGCCCGCAAATAGTTTGCTGAAGACAAGCAGACTAAGGACATGGATTACTGGAACCATGTCCTGTGGTCTGATGAGACCAAGATAAAGTTATTTGGTTCAGATGGTGTCAAGCGTGTGTGGCGGCAACCAGGTGAGGAGTACAAAGACAAGTGTGTCTTGCCTACAGTCAAGCATGGTGGTGGGAGTGTAATGGTCTGGGGCTGCATGAGTGCTGCCGGCACTGGGGAGCTACAGTTCATTGAGGGAACCATGAATGAGCAGAGCATGATCCCCTCCCTTTGGAGACTGGGCCGCAGGGCAGTATTCCAACATGATAACGACCCCAAACACAAGACGACCACTGCCTTGCTAAAGAAGCTGAGGGTAAAGGGGATGGACTGGCCAAGCATGTCTCCAGACCTAAACCCTATTGAGCATCTGTGGGGCATCCTCAAACGGAAGGTGGAGGAGCGCAAGGTCTCTAACATCCACCAGCTCCGTGATGTCGTCATGGAGGAGTGGAAGAGGACTCCAGTGGCAACCTGTGAAGCTCTGGTGAACTCCATGCCCAAGAGGGTTAAGGAAGTGCTGGAAAATAATGGTGGCCACACAAAATATTGACACTTTGGGCCCAATTTGGACATTTTCACTTAGGGGTGTACTCACTTTTGTGGCCAGCGGTTTAGACATTAATGGCTGTGTGTTTAGACATTAATGGCTGAGTTATTTTGAGGGGACAGCAAATTTACACTGTTATACAAGCTGTACACTCACTACTTTACATTGTAGCAAAGAGTCATTTCTTCAGTGTTGTCACATGAAAAGATATAATAAAATATTTACAAAAATGTGAGGGGTGTACTCACTTCTGTGAGATACTGTATGTATTTAGCAGACTCTTATATCCAAAGAGACTTGCAATAGAGGGACATAATTCGTCACAGAGCCAACAATATTCACAGTAGGTTATCAGGTTCACAGTACACAATGTCAAGTTTAAGAAAGTTAGATTAGGAAACTATGTTCTCTCCAATAAAACAGTAGATGTTGAGGTGTTTTAGCTGGCCCGAAGCTTGCACCATCTTGCACAAGAAACAAACCAGCTGTTTTTTTTTAAACATTGTGACAGCTATGACCAGCTTAAAACTATCTGCATGTTCCACAACCATTTTATACTGGATAGGCCTAGAAATAGAAAGAAAACACTACACGGGCAAAACTACTTTTTTGTTGCTAAAATTAAAGCACCATCCCTGCCGTTCAAGATATGAACACAAGGTGGCAGTAGAGACAAAGACATAGGGCGTGTTCTGCAGGCAAGAGATTATTGGAAAAAAAATCTCCCAACAATCTAATGCGCATGTATTTTAGTTTATTATTTTTTATTTATTTATTTATTAATCTTACCCAGAAATATGTCATAGCGAAAAGTATCTTCTAGTACTAGCTAGATAATGCCTGTAGTCTTTGGTACAGTCAGCAGGGGGCAACGGTCTAGCTCTTTTGATCTCTTATTTAAGATATTTATTACATAAGTGAAGCTGTAACTGTGAAAATATTGTGTAGGCTATATATGAACCTCAATATATTTTGCATCTTGTGTCAGGTCAATGGTGCACATTTGAAAGTTGCCACATCTTCTGATTAGATTCAGGGTTTCTGGCAGACTACTGTAATCTGATTGAGATCAGAAAGTGATTCCGGCAGGATTTACCTGGACATTCAACTCACTCAGCACTTTAATATATTCCCTCACACAAATCTTCTCAAGGTCAAACACATTCACTGACCTTCCTACATGCTTTACGAAGTTTTGTAAAGTTATTCCTACCTGACAGACCCTCATGCAGCAGCACACCCTCTTATCTACCTAGAGTCTATCTTATCACAACCGAAAATCTCTCTCTCCTCCTCGGCATGTAGGTGTTCAGGTGTTCATGTCGACTTTAAAATGGAAACGAATGTAGGACATTCATTGAAAGGAGGGTATAAGTGCACATGAGAAGCTTTCTCCGAGTAGGGCATTCCATATTTTCACCAGGGTTACCAAAGTCCAGTAAAATACGGGATCGTCCTATATTTAAAGGTAAAATGAAATCAAACCAATACTATGCGCTATTTATCCCATATTTTACATAGACCTACACATAGCTGAATAAACATAATGATTTTGCACTGTGGAGAATACTAACAGTAGGCCTAATTATTAAGAAATCAATATCACAAGAACTAGAAGTGAAGCTCATTTGCGGGTGATTGCGTTTTAGCGTCTTTGTTTCCATAGCGACGGTCAGGGAGTCTTGAGATCAAGTGCCGTAAAACCACGCTTTTTTTTTAAACATGTCGAGATGAAGTCCGTCTGTTAATCGCAAGAGGCTCTGAAAAAAGTTATTAATGGGTCTTTACCGTAACAAATGATGATTAGACATTAACTTCGGCGAAGTTTGCCGAAAAGCAATTTTTGCTCACGGGACTGCGGCCGGTGACATATGTGATGTTAAAGCGTAGGCTGTGTAGGCCTATTGTTTGTTTTTAAATTTGGATAATCTATTAATATAATATTCCATATTATACTTTATTTAGCTGAAATGGGACAAAAATGACAATGTAGAGAGTCCTAATTTAAGTAGGCCTAAATGAATTAAAAATGAAACATTCATCCCATCCAGGTAACAGCTATGACATAGGCCTATCTCGCATTCAAGTCGGGAAAATAATATTTAAGTTTTATATAGGTCTTATTGCATTTAAGATTTTATATATATATATATATATATATATATATATATATATATAATTTTAATTTCTATCATTTAGTGCATTTTTCAAACCATGAAAAGTGATTAACTTTGCATTTGTCTATATTAAGCTTATTTCTAAATATCGCCTTAAGTTGACTAAAATAAATTATTGAAGTAAAAATCCAGCGTTAGCATCAGTTCTGGCAGATCACATCAGTCAAGCTCGCATCAGCTGACTCCCAGGTGACTAACGTCTACCTATAGGAATATGACACCTATCACAACATCCATATATAAGCTCCTCAGTATTATCAGCAGCTATTGCATTTCTCAGGAGCTAATTACCCTCCTCCTTCCCCAGCTCCTCCTCTCTTCAGTCAGGATTGGCCTTATGATTCCCCTGAATCAGACTAATTTTTGAAATATGTGTACATGTTAAATTATTGACATTAATGATATCTGCATGTTGTTTCTGTTCTGTTTACCCTAAGGGGGTTATTGCTGCTCTCCCTGCTCTTATCCATGCTAGGCTGCATGGATGCGCAGGGAGTTCTTGCCCAGAACAGAACCATAACGCCAATACAAACTCTATGCGATTATCAGTCATATTTGACGATAGTGGTCCTGACAGAACCTTACATTACACAACTTGTACTTGCCACAAACTTGTTTCACATTGACACACCCCTCCAATGTCACAATTCAGGTATCATCTAGAAGTTTTGTCTTAAAATGTTTGCGATTTTAAGCTAATATTTCAATAATTTAACACCACATTCACAAGTTCACTCATGGTTCTGATGAAAGTTACTTACAAACAATAATCTCAACATTTCAGCAGTCCTTCATGGACATCAACATAAAACTAATCAGAATTTTCTCTGCTTATGCAGGCGGTAAAATTGGTGTGACAAGGCTTTTGCGTTGTTAATTAGCTCACATTTCTTGTTTTGAACTATTTAAAGAACACGAAACCAGCCTTTACTACATGTGTGAGCATAGTCCATACCCTGAGGATTTTGTTTTTCTTGGTTATTGAACAAGTCTTCACACTTCTAGCTTGCTTGTTTGCTAATAGATCAGCTCATAAAAGTGCCTTAGATTTAATTGAATGACTGATGAGATCAGGGTGGTTGGGGATTTGAGTGGGTTTATTTGTGTGCATCTTAATGAGTCAAAGTGAGAAGTTTAGAGTATTAGTGACATTGGAAAGCTTAATCTCCTTCTATAGTTCACCTAAACCCATTACAAAGGCCTACATAATCCTTGCCTACAATCCACTTCATTGCAGCCACCTTAAAGGTTTAAACTTATACATAAATAAAACCACAGGGATTCATCATTAACTTTGGCAAGGGAGGATCTGCTAAGTGAGTTAATGAGAGACGTTTTTGAGTTTGCTTAAAAAATTAAAACAATGTAAAACAAATTCAGTAATGAATCTTGAACCATTTTAAAATCTTTATTCAATTTTGTAAGCATCTGAGACACATCATTTACATCAAATCATGAGCTATTCCAAACTGTCAACAAATCAGATCAATACAATCAGCCACAAAAGGGGAGGGGTGGTTGGTGGTTGGAGGAATCCATGTAAGCTTCACATGAGTAGTAAAGAAGGGAAGAGACGCAAGTACGGTCTCTGCTGCCAAACCCCAAACCCCATCATTTAGTCCAGTGCCATGAGCTACAGGGAATGCTGGGAAGGTGGAGGACTCAGTGCAGTAAACCCCTGAGAACAAACACAAATACGATGATGACGGTTACAAAATTCAATTGCAGCAGAAATTAAACAGAAATTGAAGTTCTCAATCATGAAGTTTACACATTAACACATCTTTTTATCGAAAAGGATTTTTATTTCTGTGTATCCCTAATTATTAGACCATCCCAATCTAATGTGCAACACTGTGATCAGTCAGCTTTATTCACCTTTAGAAGAAAACAGTACATGATACACTGGCTGAACGGACATAAATAAAATATACAGTACTGTGCAAAAGTCTTAGGCCACCATTAGATGTTTTAACAAAGGCATAATGACCATATGTAATTATTTCTCAGTCTCTTTATTAGAATATAACTTTCTTTTAGCTCAGTGGTTAGAGCATGGCACTAGCAATGCCAAGGTCGTGGGTTCGATCCCAGGGATTGCACATACTCAGACAAATGTATAGTATAATGCAATGTAAGTCGCTTTGGATAAAAGCGTCTGCCAAATGCATAAAATGTAAAAATGTAAAATGTAAAATTTGTATGCAGTATTAAAAAAAAAAAAAAATCAGGAAAAAAAATGACTTCTATAGGCTAAAGTGGTAAGATATTGTCCTCCCCTTACACTTGAGCAATAGCAGGCTCTTCTATCTGGATACTTCAGATCAAAATTTGTTGTCCATTCTCAATAGGAAAGTGCCCAAGCAACATCACTCCGAACATTGCCTGGCAACATTGCTCAAAAAGTTGCCCTGTATATCATCATCTTAAGACTTTTGCACAGTACTGTACATCTCACAAAGTAGAGGAAAATGAAGCAAGTTAATATGCTTTACTTTTCCTGCATGTTGAGCTCCTCATGACGCCTCAGCATTGCTCTTCACACAGGCAGCAAATGCCTCCATCAGCTCCTTACACGCTTCCTCGCCATTCTCCTTTACACTGAAGCACACAGAACACACGGTCATTACTCCAGCACACATAGGCCTATACACACACACTGATTCACATCAACATATCACATATACAACAGAAAAAATGCTGACGAAATAAGATTTGTCACTCTAAAGCACACAATACTGCATAAAAGTATGAAGGTCCTGTACCACACAATTTAAAGACGTATTACATAACTTTAGTTGTGTCTTTAGTCACGGACTCATGACAGACCAGACTCTGCTTGGACTGAATGAGACAGTATGTATGCGTTTGTGCGAATGAGATTATTTGAGCCTCTCCACACCAAACAACGGCAGACACTGACACACCGCATTAGAGTGATGGAGCGAAAACGAGGGTTGGAATAACAGCGCGAAGGGGGGAAAAAAATGCAACAAGAGGAAGGCAGATAATCCATCTGAACGAGAGAGCCCTTAGAATCACGTGACACAGCAAGCAGGTAATAGAAAAGAGACATTCCAGCAGCTAAAAGAGGGAGATGTCGTGACAGAAAGAGCCCCTCCCCCAGTTAGAAAATGATTTCAGTGTCTCCTCCCCCACAAATCATCTGCTACATCTCACACGCTGACATAAGCGAGCTCTCTCTCTACTCAGTGAGCAGTGATGTAACACACAGCTGGTCAATTTAAATAAAAAGAGCCTTATGCAGACTGGTTCTAATGGAGTCATGTGACGTAGGTGTAAGGATGCATGGGGGATAGCACTTGCCAAGGGCTTTTCCTTTTCATAGGCAGCCATTTTAATACTTCAGGGATTCAGAGAGGACATTCATGGGGAAAGTGGACCATTGTGAAACAAGACTAATCAACAGTGTGAGACAAACTGCAGGGTCAGATTATGTCCTTATCCTTAAGACCTTAACAATCAATAATTGGAGATCATAAAAACATTTGAGGTCAAGTGGAAAACCACTCATGTTTTGGTCTGCATTAAATGAACCAGAACATGGTTATTTTTTAAGACATTTGTATTTGGGAGACAAATATTGAAACACTTTAGCCTGTGGGGGAAAAAGGGAGCGGAAAAGAGCACAATCATGCTAGTGTTAAAGGGATATCTTACTTTCTTCAGTGGAACATAAAATATGTTGTTCTGAGAACGTCTTTTATTGTCCATACAATGGAAGTCAATGGTAATCCAAACTGTTTGGTTTCCAAATTCTTCACAATATCTTGTTTTTATTTCGCAGAAGAAAGAACGAAGAAAGTAAGACGTACAGTTTGGGATCAACATGAGGGCGAGTAAATGATGACAGAATTTTCATTTTTGGGTGAACTATCCCTATCCGAGATTGTTTTTAAAATGGGTAAAATCACTGCAAAAGTGCATTAATAAACTATAAAAAATAAAATAAATGATAAATCGAAAAGTGTTATTTGGGAGTAAAACACTGAAACACCTTAATCGGGGGTGTAAAACTACAATGATAGCAAAAAATAACAGACAATTGGGAAGATGATGTTCACCTTCCCCAAATTAAGACTGAATAATTCACATGACGGCCAATCCTCCACATAATTAATGCAGAAGGAAAAAGGGCTAGACTCAGGAGTGCTCTGATCTTTAACAACAAATTGGAAATAGTACTCTAAAATTTGTATAGTTTTACTTGAGCTAAACAAAAATTCAATTGGAATCTAATAAGTACTGAATCCATATGGAATTGATTAGTAGAGCGCCTAACAAAGCTCATCCTGTGCTGATAATTGATAGATGAGTAACACTGTTTACCCTGAGGGGGGCTTCTGCAAAACTAGAATAATGCATTCCAACTGCTACTACAGGAACAGGCATGCTAACATAAATGAGAGGGAAAAAACTTGCTTTAAGTGTAAAAGATTAACTTCTGCTTTCCATTATAGTTCTTGAAAGGACACCCCTAGAAAAAAAAAATGGCTGTTTGTTAACTCTGTGGCTGATGTTTAGTCGTAGACTTTGAGGCAGTAAAAAGATAGACAACACCTCAAGGTCATACAAGGTCATCACTATGAAATACACAAATTTACACTGCCAGAAAGATGCATTCTCCCAGTGAATAACTGTTGGCATCTGGGTTTAAACCTGTAACGGTTCTTCTGGTTTTAAAGCCCATGATGAATCAACCCCCTTTGTGGAGTAGCATGACAAAAAAAAAAAAAAAACAAGATGGCCACTGCGACATGCTTAGACCAGGTGTAAAGTGATCCTGTGAATAGGACATGCCACACTATATAATGAATGACAGACACACACATCTACACATAACCATGTACGAGTGCGCTATAAATACTAGTGTGGTGTACATTACTTAAAGGTCGGCCTTCTGTGAGGTTAAACATTCAGCTAGTCAGCAAACATTCAAGATGCTGGTCAAAATGATCACAGAAAGGTCAATGACAAACTGACTTTCTAATAGAGTTAAGACAGTTAAAGTTACTACCAATCCATCCGATAGTCTTAGTCATATCTGTCCCTGCAGCCTCCCATTATCATGTTTGTGTGGTGACTGCTCACATGAGAGGAAATTATTGATGTTTTAAAATGCACCTTTTCTCCATTTTCCTAGCCCTCCTACCAATCCCTTTTGGATTAATGGATTTTGCTGGTTTGATATCCTGTAAATGGAGGTGATTGTGATTGACAGGGCATGCTTCAGATGGAACAGTGACACATTATTCAACCAAATTCTTAACCCCACACCCTCCCCCTATCAGGTCCTAGCACACCAAAGGTCAGGGTATGTGCAACCTTATCTGCGTTCTCATGCTGCCCAGGCCTGTCGACACTACAAACACCAAAAGCAGCCAATCTGCATTTTTTGGGTGGGTATATGGGTGTGGGGATTAGGGTCAAAATACAGCTTGAGCAATGGCTGGTGTCAATGATCAGGAGAAAATGAACACAATGAAACCCTAAAAAGTAGGGAAGACATAACATATCAATGATCGTTCATCACTTGCCATCACATTCCCTTTCACTTGCAGGATATAAAACCAACAAAACCCATTAGTGGGAGGGCAGGGAAAAACGGAGAAAAGGTTAATTTGCAAACATCAGTAATTCCCTCTAATTTAAGTGGTCAACCCTCAAACATGATAAAGCGAGCCCAGGAAGACTGCAGGAACAGAAATGGCGAAGACTAAGAGGGGAAAACAGGGATGGCAGGATGAGCGAGAGGAAAAGCATGACGTAGACACATTCCCAACAGCCAATCAGCCGTGAGGAAGAACTGAAGTTGAAGAAAAACCCCAGAATGCTCTTAATGAGCAACCCCATCACCCCCACTGCTGCTGCCAACTTAGATAAAACTGACACCAATCAAACCATTTAAAAAACTCACAAAACTTAATTAAGTTAGATCTTATTAGAAATACTGGATCCCCCTGCGCGAACCCGCCACCTCGCATTCGTCGAAATGTCTTTCCTTCCCTCCATTTTGGATCGCCATCACAATGTAGAATATACACAGCATATCATAATTCTACTGAATATCATCAATCCCAGCACGATCCTACATTTTTAAAACCTACAATAAAGCTATGTGGGAATAAATCTACATGTTGGAGCATCAGAATTTAACAAAATTTCATGCGGTCCATACAGGGTTACAACGAACCTGTAACCACGGACCATGCATGAATTCTACCTCAGTCACTTACCATTTGTCTAAATCTGCCTTGATGGCCACACAGGGTGTTGGGACAGGGGTCTCGGCAGGAGATGCAGTCTCTGAGTCTGACATGGTCTATGGTGTTGGTGTTTATGCGTGCCTGCTCTGTGCGCTCCTGTGGTTGCATGTGCAGAAGAAAAAGAGAGAATGGAGAGTTAGAGTTGGCAAGAGGGAGGGGGAGTGTACATAGTTCACGGGGGAGGGAGGAGGGGGGACATGAGAGTTGCACATATGTGTATATGCGCAAGAGATCAAACGGTGATCGGCTTCAACCTCACTCAGCAAAGACACCATTCTAAAAGTTTGGTCCTTCAAACACAAAAAAAGCTAATAATTGTGCTTCTTTCTGCACCTAGAAGCACAGTGAGTAAAGAAGTACGATGAGACAGTGACAAGTATGCAGAGAAACTTAAATTTGGACAAAAAATCTGCACTATTTGTTGTGTTATGTCATGAACTGTGCATGGACACCCCCTAATGGCAACATGTTTTCATGACATGCTTCACAGCTGCTCAAGCACAAGCTGTTTTCTCCCCCCTTTGCTCATCATGTTTAATTTTCATATAAAAGCAACAGAATTTAAATTCCATTTAATTTATTATATTTCAATTATTGGTTTTAAAGATTTAAAGATACACCCAGGGTGTACATTAGGATAAACAAACAAAAAATAGTCAAAAGATATTAACAAACATAAAAAGGTTAAATAAAAATATTAAAATGTTTACACATTTTACAGCTTTTTTATTTAACTTTTTAGGTATCGAACTTTAACTTTAAAAACAAAGGTTACCTTCTCTATATTTACATTTATATATGTTAAATGTAGATCATATAGGCTAAGCAAATTAATTAAATAATATTTCATATGATAAGACATGTCATGAGTAGTAGCATTTTTAAAACAACTGAAAGCATCATAACCCGCTTTTCCACTATCGGGCCAGGGCTACGGCCAATAGCTTCGGACCTCGAGCCCAAAATGTATTACGGGTCGTGAAGCTCCACCCATTCGGTCCGCAGAGGTGGAGCTGGACTCCACCCATTACGTTCAGAGAGGGGGAGCTGGACATCATTTGGCTCTGCAGTGAGCACAGCTTGTATAAATCATGGATTTAACTTCCCTGAAGCAATCTGCAATCAGATAAACTAAATTCCCGAAAGATCTAAGTCACGTTGACGCAGTTTGGGTTGGATGCACAACAAGAAATAATGTCAATACTACTTTGTTGTTTAACAATATATTTATGTGAATTATTTGTAACCTATTTTGTTTTGTAATTTTTTCCACATTAGTTTATTTCTCTTTTCGTTTGTTAATTATTATTGCATTATTTTAAAAAAGGCTAAAATGCCCTTTACAATCATGTCAAATTCGTCACACTGAACGTTACCTGTCTTTGCATTTTAAAACGCATTCCACAAATGTGCGCGTGAGGAGGGATACATTTCACTGCAACAAAAGAACGTTTTAGGCCTACCTGTTACTTTCCAAATATCTGAAACTTTTGCGAATCTCTGCAACAACTCACCTCCTGAACGGTCAGTTGAAAAGCTAAGCTTGGTTAAGTCTACCTGTCGGTCTAAATCAAAAGTAGAAATAAAACCTGTGAAGGAACAAATGACTGAAAGTACACGCGCATCTGAAATGACGGAGGTACTTAACTGCGACCTTCCTCTCAGAACGCTGTGTTCTCTGAACAATCAACTCACATTCATGTATATTTACACTGCTGCCTACGAGCTAAAGTGTTCATAATTAAATTTGCATGAAATGTCAACCAATTACTTTACCTGGATCTGCAGTCCGGAAGGATCTGGCAAGAGTCAACTGGAAAACAAAATGAATATTGTTGAACCGGGTTCTACTGGATCCACCACGCCTCCTTCTCTTTGAGTCTTTGGGAAGGAGATACGCCCCGTAATGCAGCGGACACACTAGTATACAAAACTGTTCTCGCTTTAATATTATAAAGCTGTTTTTGGAATTGTCTTCCTTTACCAGTGGGGTCAACTGATGAGGTTTTTGGGGATTGGTCAAATGAAATTCTAAAATGTACAAGTTCCCTGAAATATATGAGCAGTTTGGAAATAGTTTATTCATGCCAATTTGAGCTAACATAATGAATGAATGATTTTGACATAACATAACATTTCTTACATAAAGTGTAATGCCTTAAAATTTTACATTTCAAGGTCCTGTAGAGTGACTACTGGCTCAATAAAACAATAAATTAACAATAATAGTAAGATCAGTATTTTTCAAATGTTTTAAAAACGTTTTTTCTTGGTTATGAAAACATTAAAGGAACATTCCATTTTATCATTTTGCAAACATCAACATTACTTTTGAATGTTTTCTGAAAATTCTGAATCAAGTAGTAGGCCTAAAAAATGCTGAACAGAACGTTTCAGGACAGAAGTTCCATGAACAATGTATAAGTAATGTTTGTGTGCTAACGTTTTGAGAACAGACCAGATAACTTTGAATGAACAGCCGATTAATGTTACAATTAATGTGTGTGTGTGTGCGCGTTTTTGTGACGTATCAGGACACAAATTTGTATAATGACATGGGTATGACATAGGTATAACAAGGAGAGGATGACTTATGAGGACATACCCCATGTCCCCATTTTTCAAAAGGCTTATAAATCATACAGAATGAGTTTTTTGAGAAAGTAAAATTGTGCACAGTTTCCTGTGATGGGTAGGTTTAGGTGTAGGGTAGTGTAGGGCGATAGAAAATACGGTTTGTACAGTATAAAACCATTACGCCTATGGAATGTCCCCACAATTCACAAAAAAACAAACCTGTGTGTGTGTGTGTGTGGTTCAGACATACCTACGTTATGGGGACAAATTGTCCCCAAAAATATCTGAAATCCTTGTCCTTGTAGGGACATTTTTTGGTCTACATGAGGAAAACAGCTTATAAATCAATCATACAATATGATGTTTTTTGAAAATCTGCAGAAAGTTTTCTGTGATGAGTAGGGTTAGGGGATGGAATATACAGTATAAAAAGCATGATGTCTATGGAATGTCCCCATAAAACATGAAAACCAAGTGTGTGTGTGCGTCTGTGTGTGTTTTTCTGAACGGATTGTACACAGGAGCAAGGGGGGTAACAGAAGAATTTCCCCACATAGACGTGGAAAAATGTCAGCCTCTTAGAGCAGACCAACAGAGATAAATCAGAAACATGAAGAAGGAATAGAACAGGAAAGTTTCATAACAATTGGGTTTAACCAGCGCATTCAGAAATAAATAAAAAAGAAACAAAAAGGGCATAGAAGCTCTCAGTCCACAGCAGGACATGACAAATGAGTGTTTCCTTTATGGGGGAAGGGTCTGTCATGTGTAGACTTTCTTTAAATGGCACATGGCTGCAAGAGTGTGTGAACTGGTACCTTCATAGTGGTGCAGTCTATGAAAATTGTTTCATTTTCCATTTTTTCCTCCATTTAGTTATCCTAAAGATCCTAAAGTAATCACATCACACTAAACACACATTAAACACAAAAACACAGAAAAACCAAATGCTCCTTTTCACTTTAAAAAAGCTCTATAATCAGAAGTTTCTCCGTCCAGTAATTGAAAGAGTGCTTTGCATTTATTTATTTGGCACTTCATGTGACTGATGGTGAATTTTGCCCCCCTGTGTCATGTATCTACTCAAACAGCTTATCAATATTGATTAACCAAACTCTCAAAACAATGTTTTTCATTAGTTTCAGGACTGAACTAGTTTCAATACACCTGGAGTGTAAGACTTACTGCATATCCAAATGAAAGAAGTAGGGCTATATAATGAAAAGCTCAAGAGGAGAGCAGAAAGCTAAGATTCAAGCAAGAGAATAAAGAAACCAGTTAAAATGATGGCTGAAGGATCCAGACTATACTTTGCAGGTAAGCAAACCTTATCTTCCTCAGTCTAACCTTTTCCCGCCACATTTTATACTTTATCTCTATTACCTTGTTGCATCCCCTTTTCCATTTTCAGTTCATGCTTACTTGATTTCAGCTCCCTCTATCTGCCTTTCTTCTTTTACCATACTCCTAATGACAATACTGTTTAACTGTTCCTTTTTGTCTTTGCTTTTCAGTGACTGTCCTGATGTGTGCGTTTGTCTCAATCAACGGTGTCGGTCTGAATGATTTACTGGAAAGAGCCTCTCAACTTTCAGACAAACTTCACTCCCTCAGCACCTCTCTCACCAATGACCTGGTCAGTACTAAACACACTCTAAAAAAAATAAAATGTGTGAGTGTATGTGTTGTTACAGTAATGTTGACTATGATGATGGAAAGAACCCAAAGCAGGTTTATTAAAGACAGTTTACAAGTATGAGAATGTATCCAGATCAAATAGGTAAGTAATAATGGCAGAGCAGTATACAATAGAGTCCTTGGATGATAGTAACACTCACTATACATGAACACACGAGGAAAGGACAAACGAGGAGATGATGTTGCTGGAGTGGAATGGAACAGGACGATGTACCAGGAACAGGCAAGTAGTCTTTAAGGGTGGTATTCACAGGATGTTGAGTCTGTAATCATTGTTTACAGTGAGTGTCTTTTATAGGGCATTGATGAGACTGTGATAGGATCATCAACTGACAGACCTGAGTAGAGTCGGTGCGATTGAGGATGATGGCAGAACCGGAAAGAGCCCGGTGGAGCCAGAGGGGTGGTGGATCGAGGCACAGCAGGAGATCCAAAAGTCCAAAGCGGTGCCAGAGCAATGACTGGGCCAAGGTGGAGCAGAGGGAGTGCGGGGCCAAGGTGGAGTCGGTGGGTCTTAGGGCCGAGGTGAAGTCCAGGGCTCAGAGGCTTGAGGTGAAGCCAGGGGATCCTCATATAAAATGCGGAGCTGCAACTTGGAAATCCAAGGTGAATCCGAGCAGCAGGGCAGAACCACAGGAGGAGTCAAGGGGCTGACGGGAGACAGCCGAGGTGAGGCAGAGGAGCTGAATGGCTTAGGCAGAGGAGGGAGAGGGAAGCTGGGTGGGACAATCCTCAATGAAGGAAACTTGGAGCTGGGCAGAGCCAATGGCAATAAAGGAGACTTGAGGCTGGGCGCGACCAGCAGCGATGAAAGAGCTTGGAAGCTGGATGGGACCACTGGGACATACAGACAGCTGGAAGGCACCAGCAGAGGAGGAGGCTCAAGGACAGGAACAAAGGTGGGAACTGGCTTGGTGTCATCCAGGTCAATAAGCCACTCCAGTCACTCCAACTCCACCAATATTCCCACTTGGACGAATGTGGGGACCAGCTCACTCACCTGGACAGACTCGGCTTGCTCTGGGTTTGAGGCAAGCACTGGCTCAGGCTCTGTAGCAGAGTTGCTGCTGGGTGGAGGCAGCTTCGGGATTGGAGGAGGGGGCTTGGAGATGACTAGAGGAGATACCTGAACTGGGGAGATGGACTGGTGGGTCTGCTCCTCCACTATCCCCACTGTGTTGGAAGATCCGTAAACCCACAGGGTGTAATTGATGAAGTCCACCAGGGAACTATAACCCTCATTCAACAGTAACATCTGGCCGAGGATCTCATCCATCCCACTCCAAAAAGATGTATTGTACTTAAGGGCCTCATCCCAGCACGACTCGTGATAGATCTTAAGGAAATCCTCCACATAGTCTTCCAGAGGGCGGCCATCTTGGGTGAGGGTGAGCAGGGACTCATCAGTGACATAGAATAAAATCAGGGATTGAAAAATAGAGCCTGCTGGGTTCACAGTGTTGGTAGGTCTGGCCATCTGTAACATTGACGCAGACAATGGATGATGGAAAGAACCCAAAGCAGGTTTATTAAAGACACAGGTGAGCATACAGGTAAGACAGTGGATCCAGATCAAACAGGTAAGTAATAATGGTAATGGCAAGCAGAGCATTATACAGCAGAGCAATAGTCTTTGGATGATAGTTACACTCACAATACAGTAGTGATGTTATGTATGACACTGAAGCTTTGAAGCACGTATTGAGCACATGGCATAATCTCCAGTGAAGCCTTGGACGTGTTAGACTTATTTGTGCACATAACGTTGAATCCATCTATGGAGTGTGGTGGCTGCTTCATCCGACAGAACGTCTTCCACAAGCTTTTAGCTGCTTTATTTTTTACTAACCACCAGATGTCCCTGTTTTCAACACTCTAGAAGCTTTGAGTCTTTTCCCGGAACAGTCAGGGGAAAGCCACAGTGCTTTATAAGCCTTCATTTCCCCATCCCTACTATAGAGGAACACACAAAGAGAGGTCAAATGAGCAGATGACAATGCTGGAATTGAAGACAATCGCAAACAGGGAAATAATATTTCAGGTTGGTATCCTGTGGTCATAATGGTGACCAGACAATGAGTTAAATGAGTTAATGTCTTTTATATGGTGTTGATGAGACTGTGGTAGATTCCAGGTGTGCTTGATGAAAGCAGGTGAGAATCGTGAGGGATGCTGGGTAATGTAGTTTGTGAGTGAGAGTGCAGCAAGTGAGGCAGAGTCCAGTATGTGTGTGACAGTTACATGCCCACTGGGTTATTTTTGACTTCAGTTTTATCCAAATATGTATTTTTTTCATAGATTTGATGTTGTTTGTTTGATATTAACCTCTCAACCACAGGATTCTCACTTTCCTCCTGTTGGGAGGGTAATGATGCCCCGTCCGTCGATGTGCCACACATCCTCCCTTCAAATTCCCAATGACAAAGACCAAGCCCTGAAAGTGCCGGTAAGAACACACTTTACTGCATCCATCTTCCTCTTTTTAAAATGTAAAAATACTTTCTCCTATTCCAGCTAAAATAAATATTTTTTTTAAATTACAAATAGCTATTAGACATTATGCAGCATAATATAAATAAAATCTATTTTATTTTAATTGTAATTACTAAATTTATACTTTAATGTATACTAAATTTATACTTTATACTTTAATTTATATAACATATATAACAAACTATATAACATAAAACAAACTATACAAAAACATAATAAATATAATAACCATAATTTAAAAAAGACATTTCTGTCCCTCCTTTGAAAGTCACCCAAAACTGGACTCTTCAAAAAGTTCTTAAAGAGATCATAAAAGAAATCCATATGAATCAAGCTGTTTAATCCAAGTCTTCTGAAGAGACACAATCACTTTACATGATGAAGAGATTTTAATTTAGGATTTTATTCACATATAAACATTGATCAAAGTGCATCACTGAGTACATTAACCCTCTGGTATTATTCATTTGGCAGTATTTCTTTTGTTCAGTAAAATCAATGTAATATATTTTTGTTCAATGATACTTTTTATTTTGTATTTTGATAGTATTTAATAGTACTAATTAATATTTATGCAATAATTTTGATCAATAATGATTATTTTTTTCCTATTGAAATAACTACTACTAATTACTGTTCAATTAAAGCAGTATTTTATGTTAAAAGAAGAGAGACATGTTACATGTAGGCTCAGCTGTAGGTTATACTTGCTTGAACAAACCTCACTGGTTCTTGCAGAAAATGCAAATATGCTTGCGTGACATGGATTTTTATCTAATTTTTTTTGCAGGAGGATGAGTTACTTTCTTTGGCTCGGTCTCTGCTGCTGGCGTGGTCCGATCCCCTCGCCCTCCTCTCCTCTGAGGCGTCCAGCCTGGCACATCCAGAACGCAACACCATTAACAGCAAGACCAAAGAACTGCAAGACAACATCAACAGCCTGGGTGCAGGTCTGGAGCGTGTCGTTCACAAGGTGAGTGCGCTTTTAGGAACAGCTGGAATGTTGATTGTAAGAGGGGCAATATGAAGTAAATCCGAATGATTTTTGGATATAAACATAAAGACATCTAAAGTACACCTGTAAGCAGGGTTGATTTATATGTTGTCCCTTTCTCTCTTCTCTACAGATGGGCTCATCCTCAGACAACCTGTCCTCTCTCCCTTTTTACAGCAACAGCCTTGGCCAGGATAAAACCTCTCGACTTGTCAATTTCCATTTTCTGTTGTCCTGCTTCCGCAGGGACTCCCACAAAATTGACAGTTTCCTCAAAGTTCTGCGCTGCCGGGCAGCCAAGAAGAGACCTGAGATGTGCTAAAGTGAAAATGCTACTCTGCTTCTCTCATTGTGGATGTTAGGTTAAAATGGCAGAGCAGTGAGTGATTTGAAATGTTTCTTTATAATACCGCATGGCAAAACATGCCCTTTATTGTTTCAAAGATGTAGATATTTGATTCACTTTCTTATATACTTGAATAAATAACTGGACCAACGGGCCATATTATTCTGTCCCCAGAGATAAAATACAACAAAAAGTAAACAAAAGTATTTCAATTAAATTTTAAAATTGAAGGTCATATAAAAGGTCTGCATGCAGTCATACTGTTTGATGAATAAATGTATATTGAAATGTTTGACCATGCTCAGTTTAATAAGACATTTGTATAGTAAGTATTTATTAAGAAATGATGTTGGATCTTTAACACGTTTATTTTAACATTATCTTCTGAAATGCAATATTTAAAGCTTTGCACCAATGTCAATAAATTTCTATCATGCAAATTTATATTGACTCATGAAATCTCATTACACACACACGTGGAAAGATCTTGAAGACTTTCAAATAACCAATATTTTACATGATTTTTTGTGACATTTATTCTACCACTTATGTGTTATTCTAACACATAATTACAAATGTAAGAATCTGTTTAAGACTCTATGTCACATGGAAAACTGAGGTGAAGAGCATTGTATTTAGCATTTAAGGTAAAGATGATGACATCAAATGAATGATTGATGAATGACTTGTCAAATGAATGATGAAAGTTGCTAGCAAGAGGTTTCTCCCAGTTCCTGTTCTCTTTATTGCAAGTCAAGTGAGGCAGATTACTGAGACTCTCACATCTTGTCTTTAATAGCTCTTGGTGGCCCTGTCCCATTCCTTGAATAATTATGCTGATTGGATTGGTGAAACATTAGCGTCTCTTCAACAACAGAGACAACAAAAATGACTATCAAGTCTCTTCTCTTCTGAAGAAGATCAATGAGATGGTGGAGAGGAATGAGGGAAAATGTTATACAACAGCCATGTATCAAAAAGTGAGAGACCGAAGAAGTGGATGACAGAAGAAGACAACAGTTTAGGACTAAAGCAGATAATTCAGTCCAGGACCAAAACAAAAATCTGTCTGAAAGAGAAATTGGAGGCAGGAGAAACAGATGTGATACTGAGGAAGATGATGGTGAGAGAAAAATTTATATCAGAGGACACAAAGGAACAAGAGTATTGTAAGGGGAAAATGGCACCACTACAGAACAGCACACAAAACAGGGAACAAGAGGGGTTAAAAGACAGGAAAAGAGATTTGGGGGACAAGAATAAGGACAAATGCAACACAGCTATATTGCAAGATAAATCAGAGAATGAACAAGACTTTTGGAAGTGGAATGTGATAGAACAGCAGAACAGATCACAAAACAGAGAGCATGAGCGATTAAAACAGAATGTGAGAGAAGAAGGGAAAACATATCAAATCTATCTATCTATCTGTCATCTATCTATCTGTCATTTATTTATCTATCATGCCAACAAATTAAGGCATGTTCAGTGATAAACATGAACAAAAAATGTACTTGTCAAAATCATATAAAATTATTAGCTAAAAAAATTGTAAAATTGCTAAATTCTAAAAATTCTGAGCTTTGATTCAAGTAGTTTTCTGTGACTATAAATCACAGAAAATGAGTTTGTTAGGGACATTCTCAGTCTTGCAATGTTTGAAAAATTAAAGTCTCAGAGGTTTATAGCCAGCGTTTTCTTCTGTAATAAAAGAATAAATGATTTTATAAATAAATAAATTATATGCATCATTCTTTGTTTGTCTATACTATAGTGAATAAACTGTATTAATGAATGAAATGTTCAAGGTGTCTGAATACATTTTGGTTTGACTGTATGTGTAAACACTGAAAAGACATCAAAATGAACACAAGAGCTGCATTGCAATTGCAGTTGTAGTTCAGGGGTCCGTGTCAATAAGGAGGTTCAACAAACTCTGAGTTAAAACGTGAACTTTGAGTTGACTTACCCTGAGATGGAAAACTTTTTGGTTTCAGAACAGCTAAATTGAGTTACTTCAATTGACTATGAGTTAAGCGCGTACACCACGACTATGAAAAGCCATGATTAATGGAGCTCCAATATTACGATTCACCTGCCCGATGTATAGCATAAATATGTTGAGTTTGTGACCTTGTAAACCTGTGCTGGACAGGGGAGTATAATTTCAACAGGCGTAACTTTTAACATTGAGAAATTATATTCCCCTTAGTAAGCCCATTCAGTACAACACTTGTACTTTTATATTTTAATCTGCAGCGTACCCCTACTTTTTCTTGCATACAGGTGTTGGCACTTCTCTAGCTGGTACTCTGACCGAGGGGTACTATCAAATTCTGTCACAATACAATTCATCATGGTATATTTTAAATAAAAATAATCAATAAAATAT